>OU426935.1:7132458-8334796 GCA_911387795.2 Apamea monoglypha | reverse complement strand
GTAAGTAACAGTTAAGTGTTGGTAGAGCAACTGATACCCAATTTCAAATAATGTCCAATATTTATAGTCTAGCAAAAGATTAGGAAAGTCAGGTAAAATCTAATGAGTACACAGAAGTACTTTAAGTAAACAGAATCACATTCACTAATCCACTAATGAGTGTCATTGTTAAAAAAGTATTTTTTAACTTTTTCACTTTCTGCTATTGTCTTTGTAATATTATAAACGAGGGCGTTTGTGTTGTCGTAAATGCAATCGTTATTATTCTTTACATAATATTTAATTCTCGTGGTAGCATGTTTCCAATGATCAGTAGTTGGAATCTTGCATAGCTTCTTCATATCGTACATTTCAATTTTTATAAGATGCGTCGCTTGGTCTCCGTCGTCAGAATTAGTAGAAATGTATGATATACCATCTCTAGCGGCTCGTGCGACAGTTGACGGTAACAGCTTCTTGCTCTTTTTCGTTTTTGATTCTACTTCAAAAAATTGATCAATCGACTGCGATTTCCTTTTTCCTCCATCGCATGTGTTCTTAATGACGATGTCGTCACTCTCTTCTTCGTGCTGAGGGGAGAGTGGCGAGTAGTAATACTGTTTATAGGTATTTTCATCGAAGTCGAATGATTTCTGCAACAACACAGTTATCATATTAATATCAAATTGTTTACACTTAATCACACACACAAACACACGTAAGGAAATAACAACAGAAAGAAAAGTAAGTTTGTCAATACAATAAATAAACACTTACAGTTTGGCAAGAAAGTCCTGAAACGGAACTAAAATATTTAATCATTGGCAACACTCGCTCTGCCTCGTCGAGTAAGGTACATATTCTGTCATTTCTTGTAATCGGTGACTGTTTCTCGTGTTTATTATTTATTTATCTGCTTTATCGTGGTGATACTGGTGACCCATTGTGTTCATAATGAACAGATCTGTTATTCGCAGCTCCGCAAGAGCAATAATTTATAAGTGTACGTGAGATGTTTGGCGGAACTCGAGGCCGGACAAATTTTATCCGATTTTAACGATGTGTACAAAAGAACCGCTGAAATGACAGGTAAAATTATATTTTATACATGTAATCAGATCTAATGTGTGTATTTCAAGGTGCAATATCTATTATAAAGCTTTCATACAATTATTGAAATGTACATTCACGAATTTGCGGTTATGTTTACAAAATACATTCGGAATGCAGCGCGTTCGTATAATTTTGATACTTTTTGTTAATATTACATAAAATAAATCACCGAACAAAAATAACTATAGTATTTTTTAGGTAAATCCATCAGTACTACAAGGCTATATTTTTAATTCATTACAATAAGTAATTGCAAATGTTTAGTTGTTTTTATTTTATTGTTCTAGGCAGTGACTGAACAAGCGTTTCAGACCATTTCAGTTGACGACTGGAAAAATTCATGTCAACATGTCATGAAAATAGAAAAAGGTTATTTTCGAAGCGGGCAAACTGTGTATAGTGACATTGAAAAAAATATCATAAACCTACAAGGTGAAAGCAGCAACAGTGACACATCTGAACATAGCCAGCAGAGTTTTGGTGAAAGCTCTCACCAAGACATGGATGAAGAGTTTTCGGGCGTGGACTACTTAGAGGAAAACATTTTTTATTCTGATTAAAATTTTTGATTCTGGTTATTTTTTTGGTTTTTCTTTAGAACACCAACTCACTCATCACCAACTCATTTTGCCTGTGGTTAGAGAACTTGGATTTGTGGGACACAGTCACACAGTAGTAAAGCTTCCAACTTGTCACAGGGAACTAAACCCTATTCAATTGATCTGGGGTCTTGTAAAACATAAAATTGTCTCATGTGGGATTAGTTGATATCAAAGTATTTTGAAATACCGAATAATTTTATTTTTAATTAATTAAATTAAATAACTGCAAATGTTATTATTCTAGGCAATGGCTGAACAAGCGTTTCAGAGCTTTTCTTGTTTTCATAAAACCCGCCAATATTCACATTAATTAAAAAAAAAACTAATATCAAAACCGTTTTAGTCGTACTATATAGGGTTACAACATGCACGATAGTGGCGCCACCATTATTTTCACGACTTTTTGGCCAAGCTGTACGTCCATGGCCATTGATGCGTTGAAGTCCGAAACCGTGCATCCTATACTAAAATGGACCGCAGATTCGAACTCAGAACACATCAAAACCATAGAAACCATACCAAACTTTTTTTTTTTTTTAGGTCGCGTCGTCCCTCGGCGACCGATGAGGGTCGGGGTTCTGGCGAATCACCACTACTAATCTCGCATTGTTTCGTGATGAGGACAGTAGCTTCCTACAAAATACAAAATATTCACAAAAGAACGGGGTTCTGGCGCAACTGACGCTTGCGCCAGAACCCGCGAATCACCACTACTGGCCGAAGATGCCTCACTGCGATACCTCGCGGTCGCGGTTTAGCTCGCTACGTCGATGTCACCTGCATGTAAAATAAATGCATACTAATATACACGAACGCAAATGCCGAGCGAGGATACCTCACTGTGTTACATCGCGGGCTACGTGGGGGTTTACCTCGATGCCTTGGCATGTGCGTGTGTGCCTAGCATGCATTTGTTTTACATGAAGGTGTCATCGAGGTAGTGAGCTAAGCCGCGACCACGAGGTATCGCAGTGAGGCATCTTCGACATGTAATTACCCTAAACCAATGAGGACCTGCAATGGATTTGCTCGTCGATAGTCGATACTACGAAAAACATAGTATTCGGAATTTTTTGCGGCGACTTCTCTTCCTGAGA
The DNA here is from genome assembly GCA_911387795.2 of Apamea monoglypha. Lineage (NCBI taxonomy): Eukaryota > Metazoa > Arthropoda > Insecta > Lepidoptera > Noctuidae > Apamea > Apamea monoglypha. Next base: position 8,332,005 of record OU426935.1, on the reverse strand, counting down.
AAATGTGTATTTGGTTTGAAATCAAGATGAATGATGTCAATATTGTTACAGAGTGCAAAAATTCCTCGGAAGACGAAAATGCATGCAGCCAATCGCATTTTTTAAGTAGCAAATAACATAGTGAAATATTTAAATGTTCACAACACTTATTAGCCATCGTTACGCTAAGAAGTGGCAATTTTTCGAAACAAAAAATAATATTTAAGGGCCTTGCTGGTCATGGCACCAGCCCGATCTTACACACAAAGCTCCCAGGGGGTCTATAAGGACATTGACTGGCTCACAGCGTTACATAAGTCTGCACTTACGAAGGGACTACCGCTCAGAAATCGGCTCCAGTTCCCGCTATAAACCTACCGAACATAGATCGCGATCTAAAGGACTTATGTCCGAGAATCCGAAGTTCAAGTTCGCACCAAAGTCTTGAAGGATAAAGTAGAATTTAGCTGGGCAGCATTTTAGCCGCAGAGCTTAGAGAACGGGTAGCACTTTTCGTACTGAGATTAGACATTGGGGAAAAGCTTGGGGAGATAGATTAGTTATCTTAGAATTTGGGGACAGACACCTTTGTTGGAGACATTAATTTGGTCCTGCTTTGCAAGCAGGAAATAAAATAATGTGTAATAGGTGCCGTCAGGTGCGAACCCCATCCATCTTATTACAAAACGAGTTCTATTTTTCGACCTAGCCTAAACTTTCGAGCCAGTTATTGTACAAACGCCAGCACATCAAGCTACTACAATCTGTCAAATTTCTTTAATAGATTTTCAACTTTATCGCTAAAGCATTAAGGTTCAAGGTTGATTGGGAAAATTTGACAGTTTCGGGTAGCTTGTCCTGCTGGCGTCTGTACTTTGAACTTTATTTCGCCAAACGTAAAGTTCTTAATGCAAAATTGACAATTTAGACTCGGGTTTAACGTCAGTTTTTGTAGTAAAAACTTTGACTTTCGGAAAATGGCTCGATGGTTTAATTCAGCCTGGGTGTAGATACACCTTGTTTTGTAATAAGGCCTGTAGAATCCTGTTGATTCCGTATTTATGTAGAACTAGCTGCGCCTCGCGGTTTCACCCGCATAAGTTTCGATGCCGTGGGAATATCGGGATAAAAAGTATATGTGTGCCAAATTTCATGCAAATCCGGGATTCAGAATTCAGGAGTTTTTGCGTGAAAGAGTAACAAACGTCCATCCATACAAACTTTCGAGTTTATAATATTAGTAGGATAGTAGGATTAGTAGTTTAGTAGGATATATCACTTCACAGGCTCACTACCACACCAAGCGCCATCGTATACAGGGTTACTGGTAATTCGACGTATATCCGTCAGGGGCTGATAAGGGGGCCAAAATGCAACAAATTGAACCCCCCATATGTATGGCCGAAATTCAATAGTATTCGAGATATTTGAATTTTAAGGGTTTTTCGATATTTACCCAAAATTTGACATTTAATTCCAAATAAAAAAAAAACTAAATATTTGAATGGGTACCATTAAAAATGATGTTGTAGCTGGCACTTCAATTAAGCTATGGACATAATTAAAACTACTTAATTAAACAAACTAATTAAAATAATGAGCGATATGAGAATAATATCTTACCAATATTTTCATTTTACGCTTCAAAAATGTTGTCTCGTCACAAAAATTTCTATGACATTAATCGTACAAATAACTAAAACAACTTGCCTATTCTGTAAGCTTTCCAAAAAGGTATAAAAGTCAATTTTAAAATACATAATTCGTGGCATGGCATGTGTTTGAACCGGCGCGGGGAGAGAAATCATCTGTGTTTTTAGTTTATGATCCTCGATAAAACAACCGATTTTACTGGCGAAATTCTTGTTGTTGTTCTTGTGGCGGGGTGTGCGGGCGGGGGACTACACGGCGCTTGCTGCGCTCGCGTCGCCTTCCTAATCTTTAGTAAGTTTCGACTCTACGCCGCGCAAGCACGTGTGTTGTTATCTTGCTATTAACCAATCTCTCATCGCGTTAAATTGTTATCGATCATTATTGTTAATTCTTGTTTCTCTTGTTATTCTTTTTGTTATCATTGTTATTTCGGATAACATGGCTTCGTATTCTAATAACGAATACGCAGACATAATGTTTTGTTATGGTTTTGCCGATGGAAACGCGGCTGCGGCTCGGCGAGAATACCAACGCCGCTTTCCCGATCGTCGACTTCCCCACGTTACTGTTTTCGGGAGCACCTAACGACGATTGTCTGAAACTGGCAGTGTTCAGAGAGCACAATTCAACGCTGGCAGACCTCGACGGTACACGGCTGACGAAGAGGACACCATTCTTCAGTGTTTCATTGATGACCCAAATATCTCAACGAACATTGTTGCAAGACAGCTCAGTATGTCCCAGTGGAAAGTGTGGTCGGTAGTTCATCTATCAGGTAGACACCCATACCATTATCAACCTGTCCAAACATTGCACGAGGGAGATCCTGCCAGGCGACTCGAATTTTCTCGGTTTATGTTAAACGCTGACGCTGACCAGGAACATTTCCTAAGAAATATTTTGTGGACTGACGAGTCAAAGTTTGACCGGGATGGTATAACGAATTACCATAACTTACATTTTTGGGCACCTAAAGCAGGCAGGAATCCAAAAAAACTAAAAGAAACTGCGTCGCAAATGAGATTTTCCCTGAACGTATGGATGGGTGTCGTTGATAATTATTTGGTGGGCCCTCATTTCTTGCCCCAAAATTTGAACGGCCAAAATTACGAGGAGTTTTTGAGAAACAACCTAGACGATTTGTTGGCGGATGTTCCCGAAGAAATAAAAAACAACCTCATGTTTCAACATGATGGTTGCCCAGCACATTACCGGATTACTGTCCGACAGTGGCTAGACGAGAGATATCCAAACCGATGGATTGGGAGGGGAGGGCCAATTCCGTGGCCAGCACGAAGCCCTGATATCACACCACTTGATTTTTACGTCTGGGGTCATATGAAAGAATTAGTTTATGTGACCCCAATAAATTCAGTCGAAGAACTTCGACAGCGAATAATAAATGCGGCGCAACAGATGAGAACAACGTTCACATCAAGAGTGACGAAAACCGAAGTTAGGAAGAGAATTCGAACCTGCATTCGTAATCGAGGGGCTCATTTTGAACAAGATGTGTAAAATTTTTAATAAAATTTGACGTACATTTTTTAATGCATTTTATTTCATACAAATACAAATGACCCTTTCTCTCCCCGCGCCGATTCAAACACATGCCAAGCCACGAATTATGTATTTTAAAATTGACTTTTATACCTTTTTGGAAAGCTTACAGAATAGGCAAGTTGTTTTAGTTATTTGTACGATTAATGTCATAGAAATTTTTGTGACGAGACAACATTTTTGAAGCGTAAAATGAAAATATTGGTAAGATATTATTCTCATATCGCTCATTATTTTAATTATTTTGTTTAATTAAGTAGTTTTAATTATGTCCATAGCTTAATTGAAGTGCCAGCTACAACATCATTTTTAATGGTACCCATTCAAATATGTAGTTTTTTTTTATTTGGAATTAAATGTCAAATTTTGGGTAAATATCGAAAAACCCTTAAAATACAAATATCTCGAAAACTATTGAATTTCGGCCATACATATGGGGGGTTCAATTTGTTGCATTTTGGCCCCCTTATCAGCCCCTGACGGATATACGTCGAATTACCAGTAACCCTGTATAGCCTGCTTCACTTTGTCTGTTTCCCGCTATTCCCCGTGACTGACAGATGACATTAGTGACAGCAGCTACCACGCTTGTGTGAATGAGACAGTGTTTGCATATCTATTAAATAGATACAAAGGCCGCATATGTTCTGTTTCTCATAATAATAAATTAAATTATATTTTTAAATGTTTTTTTCATCTTTTTGTTTATAAAAATATTTAAAAATGTAATTTGTAGGTATTTAAATGAAATAAAGGACATAATAGCTACTGAAAATCACTGAAACTTTCAGTAGCGCCATCAGGATGGAATTTGGTGTGGACAAATGTGCGGTCATGCATGTAAAGCGACGGGAAATTGTGGAATCCGTGGGAACCCAACTCTCGAGTTCCACAAACCTTAGAGCCCTCTCCGCAGCCGAAACCGTATTTGGGTATGTCGGAAGCATTGGGCATCAATGTTACTGACATGAAGCAATCGTTAAAGGAGCGCTTCTTTGGCCGCCTGAAAAAGTATTTAATAGTCTTTTATCAGGCGGAAACAAGGTGCGCGCCTTCAGTAGTTGGGTCATGCCGGCTTTGATGTACTCTTTCGGCATACTCAAATAGCCTCAGACCGAACTCGAGGCCCTGGATAGAGTCCGTACGCTGCTGACTGCAAATCGAATGCACCACCCACGGTCATCCGTAATGAGGCTGTATATCCCGCGAAAATGTGGCGGTCGAGGCTTTTTAAACGCTAAGACCCTCCACAATCGCGAGATATGCAGTCTCAGGGAATATTTCCTAGAAAACGACGTGGGGATGCATCGAGATGTGGTCGAGGTGGACAAGGGCCTCACCGCGCTCTCCTTGGTTAAAGAGAACTGGCGCAAGCCAGTAGTGCTTGATACTAATGATCGCATGGAAGTATGGCAGAGTAAGGAGCTTCACGGACGCTTTTACCGGGCCCTACATGGACCCGATGTAGATCTATTGGCGTCCGTAGCCTGGCTGCGTTTCGGTGACCTCTTTGGAGAAACCAAAGGTTTTGTCTGTGCAATTATGGACGAAGTTGTGATGACGAACAATTACCGGAGATTTATTGTGAAAGACGGCACGGTTGACATCTGTCGGGCATGCCACCGGCCGGGGGAATCAATCAGGCATATTATCTCCGGGTGTTCTCGTCTAGCTAACGGAGAGTACTTGCATAGACACAACCTTGTAGCCAGGATAATCCATCAGCAACTTGCTCTGAAATACAGCCTTGTGGAATCTGAGGTGCCGTACTACACGCCACGCTAGGTATGTGCCCGACCCAGTTCTCGAAAATGGAAATATCACATTATACTGGGACCGATCTATCATCACTGACAGGACTATTGTTGCCAATAAGCCTGATATAGTGGTGGTGGATCGATCAGAGCGGCGCGCAATGATTGTTGACATAACCGTCCCGCATGATGAGAACCTCGTGAAAGGCGAGAAAGATAAACAAATCAAGTATCTTGACTTGGCTCGCGAGGTTGTCGACATCTAGCATGTGGACTCAGCAGCAGCCGTGTCAGCCAATGGGTTAATAGCCAAGAGCCTCGACCAACACCTGAGGAGGCTCTCGTTGGGCAGCTGGATCAAGGGCTTGATTCAGAAAGCGGTATTTCTGGACACGGCTCGCATTGTCAGGAGGTTCCTCTCTCTGGTTCGATTCCCGCACGGAACAAATATTTGTATTCCCTACAGGTAGTTGTTCCGGGTCTGGCTGTTTGTGTATGTGAGTTTAAATGTTTGTAAACGCACCCACGATACAGGAGTAATTCCTAGTGTGGGGCAACATTTAAAAAAAAATAAGAAATACATAAGAACTTTATTTTTTAAAGTGACTTCGTTTAGCCCTGCTGTAGTAATAAGCCATAATTGATACTGTAGATATCAGTCTTTCTTAGGTCTATATGTCTGTTACCACATCACGATGAAAACTGCTTGCAGCTTGTAATCGAAGACAACATATACGATAGTCCTTATCCCGGAAAAGTAAACGGTTCGCAGATGCTCATGATAAACAAATATCAGAGGGGAATTCTCGTAATTTTAAGAACGTTCACAGTCTGATCTCAGTTCAATCTGTCAAAAATACCTCTAATTTCTCTACATTTTTGACAAGTGGTCAAACACTTGTCAAAAATGTAGGGATTTGTCGGCGAGATGACATTGCGACTAGATTTTGAACGTTTATAATTACGGGAATTGGCCTTCTGATGTTGTTCTTTTATGTGTTTGTGTGCTTTCTCTGCGTCATGTTTACCTCAAATAAACGTATTTTCTTTCTTTCTTTACTTTCCGTCTCCGGGTTAGTTTCGCACAGCCCTTACAAGCCCCTTCCCAGTCTCCCACTAGACCACTAGTACCGGGCGGCAAAAACTTATTGGGCCAAATGTGGTTTGACGCCTGCCTACTCTCAAAAATTAGTTTTTGCCAGTTTATGGTTATCGACGACCCCCAACTTTACGTCATCCCGAATTTTTGACCGAGCGGAGGCCGAAGGTGGTCACGTAACAATTTGTGGTTAATGAAAATGAACAGTTGGTAATAATTTTCGGAGCCAAGCTCTAGTCATTTATTCAAATTAGGCTGAGAAGAAGCACGTTTTGAACGTCACAGTGAGAGCAGCACTCTAATTGCGAAATCCACGCGATTGCTCTAGTTGTGAGGGAAGAGGGAGTGCACCTGAGTCTGCGCGCACACTTATGCACTTGTAAAATGTCTCCTGCGCAGAAGGCTAGTCTCCGTTGAGATTGGCTGCCGTGGCTGAAATACGGTCTGGAGGACTTTTATGTATTTAGCTGCGAAACACACGATCAATCACAATCTAGCTGCTTGATTGTTCGAAAAAATGTCTGCTCAACAACTTAAATAACTCAATGAATTATGTTCAACTGTCAAAATGGAAGTCCTTGCTAATGTTAGCGTGTTACGCGATTACCCCGCTGGTTCTTAGTTGATGGCAGAAAAGAGACCTCAATCAAATTCAAACCTCAGCTGTACAGTTACGAAATGGGATAACCAATTAAACCGTACCATGAATGGCTTCAATCTCCCCCATCTATTGAAATCCCACAAATACTACATCAACAGTCTAATTTAGGAAGTGTCGCACTCCGATCGATCCATGTTCAGGCTACAAAAAATTCGTTTCGTGTTTATAATTATAAACTTTTCATACAAAACACACGATCGTCACCACAAGACGATGTCAGTTGTATCACTTTGACCTTAAGCTGGCCTAGTGTAGTACAGAGTTTCAATAGATTGGTCTAACTATCCGGTTTTGCGCGAGATGCTTATAATGGCTATAATAACTTCGCTCACTTGCCCCTGGCCGCACGTCTTTTGTAACATAACCAGTAGAAGTTGGCCTCTCAGGGTCTATTCATACCGAGACGCCACGCGACCCTACGCGCACTTTTTAAGATAGCGATATAAAATCGAACTCATTTATTCGCATCGCAGTCGCATCTCAGCGCAACCAGTTCACGATCTCACTGAAGTGATACCTTTTCGTGTAAGAATAAGTTTGGCATTGTGGCGGTATCTTAAAAAGTGCGTGCTGCATCGCGTTGCGTCACGTCTCGGTGTGATTTAACCCTGACAGGTCAGCTTATAGAAAGAAGTAAAGAAAGAAGAGAAAAGAAAGGAAAGAACAGAAAATAAAACAAAGAAGAGAAAAGGAAAGAAAAGAAAAGAAAAGAAAATAAAGGGGATTGGGATAAAGGAGATTTTTATATGGAGCCTAGGCATAGCTACTGTCGCGCCAATAGATATTCACATTTCTATGGTCGCGCCATTTTGATTTTTTTTTTTCGGAAAACATTATAAGACCGAACCCCATAAAGTGTCACGTTTCCGAGATATTATAACGTTCAAAGTTCACGTGACCTCAATATTTTTTGAAATTGCTTACATCCTGTTGCATAGATGTTTGATTACTGGGCTTTGAAGATCCGTAGCATAATCTACTGTCGCGCCATTTTGTTTTTTTGTCACGTTTCCGAGATAATTATTAACGTTCAAAGTTGATCAAAGTTGATATGGATGTCACGTGATCCACTTTGAACGTTCATATCTCGGAAGGGTGACACTACGGGGTTTGGTCTTATTATGTTTTTTTTTTTTTAAATTGCGTGGCCGCCATTGCAAAAAAAAAATGCCGAAATACACCAATGGAACGGACCTTCAAAGCCTTTTATTGCGTTTTTTAATGGCATCTCGCAGGTCATCTAAAGAGGTTGTCGGCTGCTTAGCTGGCCTTGCCTATGGGTGCCAAAAAAAACTTTAAAAAAAACTAAGCGACTACGACGGTACGGTCCTCGGCTTAGGGCGTCGCGTGGGGGGGGCAGCAAGGGACAGGTTGGGTCGGATTATTTAGTGACGAAGTTAAAGCTACAGGCTCAGTGGCGCGGGCTGGCTCGAGCAAGGGTCAGGACGGATTTATTTGACCCAGGTTAAGGCACTGTTATACTAAAGTCTATTCAAATTGTTGTTATTTCAAGTTAAACAAATATAAACTTTACTTCAATGGTTATTAAATTGATTTCAAACTGACTGGCACTATTGAAAAAGTTATAAAATTTTTTGAAGTTGTAGCGTAAACTGAACTTTATTTTGTATGAATTAAAGTTATTTTTCCATAAGCTCACATTTGTTTACATTTTTGGCAAGTAAATCGCGAATGCGGATTAGTTATTTTACTAGTGACGTGCGGCCAGCGGCCTACTGTACTAAGAGCGAAGTTATTTTAGCTATTATAAGCATCTCGCGCAAAACCAGATAGTCTCATTGCTGTGCCTCGAGAACTCATAACCGGTTTATTCTAGACCTCCTGAACAGTGGTTTCATATTTGACTAAGTAATTAATTCAAGACTTTATTTATACTGGACGGGTTTTTGGCCAAATAATAACAGCCGCACGTCTTCACATACCAAGACACATCCGGGACACGGATGGGTCTTGGTATGTGTCAAGCCGTTGGTCCTGCGGCTGTCATTCGTGGGCCTTTGAGAGTCGTTACGGGTGGTCAGAAACCAGAAAGTCTAACAATCAGTCTTATCAAGAGGCATCGTATTACCTAGTCACTAGGTTGTGGAGGTCAGATAGGCAGTCGCTCTAGCAGTTTTTGGGTTGCCAACTCTGTTAAAATTTTATAGCAATACCATTAATTAAATTTGTTGATTTTCGACTGAAAGATCAACGCCGAAATTACACGGTTGGTCTATTAAGTTAATGAAACAATCAAATTAAACTGTGTTAGCATAAAAGTGAATAATTCAACGTCGGCATTCATTTCCGAGCATTTCAAGCAAATTTAATCGATTTCGTTGACACGCGTATTATTTATTTTAACTTTATTTGATCAGCACAAATGTTAAATGTCAACATAGTTGAAATGTTCTCAATCTGTCATTTCTTTACTGACAGCGTTCTAATTTATATACATACTTGTCAATTATCAATTATAGTAAGTGTTAAAATAATAAAAATTATGTAGGTACAAGTATATAAAAAGGAGGGCAAATAATTAAACGGCATCAAAAAATTCGTACGCATAGCTGTCAATAGGAAACATGCCCAAAAGGCTGGCAGCTGATGGTTGTATGGCAATGCTGATTTCTTGGCCAAAGTCGACCCAACCGCTTGGCGATGTCTCGAAATACTAAGTGGGCACTCGAACCCCATGGCCCTAGTGTTTCAACCCCAAACGACTCGAACATATGAGTTCCAAAGAGATTGGAGTATTTGCACCGTTTGAGGTTTTCCGCAGCAATTATAGTTACAAGTGCTACAAAGATCGTGGTATTTCACTCAGAGCACCGATTTCAACGGCACTTGACCGAACGGCACCTAAGCTGTTCCACTAACCGCAATGAAACAAAATGTTCATAAGTGCAGTTCGGTGGAAGTTTTTTTTTCAGTCCATGAACGGTACATGCATACAGTTTGCAGTGATGGGATGTGTATACAGAGTGTCCCAGAACTCAACGTCAAGCCGAAACGGGGCGACAGGATTGATTGTAAACATCATGAGAAAAATCAGAAAAAAAATCTATCCCATGCAGTTTGAAAATTATGGGCATTTAAGAAAAACCTAAAAATTTGGTCAATCTGTAACCATTTTTCGGTTATTGTGGTTAATTTTTATTATTTTTGTTCATTTAAACTTTGGAACCGTAACCCTAAATAATATTTCTAAGAATCACAGTCAAAAATAATGACACAATTGCCCCAAGTTTCCTAGAATTAAGACTGTTAAAATATGAATTTAAAATTTTCAAAATTTGTCGAGTTTGAAAGGCCCTCCTTTAAAAAAAATGTACTAGAGTGCCTTGGCAAGTGCCATTAAAAGTTGGCGCATTTAATCAGGATTGTAAAATGGTACAAAACTTGTTAGTTTCATACTAAAAAAAACGAGTAAAAAAATAAAAACCTCAAGTAACCCGATTTTTGCTAACCCATTTTACTCAGTTAAAATGTTTTTTATTCGCACAAGCTCTTGGTAGGTTCTTAATTTTACGGCAAAATGATGAGAGTGATGGATAGTGGACATGTTTGCCATGAGTGAGAGAGACAGATAGTGACGCCACGCAATGAGACGAAGATGCGTCGTTTAAACGAGTGCGAATGAAACAGATACAGACGCCATACCAAGCAAATGGCTACGCTACCAGTCTGACACCAGTTAGTACGTTTCGCTCATTCGTCTACTGCGCACCTTTCCGTATTCACTTGTGTTGATTTAGTACTGACAACTTTGGCTTCTCTTTTTGGACTTGGATTTTTGTGAATTGAACTTGTTGATTACATACCGGCAACTTTGGCTTCTCTCTTTTGGAATTGGACTTTTGTGTTGGCATCCTTGTTATCTACCATGCCTACGCGCTACACTTCACAAGAATATGCGAACATGCACCTCATTTATGGGGAATGCAGATGCAACGCAAGTGCCGCCGCTAGACTTTATCGTGAAAGATATCCAAATTTAGAGCGCTATCCGGATCACCACGTGTTTTTAATGTGCACCGTTCACACACGGGGAGCGGCCATTTCCCGAATCAAATACGGGCTGGAGGTAGACCTCGCTTTCCTTACGAGGAAGAAGTATTGCAAGAGGTCACAGATGACACAAGTATTTCCGTTCGTGGAATTGAAGAAAGAACGGTAATACCCAAAAGCACAGCACATCGTATTTTACAAAGAGCCGAAATGCACCCGTTACACGTACAACGAGTTCAAAGTCTTCTCCCTCGAGATTATCCTGAAAGGATTTCATTTTGCAGAACAATGCTACAGAGGCATAATGAAAATCCCCAATTCATCCAAAAAATTCGCTGGTCAGATGAATCTACATTTAAAAAAGATGGTTACATAAACGTACACAATTTTCACGAGTGGCATGTGGAGAATCCACATTTAATGCGAAAAGACAGATCCCAGTACCGCTTTAAAGTAAACCTTGGGCCTTTTGAGCTGCCTGAGAACTTAAATGGCACGAATTACCTACATTATTTACGAGAAAATTTACCAACTTTGTTAGAGGACGTACCACTAACAGATCTTCGCCACATGTGGTATCAACAAGATGGCTGCCCAGCGCATTACGCAGTGCAAGTAAGAGATTTCCTTGACCAGGAATATCCGGGAAGGTGGATTGGACGTTCAGGCACTATCTCGTGGCCAGTCCGTTCCCCAGATTTAAATCCCCTGGATTTTTTTTATTGGGGCGTTCTCAAAGACAAAGTTTATTCAAAGCCCATTGAGAGCGTAGCCGAGCTGCGTGAACGAATTTCTCAAGCTGCTGAGGACATCAACTCTCGAGGATATGCCCGGCTAATAAGTAGATCTTTTTTAAGAAGATGTAGGGTGTGAGTATTGAGGCTGATGGTAAACAATTTGAACATTTGTTGTAATAAAAAATGTTATTTCCTATCTGACTTTTATTCCAATAAACCTAAACTAAACTAGGTCAAGATTTTTCATTATTTTATTAATTTTACTTACTTTTGTTGACTTTGGTAAAAGTGGCGTTACTATCTGTCTCTCTCACTCATGGCAAACATGTCCACTATCCATCTCTCTCATCATTTTGCCGTAAAATTAAGAACCTACCAAGAGCTTGTGCGAATAAAAAACATTTTAACTGAGTAAAATGGGTTAGCAAAAATCGGGTTACTTGAGGTTTTTATTTTTTTACTCGTTTTTTTTTAGTATGAAACTAAATATTATGTATATTTAATTCAGGACATGACTAACATAATCGATACGGTCACTGTCGGTGAAGTTCGTGCCGGACAGGACCACGCACAGTAAGGGTCAGTTCACACCGAGACGCGACGCGACGCGACGCTGCGCGCATACTTTAAAACGACCTACTGCACCGCGCAACGTATTCTGAACTCTCACAATGCAATGTGTACCTTTTCGTGTAGAAAATAAAGTATATTTTGAGTCACTCTTTTAAAGTGTGCGCGCAGCGTCGCGTCGCGTCGCGTCTCGGTGTGAACTGACCCTAAAGGGCTTTGTTGAATGTGATGAATGCGGTTAAAGATTTACGTATGCAATTTGTTTAACAACATGGAAAACTTAAAATATCGCGATATTTACGATACATAAAAAATTCCTTTGCTCTATAAACCTAAAAATTGGCCCGAATACTTATTTCTCAAAGGACTGATTTTTCCAACGCCAGATAATTTTATCTGAGGAATAATTTTAAATTTTTGATAGTTCTTCCATACAAAATAAAAATTATCCATTGTACGACTTAAAAGATTATTTATAAATCCACTCCTTAAGCTTTATTTCCCTTTTCAACCTCGTTAGGAGTTTTATTTTTTGATTTAAGTATTAGTGCTGAGGTTCGAGTTAATCCGACAGCGCTTTAAAATTGTTCCTTACCTATTAAGATAAGATAAGATAATATTTATTTGCTTAAACATGTGTGCTTAAACATACAAGAAAATACGTGCATGCAAGATGGTAACAACATTACTAAGTACAGCCGATCGATTCTGTAAAAAACTCACCGTGAGAAGTTAGGTTAAGTAAGCTTAGAGTGATCTGTCAATAGTGTCAATCCCTAGCATTAGTTGGAATGACAGCACACTTCACGTAAGTTTCACGGTGAGATTACAGAATCGCACTGCAGGCATGTTTGCCACATGATGTGACGTGCAAATGTCAAGAAATATTACTAATTAAAACATTTTCTCAAAATAACAATAAATTAAGTAATTAAAGAATAATAATTATTTTTTTGTGAGACTATTTTATGAAACTAATTTTGTGCCAATTATAATCATGATTCTTGAATTATTATAAACTTTGACAGCTATTATGCACTTTTTTAATCACATTTTAACATCATGGTTCTCTTTTATACTTTTTTTTACACAATGTTTTATTAGTTATTATAAATCGGCTAGCTAAACTCCCCATATGCGGTAGGTATCGATATCTACACATGACAATACATGGACAAGGAGGGGCTTGTGGCTAAGTAATAACAGTCGCACGGGTCGATCGGTCAGGTTAAGCTACGCTTGCCGTGGTTGGTCCGTGGATGGGTGACCATCTTCACATACCAAGACCCCTCCGTGCCTCGGAAAGCACGTTAAGCCGTTGGTCCCGGCTGTCATTCGTGGATTTTTGACAGGCGTTACGGGTTGTCAGTAGCCCGAAAGTCTAACAACCAGACTTACCAAGGGGTATCGTATTACCCAGTAACTGGGTTGTGGAGGTCAGATAGGCAGTCGCTCCATGTAAAATACTGGTATTCAGCTGCATCCGGTTAGACTGGAAGCCGACCTCAACGTAGTTGGGAAAAGGCTAGGCAGATGAATAATATTATAATTAATGTAAAAGAACAAAGATCAAACAGAACATTAAAACAAAAATAAGTTATTAATACTGTTATTCAATAATCATGTCAACAATAAGAAATAAAGATCCAAAAATAATTAAACTATTCCGTTGTAAATTAAGAAACACAATAATTTAATAATTAAATCAAATATGCTACTATGTCAACACAAATCTTTTAACTTTGACATCTCCTAAATCTTATTGTGAGGGGTTTTCAAGTGTATTACCCAAAGAAATACGTTTTTCCATACAGGCTGTATCCGCAATTTACAACGGTGGAATTTTGAAAAATCATTTGTGATGTTTCCATAATTTGACTCAAAGATCTCTTTTTATCACGGCCAATTTGTTTATCCTAACGTGTGCGATTTTGTTGTTTAGTTTCCTGTTCACCAAGGTAAGAGGGGGTATACGGGTTAGTCATAACGCTACACTCGAGTCAATGTCAATTTCTATTTCATTCCACGTTCACACGACCGAAAAAATTACATAGGAATGAACGTTCTGCTCCTTTCATTTCATTTTTTCAAACATTCGATAGGTGTGTGAAAGATGCCGAGTATCGAAATCCAACATCGTTGAATCGATTCACTAATGAATTTATTTTTAGCACTGTGTGACCCAAACCCTCTCTCCCTCACTTTAGTCACGTTTTTCTGTGTGACGTCACAGAAAAGCGTGACTTAAATGCGGGTTTAGACAGACGAGCTACAAGCGCGACACTGAAAGTTTTTAGAACTAGCCACTTGTAAACGATATAATAAAAAAATAAGTTTAAATTTTTAAAATGGAACTCTTTGCCAATATCATTGTGTATGTATTTTATTCATTTGTCATTTGTTTACGATTTGGCGGCAAATTGAAAATTGTCTGCGTCACGTCAGCATGAATTTAAGGGTCAGTTCACACCGAGACGCGACGCGACGCGACGCTGCGCGCACACTTTAAAAGAGTGACTCAAAATATACTTTATTTTCTACACGAAAAGGTACACATTGCATTGTGAGAGTTCAGAATACGTTGCGCGGTGCAGTAGGTTTTAAAGTGTGCGCGCAGCGTCGCGTCGCGTCGCGTCTCGGTGTGAACTGACCCTAACGCGAGAAAATTTTCGTACAATGATTTTTTATGACTTTCGATGTCAACAAGAAAGTTACGACAGACTTCGATCGGCCTTTCACGATGAAGCCCCATCTCGTGCCACTGTTTACAACTGGTTTAATGAGTTTAAACGTGGTCGCACTAATCTCACCGATGATCTGCGTGACGGACGGCCTTCTACGGTGACGACTGAAGATAACATCAGTGTTGTGCGGCGTATGATAGAGACTGACAAAAGAGTGACTTATCAGCAGATTCGGACAAGCTTAGTCATCGGTATGAGTCAACTGCATAAAATCCTCCATGAAAATTTTGCGGTCAGGAAGCTTTGTGCCCGGTGGATACTCATAATTTGACAGAGGCCCAAAAGCTCCATCGTGTTGATTGGTGTCGTGAAATGGTTCAAAGATTTAACGGAGGTGACTTGAGTTTAGCGGCGTGCTACCGTGCAACAATGGACTAGTAATTCACACGTATCGTAACGTACTATTTCCATTTTTGAATGGACTACTAAGTCACACGTATCGTAATGTACTAATTCCATTTTTGATGCATTTTGTGTTCAGAAGTTTAATTTCGAATGAAAAATGCCAAAAGAAAGAGAAAAATGAACAAAAACATCTGATATCTGAATTAAGGTCATTAGTTAGTCAACAAAATGTGAGTAGGATGTATGGTTTCATAATAACGCTGGGGTAACCTGAGTCAGTGATAAGAAGTCGCACGACCATAATATGAGCTCAGCACAGCCATCTTTGTGTGTGTTTGGGAGGTTAGTCAGCAGTTGCATATGCATAACTGCTGGTCAGCATTTTCGGGAGGTCTACTCTAAGTAAACGAGATAAGAGATAACATACTGCGCCTACCTTTGCACTGTTTTACCAGTTTGAGCAGTGGTGGTCCAGTAGTAACGGCCGCGACTTACGAGTTGTAGGTCGTCGTTTCGAACCCTGACAGGCGCTTTACTTTGATTAAATTATTTCATCACCACTGTTCTCAAAACGGTGAAGGTAAACATCGTGAGGAAAGCAAGTCCTAGAACCAAAAATTCGAAGACATGTGACATCTACCAACCCGCACTGGTCGCCCGCGTGGTGGATTACGAGCACGGCCCCTCTCACAGAGAGAAGGCCTGTGTGTCCAGCAGCGGGAACATTGAGGCTGATTATGTTGTACACTGTGTCGACTAGATGGTCAGACAAAATAAGGCAGGCTTTCGGAGGCGGCATGAATGAACCGACCGGTCCGCACCTCAAAACCGCATAGCGACGGAGAACTGATCTCAAAAAGGTCATACTTCCGAATAAATTAATGCGCTTGTTACGTTTTTATAGCAAGCCAAGCCAAGGTCCTTCTGTTTGAAAATATGTGAATTCGTTTCCTATGGAAACGAGCACTGTCTTCAAGACAAGGACCAACATCGTTGTGAAATACACCATTTCCTTTTATTATACAACTAGGTAGCTGTGCCCGCGACTTCATTCGCGTGCATGTCAGGAAACAATTATGTCCTCTTTCTAAAATAAAAGTGGCCTAAGTTACACCTTATAACGTCAGGTATCGCCAGTGAAAGTCCCGTCAAAAGCCGTTTAGGAGATTAGTCGACAGACAGACAAAAACTTTAAAAATTGATTTTTTGTTATAAATACCTCATATACTTTCATATGCATTTAGTGACAAACTGTTATTTTGACATTACAAACAGACAATTCAATCGTATTTATTTGTGTAGATATAGATTTAAGATGGGCCAGTATAAACAACAAAATTACATAATAAACTGCAAAAAAAACTTGTATGAGAACCCAAAAAAATAGAAAGCCAGAAATTCTTATAAGAAAGAGAGGGTAGCAAAAACAAGCTAAGAATATTTTCAGCAAGACGAAATGTGGAATTATATGACGCGAGTAGGCCGGAAATTACGCCCTCTCCTAGTGGTTCGTAATGATAAAGTGTGGAGAGAAGATGACGTAACAGGGGGATTCTTAATCATTATTAATGATTGTACAAAAACGAAGTTTCGCGATTGTTGGTCCTTCGGGCATTCAATAAACTTGGGAGAGGTAGATAGGTTTATGGTGATTCGCTCAGATTTAAAGCGTAAAAGGTTCCGTAGATTGTCAGTAACACCCAAGGCATACCGGGTCTTCCTTGAGGAGCTGGGTTGGATTCGAATAATCGATTTACCCACTCGTACAGAAAATACACGCATTGACGTGGAGTTGCGACAGGAGGAGACCAACAGCCAGGTGGGTAGACCTACAGAAGATCGCGGGGAAGACTTGGATGAGACTCGCACAGACCAGGGAAGCATGGCACAAAACGGAGGAGGCCTATTCTCGGCAGTGGGTGAAACAAGGCTGCCAATGATGAGGATTATGATGAACGAAATTGAAACGGGTAAACATAAAAGTGAATCATTCAATTTTCAGTTTATTTGCTACTCCTACAAAATGTAATGTACAAAATACTCCAATACACTTACAAATGGAGTTGATCGAGATTTAAGAAAACTCAATCCTAAAATCCAAATTAGAAGACGTAGAGTTGAGCGATTTCTACAAAAAATACCTAGAAGAAGACAATTTTCCGCAGCTGAGAAAATTCGCAAGAAGATTGATTTGTGCGTTTGGCAGTACTTATAAATGCGAACAGTTATTTTCATTGATGAAAGTTAATAAATCAACACATCGCACTAGACTGACGATAATTTGAAAAATTCTTTACGTCTTTGTATTAGTGGAATTAATCCAAATATCGATGGATTAGTTTCCCAAATTCAAGCTCAAGTGTCATTGATTTCGGTGTATTTAACTTTCGTAGTTTGTAACAATTGCAAATTTAAAGATTTAATTATAATGTACCATTTTTTAAAATTTAATAAATTGTACTATAATAACATTGTCGTATTATTTCATGTCTAATATCTATCGCAAAAAAATATTATCACTACTTTGAAATGCACTAAGTACTTTTAAACGCGGCACGCGAACGTATTTGCACGCTTTTGGCCCTCAACATGTCAAAGGTTGCCCATACCTGCCATAAGGGATTTGAGTGAGCCCTCCAGGAGGACTCCCGACACTGAACGTGTCGAGTACATAATTAAAATACTCGATCTGACGTGAGTTACAACATAATGTACTGTATTGTAACAAATTTTACAATACAGTATCGACCATGATATTTCAAATTGTTAAAAACTCTCAAGGACTCCACGAGACAAGCTCGATCTAGTGTGGAGTCCATAAGTTAAAATATAAAATTATGTTTCCCTTGTAAAAATAATCATAGGAGTAGTTTATTTGTAATTAGTTAGGTATAAGGAAATGTAAGAACACTAATAGGTCAATAAAAAAAATAAAAAAAAATGACCACGCGTGTTTAATAAAAATAACTGATACGCGCATCTGTGGTTCATAGTGTTTACGCACACGGGCAAAAAATACTTATGATTTAAAGATAGGCCTATTGTCACAAAGTGCTGGCACGTGTCAGATATAATATCTGACACGTGCCAGCACTTTGTCAGGCAAAAAAATATGTCAGGTATGTAACGTAAATGTTAATACATTTACGTTACCATACCTGACATATTTTTAGTCGCAGTCGCTCCATGTAAAATACTGGTATTCAGCTGCATCCGGTTAGACTGGAAGCCGACCCCAACATAGTTGGGAAAAGGCTAGGCAGATGATGATGACCTGACATATTTTTTATTTACAGCATTTTTTGCTAGTTATAGTAAAATACGTTTGACACATTAATGTGCAAATTATATATCGACTGAAGCATTCAAGTATCAATTAAACATAGTCAGACGCGATCAGGGTTGGAAAAAATCAAGATTTTTTTATACTAATTAAAAAGCTGAAGAGTTTGTTTGTTTGAACGCGCATGACGATAGTTGATAAGTACTTGTATACTTATCAACTATCGTTTGACATATTCAAGAATGAATGAACTATCAAATCGTTTGAAGCAATTTAGTACCAATTAAGTATCGTCTGACACCTTCAAGGTTCAATTAATTATGATTAAACGCAATAAGTACGACAAATATTAATTATAGTCTGACGTATTCAAGAATTAATTGATTCTCGTCTGACATATTCAAGAATCAGTTAACTATCGTCTGACATATTCAATAATAAAGTAACTATCGTCTGACACATTAATGAATTAATTGATTATAGTCTGACACATTCAAGAATCTGTTGACTACCGTCTGACATATTCAAGAATAAATTACACTCAGTTGACACTTTAAAGTTTAAAGATTCAACTATTGTCTGCGTCTGAGTCAGACGCAGACAATAGTTAATTGAACCTTGAAGGTGTCAGACCGTCTGACACCTTCAAGGTTCAATTAATTATGATTAGACGCAATCAAGTACGACAAATACTAATTATAGTCTGACGTATTCAAGAATTAATTGATTCTCGTCTGACATATTCAAAAATCAGTTAACTATCGTCTGACATATTCAATAATAAAGTAACTATCGTCTGACACATTAATGAATTAATTGATTATAGTCTGACACATTCAAGAATCTGTTGACTACCGTCTGACATATTCAAGAATAAATTACAATCGGCTGACACTTTAAACTTTAAAGATTCAACTATTGTCTGACATACTCAAGAATCAATTAACTATCGTTTGACATATTCAAGAATCAAATAACTATCGTCTGACATATTCAAGAATAGAATAATTATCGTGTGGCATATTCAAGAATCAATTGATTGACAATGATATTTATAATTGAAACATGGTCTGACTCATACAAGTATCATTTAAACATCATGACGCAATCAAGTATCGGTTATCAAGTGTCAGACGCATTTAAATGAATGTCTTAATATAACACAATATTTAAATATGAATAAACAAAATATTAAATAACCTTATTTACCCATTCCAGAATGATGTACAAATGGTCTCAAGTACTTAGTACTAACATGTTCCTAACTCACTATCGTTTTTTTAATCAATAAAGTTTATTTGTATAGGTACTTATAATAATAATATTCAGAAGCACTGACAAACCAAATACCTAATCAATGTCAGAACTTCAAAAGATAGGCGTTAATCAAAAATCGTTTCATAGTTCATACACTCAACAACTTATTATAAATAATTTAATGCATAAATTCAACAACTACAAATAGTTAAAAAGTTGATGCATTCAACCACTTACTAAAAATCATTCAGTCCACTCAGCCACTTACTAAAAATCATTAAGTGCACTCAGCGACTTACTAAAAATCATTAAGTGCACTCAGCCACTTACTAAAAATCATTTAGTGCAATCAGCCACTTGCTAAAAATGATTTAGTGCACTATACCACTATTTATGAAACATTTACTGCACTCAGCCACTTACTAAAAATCATTAAGTGCACTCAGCTACTTACTAAAAATAAGTGCACTCAGTCACTTAATAAAAATAATAAAAACTAGCATGCTCTTCTAGACCAACTAAGGCACTAGTAGTAGAAAAGCCACAAATCGCAAAAAACCTTTCCCAGTCATTACTGCCCCGTCTCAAAAATCCTGTCTGTATATATTATTATGCTGCATTTAATTACAATTTAGGTCGGTTATCACACTGCACTGGACACTGCTCTGGTGGCCCGTACTGCAGTTTAGCACGTATACTATAGAATCTGGATTTGTAAACAAAAACCGCAGAGTATAACACACTGACACCACACACAATCCCCGTGTGAACTACAGTCAAAGTTGAAAACCGCAGCACCACACAACAAAGCGGTTTCTGGTGCAGTGTGATAACCGCCTAAGTCAGTCATCAATTACCAACTATACCGGGACTGTGGTCAGTTTTTTTTAAAGAAGCAAATACTGTAAAAGTCGGAGACAACTTTGGAAGTAAGGCAAAAAGGATTTGTTGTTTTTAGCATCACATACACGAAGCACACTATAAAATTAAAAAGAAAAGCATCTACATATAAGGCTTAAAATAAAAAACAAAATCTTAAAAACTAACCTGATTCATTGTGCGTAGGCGGTGAGGAAATAACAGGCTCATGCTTAGTAGCCATCATCTACGATACCTGTGAACAAGTTATAATATCATCCTTGATGCATCCTCTTTGGACAATACTAATTTTGTATTTCGTGCATAGACAGAATAGTATTTTCTATCTACTATTTTGTACATACTTTTTCATCATCTATGGTGACATAGATGTTTTCTAATTTATTTAGGTGGACATTTGTAGGTACAAGGTAAGTCATCATACAGCCTAGGTTGAATTGGTATAATTAGTTTGCTGTTGTTACTCATTGTTGGAATTTGAGATTGCTTTTTGGTAGGTTTATATGAAAATAAATAATGTTATAAACTCATTCACAGATAGCTTTTGTTAGTAAGTAAACCCAACAGATATCAATCACAGACACATTTCAAAACATTGCAATTTCTAAACAATTAAAATGCTAAGCTTTGTGAAATGAAGTTGTTTTGTTTGGAGTTGAGGTTGGTTTTAATAAGTTGAATTGCGTACCAAATTAAAATAATTTAATCATAATTAATTAGGTACAATAAAAGTAACGAGTAAACATTCAAAGTTATTACCTATTATTTGAATAATTTCAAGTTCAAATTAATCTCTCTCAACTTCATACACATTGATATATATATCAAGAAACACAACTCGAAAACATTGTAATTAAACAGAGTTTCATGCCGCAAAACTACAGAAGTAAATCATATTAAATGTACTCACGATCATAATCTAGTTTTTTATGAAATTGTAGCCGATTACACGTTCATCGGTTTATTTTGGTTCATAACCACACCATCAACACTTAAATCCGGCACAATCCAACATGATACTTCACAATCCAATTCTAACACTCAGAGTCTTCTTCAAGCCGCAACGAAAACAACAACATATTCGACCGGTTTTTACTGTGTTAGATGATATGATAAATTGACAACCTTGAGAAAACTATCATAAACACTGGGAAAATGCAAATAATATATTTTTCACGAACTTCTGTCACTCAGTTCGCTTCTGCAGGAAAATACAAAATGGCCGACCAAATAAACGAGCGCTGTCAAAAAAGTCAATCAAATGTACCGACCCGGCTACTGCTCGCATTAAGCATTTGTCTCTGACATCTTGCGTCAAACAGGTTAAGTTTACAATTACTGCAAACCAATTATGTAAATTATATTATTATTATTCAGGTAAAATTAGCTGAGCAAAGTGGCTAACCTACGTCTTTCGATCGAAAATTCGAAACGCACTCTCAGTTTACCAAGGCAGACCGAAACTCTGTTCCTTTCACTCACAGGCTGACGCGGAGAGACGCGGTTGCCAATGCCAGTATGGCGGACTGCCAGCCAGTATTGGTCGGCTGGCAAATTCCTAGCGGTTGTCGGCAGTAGTGTGTCCTATCTCTGTCTAACGAGGTAGGTGGGGACCACAGTCGATATATCTGTCTCTGTTGCTCGGTTCGTAAGCGACGACATTCAACATAGGCATAAATAACTCTCCGGACAAACATAGTGGTATATTATCGGAATAGTGGTATTTTGTCCGTAATGACCTCGCTCGCTCGCTCGGCTCGTGCTCATGGCTCGAGTGGCAAACAACACAGTACGCTACGTCGAAACATGGAAAGTAATAATAATACTGGTGGCGGATTGAGCCGAAATGTTGAGTCACGGAATGTATAATGGAGCAAAGCGGGCTAAGCCGTAGCATAATGCGCTAGGGGTGTACCTATAAGCACCCTATGATTATATAATGACCTATTATTATGCAATAGGTAATAATTATGTGCATTATTTTGAATACCTAATAACTTCGTAGTAATTTGTCTCAAATACAGGTTAATTACTTAGATGTAATTTTCAAACATTGCCTGGAAAATAATGTAATTTTTCGATTCTCGAACAATACGAGAAAAGAAAAAAAAGGTTTGTTTCATTTCGTCGTCGGCGGGCCTCCGGCCTCCCACGCCCACCGCAGCATGCATCGGTCGGCCGGCACGGCACTGTAGTCTGGTTCAAACCAGTTGTGAGCAGTCAAGCGAATATTCTATCTCTCTCTCTAGCAAGCAGGCAATATAATTTAACGATCTTAGTATTATTATTGCGATGTTTTATGCCATATAACGTTGGGTTTTATACCATATACATACAGTGAAATCGAATGTAGGTAATATGTAATAAAAAAACTCTAGAAAAGCAGTCAATATATTTCTTGGCAGCCCATTATTTTTAATTAGATTGTTATTTTAACTAGCCGTGCCTTTATCATGTGGCTATTGTCCTCAATAGGCTTATCAGTGTATTTTGCCATGTAGCCTGACCTTGACGTGTAGCGTGTAGCAACGCTGACGTGTCCTTTAAGAATGTTAATTAATTACGGCAACTCGTATGTACCTACCGATTTACGAGTTGGCGTTTTAAGGTTAGGGCCTACCGGTCTATAAATCGGGTCCGACGTTTCGTTTCGTTTCGCATACGTTCTTGGAAAGTAGGGCAACGTTACGGGTTTCTCTAGCACAGTTTGCACATGTCTGAGTTTGTTGTGTTGTGACTTGTGATATCTAGATGCCCCCGTAGGTTACCTTCCTATATGTATTCGAAGTCTACATAGATCTTTTATTGGATAGAGTAGTAGGTACTCTGTGGGTGGACAAAATTGTATGTAGACAATCGACCGCAAGTCGGTTGTAACACTATGATCTTGAACTGAGCCAGTGTAGTACGGAGTTTCAATAGAATAAAAGGCCAGCACTCTAATGCGTAGCACACTTTCAATCACAATCCGAATCATTTTGAAGGATATTGCTATTCCATTGCTTCATTTGATCGAAAAATTAGTCTGCTCAACAACGCCTAAATAACGCAATGAATGTTGTTGAACTGTCAAAATGAAAGCCATTGCTGCTGTTAATGTGTTAGGTACGCAATTGCCCCGCCGTTTATACATATAAGTTTTGTTACCATTGACGGGTGGCGTAGTGTATACGAATGGAAGAAACAGGAAAAAAGGAGAATATAAATATTGCACACAGACCAACCCGTGGCTGATATTCAGTCTATAAGTGGATATGAACAAAAAGGGGAGATGGGGATGGGGTGGGTTTTGTTGGGAGTTTGGGGCTTGAGCGCCCTCAGCCCACCTAAACGACACAATCGACCCTTCTCGCCCTTTTTCGGCGAAACGACCCAAGGACAAAGTCACTAGTAGTCCTTCCCTACGCATTACGTAAACACCCAAAAAGGGACGGAAACGAATGAGTACGCCGTTTCGTTTTTCACATTGAGTCTGAATTGTCGTACCTACTCAAAACTGAAGTTACGGTACGTAGCTCTAACTAAGTAAAGTTATGTTAATTGTTTATTAGATATTTTATTCCATATTTTTTTTGAGTTAGGTATGCTATAACTAATCATCGTATCCTTTTACTATCTTATGTAGGTAGGTAATTGAAAAGTAAGTAAATTATAGTAGCTAGGTACTTAATTAGAACTTTAACCAAAAGGCTGGTAAGAACTCTAATATTTTGTAAAACTAATTAAAATTACCAGTTAACTGTAGTCCAGTGGGGTAATTGCGTAACACGCTAACAGTAGCAATGACCTTCATTTTGACAGTTCAACAACATTCATTGCGTTATCTACGTTGTTGAGTAGACATTTTTTTCTAACAAATGAAGCAATGGATTAGCAATGTCCTTCAAAAGTATTCTGATTGTGATTGATAGTGTATTACGCAATTAGGGTGCAGATTGGCTTACATCATTAGTACCATACAAACTAAAACAATTTTAAGCAAGTGCAAGTGGGTAAAGGCTGAACTCTCTGTTAAACTTATTTTTTAATCTGTGGTTCCGAACCCGAACAACACCCGAGTTTTTGTGTTTGTGTCGTGTAGGTATGTTTTTGTGTGTGCGTAAGACTGTGTGCTGTGTGTGCACCCACGCGAGCACGACCCACAGGGGGAGATCTTGTATGGGATCATTGTGATTGCGAGCGAATTATTATTAGCAGTGAAGCGAATAGGATGACGCGTTCACTTTGTACAAACTTTACTTAAATGTAATATTGACTAAGTATATTATACACAATGTGGTGGGTTATAACACGGATATAATGCCGAAGAATGTTCACAGTCTGATCAGTTTCAATCTGTCAAAAATAGTTCTAATTTCCCTTCATTTTTTTACAAGTTTTTGACATTCGTTGGTCGCTGAGATGAGACTGCGACTAGATTTTGAACGTTCTAAATTACCTACGAGAATTGGCCTTCTGTTAGCTATAACGCCATAATGTCTGAATACTGGTTCTATATAGGAAGGACACACAACAAATACCAGTTTAAAAACTCGAACCGGTCAAAACGGTTTTACCTTATTTAATTCAGGTGTAAATGCTTATTACTTATGTTTAGCTCATTTTATTGTTCACAAGCGCGTTTTCTTGTTATTACTGAATTCATTGTAAGAATTAAATACTTAACAACAATTTACTCAATAAATAGGCTAAAATAAAATTATGTGTATTGGGGCCCCCAATTAAAATATGTATAAATAAAAAAACATATATTATTAATTACAATTTGTAAGTACCATATTAATCAAATGTTTATTAGTAAAAATAATTTTAAAGTGGTTATTAATTAAACCCATTTTTGTGGTGGTGATTAATGAAACGCATTTTGCTGTGGTGATTAATTAAACGCATTTTGCTGTGGTGATTAATGAAACGCATTTTGCTGTGGTGATTAATGAAACGCATTTTACAGGGGTGATTAATGAAACGCAAGTTGCGGATGTGATTAACATTGGAATTTTCACATTATATGTAAGTAGGTATTCAGTTTATCGTCTGCTTGTAGTTAACTCCATAAAACTAAAATAATATTTTATATATTTATCTATACAGTTTGTATGTAGGGGCTTTGGAACGACTCAAAACAAATCAAAAGTCATTTATTTAAATTAGGCTGAGAATCAGCACTTTTCGAACGTCAAAATTACAAAAGACAGTCCCCCAAAAACGCCCGCCCTTCACCACTTCCTAGTGCTATCGCTGGGAAAAGAATTGGCGCAACAAACTCCCCAGCAGCACAGCTGTCTGTTCAGTTAGAAAATACTTGATTGCATACAATACTAGGTACCTATGTTAAGTAATTAACATTACAAGACAGAACATAAAATTAAATTATTTGCCATATGTCAGTTAGCCACGCCAATATCGGTTTAAATTCGTTTAAAGATATTTTATTCTCATAAAGAAAACAAACAGTTCACTTAAAATATGAGATTATAAATGGTGATCTATTTATAATCTCATATTTTACACTATTACATCGTGACTCCGTGTGTCGACAATATATAAACTGAGAGCGATAACAAAATATAGTATAGGGTTCTAGAGAAATTAAGTACACACGGTTAATTACTAAATTTTAGATATATAAGTTTTTAACATTTTTTTAAAGATATTTGTACTTTTTACATTAATCATATCATCTGGCAGTTTATTATACAACACTGCTCCTTCATATAAAATGTTTTTCCACGCGTAATTGGTTCTGGGTGGCCTGAGTTCTAACTTGTTGCGATTTCGGGTGTGGTATCCGTGATTTCTTTTTTTGAAAGTAAGTTGTAAGTTCGTTGTATATTTGTTTAGTTGATGTTAGGTAGTGGTAATTGTAAAGAGTTTTAATAAGTTTGTTTTGTATTACTAGAATATAATTTATGTAGGTTTTAGCAGCACATCCCCAAATTTCTACTAAATACTCCAGGTGTGGTTTTACGAGTGCATTGTATATCATGTGTCTGATTCTATGTGGGATACGACTAGAAAGTCTACGTAATGCCCCAGTGAGTGAAGAGATTTTGTTACGCATGTTTTCAATGTGGTTACACCATGATAGTCTTGGGTCCAAAGTTAAGCTTATATTATATATTTTGTAGGCATTCATTATCTATGGATAGTTTAATATTGCTGGTTTTTTTTTGTTGCAAACACCATATACGACGTTTTTTTCGGGTTGATGGTCAGCAAATTGTACTTGAACCATTCAAGTGATGATAGGTCAGCTTGCGCTTTCCTGACAATCTCTTGAACATCATTTCCAAAATAGAAGAGACAAGTGTCGTCAGCGTACAGAGTGATGTCACCAGTAACATTAACGTTTTTTATGTTATTTACGTACACAAGGAAAAGTAGAGGTCCTAATATTGATCCCTGTGGCATTCCGCAATTTAATCTAGCTGGTGTACTCTCATAATTGTTTATTTTGACTATCTGAAACCTGTTTGTAAGGTATGATTCCATGACTTTGTATGCCGATCCCGTTATTCCCACGTTACTGAGTTTTTTAAGCAAAAGAGAATGACAAACTGTATCGAATGCCTTCTTCAAATCGATGAAGATTCCCAGACCTATAAGTTTCTGGTCAATTGATGTTTTAATTTTAGTTATTAAATCGATTATGGCTGATAGGGTGTTCGATTTAGGACGGAACCCATATTGCTGGCTATAAAGGAAATCAATATTATTTAAGTGGTTTTTTAGTCGTCTGAAAATTATATTTTAAAAAAATTTTGATAGTATAGGTAGCACACAATATACCAACAAATATAATAAAAACTGTACGTACCTACTCAAGCTAAAAAATAATTAATTAATATTAAAATGTAAATAAAACTTACCACCTAAATAAAAGCCTCGAGACATAAAGGGCGGGATAGCTTACATATTTATGCATTGCTGAGTTCTGTTCACATAGCTGTCATTTGAAGTCACAAGACCATCGAAGTAAAATAAATAAATAAGTTAATACTTATAACAATAACCTGTCAGTAAGCTAATTCTTGAGAAATAACATAGACATTGTCTTGAGTTAATCAGGGCGACCTGATATTCTTATCGTGTAAGTATCATTGATAAATAGTATGCCTTTGAACAAGGGTTGGGTTTTACTTGACCTTTATACGCATTAAAAGGCAAGTCTAGCAAAGAAGAGGGTATCTTGTTATAAAAGGTTATACCAAACCCAACAAATAAGTTATGAACCTTATGAAGCCGATGAAAGGGGGTGCGTAGTTTGACCTTATTTCTAGTGTTAACACTGTGAATATCACTGTTTTTAGTGTACAAGTGTAAATTTTGCCTAATATATAAGATGTTGGCGAACATGAATTGTGATGCAACCGTGAGAACACCAATATCTTTTAAAAAATCTCTTAGAGACACTCTGGTACCTAGCTAAATTGCTCGAACAACTCGTTTTTGAAGGACAAACATATTTTGTATATGAGCGGCTTTGCCCCAAGGACATAACGCTATGAAAATAACTAAAATAGACTAAACGAGCTGTATCAACGTCAGTGTATTGTCTTACTTTCCTGACGGCGTTGGCAGCCGAACTGAGCCTTCCTGCTAGACTTGATATATGAGGTCCCGACTGAAGTTTGATCTACTGTCAGTCCCAGAAAAATTGCCGAGCCTACAGTTTCAAGTACCTCTCTATGTTGGGTGCTAGATTTCTAACATTCGGTAAGGCGAACTTTACACATTTTGTTTTCTTGGCATTGAGAACTAGGTTATTTGACGTACACCAATCTGTAACTATTCAGAGTGCACTGTTTACGTCGTCAAAACCTTGTCTATTCCTGTCTACTTTAAAAATAAGAGAGGTATCATCTGCAAACAGTACAACGTCACCGATGCCCTTCAAATGGAATGGTAAATCATTGATATATACTAAGAAAAAGAATGGACCCAGTATTGAGCCTTGCGGAACACCTAAATGAACTGCTAGCCCGGAAGATTTCACACCATTAAAATCTACACATTGGACCCTATTATGTAAATAAGAAATGATTAGGTTGAGAGCTTCGTTTTGGACACCGTAATGACGTATAACTTACGCAAAAGCGTGTCATGGTGCCCGCAATCAAAGGCTTTGGAGAGATCACAGAAAACTCCAATAGCATTTTGCGATTTCTCTCATGCGTCAAATATGTGTCTCAGCAGAGCAACACCCGCATCTGTAGTTGAACGACCTTTTGTAAAGCCATATTGCTCATTACGGAGGAGGCTATTTAAATTAAAATGTCTTAGCAACTGCTTGAGTATTAACTTTTCAAATATTTTGCTAAATGCAGGTAAGATAGAAATAGGCCTGAAATTGCCAACGTCATTCTTATTACCTGATTAAAATAATGGTATGTATGACATTACTAGTCTTCATGAGGTCAGGAAAAGTTCCCAAATCAGCACATTTATTAAAAGTAACAGCTAGATAGGGGGCTACGATGTCTATTATATTACTTAAAAGTTTAATGGAGATGCCCCAATAATCACCGGTGTTTTTAGACCTAAGTGTATTAAAAACATTAACTACATCACACGGGGTTACATGTTCGACTACATTTGGGTACACTAGTGTGCAAAAGGTTTTCAGCTTTAGACGAGGACGAATTTATGGAGCGCGTCGTAGTTCTAATCCGATTCGAATAATCCGATTCCGAAAATTCTTTCACTAATTTGATGCTACAGTATTGCCGAGTGTCATATATTTTATATTAAAACAAGAAATTTCACGCGGGTGAAGTCGCGGGCAGCAGCAAGTACATAAATAAATCTAAAATACAGCTAAACTAAATTTAAAATGGACTTCTACTTGTCCTTATACCAGAACCTCATAGATTGACAGACAAAAGGAACTATGAAACACTTTTCCAAACAAAGTTCCGTAGTATAGATCTTTCTATACCTAGCAGAGTTAGTTCCTGATCCCTGGGGGTGCTAGAGTTTGTGTGGAAATCCTTACCGCAGGACAGGGGTGGGCCAATCCCTCCCATTGCCCACCACACCACACCTCCACCCCGTCTGCGTTATACTGGTACGAACCTCTATATCAAATACTTTATGTTAGCAGCGGCATCACGGGAGTTTCGAAAGCATTTTTATCTTTTATCATTTATTTTTTTTACCGTAGAACTCCGTCATTTATAAGTTTTTTTCACTTTGTTTGTAGTGTTATTTTTTGGAAATCAGTTTTTTTTAAACGTTTTTATGAAGTACAGAACTTGGCAGTTACTGGACATCAGTCTTTTTCTTCTTCTCCATCCCTCTTATCTCTGGGTAATCTGGGTATCTGGGAAAATGATTAAGTTAAGTATAAAAAGATAAGAAGTGCTTTGTCACTTAAGTAGTAGACGAAGCATTTAGATAAAAGCCTTATCTTACTTGGTCACTAGAAAGATAAAAACTTATCATATTACTTACACACGTACTCTACGATCCTGTTTATTATGTTTTTGACCTTCATAGCGTGTCATTTTTTCATGCAAAAGTAGTTGGTAAATATACCGATTCACAATAGCAACAGTAATAAAAGCTGTGGCCAAGACTATGACTGATAATTAGAAGATATGTACAGACGCCAACAGGTCAAGCTACCCGAAACTGTCAAATTTTCCCAATCAACCCTGAACCTTAATGTTTTATCAATAAAGTTGAAAATCTATTAAAGAAAGTTGACAGATTGTAGTAGCTTGATGTGCTGGCGTCTGTACCCTATGATTTCATAAGTGCACAGAGCACGGGGAGAGAGGGGTACGTATTGCAATATCTAAAATTAAAAAAACTAACGTAAAATCCCTAAAATCTAAATACCTAATACCGAAAGCTTAAAATGTCAAATGAATATGTTACTGAAGTTCATAAAGCTAAAACTTGAAATTCCTATATACAAAGTTCCTTAAATTGGTTTACCTCACCGTTATACACATATGTTTCTGTACCCGCATGCGTAACACGCATATATCTTTTTTAAATCGAAACGGCTAGGTTAGGTTAGGTTAAAACTGTGACCACACACCGCACGAGCCGAGCGAGCGTAGCGAGCGGTGCCGCGGCAGCGGCCGTTGAGTGCCAGAAACATATTTTTGAATGATAGATATTTAGTCCAATCAATATTTTAAACTTAGGTAATTCGTAGGTAGGTCAGTAGGTGTTAGTTGCTTAGGTATTTAAAAACATTAGGTAAGTATTTACATTTTAGGGATTTTTAACGTAGGTTATTTTACGTTAGATCTTTTAATTTTATATATTGCAATACGTACCCTGAGAGAGCAGTGTCAGCCCAGACATACTAGTTGTAGGTCGTAAATCACTTCATCACCACGGCTCTCAACACGGTGAAGGAAAACATCTTGAGAAAACCGGCAAGTCCTAGAACCAAAAATTCGAAGACTTGTGACATCTTCCAACCCGCACTGGGCCCGCGTGGTGTTTTACGGCCCACTCCCTCACACAGAAAGGAGGCCTGTGTCCCAGCAGTAGGAATATTATAGGCTGATTATGCTTATGTATTGTGATTATGATTTTGTAAGTGTACAGACAAGTTTTTGGCCATTAATTTTATTAGTTCTGCCGAACCGCCTCTAGACGCTGCCGATTCCGTGCTCTGTGTATAAGTCTCAAAGGCTCTCTCTTTTAAACAGTATTATAAGTTGCAGACTCCCAGGAAGAGAGAGTATTGATTTCCACCCTTTGCACTATTGTCGAGACGTGGGTCTCGACAATAGTGCAAAGGGTCCTAGCACAAACAAACCTTAGTAAGGAATTAATGAAAGGTATACCAGCGTCCTAATTGCGTACAATTTATTTGCAATCACAATCTGAATAACTGTCAAAATAAAGCTATTGCTAGGTACTGTTAGTTTGTTACCCAATCACCCCGCACAACAAATCAGATCGTCACAGGCTCAAAAATAGCTCAAACTTGAATCACAACGTATATTCGGCCTTCTGTACATTGAATACGAGCAAAATCTGAGTTCTCAAGAGGAGAAACGAGGGTGGAAGACCTGCGCCGTTCGAACCCCCCTGTTTACAACAGCCAAGGGTGGATTCAGGGTGGGAGTCAAATAGGGGAGGGTGGCGGTCCCCCGACACCCCAGACTCGGCGTTAATAATAATAATCCCCAGCTGCTTGATCACTCAGTCGGCAATTGAATAAAATGATACGCTGATCTATTATTTCTATCATTCATTCTCGTGCTGTATATAAAATTAGAAATTAATCGAATTATGAATGTTACGAAGACTAACTTTATATTTTTTATGATATAAAAGTTTCACTGGTGAGGTTTTTAAGTGGTGATACAGTTGAAAATTATAACCGTTTTAAGTTGGTGATTAACATAGGATTATTCTTTTGTTCACCGTTTTAAACCGTTTTGATTTAAAACTTTTAAGACGATTAAGTCTTTGGTGCAATTTAAGTGTTGCTATCTCAGGCCTATTGTACCTACCAGGTACCTACCAGCTACCTACAAGTTACCCACCAGCAACCTACCAGGTACCTACCAGGTACTGACGCCAGCAGGTCAAGCTACCCCAAACTGTCAAATTTTCCCAATCAACCTTGAACCATAATGCTTTAATGATAAAGTTGAAAATCTATTAAATAAATTTGACAGATTGTAGTAGCTTGATGTGCTGGCGTCCGTACAATAGCTACATCCCTACTTGTTGTTATTCTTACACTCGAACACGACCCTCTTTATGGCGTCAGGTAGCCGGCCCGCGGCGATGATTCATGCCCGCGCATGACTTATTGCGGGGCCGTCAATTGTTTGATTGTTGACAGGTCGGTCGCCGCGCTGGCAGTGTAGACACTGCCGCTAAAAAAAAATTGCTACAGAGTCCTTTCTCAGTTATTTTACATAATATGATAACAGAAACATAACAGCAATTTTTTTTACGAGAATAAAGACTTGTCAGTGGCAGCAACCATAACATAATGAGAATAAAGACCATTGTGATTTTGACAATGATGCATACTCAGAGGTAAAATAACTGAACGGACTTGTAATAAAATTCGCGGCATTAGTGCCGTTGTGCGCGTAAATAATAACACGCCTCATTTAAATGGAAAAGATGTTGACGTAAGGTATGACACCCTCAGGCTAGGTGGAGCGACAATCTTCGTAGGATGGCTGGTAGCAGCTAGATGAGAGTTGCTGAAAATCGAGTTGAATAGCGTGCAATATGAGAGACCTATGTCCAGCAGTGCTGCAGTGGCCTGCTATAATCCACTGCAGCACTGGTGGACTGATGATGGTGATGATGTTGACAATGCTGTCTTTAACAGCGGACGCCGAGGAGTCTCCGTGCTCTGCGGGAAGAAAAAGTGGTTTTTATCACCAATATAAAGTGGTTATTAATTATTACCTACTAATTACCATTTTATACTGGTGATATAAACCAACTCACCCACACCCTAAACTCCATCTATAAATAACGGCAACGAATAATTAGGTTGCCGATTCCCTTGTTCACAAACCTTGTTCTTAATGAAATAAAAAGAAAAAGATGCACTGAACATAAATTTAGTTTAGTTTGTGAACAAGGGCATCGGCGCCAATGTACAACTAATTAGTTAGGTACTAATAACATATTAGTTTTAAATTATTAATAATTGCGTATATCCTAGTTATGCAGCGTTTAGATAACCTATGTGCTCGGAGAGTAATTATCTAAACATTGCATAAATACACATCAAAGTATACACACATAACTCATTCCACGCTGTTCCAAACTCCTCAAAATAAAGAGATTTATCCTAATAACTATAAAATGTTTCATAACAAAGTAGATGACAACTGAAAAATAAACTTCATTTTAAAAGATTGAAAGTTGATATTGGCTTGCGGTAGATTTACGCTTGCGTCATCTTTGATCTCAAAATGTCTGTGCAACTCCGACGTTTTTTTTTTTTATTTTTATTTTTAGAACTTTACGAGGGGTGTTTTTTCATCGTTTTTGAATGCAGAATAGATTAAAGAGAAAGACGAAAAAAGACCACCACCCCTAACTCCGTACACTATCAATCTCAATCCTGCTTCATATGTTCGAAACATGTGTCTGCTCAACAACGGAAATAACGCACAGAACTTGTTTTCCTTTTTGTTTATATGATTTTTTTTCGGATGGGAAATCATCAAAAGACCCCTCCCGCTCTGGGTGGAGCGGAAGGGAGTGTCAGATTCTTACCGACTAAAACCCACCCTTTGCCCTTTATGTTCCGGGGTAGCGGTAACCCTTTCGGACAATCCCGCTGACCCGGCAGGCTTCGGCCCTAAGGGGCCCCTCAAATTATGCTGACAACTCTTTGAGGCGCGCGTGGAACACTTACGCGCCGTCCTGTTGGAACCGCTTATACAATGTTTACATCTTATTTTGTACCCACATTCATTGCAAAATAAATTATTTCTGATTTCTGAACGCAATGAATGTTGTTGAACCGTCAAAATGAAAGCCATTGCTACCATATACTACTATTTTAAACTAGATTGCTACTGATATTGTATGACGCAACTACGCCGATTTTTATGAATTACTGACGCATATAAGTTTTTATATATTTAAAAATGTGCAGAATTAAATCGAGCTACCATACCATGCCAATGCAGTAGGTTACCCGTATCCGTAACCGTTAGCTTCTACCTAGGTACCCATATTCTGCAGGTACAGACGCCAACCCTTCAAGCTACCTTTTCCCAATCAGCCTTGAACCTAATGCTTCAGCGATAAAGTTGAAAATCTATTAAAGAAATTTGACAGATTGTAGTAGCTTGATGTGCAGTACTGGCGTCTGTACCTATCTGTTTTTGTGGTAAAACAAACTGCGGTGATGAAATTATAAAGGTGCGTACAGACTATATAACAAAACATGTTATACGTTTCATTGTGATACAACAATGTTAAATAATGTGGACGTGTTATATAGCAGAAGTTAGAAGACATGTTACTTAATCTGTACGCACCTTAACATTACCGCGGTGGCTTTGCTGAATATTTTGCCTTATTCGCCTATCTGCATAAATGAGGCAGGCTTCTGTAGGTAGCAGACGTCTGTCTACCTACCCAAATATCATCTATGCTGATTAGCCTTGTTTTATGTAATAAATAGATTGTTTAGGTACCTAATATTATTTTATAGCTATACTTAATAATGAGTCAATAATATAAGAGGGCGGGTCAATAAGTCCGTGACTTTTTTAATTTCTTGTCTTTTAACTGAAAGGGCAACACTATGCTCCTGTCAACAGGCAACTATCAGTTGAATTCTGTTATTTGAACAAGCTGCGTCTTTAGGTTTGTCTCTATCTTATAGTACTCTTTGGTTTGTCTTTGACGTTTGTATAATAAGTCCATGTTAACAGCCATTGATAGCAGACCAAAGAGCAGCGTGGAGTAAGATACCGTAGCATACTGCCGCGTATTTTGAGAAGAAAATGGAAAAAAGAGAATTTCGTGTGCTCATTAGGCATTATTTTTTGAGGAAAAAAAAACATCACTCAAACCAAGGCTAAGCTTGATAAATACTATGGGGACTCTGCACCATCAATTTCAATGGTAAAGAAGTGGTTCACAGAATTTCGTTGTGGCCGTACAAGCACAGAAGATGCCGAACGTTCTGGACGCCCAGTTGAGGTCTCTACAAAAAAATCAAAATCAAATCAAAAAGGGTTTATTTCATTATTACACGTTGTAAATTATACAGTTGGTGGCGTCTCCTTTTAAGCATATAGATGCCTGTGCCAGGAGGCGCCGCTCTTTTATATCTTATACAATTCTAGTGCAACATGTTAAAAAAGAAAAATAAAGAAAAAAATATCATTAGTCTGTTGGTGTGTGTGTGTGTGTGTGTGTCTCTGTGTCTGTGTGTGTGCGTGTTTGTGTGTGTGTGTGTGTGTGTGTGGTTGTTTTGTACAGGAAGCGGATTTACCTTAAATTTTGGAGAAGATTCTCTACTTCATCGTAGCTTAACTTATTTATCCACTTAATCAGCAACGATTTGCATTCTTTAAACGGTTTAGTATGTATATCTATTTGCTTATTTATTTTATTATATAAGAAAGACGAGCGTTTGTCGTACTGAATATTTGCAAATTCTGTTTTTACAAAAGGGGTGGAAGCAATATTGTGTTTCCTTCTTCTAGCTAAAACATTAGGATCTAATGGTAGGGTTTTATATTTTTTTAAATATTATGTGTTTATTATATAATTTTCGGACTGTTATTAAGTTACTTATTTGGTATAGCTCATGGGTAGGAAAGGTCCTTTTTTTGAAATACATTACTTTTATTAGTCTCCGTTGCGCTCTTTCAACATCAAGGAAACGTGTTTTATGCGCGCCCCCCCAGATGGAGATACAATATATTATTACTGATTGAACAAGTGAGATGTACACTTCATTTAGAAGATTTTTTGTTATGCCACTTCTTGGGACTATGTGTCGCAAAGTTTTAAAAATCCAAATAAATTTTCGTATTCTCACAGTAATTTGTTCAATCTGAGGATACCAGGACAGGCTTTGGTCCAACAATATACCTAAGTACTTGACATGATTAACTTTACTGATGGTTGGACAATTGCAGAAGTAATCAGCCGTTCTCCTACACTCATGTATTTTAATGTTAAAATTTGGTTCTGGTTGGACATTTTTATATATTGAGAAGCAGATATAATTAGTTTTTCTTGTGTTTAACGTAAGCAGATTTGTTTTTAGCCATGAAGCCACTTGTAACATACCATTTTCCGTGTTGGTTTTGGTTTCAGCCCAGGTTGAGCCAGTGAAGACGATTGCGGTGTCGTTGGCATACGAAAATATTTTAGCTTTATTGATTGCCATATTACACAAGTCGTTAATGTATATTAAGAATAGGGTAGGACCCAGAACGCTTCCCTGGGGCACGCCGCATGTTACATCGACGTCCTCGCTGACACAATTATCTAGCTTAACCTTCTGTTTTCTATTTGTCAAGTAATCGGTAAATATAGATAGTTGTGTATCTCTAATACCAATTTTTTCTAATTTTTGGATAAGGATGGGGATTGAGACCGTATCGAAGGCCTTTTTTAGGTTTATAAAAACCGATAAGCACCTAGTTCCTTTGTCGAGTTCTTTAGTTATTACTGTGGTTAAAGACGTGATAACGTCTTCCGTAGAACTACACAGCCGTACTCTACAGCCGAAACAATTGAAAAATTTCACGATATGGTGTTGGCCGATCGGAGATTGAAAGTGAGAGAGATTGTGGAAGCCATAGGCATCTCACATGGCTCAGTGGTTACAATTTTAAATGATCACTTGGGTATGAGAAAGCTTTCCGCAAGATGGGTGCCGCGGTTGCTCACAATCGACCACAAACGCAATCGTGTGACAACTTCGCAAGAGTGTTTGGCGTTGTTCAACCGCATTAAGGACGAATTTTTGCGCCGTTTCGTAACCGTGGACGAAACATGGATCCACCACAACACACCAGAGACCAAACAGCAGTCAAAACAGCGAGTCTCTCTGGATGAATCGGCGCCAAAGAAGGGCCAAGGTGGGTTTGTCAGCTAATAAAGTCATGGCGACCGTTTTTTTGGGATGCACGCGATATTATCCATATTGACTAACTTCAAAAGGGTAAAACAATCAATGGTGAATATTATGCCAACTTATTGGGTCAATTTAATGCGAATTTAATAAAAAAAAAAACGACCGCATTTGGCCAAGAAGAAAGTTCTTTTCCACCAGGACAATGCAAGGGTGCACACATGTGCAGTTTCCATGTCAAAAATTCATGAATTGGGCTACGAATTGCCCCCTCATCCGCCCTATTCTCCGGATTTAGCCTCGAGTGACTATTTCTTGTTCCCAAACTTGAAGAAATGGCTTGGTGGAAAGAGATTTGACTCCAATGATGAAATCATCTCACAAACAAATACCTATTTTGATGACCTCGACAAATCTTATTTTTTGGAAGGGATAAAAAAATAGGAGAAACGTTGGACAAAGTGTATAGAGCTCAAAGGAGAGTAGGTTGAAAGATAAAAAAAAATATATCCAAAAACCTGTGTTTCATTCAAAAAGTCACGGACTTATTGACTCGCCCTCGTACTAGCTGGACTGTTATCGTGTATTAAGAAACTAAATGAAGGGATAGTGGATTGGCCAGATACCTACCGGATATCCGACCATAACCGGATATCCTGTCTAAAGGCCCAGTATGAGTGAGCCCACAGAGTTAGATGAAACTCAAACGATCGGGCACATTCAAGCATCGCCGGATACTGATATACTATCCAGTATCCGGCCGTATATTAGGATACTGGATAGTGGTCGGATTTCTTGCTGGACGGCAGTCCATTCAAAAGCTGTAGGTATATCCACTAGCTAGAGTGCCTGGAGCAGCTTCAAGGCCAAGATTCGATACTAATCACTAAACGAACGGCTCCCAATGAAGCTGATTCGAGCGCGCAAAAAAACCGACAACAACCTATGACTCATTTTGAGGCAGGTTTGGCAACGTGCCTGAGATTGAGGCACCGTCTTGAATAGAGGCAGCCTCGGGACAAGGCTGCCTGCTGTATAATACGCCGCCATCCGCCCGACACAGCGCAGAATAGGGGTTTTATACCTATCTACATATTAAGTACCTATGACGCAAGGCCGCCGGACGCAAGGCCGCCGGACGCACACTATACGAGTAGGAGGGTCACTGCTCTCTTCGCTTACAGCGCGCGGTGCTCCATTGTTCCCTATCGACGCCGACGTGTTGAGCGACTCAATGACTCAACAACTTGAGTTTTGAATATCTATACCTACTTATGATAAATCTGTAGAAGTGAAAATTCTGTACGGACGCCAGCACATCAAGCTACTACAATCTGTCAAATTTCTTTAATATATTTTCAACTTTATCGCTAAAGCATTAAGGTTCAAGGTTGATAGGGAAAATTTGACAGTTTCGGGTAGTTTGACCTGCTGGCGTCTGTACATTGAAAATATCAAAAAAATAAATGGCAGGGGGTGTTACTAGACTGACAACGAACCCAAAAATGTGATTAAAAAAAATTTTGTCTGTCTGTCTGTCTGTCTGTTTGTTCAGGCATCACACAAAAACTACCGGTTCGATTACGATGAAACTTGGTATAATTATTCTTTAATATCCTGGGCACCACACTGGGTACTTTTTATCCCGGAAAAGTATATACAATAAAAAACAAACTTAATTTTGCGGTTTGATCCCTAGACCTGATTACTGTACCCACCGCAAATAATAAGTTTGTCGTAGGTTACGTCACCCGCAGTGGAGTTCACTAAGGGGCGCTGCACACGGTTAAGATACTATAATATTTTATCTTAAGATACAATATCGCTCGCCATACAATTCAATGGACTATCACACACGCCGAAGATAATAAATAATATTTCATATTTTCGTATCTTAAGATGAATTTGTATGGCGAGCGATATTGTATCTTAAGATAAAATATTATAGTATCTTAGCCGTTTGCAGCGCCCCTAAGTTATGCTGTAAATGTAGTGCGGAAGGTTGAATTTGGCTTGGACCGTTCGCAGTACACGCGTGGCGCGCGGTCGCCACGGATCGCTAGGAGGACGGAGTCTGAGCGCGTGCATCATATGTACATTTTTTTCATTTTGATTTGAACGGACGTGTCGAATGGCGAGCGTTCGTTCTTATTAGCATTTGTAAATTGTATGTTATAACTGCTACTTGCAATTCTAAACCGTGCTTTTCAGAGCGACCTTTTTATTCCTTTTAGTTTTTACTAAGTACTACAGTTTAAGGTAGAGTTATTTAGGTTTATTTTTATAAGTCGTAGGTATAGATTTTAATTTTAAAGTATATTTGATAGTGTACGTAGTGACCGTAGGTTATTTTATAATACTGTTATTAGGTAGGATTAGTCATTCGTATAGATATTAGTTTTTAGGGATTTTGCTTATTTATTGAGTTTAGATTAGTTATCATCAGAAATAGGTTTATTTAGGTAGGTAGGTATTTTATTTTCTGTTATTGAGTTTATTTTTTTTTAAATTAGGTAGGTATTTAGGTTTACTTTTATAAGACGTAGATCGTATAGATTTTAATTTCAAGTATAGGTAGGGGCCCGCGCCGGGACAGAAGTATTAATACCGGTATGCTCGATAGATAACGTTCTACACAAATAGCACTTTACACAAAAAAACTCATTGATAAGTTTCGTCATCCACGCGAACGAAGTCGCGGGCACAGCTAGTTCAGAATAAAGTCGTCGATCCACGTACAGTCACGAGCATAAGTATGTATACACTTGGCTTTATTCGAAAGCGATTTACTCCTTTATTTTTTAATGAAATTGTATGTTGCTACGAACATAGTATTTTCGAACCCATAAGTTTTTGCAATGTGTCGTATTTCATTGTTCTTTTTCGTTATTTCACGCAACGTGTTTACAATTAGTGCTCGTGACTGTACTCGCCCAAGTGTCAATGGTAACACTGACATCGAGCTGGCCTGCCTGGCGTAGTATGGAATTTTAATGGAATGTGAAATGCCTACCTATGCACAAGGCACTTTTTTACACGTCCTCGAAGCCCTTATTCAGGGTTGGCGTTAATAGAGGTAAAAAAAAAACATTTCATTGTGTGGTGTTTCGACCCCGTGTCAAGCTTCTTAAGTATTTGGTTCAATATATTTTGTGATACTTACCTGTAATTTAAAAAAAATGAAATTTAGTGTTTTTTTTAGGGTTCCGTACCTCAAAAGGAAAAATGAAACCCTTATAAGATCACTTCGTTGTCCGTCTGTCTGTCCATTTGTCAAGACCCTTTTTCTCAGAAATGCGTGGAGTTATCAAGTTGAAACCTCTCCAATGGAAATAGCTATAACTTTATTTTTTATAGGTATAATGGAATCAGATAGTTTGTGCTATTATGGAATCTGCATTCATTGGACTTATGGTAGGTGCTTATGGTTGTATGTGATACGGTCTTTCGACCCCTTAACTTTGGATAACTATTTACGATGTACACACCATAAATGCGATATTTACGCAACGAATGCTGCTTTCAAGGAAGAAATACGCGCGGTCGCGTCAAAGCGTGTTACGTGGAACGCGCGTATAAAAAAGCGGCTAAGTGCAATGCAACATACGAAGGAATCCGTAAGTATGTACCTACCCCCGTACAATATTTAACTCTAAACGTATTCACTACTTGTATGAGAATTCCTTTAATTTTCAACTTTATTTTATTTTTATTTTTGGTGTTACAACGGCCATAGTAGTACAATAGTATATTAAAATGAATAAGTAATATATTCATTTATGCTTTAGAATGTTATGCTTAATCATTGTAATGATTAGAGAAATTATGCATAGAAAATTATGCGTAAGCTGTTATGCGTAAATAATGTTATCCGAAAATATAATTAGGAGAAAAAAAAGTATGCCAAGTTATATTAAGTCTTAAAATTTTATGCAAATGGATAGGGAACCATAAATTAAGTGTATGTATTATAGTTCAAAAGATTCAGCACTGTGGTAGACGGACGGATGGACAGACAGCGGAGTCCTAGTAATAGGGTCCCGTTGGCACCTTTTGGGTTCAGAACCCTCAAAACGTTGTGTGCATAGGTCCTTAAAAGACCCAGCTTATCTATACTGGTGTTGTTACCACTGACTGACACTGCTGTCTACTGTAGAGTAGACAGCCCGTCCTGGTAACACCTTGAGCTGGTGTTTAGTACGGAGTTTCGATATAATGCGAGGCTCCGCATCGCTGTCGACTGGCGGCATTGCCGCGTTGTATA
Source organism: Apamea monoglypha (assembly GCA_911387795.2). NCBI lineage: Eukaryota > Metazoa > Arthropoda > Insecta > Lepidoptera > Noctuidae > Apamea > Apamea monoglypha. The sequence goes on along the minus strand of OU426935.1, from coordinate 8,290,645 downwards.
GCAATACTTCGAAAAGACTGTGTTTATGACTATGAATTTGATAGATTGTAGTAGCTTGATGTGCTGGCGTCTGTACCTACTACTAAAACACTGAGCTATTCTTTTCGATTATACCGGCTTGTCTATTGTGCTGCGGGGCGAAGACCTCTTTTTATACAGAGAAGGCGTTCAGCCTATAATGTTCCCACTGCTGGGACACAGGCCTCCTCTCTGTGAGGGGAGTGGGACGTAATCCACCACGCGGGCCCAGTGCGGGTTGGTAGATGTCACATGTCTTCGATTTTTTTTTGTTTTAGGACATGCCGGTTTCCTCACGATGTTCTCCTTCACCATTTTGAGAGCAGTGATGCTGAAATGATTTACACAAAGTAAAGCGCCTGCCTGGGTTTGAACCCGACAATACTATTCATTTCATTTCAACACTTATCTTCTACCAGCAACACAGGCGTTATACAGGCGTGATGTTACATGATGTAAACGAGCATTGGGGCTCTGCCTCGCATAAGATCGTAGCATTATGCTGAGCGATGGCCCTTTTGCGTGGATGTGACGCATAGTTCCCCCCCACTTGTACTTTTTTGTGTTTGCAGAACCTCATAAAAACGTTTGTTCTTTATTTTATGTGTTTATCTTCTAGCCGTAGCAGATATTAGTATAATATGTAGGTCCGTAGCCAAGGTATATATATTATATGTACAGTCACGAGCAAAAGTATGTACCTACACACTCGGCTTTATTCACAAGCGATTTACTCCTTCATTTTTTAATGTTTTATGTTGTCACGAACATAGCATTTTCGAACCCATAGGTTTATGTAATGTGTCGTATTTCAACACTGTATTCGTTATTTCACAAAAAAATCGCAATTGAAAGTTGCCAAGTGTTGAGATATTGGCGCTCGTGACTGTATATCCCGGGAACCGTTACCGCATTTTACTCGACATACGCTCGAACCGCAGACCAGCAGTCAACCGCAGACCACAGAGCAGCGTATTACAGAAATGAATGCATCCTATTTCACGAATAGCTACAGAATATAATATAACATGTTTATTTGTATATGTAGGTATACAGGTGAGTTGTTCCAAAATAAATAGTTCTAGGCGCATTCTACAATTTTGGCATGCAAAAATGTGTACTTACTTATAAACTAAAACATAATTATCTTGTTTTTTGTTACTACAAAAACCTCAAAAAAATTGCTTCACCTGTAACATTTTCTAAAATAAAATTTCAAATACCTCAGGGGTTCCTTGAACGAACTCGCATATCAACAACGTACCCGCAATTTAATCTGTATTTTATTGTATTGGTTAGTATTATGTATTGTATCCGTTTAATGTGCAAAAGTTGTTTACAATATACAATTGGATCTTAATGTACACGTCTGTAGATAATTACCCGGGAAAGATCTAACGCCTAAGGTACAGACTCGGCCTAGATTAGGTGTTAGTGGTCATTCGAATTGTGTTCAATTGCAGAATTGTACCTACTGTTTGCCAAAATCAACTTGTAAAATATTTTTGTGTCAATAAAGCTTTTTTATTTTTATTTATTTATTTATTTATATGGTCTGATGACCGATTGCAAGAAGAAGAGGGGGAAAATACCGAAGGTGTAGATTATGGGTGCCGGTGGAATTACAGGCACATGAGACATTTCTACCTTTGTCTCTAGGAGACCGTGTATGACTGGTCAGTTTCCCTCACTCGTCAATTTATTTAATTCGCCAGTTTCGTTGATTACTCAGTTTCGCTGATTGATCGGTTTTACAGATTAGTCAGTAGCGTCAATTCTACAGTTTCCAGTGTTTGCCTGTTTTTTTTATTCGTCAGTATGGTACACTCAGGGAAAAACGTTTACCTAAACAAAATAAGTGGATTATGTAAGGAATACCTTACCCAATTTGAATTACCAAACATAGTGTTATTTTTAAATTGGCTTCGTTAGTTAGTTGGTCGCAAGCTCTACTGCTGACCTTAAGATCCTGGGTTCGATTCTCAAAAAAAAAAGGTCTACATATTGGATTTTTCCAGTATTATTTTTTAGTAGTGGCTCGGAATCTGGATTTGTGTCAGGTTAATGGTAATATAATAGGCTTGCCAACTATTACATGGTACTTAAAAACTGTCGAAATATGGGTGTACTCCAAGTACACCTCTGCCTAACTCTTTGCCGAAACAGGCGTAATGTACGATACGTACTGCATAATTAAATTATCACTGGAAACTGTCTAGTTGACGTGACTAATCAGGGAAACTGGCGAATTAACGAAACTGACTAATCAACGAAACTGGCGAATTAACGAAACTGACTAATCAACAAAACTGGCGAATTAAATAAACTGACCAGTGATACGCGGACTCGTCTCTAGGTTTACGTTGCATCTGCGATGACCGGTATTGCAGATGTCCATAGCTGGCGGCAAAAAGATTTAAGATACTTGGCGCTTGAATCCATAGGTTCAGAGTATGCACATTGCGTCATCATGGGCGATTTCAATACTGACCTTGCCCATCACACTCCCCGATCCCGTAAACTCCTTCACATCATTGAGTCCGTTAGTCTCCATATCCTTTCACTGCAACCTACCCATTTTAACATCTCAGGCGATGACACTTGGCTCGATTTAATTCTCACCTCCGCACCCTCCCTTGTTTCCTCTCATGGTCAGTGTCCCGCGCCTGGATTTTCCCATCATGACCTCATTTTCCTCTCATATGTCCTAAAACTACCTAAACCTATCCCAAAAGTCCTGCACATGCGGTGTTTTGCGCGCATGGACGTTGAAAGGCTTCGTCAGGATGCATCAGACCTCAATTGGGAACACCTGGCAGCGGCGACAGCTGTAGACGAGAAACTGCGCATTTTCGATCGGGCGGTCCTTGCTCTTTACGACAAACACGCTCCTGTTAAACAGATAAAACTTCGGCGTCCTCCTGCTCCTTGGATGACGACAGGTGTGCGAATGGCGATGAGACGCCGGGATCGGGCCTTTCGTAAATTCAAAAAGGATCGCAGTGAAGAGAATCGTACCTTTTTCAAAGCTGCTAGGAATCGGTGTAATCAGATGATACGCAACGCTAAACGCCGCCATATTCTCGAGAACATATCTTCTTCTTCACCTGCTGATATCTGGTAGTTCCTTGGTACTCTTGGTATCGGCAGACCACGGCATGTGGATTTTCCTAATACAATAGGCCTTGATGACATCAACCGTCACTTTACAACCATTTGTCATTTGGATCCCCAAATGTTGTCCCAGACGGTCGATTTCATTACTGGCCTAGCGAGTCCCGTCATAGAACCATTTCACTTTTCTCCGGTGACCTTAGACGAAATTAAAAAGATCATTCTGTCCATAAAGTCCAAGGCTGTGGGCTGTGATGGCATCAGTCGTAGTATGGTCGTTTGGATCCTTGATAGCCTTCTCCCTCCGATTACCCACATCATTAACTTTTCTCTTGATTCCGGACAATTCCCATCCCTGTGGCGTATGGCCTATGTCCGCCCACTCCCTAAAATTTCAAATCCCTCCCTACCCAGTCATTTTCGACCCATTTCCATTCTCCCATTCCTGTCTAAAGTGCTCGAGGCCTGTGTGCACAAGCAGTTTACGGGGTTTGTTCATCGGAACAACCTCGTTAGCTCGTTTCAGTCTGGGTTCAGGCCTGGGCACAGTACAGCCTCCGCTCTCCTTAAAGTGACTGGTGACATTAGAAGGGCGATGGAGGATAGTAAAGTTACCGTTTTGGTTTTAATTGATTTCTCCAATGCCTTTAACGCCGTCAGCCACGATATTCTCCTTTCTATCCTCTCTCACTTTATGGTTTCGTCGGTGGCCCTGGAATGGTTTTCTTCTTATCTTCGGGGACGTCAGCAGTCGGTTCGCGTTGATGAGAGCTCATCGAATTGGCGTGACCTGGATGCTGGTGTTCCACAAGGCGGTATTCTTTCTCCATTATTATTCTCCATCTTCATTAATTTTATAACTCACTGTCTTCGGTGTTCGTATCATCTTTATGCTGATGATCTTCAATTATATACAGCTGAGCGGGTAGAGGGTTTATCGGACGCTATAGCAGATGTAAACCGAGACTTAGATGCTATCAAAAGGTGGTCTGATAGTTTCGGGGTGTCAGTAAACCCGTCGAAGTGTCAGGCCATTGTAATTGGAAGCTCACGCATGATGGGTAGGGTGACGCTTAGCTCTCTTCCACCTCTTATTTTCAATGGTACCGTCATACCTATTACCCCTACTGTGAAAGATCTCGGTTTGCATCTTGACTCAACGCTTAGTTGGCAACGCCAGGTCTCTAGTGTTAGTCAAAGGGTCAGCGGAACTCTGCGATCCCTGTATCGTCTGAGGAACTTTTTGCCCGCCAAGACGAAGACCATGCTTGTGCAGACTTTGATTTTCCCTATAATCGACTATGGTGACGTGTGTTACTTTGACTTGAATGCGGTTTTGCTGGATAAGCTCGACAGATTGCTCAATAATGGTATCCGGTTCATATTCAATCTCAGGAAATATGACCATGTGTCGAGCTATAGGTCTGAGCTCAAATGGATGTCCATTCGCCAAAGAAGAGGTTTGCGCGCTTTGACTACGCTTTTCTCCCTTCTCAACTCTCCCACTCCTCCTTCTTATCTCGTATCTCACTTTCAATACCTATGTTCTTCACACGCTAAGAATCTGCGATCTTCTAACAATCTTCTCTTACTCTGTCCTTCTCATACGTCTGACTTTGTTCATTCTTCTTTTCATATTCAGTCCATTCTTCTTTGGAATGCGCTTCCCCTTGATATCAGGACGGCCACCAGTCGGTATGCATTTAAGCGGAAATTGCAGAGTTATTTTCAAAACAAATAGCGGAGAGTCATCTCAATATCTCTCTTCCTTGATTTTGTATATATATATATATATTTATATATATTATAAGTTTGTATTATAGTAATAGTATGTATGTGTATGTATATAACCTATTTATGTATTTGTTTACCTAGTTCTAAGAGTTTTTTTATTTTTTATTATTGTCCCTCTCAACCAAAGCACCTGCCATCTAATCTCTTCACCACCCTTGGTTGACTGGTAGAGAATGCCTAAGGCATTAAGTCCGCCTTTGTACCTTTTTTTTGTGCAAAAAGATTAAATAAATAAATAAATAAATAAATACTTAAGTACTATAGAGAGACTATGCGAATAAATGTGATCCCATGTCTCAGTGACGCCATCTAGCATAATATTGCAAAATTAGAGCCGCAGGCAGGCGTACTAGACTCAGCGACTTTTGCCCACTAGGACAAATGTATCGGATTATGAATTTGTTCGCTATGCCCCATTTATTGTTACGTAAATAATTTAATGTTTTTGGCTGGCGGTGACCGCTGACCGTCAGATTCAGATGTATGTCTGCTATTTAACACAAAAAAAACATACTTACACAATCAACTTTTAGCGTCTTCCTACAGACAATGGGTGCAGTATGCGCTGTCACCTGTGCACTTGATGATCCTGATGACTGCGTCAGTGAGCGGAGTTAGCGCAACTTAATTTTGGGCCAAACATGTTTGTACTTTTTACCATCGATACGCTAAGATAAAGACTTAACTTTTAAAACAAAACAACTCAAATCATTGACATAACCATTTATTACACAGATCCAATACATACAACATCACTTCTCCCCTTATGGGGGTTGCACTAAGGTAGCCCGCGAAATTCAAATTTACTTATGTTTTTTTACAATTTGCGGGTCAGTGTTATGTTGTATGTTGATTTAAATATGATTCGCTACCATAACAAACATGACTTTACAGATCAGAGGGGCAATTCTCGTAATTTTAAGAACGTTCACAGTCTGATCTCAGTCTCAATCTGTCAAAAATACCTCTAATTTCCCTACATTTTGTCAAGTTTTTGACATTTGTTTGTCGCCGAGATGAGACTGCGACTAGATTTTGAACGTTTTAAAATACGAGAATTGGCCTTCAGATCTAAGTTCATATAATGCTATTTAATGAAATATCAATCAATAGGATTCTATGAACTTAAGAGGGTTCTATTGATGATTTTGTAGCGGTATCTACAACGCCACACGCGAACTACGCGTCATACTGACGTCACGCTAAATCCTGCGTCGCGCAAGCAGAGTTTACCGCGTAATTAGGATACATATATACAACAGCCCGACATGATTCATCGGGCAGTTGCCCGCCAGACACGACACCCGTCTGGTCGAAGGATTCTCCTTTTTCTATGGAGGATGAGTGAACTTTACACCCTGTTCCTCACACCTCTATAATTTTAATGATTATACTTCTGTAAATACATACTTGTTATACTCGCGAATCATATTTTGTTACTGATACTGACCTGCAAATTGCAAACAACGTAAGAAAATTTGAATTTCACGGCACGGTTGGTGCAGTGGTTAAGCGATTGACTGCTGCGTTGCGTGCCGCGGGTTCGATTCCCGTACGGAACAAATATTTGTATGACCTACAAGTAGTTGTTCCGGGTCTGGCCGTTTGTGTATGTGAGTTTAAATGTTTGTAAACGCACCCACGATACAGGAGAAAATGCTAGTGTAGGGCAACGTTCTTAAAAAAAAAAAAACACGGGTTACCCTGACGCTTTCGGCTTAAATGTTAAGTTTCAAGCCCTCTAAATAGTATCCTTCATATTCCATAAATGTCTTCCCATCAACGGTCCTGTTACAAGAGATATATTTCTTCATGTCATTGTCAGACCACAGCTGGAGATGGTCGTGTGCTAGGTCTAATGTTTTTGTGGTTTTTTGAAGGCTGATAAGATTCTCGTTGAGTCGTTTCTTTATTTTGTCTAGAGTTCTCTCTTCTTCTTCCGTTTCTGATAATATGTCTGTAATTAAGAAATGAAAAGGGCAATTTTATTGGTTGTGGTAAGTCGTGAGTTCGATAATTTACTAGCTGTGTCCCGCGGTTTCACCCGCATAAGTCTCGATCCCGTGGGAATATCGGGATTAAGTGTCCCATGACCTAATCCAGGTCATGGTATACCCATGTTCCAAAGGTCATTGGGCGTAATCTGAACCGGTTTGTGAAAACTTGCGTACACAAACCAAACTAGATTTAACTTGTTAAGTTACCCCACTTTTATAATTCCATGTACTTTTTTTTTGTCTAACTATGGGAGTAAAAATTAACATCATCATCTGCCTAGCCTTTTCCCAACTATGTTGGGGTCGGCATCCAGTCTAACCGGATGTAGCTGAATACCAGTATTTTACATGGAGCGACTGCCTATCTGACCTCCACAACCCAGTTACTGGGTAATACGAAACCCCTTGGTAAGACTGGTTGTCAGACTTTCGGGCTACTGACGACCTGTAACGACTGTCAAAGATCCACGAATGACAGCCGGGACCAACGGCTTAACGTGCTTTCCGAGGCACGGAGGGGTCTTGGTATGTGAAGATGGTCACCCATCCACGGACCAACCGCGGCAAGCGTAGCTTAACCTGATCGATCGACCCGTGCGGCTGTTATTATTTGGCCACAAGCCCCTGAGTAAATTAAATTAACAGTTCAATAAAAAATCGATTTCTATACCTGCCGTAACGCATATCAGGAAACTTTGGTAGCGGACATAAAGGCAACGGCCGTCGAGCAAACTTTGTCAGACGCTTACCGCATTGAAAGTTTAAAAAAAAAAATATATTTTATTTTTCCCAATACAAAAATGTTTAGTTAACAAACAGTACCCACACTAATGCAACCCATACTATCGTAAAATACACATTAATTTGTTTATTCCACCCTATTTTATTTCTGTAAAGCGTGGGTATACTTTCCATACAATGGTGCCCAGTGATCTTTCATCCAATTCCGTTAAGCATACAATTTAGATGTAATGGTAAAGTTACGGTCATGGTTCCACCGAATATCTTTGAGTGTGTCTGGCCTTGGCATTTGCTTCATCATCATTCTCCTGCTCTTATCCCAATTTATTTGGGGTCGGCGCAACATGTCTTTTTCTTCCATACTTCTCTATTAATCGTCATCTCGGTAGTCATCCCCTTTCTAACCATATCATCATTCACACGTTCCATCCATCGTTTCTTTGTCTTCCCCTTCCCTTATATTTCTGAATTGGATTAGATTAACTAAATACAATAAAAAACATCCTATCCTAATAACAACCATAACTAAAAAACATTATAAAACATCCTTACCTATAACCATATCCTTTCTCTGACTACCCTCCAACGCCTTCAACATTCCCTCCATATGCTCCTTCTTCTCCACCATCTGTATCAGCCGCAGTAGATTGCGCGACAGACTGACGGACGGACAGACAAGCGAGCACGTGACGTCATCGCGTTGCCAGCTCGAGTGCAGCCGGTCGATCAACGATTGAAGGGTTTCGAACATCCAGATTTTTTCGCCACTGATAAAAGAAAAATTATTGGTAACTCTAGGATGTGTAACTGAATTGATGCACGTTAGAAAAGTAGTTTGTTCGGAATCGTTCACTGAATCGAAAAAGGAGGATAAGGTAAGGATCGTAGCAGGTGGCATTCTGTAGTTCCCCCCAACCCCCATGGGATGAAGGCGTGTTTATGTATGTATGTATAATATGTATATGTATGATATAAAGTTTCGCCGATTCAACTAAAAGGACCTTCTATAAGCTTACCTATCCAACACCAATTTTCTGTTCTTCTCCAATTTGAATTTCTTCAAGTAGATTTTCAGCTCATCAATGAATGTTGGATTCGCATTTTCTGGAAAATAAATATTATTTTCATGACAGCGAAACGTGTTTATTTTTTTTAAATGAATAGGTCAAGGGGTAGCTATATGGGTGTTACCCAGTAACTGGGTTGTGGACGTAAGATAGACAGTCGCCCCATATTAAGGCATTGACTGCCACCGCGGTCACCGGTGACCGCCAACAATAGATTTTCTATTGAGCCTGTTGTCTGACAGTCAACGTGTTAAATACTGGTATTCTAATGCATCTGGTTAGATTGAAAGCCCATCCCAATATATGTAGTTCGGAAAAGGCTATGCAGAATGATTACGCCAAGCGGCTTTGTCAAAATGTAGTTTACGAAAATCAATCTTATCAACTTGTTTACATTCTGACCTAGAATGTTTATGTAAGTTTTTCTAACTGAACAGACAGCTGTGCTGCTGAGGAGTTAGTTGCGCCACTTCTTCTTCCCAGCTAAAGCACTAGGAAGAGGTAAAGGGCGGGCTTTTTAGGGGATCGTCTTATGTAATTTTGACGTTCAAAAAGTGCTGATTTCTCAGCCTAGTTTGAATAAATGACTTTTGATTTCCAACTTTATGAGTTACCTGCAGCATCATACGAGCAGTTCTCCGAAGTATCTAGGTCCATACTCAGGTTGACTTTGTTCCTATGCCTCTCTCGTGTCTCCTCGTAGAACCGGCGAAGAGTTGCTACTGAATCTTGTGGAAGTGACAATTGACCTAAGCAAATTAAAAACGGTTAACGACATTTATCATGAAATATTTCAAATTAGGGACAAGTAGGTAGGAGTTAGATTTAATCTTAGTTTTACTACAAATGATTTTAAACAATAGCCCAACGGCTAGGTTTCTACTAAGCGAAAGGACGTCAGTTCGATCCTCACTCATTCACTGCACCGCTATCTGTAGTCACTACTACCTCAATTTACATTTTTTTTAAACTTTTTTTTTTAAGTGTGGCAACCAGTCTTACCATGGGGTATCGTATTACCCAGTAACTGGGATGTGAAGGTCAGATAGGCAGTCGCTCCATGTAAAATACTGGTTATATTCAGCTGCATCCGGTTAGACTGGAAGCCGACCCCAACATAGTAGGGAAAAGGCTAGGCAGACATGAGTCAATTTATAAAAAAAAATTGTACAAGCACATATGTACCTCCAAACCGGTCGTTCTCCGTAAACCAGGCATCGCTATGAAAGCTGTTGAACACAGTAATGAGACACTCTCGCACGTTCTGTATCTTGCGATCAGTTATAGCGAGGGACGTTATCAGACGCTTTAGCTCATCGCGCTTGCTTTCCTGTAATAAAAGGTTCTTACAGTTCAGCCAGAAAAGGTTTGCGCTTCGGTAAACTTCGTGTTTCCGAATTCTGACGACCGTCGCGCCAGAAAGTAACCTCACACCAGAGGCTAAGCTTCTAAGTTTTAGACTAACCGCGCTTTGTAGTAGTGCACCCATAATTCCGGGTTTGTATGTAGTTTTCGCCCTGCGGGGGTACCTACTCCGGTCGCAGATTGACATCTGTCATTCGAAAGTTTTGATAGGTTTTTACGGAATTGCATAGAATTGTTAATCTTTGCAATCATGGTCATACGAAATAGACAAGTACGTGCATGGTTTTAACAGCTCCATAATAGGACATTTACAAATTAACGATGATTCCCGAAGCGGTTACTTTTCTTGGGATATTTGTATATTATTCAGTCTCTTTCATTAAAAAATCAATTGAAATAGCATAAAAAAATGTTGGTATTCTAACTCGGCTGCAATCAGAAGGCCAATTCCCGTAATTAAAAAGTTGAAAATCTAGTCGCAATCTCACCTCAGCGACAATCAATGTCAAATACTTGTCAGAAATGTAGGGATTTTAGAGGCATTTTTGACAGATTGACACAGATCAGACTGTGAACGTTCTTAAAATTACGAGAACTGCCCCGCTGCTCTATTTGAACGTCAAAAGTTACAATAGTCTGCCCCTAAAACCCTTCCGGTTCTGGTTTCAATCCTCTCTTCTGGAAAGATTAGATAGACAAAATGATAGAATATAATTATTTTGAGGGCTTCCTTTTGTACTCAGCTGTGGGACAAACAAAGGATTGTAAAGTTACTTACAATAGCCTTATCTATAACCCCAATCTGCTTGCCAGCCTGCCTATCCCCCGCATTGCCCCCGGGTGCTTCGAACACGCCGCGCCGTGACGTCATCTCATCGTGCAATGCACGCAGTGCAAGCACGCGGGCTTCCGCGCGGGCACGCTCGCAGCGGACCACTAGGAGCTCGCATGATGAGCCTGTTATGAACTCCTAAAGAAAAGAAAGAAAATATGTTTATTAACGTCTTATATGACGCATAAAACCTAAAATTAGGAACAAAAAATATGCGTTACATCTGCGCAAAAAGGAAGAAAAGGTAATGTGTGGGATGCGTTACCACTAAAGTGAAGCCGAGCGGAGACGTGCAGGTTGCTAGCAACCTGCACGTCTCCGCTCGGCTTTGGAAAATCTCGCTCGGCTTCGGGAAATCTACACCGTGTCTCAAGACACGATGTAGATTTCAATCAATGTGATTGACAGTTTCCTGCACGTTTCCGTATTATTGGAAACGCTACTAATACTTGAGCGTGCTCATACCACGAGCGGCAACGGCTGTCGCCGACTGCTGTCGACGCGTTGCCTCTGCCCTTAACGTATTCCGCTCGTGTATATGAACACTAAGGCGTTCATTACACGATTATCCAGCAATCATGAATTATCTTCCACTCGCACAATGTAATGTGTGAGTGAGATGCAATGATTAGTGCCGCCATTTTAATTATTTACAGGCACGATTTAGACATAAATATAAATGTATTTATCACTCTAAACTGTAGGTTATCCGTCAATCATGCGTCAATCACAGCAAAACAACTAATCAAACAGTAAAATCAACCGTCTTATTGACGCCTAAAGGCTAGCGCTGTCCGATGGCACGCACGGCATCGCACAACTAAAGAGGCATGAGGAACAGGGTGTAAAGTTCTCTCATTCTCCATAGAAAAGGGAGGATCTTCCGACCAGACGCGTGTCGTGTCTGGTGGCCAACTGCCCGACGATAATTTTACAAATCAAATCAATGGTAGTTACAAAGATTAGCGCGTTAAAACAAACAAAAAATCAAACTCTTCAGCTTTATTATTAGTAGGTATAGATTTAAATCTATACTAGTAATAGAATTCCAAATACGGATTGCGAAAATACTGATCAGTATTTATTGAACGTGTAGCCCCCGCTTTACATTCAATCTTTACTGCGATCCATCAAAATAATCTGTCTGATCACAATCCGTATGGTTCGTTCGCGTACATTCATTCAATATTGATCGTGATTCGTGTCACTCGCGTGAACTCGCGTCAGTATCGTGTCGTACTTCGTACTATGCACACGTGTTATTATAAATACAGACATAAAAGTTAAAGCTTGTGGTGTAAATCCTTAGCAATTGGTTTAAAAATGAAAGAATAAATAGAAAATGATGGATTTTATATTTCAATCTATAATTAACCTCTAAATTGTTTATTTTCTCTTCGGGTGTGTGCGCTTGGTTCTTTTAAACTATCAAATGGATTTTGATGAGGTTTTCACGATAATTTAAAGAATCTACTCCGAAATGTTTATAAATATCGTATTAATCTTAAATATAGTGCGCAAATATCAATGTTTTGACTAACCACGAATGGAAAATTGATAAAAAAAAAAAAACGAAACAGAAAACGCTTGTCTGTCAGGTTTTTTTTTTAGAAAAGTTTGATTAGTTGCAAATTGACAGCAATGGAGAACACCGTTTTTAAAATCGAAAGTACAGAACCGGAACGCACTCCGTCACCGGAGGTCGCGGAGGTCGAACCCGCAACAATGGAGAAGATAGTTCTAAAAGAGTTCATTTTAAAGTACGAAGCACTGCCCGAGCTCTGGGATAACTTCTCTCAACATTATCAAAATTCAATTAGAAGAGGAATAGCATTGACCAAGTTACTGAGAATCTATAAGAAAATTAAAAGTGACGCGACCGTTGACGATGTCAAAAAGAAAATTAACAGTATAAGGTCAAACTTTAGGAGAGAATGGAATAAGCTGGAGGCATCTAAACGATCACGAGGTACTGGTGTTGTGTATAAGCCTCGATCATGGGCATTTCATTTATTGACATTTTTAAAAAGGAAAGGACAACCATTAGGTCGGGTGAGTGTCTATGGTCTGTTCATTTTTATTGTTGTTTTACTAGTCAGCACACACTTTCAATCACAATTTGAATAATTTTGAAGGATATTGCTAATCCATTGCTTCATATGTTCGAAAAATGTGTCTGCTCAACAACGTAAATAACGCAATGAATGTTGTTGAACTGTCAAAATATGGACGCATTCAGGTAGAACACACATGTCCTGCGCCTAACAATAGGACCTGCGTATTCGGTTCCATGATTTTACAGGTTGTTTGCCGGCTATTATGCTTGCAGTACGTATAGAATATGAAAAAAGAAAATGTCCGATCCGTGAGGGTATTATAATAGGTATCGAGATGATTCAATTCCTATTTCATGTAGTTTTTAACACAAAAAAAGTCAAACAAGACAAACTTATGTACAGACCAGCACATCGAGCTGCTACAATCTGTCAAATTTCTTTAATAGATTTTCAACTTTATCAGTAAAGCTTTAAGGTTCAAGGTTAGCTTGACCTGCTGGCGTCTGTACATGACAATACATACAGCGCGGGCTGCCGAGGGGTCGATGACCTCAGAATTCACTTAAACTACCACATTCACGATCTACATAAAACGTCTTCTCGTAAATTAGTAAGTTATTGCAATATAACTCTTATCTCGGTAAAATAAGGTATAAATTAGAATGACTGCCAAGAGTTTTATCCAATTCCAGGCAATCATTCTATTAAAAATATACTTTATTACAATGAGATAAGAGTTTCATTGTACTAATGGTTTTACTGACCGTGAGGAGTGAACATTATATAATACTTTAGCTTAGGTCAGCCGAACGGATGGGTGACCATTAAAATCACGATCGATCGTTAGAAATATTGTATTTTTTTATGCACCTTGTAAATCCTACGAGCGGCTGCATAATAAAAAAAATTAGTCGCTTAGTTCTAACTAAGACACAAGCATTTAAGTAAGAATGATTCCCGAGGGTTCGATGAAACGCACGCGGCCGCAGCACACACAACATTGCGAAACACTATTAGTAGCAATGGGTTTCATTTTGACAGTTCAACACCATTCATTGCGTTATTTACGTTGTTGAGAGACACATTTAATGAACATATGAAGCAATGGATTAGCAATATCTTTCAAAATTATTCAGATTGAGATTGATAGTGTGATACACAATTAGGGTGCTAGTTGGCCCCATAGTCAAATGTTCATAATCTTGAGTGCGACAACCTGTTTTGGGGTTTAAGTTATTTCTATTACCTCTTGTAACATGCTGAAACTACAGGGCAAATTAACCCACAATTAAAAAAATAACCGTATTTATTTATTTGTTTTTTTTTAGCGTACTTCTACAGCATCAGAAGATTCAGAATCAGAAGGGCAACATCGCGACAGACTTGGAAAATTTACTTCCCTCCCATCGCCTCCAAAACGATGGAAACAGCCAATATCAGAACAAAATGAACTAGAGAACAAAACTTGTACTTCATTCTCACCCCTCTCACTGAATGCACCATTAGATCAACCACATTCATTCGTACCTCAATCTGTGAATGCACCATTAGATCAAACACGTTCATTCTCAGCTCAATCTGTGAATGCACCATTAGATCAAACACCTTCATTCGTACCTCAATCTGTGAATGCACCATTCGACCAACCACATTCATTCTTATCTCAATCCGTAAATGCACCATCAACTGTTCATACTTTGACCCCAACAGCACTGTATTGGAGTCATAAGTTAGATAATTTGAACCGCACACAAAGACTTTATGCAGAAAAATACATTAATGAAATTTTATTAGAAGCGGAGCTTGGAAATTTAGGGAGGAACTCTGTAATCATTAATTCTAGTGATCAAATTGAAACCCCCAAGCCAACAGCTGGTTATTCAGTTTGCCATCCGACACCATCTTCTTCAGATAAGTAACCGTGACTAATATATCCATGCAGCTGTAATGCAACTATGTAGAAATGAAAATAAATATTATTAGGTATATTGAATATGTGTTTTACTTAATTTACCTATATAAAATCGTGATACCCACGTGATCGCTCACAATTGGCTGAAAGTCACCCAAGGGCAATGGAGAGGGCTATGCTTGGAGTTTTCCTACGTGATCGAATCAGAAATGAAGAGATCCGTAGGAGGACTAAGGTAACCGACATAGCCCGAAGAATTGCCAAACAGACGTGGCAGTGGACAGGGCATATTGTTCGCAGAAAAGATGGCCGATGAGACCGAAAGGGTCTTGAGTGGCGACCGTGTACCGAAGGACGTAGCGTTGGAAGGCCTCTCACACGCAACTGGACGTAGCGTTGGTGGACCAATGATCAGAAGGCCAATTCTCGTAATTTAAAACCTTAAATATCTAGTCGCAGTCTCATCTCAGCGACAAACAAATGTCAAAAACTTGTCAAAATGTAGGGAAATTAGAAGTATTATTTGACAGATTGAGACTGAGATCAGACTGTGAACGGTCTTAAAATTACGAGAATTGCCCCTCTGGTGAAGGCTGCAGGTATTCGCTGGATGCGAGAAGCACAAAACAGGTCCAAGTGGCAGTGCATGGGGGCCTATGCCCAGCAGTCTTCCAGTGAAATGATGATGATGACCCCGTAACTGGTTTGCGGAGGTCAGAAAGGCAGTCAGTTCCTCAATGGTATTCACTGCATTCGTTTATACTGGATGCCGACTTTCATATAGTTGGGAAAAAGCTAGGCAGATGATGTTAAACTAATTTTATGTAATCTCGACGAACATATATTAATGCTTTACTATATCCATGATGGATTGGCTGCCTGATTTGGGTGACACTGACATTTATACCCGAAAAAGAAAAGAATTTACATAGTTTATGCGACTGATAAACTTCACAATATTGAAAGTGTAGATCGGGTCTTTTATCCGTCAAAGCGGATTGTGATCAATCCATCAAATCAAACTGATTGATCTCAGTCGTTTTTTTAACGCCAATCCGTCGCTTAAATCATTGTGTGGTGAGAAAATACGGTGGCCTAAATAAAGGAAACATGCTCTTCAGTAAATTTCTGCCCACACGCAACTGCGCGATTCGATTATTTTAATGATTAGGAAGTCACGCGAACTGCAACGAGTTCGAACACCCCTATACATGTTAGTTCCGCACATTTTCGCATCCCGAGCGGGATTCGCTTCAGTTTGGTCAGAGTGATAAAAGATATTATTAAAAAATTAAGATTTAAGAATGTCGGCCGGAAAGAAAGAAAGAAATATTTCTCTTATCTGTTTTCTTCCGAGAAATAATGACGCCCTAAACGTGTTTTAATAATAATTGCAAGGAACACTTAGTTACGATTTAAACCCTAAGCGATTTTGAAAATCTTAGATAAATTATTTTGGATATCAATCACATAGACTTTAGTTGTAGTTACTAGTAGTTTAAGATGTTACTTCCCGTACGAAAAAAATAAACATGAGTACTTTTTTGGGCACTAAATGATCTGTGCCGTCAAAAATAATCAGGCATTCGATCATTTAGCGCCCAAAAAAAAGTGCTCATATTTAGTCAGGCAAAAAAAAAAACTAACTATATCGCCACATGCGGACTACGCATCTCACTGACCTCACGCAAAATCCTGCATCGCGCAAGCAAAGTTTACCGTGTGACTAGCATATACACAGTCTGGCCATAAATACTGTTACAATTAAAAATAAGAAAGATATTACATTTGAATTTGGAATCTGTCATTTTTATAAGATTGTTCATTGAGTTTTCTAATTGTGGCGCCAATACATCGTACAATATTTTGCGATATTAAAATGGAGTGGGGTGATAAAGAGAACCGAATCGCTGTGTTTGCATTACACAAAGTTGGTATGGAGCTAAATGCAATTTTTAAAACTCTCCATACGCTTGGTATTAGTCAAATGTTTGTGTACCGGGCTATTAATAGGTACAATGAGACCTCCTCTGTGACAGAAAAAGATCTGACCGTCCACGTAGTGATCGCACGAAAAAGGTGGTCAAAGCAATAAGGGAAAGAATTCGAAGAAGAAAGTAGGGGAAGGATTCGATTCGATGTCCAGCAGCGTATTACAAACGAAGGTACTCACGTTAAGCTGTGAGAGTGTGACGGCCAGCCTCTTCTGCGTATGTTTGGTGTGCACCTTGTTCTTGACCGCGTTGAGAGCCAGCGAGCAGTGCAGCGACGCCGTGTGGGACAGCACCCATTGAGGAGTTATCCTGTGAGAGTATGTTTGTGCTAATAATCTCGTATTGATGACGGTGAGTGATAGGGTAGATTTAGTACACAGAACCACACATAAGGCTACACATTTCCAGTTTTAGTTGACCTTGCTTTTCGTACAATGAGAAGTCAGCTTAGACAGTCAGAAAATGATCAGGGGGTCTACTCCGAAGTGGTATCGGTCGAATGTTCGGCCGTTTCCTGCATTGAAGTTACTATTTGGTTCGGTCGGTCCCGATCCTACACTCCTACACTCTTTCGAATATTGACTATGGTCCCGACCCAACTGAGCCGATCTGAACTTTTTTCGCATTTTTCAATAATATTCGGTTTGGCCATGTGTCGGTCCGATCCGATCATTCGCACTTTGCACTTCGTAGTAGACCCCATGAACTGTGCTGGGATCAATGAAAATTTTTACATGAATCTGATAGACACTATGTTATTAGGCGGTTGGAAATCCAAACCACTCCTAATAAGTTTAGGTTCTGTATTATCGCGAAAATATAAGTTTCCATATTTATATGCAGTGTGGCAACATCGACGCCGAACGCAGGGTTACCATGGATTGAGTACCTACATGATTCTGAACACATACACACGAACATAATCCTAGGCCCTCTAGCTTAGACATTCATCGTCGGTTATCACAAAGAAAATCAGCTGTTTCATGGTAAAGTACAATCCCTACGCGGTCAAAATGTATGAAACAGCATTTTTTTTTTAATAACCGACGAAAAATGTCTACGCTAGAGATAACATGTGCTGAATTCATGGGTACAGTTTTTGCGTCAGTGTCCCTTCCACGCTGTATATTTTCCTATACTATAAGAAATGAAATCAGTCTTATATCTGACCTGTTCGTTTCAGCGGTATCATGTACAGTGGGCGCGGTGAGTGCGGTCGTAAGCGCGGCGCGACGCTCGCACAGTTGTGGCCACAGCGAGCTGCCGCACTTTACTAGCGAAGACAATAGTATCTGTTCCTCTGTAGGGACAAAAAAGTTTTTTTTTTTACTTTTAGTGAAAACCTGGTAAGTTAAGTAATAGAAAAAATACTTAATTTTAAAAACCCATCGCAAAAATTCACGGTCAAAATCAAAAGTCATTTATTTAAACTGCACTTTTTGATAGTCAAAATTATGACTTATCAATGCAGCTGAATTCCAGTATTTTACATAGAGCGACTGCCTATCTGACCTCCAGTTAATGGGTAACAAAATACTCCTTGTTGAGACCGGTTGTCAGACTTTCGGGCTTCACTTTTAAATGTCATATAAAAAAAAAAACAAGATAGACGGGGTCGACATTTCCTATCTGACTACCCCTGAGATGAAATGGCGAAACAAACTCACCCATCACGTCTGCGGAGTTTCGCCAACCAGTTTATTTTGACCTAGTAGAGATAGATGATAGAGGAACTTACCACAATCATTGAGGTCTCCATGGCTAGAGGCGACGGAGGAGTTCGCCAGCGGAGCGACGCTCACAGATAGAGCGGCAGGCGGCCGACTATTCTGACGGCGAGATGTCACCTTGTCTAGCTTGCTCTAAAATTAAAAAGAGAGACGATAAATTATGTTATTATATTAAAAAGGTGTATTACAATAATTGACAGAGAGCCTTTGCCCAGCTGTGGGACATTAACATAATCAGCCTATAATGTTCCCACTGCTGGGACACAGGCCTCCTCTCATCGAAAGGGACTGGGCCGTAATCTACTACGTGGGCCCAGTGCGGATTGATAGATGTCACATGTCTTCGAATATTTGGTTCTAGGACATGCCGGTTTCCTCACGATGTTTTCCTTCACCGTTTTGAGAGCAGTGGTGATGAAATTATTTACACAAAGTAAAGCGCCTGTCTGGGTTCGAACCCACGACCTACATCTCGTGTGACGGCCGATACCACTGGGCCACCACTGCTCCATAGTGTGAAAATGGCGCCGATTCCCTTGTTCACAAACTAAAGTAAATTTAAGTTCAGTGCATCTTTTTCTTTCGATTTCATTAAGAAAAGGACAGAAGATTAG
The DNA here is from genome assembly GCA_911387795.2 of Apamea monoglypha. Lineage (NCBI taxonomy): Eukaryota > Metazoa > Arthropoda > Insecta > Lepidoptera > Noctuidae > Apamea > Apamea monoglypha. Next base: position 8,271,410 of record OU426935.1, on the reverse strand, counting down.
TTTAGTCCTGTCAAATGCCATGTTTTTAATCACGTCTAAACTGTCTATGGAGTATCTTATTTTGACAGAACTAAACTAATATTTATCTTCTGTCCTTTTCTTAATGAAATAGAAAGAAAAAGATGCACTGAACTTAAATTTACTTTAGTTTGTGAACAAGGGAATCGGCGCCAATAACGGCTAATAAAAAATTATAATAATTATATCTTTGCAACTTTGGTTGGGGCTAGGGATCAAAGGGGCTAGGTGACCCTTTCAGGGTACCACAACAAGCCGCATCAGTACACGAAAAAGAAGCTACTCGTGGGAAACCAGGTTGTACTTCTTGGTGCGTAACTCTTCAAGCTGCTGCAGTACCAAGCATAAGATAATGTATAAAGTCATCCAGACCGTATTTCGGTCACGGTGGCCAATCTCAACAGAGAGCCTTCGGGAGACGCACGGGAGATATTATAGAGCACAAGTGTGCGCGCAGACACAGGTGCACTCTCCCTCACTCTCCGACACGACTGGAGAGAGATCGTGCGCAGGACCAACGGCTTAACGTGCTTTCCGAGGCACGGGGGTAACACACCGCCAACTTCCAAACTCCGGGCTGTTACTACTAAGGGCCGACTTTTTGATCCGTAGTTAAAATCTGTTTTTTGATCAATTGTTGGTTTGTCTAATGGTTATTTTTTTAACTAATAGTTACATAATTTGACCATTAGCAATGATATTCGATAAACTAAAAATTTTTTAAAAAAAACGCGTTTTGCATAAATTTTACCATTGGTTACTATTTTTAACAATTGGTTGAGTTTAACTACGGATCAAAAAAACGGCCCTAAGAAATTCCTAATGGAAAAACCAATAACACCTTGCCCGACCTGGGAATCGAACCCAGGACCCTACGCTCGACAGTCGCGCTTGCGACCACGAGACCAACGACATATGACAACGTATGAAGATATAGTTACCTCAACATTCTCACAGTCCTCGACGCTGCACAGCGAGTCAGCTATACTCCTCGCTTCTCCCAGGTTGTACTTCTTGGAACGCAACTCTTCGGCGAGCTGCTGCAGGAGCCAGGCGCGACGCTGTGCGTTCTGCACGCGACCGCGGGACAGATTGCGCTGGGATACTGAGGGGATAGCAAGATGTTTGATATTTTAGAATAGAATAGAATATTGCTTACTTGTCAAGTGGCGGCTCTGACGTGCGCTACTCGCTGCGCAGTACCTCACCCCTCACCCCCGCTGACACGTGAATTTGTTACTGCGCAGCGACTCGCCTCATGTTCCGAGCCACCATAAATTTTGAAACGGGCTGTAGCCTAATTTTGTGTCGCTTTGATGAATGTTCAAAGGACTAAAGATGATGTTTGCCTAGAATGACTATAAGCAAAAATCGTTCATAAAATACTTTACAGCACCATGTCGTTGTAGGCCAACCGCTTAACTGAGACGTTGCTTGAGGTAGCATCTGAGGTGGTCTGGTGCGCCGTGCCCGTGTTCCCACCGTAGGCGGCACAGGAAGACACCGTGAAGTTTTAGTAGGTTAGAGTCCCACATAACTGCACTATCTCCCCGTGGTAGTGCAGAATGCATGAGCACTTCTACACAATAAAAAAAAAAAAAAGGTGGCACCGCGGTGCGGGAGGGGTGTGGTGACGTGATGCGAGAGCTCAGTGATTCGTCAACTTGTGACAACTATCACCCCTCCCACACCGGGCAGCTACCACAGGCAACGTCTCAGTTAAGCGGTCGGCCGGCCTATAATCAAGTACTCTTATTTTTACTCACATCTGCTAGAAACTTTATCCACCAGCTGGTTCAATTCCTGCCTGGCTTGCAGTACTCTCGCCTCTGCATCTTCTACTCTCTCTCTTAGCGCAGTCTGTTGCTTCCATAGCGACTGCTCTTCAGGCACCAACACACTTGGGTCGGGCTGTGAAGGAGAACGGCAGTATTTGTTATCAAGCATATTTAATAAGAAATATATATTTCCATGAAAATGCTAGAAAGAATATTTTATTTGTTGTTACAAAGATTCCAAAACATAAAGACTGCCGAAATGGTACTATAGGTACACCTCTGCCCAACCCTTCGGAGGCTACAGGCGTGATGTTAAGTTTTCATGTCTGTAACTATTTTGACAGTAAGTTTGTTAACAGTGATCCCAAAATAGATCCCCTATATCTTGGGGACCTTCCTTTAAATATTTAGAGAACGAAGCCGCGGGCAGAAGTTAGTAACAAATAAAATTGGTAACTTAACCCTAGCCAGGCTGTAAAATAATAATAAAAAACGAAGTTATGATGACGAACAATTACCGGAGATTTATTGCGAAAGACGGCACGGTTGACATCTGTCGGGCATGCCACCGGCCGGGGGAATCAATCAGGCATATTATCTCCGGGTGTTCTCGTCTAGCTAACGGAGAGTATTTGCATAGACACAACCTTGTAGCCAGGATAATCCATCAGCAACTTGCTCTGAAATACAGCCTTGTGGAATCTGAGGTGCCGTACTACAGGTATATGCCCGACCCAGTTCTCGAAAATGGAAATATCACGTTGTACTGGGATCGATCCATCATCACTGACAGGACTATTGTTGCCAATAAGCCTGACATAGTGGTGGTGGATCGATCAGAGCGGCGCGCAATGATTGTTGACATAACTGTCCCGCATGATGAGAACCTCGTGAAAGCCGAGAAAGATAAACAAATCAAGTATCTTGACTTGGCTCGCGAGGTTGTTGACATGTGGGATGTGGACTCAGCGATCATTGTGCCGATAGTCGTGACAGCCAATGGCTTAATAGCCAAGAGCCTCGACCAACACCTGAGGAGGCTCTCGTTGGGCAGCTGGATCAAGGGCTTGATTCAGAAAGCGGTACTTCTGGACACGGCTCGCATTGTCAGGAGGTTCCTCTCTCTGGAGCCCTGACCGCCGGTAGCTTGGACCTTGTTCCCGATAGCGGTGGGCTACTATTTTTTATATTTTTAAATGTTTTTTTATCTTTTTATTTATAAAAATATTTAAAAATATAATCTGTAAGTAAGTAAATGAAATAAAGGATAAAAAATAAATAAAAACTACCATGGATAAACGGAAGACTACTATGTCCTAAAACTCTCTCCTTACTACTCATGTACAATGACGAGTAAGGAGGGTGTGTAAGGAGACTGTAACGATTGTAGCAGGTGGCACTCTGTATATGAAATAGATAATCGTACCTTGCAGAATGCATTCTTCTTCTGGCAACGTTGCACATCATTGATGAAGACTTGCAGCCTCTTCTGTCTAATAGTCTCCTTGGGTTCTACATGCTCCATCAAACTGCGCCACACCATATAATACTGGCCACGGCATATTCTGTAAAGAATATTGAAATAAATACATAAATTCAACAGGTTTGCCCCCTATTCATTCATCATTCATTAATTTCAGGCAAAAGACGTCTACTGCTGGAAATAGGCCTCCCCCTAGGACCGCCACTTCGGCTGGTTCTGTGCGTCCCGCATCCAGCAGATTCCTGCGTCCTTTACAAGGTCATTGGTCCACCTTGTGGGAGGCCTTTCAACCCTACATCTTCCGGCAAACAGTCGCCATTCCAGACCCTTTCAACATCATCGGCCATCTGTTCTGCGAGCAATGTGCCCTGCCCACTGACTGTCACTTAAGTTTGGTAATTCTTCGGACTTAAACATAACTGACGAAACATGGGTCTACTATAGGTGCACCTCTGCCTAACCCTTCGAGGAATACAGGTGTGGAGTTCTTACGTTACAAAAAGACATTTATTCATCACTATACCATTGCAAGAAAAAGTAGCAAAAAATGAGAAATTTATTGCTTACTTTTGTGATCTTACGTAAGAACAGTCTAGACCCCTCCCACCCCCTCGTAAGAAAAAATAAGACTTGTTTGGACCTCCTTCCCCCTCAAATCAACAGCCCCTTACATGGTACAAAATATTGCAAATAATAGATAGATTGTTTTGAGCTTGCTTGTATTAATTATAGCAAAATTGAGGTTTTACAACAGTAGTGTATTATTATTTAAGAAGGCTTTCTCTACTTAGTGTGTATGTTCAGTTAATGAGGTTTATCATAAGCCCAAGCTATTCAATTTACAAATAATAATATCTAAGATTCGAATTTTTGTTTTTTTATTAACCTTTGAATCCAAATAGCCAAAGTATTGCCAAATAAGACATTATTGAGGTAGTCTTCAATCAAGGTGTATTGAAATTTCTCGAAAATATTTTTTTATAGTTAATACTTCTTTCTGAGACACATTTCTTTTAAAAAAAGGGTTTTCTAAGAGAACATAAATAATTTCATCTAAGTATACAAACAAAAAATATTTGATATAGAATAAAATCTCAAAAAGATTTTCCCGTACCGGGAATCGAACCCGAGCCTCCTGGGTGAAAGCCAGGTATCCTAGCCACTAGACCATACGGGATATGAGAGATTCTGCGAATTTTGAGTTGACTACCTAGAGCGTCGGAAAACATTCCCAATACCTAACAAAATCGCAAATATTATACTGTTACTACACAAAAGTTTCACAAGAAGGGTTTTAACAATATACGGATATTGCAAAGAGGTTAAAAGACTCACTCGGCAAGTTTATCTACCGAAGGGACTTTATCCGGCGGACACCCCATAGACAAAAGCCATTCTGCAAACTTTTCGGGCACTTTATCACCGCTCAATTTTTCTTCATTCATTTTATTTAAATAACGTTTTCTACAGTAACAAAATTGTTATTTTGGAGACAATGAACAAAAATCAACAACAACCAACAGACGAGAATTCAAACATTGTTGTGACAGATAACAAGTGACAGTTTGTGCCCTATATAAAAAAGTACTCTGTGGTTGTGAACCATGGACAATTAACTGGCATTCTCGATAAGTTGGGTGTAAAGCCTGTCTTACACTACAACCAAGCACGATCCTTCCGTTCTTCGTGGCGAAACAGCCAGAAGTAATAGAAATCAAACGAAAAACATTTTTCATTGCATTATTTACGTTACAAGCAGATGAATTTTCATTTATTAGATGATCGAATCATGTTTGCGGGGCCAAGATGACCGGAAATCGCACAAAAAAGAGAAGGATCCAGGGAAAAAGGCTTTTGCCCATCTTCCAAACACCTGTATAATTATTTAACCTCTGTTTTATTTCTAACCTATAAAGTTTGATACCGCAAGTAAAAAAAAGGTTTTTTTTTTTTAATAAAATTTGTTTTATTTCCTTCAATTGTACAAAAACACTTATAACAACACTATGCAGCTTTGCAACTAGGGAAACAGAGTGTTTTCGATGAGCTCTGGCACCCAATGTAAGATTTAACTTGTGTTTAGGGTGCCAGCGTCCTCGCCTAAGATTTCAACATGTAGCAGTAGTTGTCAGACGAGCACAGTACGTCATCATTAACATTTTCAATAATTAAATAAAAAAAAGTGTTTTTGTCGTAAGCCAGTCGTTTTTCTTCAAAGTTTACAATATATAGGTAATACTTTTACACGTCACTTTTTATTGATGAATTTATTTTTCAAGATAAAATCTATGTAAACAAATACAAATAATAATAGCTTGGCACGTGCGGGTGACATTCATCTGACAGAAAATGCATCGATTAAATCCCAGGCTCAAAATTCGGAATTTTGAGCATGGGATTTAATCGATGCATTTTCTTTCTTCGACGATCAGTGTGTCTTCAATCAGAACACTCCGGAAGGCCAATTCTTGTAATTCAAAATCTAGTCGCAGTCTCATCTCGGCGACAAACGAATGTCAAAAGCTTGTCAAAATGTAGAGAAATTATAGGTACGGACGCCAGCACATCAAGTTACTACAATCTGTCAAATTTCTTTAATAGATTTTCAACTTTATCTCTAAAGCATTAAGGTTCATGGTTGATTGGGAAAATTTGACAGTTTCGGGTAGCTTGACCTGCTGGCGTCTGTACTTTTGACATATTGAGACTGAGATCAGACTTCACAGTCTGATTTCAATCTCAATCTGTCACGTTCTTAAAATTACGAGAATTTCCCCCTGATTCTGATTGATGATACACTGATCGTCGAAGGCCCACCCTTTCGCAAGTTATAAGTCTACACTATCAATCTCAATCTGAATCATTTTAAAAGATAAGCTAATCCATTGCTTCATATTTTAGAAAAATGTATCTGCTGAACAACGTAAAACGGACTTTAACGCAAAGAATGTTGTTGAACTGTCAAAATGAAACCCATTGCTACTGATAGTGTGTTACGCAATTACCCCGCTGGTCAACATCCTGGTGGTGAGGAAGCAGTGCAAAACTTTAATAAAAAGACGAAGAAGATATTATATGCTGACGTGTTGTAAATACTCTATGGCCAATTATGTTGTTGGAGGAATGTTACTGTGTAATATTAATTAAGTTCCACTTATTGCTGCGGGACTGCTCGCTTGACCCTAAGGACCTACTATATAGTACAGACGCCAGCACATCAAGCTACTACAATCTGTCAAATTTCTTTAATTGATTTTCAACTTTATTGCTAAACCATTAAGGTTTAAGGTTGATTGGGAAAATTTGACAGTTTCGGGTAGCTTGACCTGCTGGCGACCGTACATACTAATTCCATGCGCTAGAGCTAGACGAACTCTTTGACAACTGTCACGAAAATGTAGACGTCATTAACAAGTTAACAACGTCAAATTTGTCTGAACTTGTCAAAGTAAACAATGTTGATGTTCTTTGCCCAATATTTTGATTAATTTTATTTAAATAATGCTAGGTAACCTTAAGGATTTTATTTCTGTTGTGCAAGATGGCATAACATCTAACAGCAATATAAGGCAAACGCTACAAGAAGTGCAGAGGGTGACAAACATATTCAAAGACAGGCAAAAAGTTTCTCACGAACACGAAAGCAAAGTTAATTACGGTGCTGGTGGTGCTTTACTGGAGAAATATCAAGAAGAATGGGCCAAAATACATGAGAATGCAGACTCAAACGCTAAGGCAGCTGATGAAGTAGATAAATTAATTGGAGAGTTACATGAAGCGGCTAAAAAACGTTTACAAACTGCGAATGAGTTGGCGCATAACTTGTCCTTTATTCCTAATTTAACTGCTTCCGTGGCGCAATGTATGGATAGTCTGAAGAATGTTCAGGGGCTGCTGAAGTCTGTTGAGGAGGAGCTAGTGGAGTTTGAGGATATTGTTGAGAGGAGCAAAATGGAAAATTGGAAACTTGACCATCATTACCATCTTACAGTTTATAAGGAGAAGAAAATGGGTACCTATGTTATTCAAAGCTCTTAATTTACGAACATGTGACAAAGATAACAAATGTATATTTTTTATCAAAAGACTTTCCTCTGATCTACATTATCAGAAGTGTAGATGAATTTTGATAAGAATTTGGCCTTATTTCAACTCTTTTGTATCAAATTTTAAAACAAGTTGAAACGGTTGACTTGCCCAAGTAAGGGCTGATTTTTCCAATGCTAGATAATTTTATCGGAAGAATAATTTTAAATTTTTGACAAGTCTTCCATACTAAAACTGTCAGATGTCAATTTTATTCCAAGAATAAAAATATTATCTGTCAATGGTAAAATCAGCCCTTTAGCATAAAAGGGGGAGGCCTGTACTCAGCAGTAGTTGGAACAAGACGCCAATGATGATGATGAAGTTTGTTTTATTTCGGGCTGGTTTTTCAATACTTAGTTATTTTTTACCTGAAGAATAAATATGGCGCTTTGACAGGTTTTGTACAGAAAATATATCAAACCCTACATATTTAGGGCCGGTTGTTTAAAATAACATACAACGTCAAATCTTAACAATTACATACTCGTTATTATTTGAACTATGGCAAGGCCATCATTTTGTAATTGTAATTTGAAACAACACTTTATAAAGTGTTGTTTCAAATTACAATTACAAAATGATGGAAAAAATGAAATGAATGAAAAATGGTGCTAACTATTGTCAAACCTTATAAGGTTTGACAATAGTTAGCACCATTTTTGACGTATACATGTGCATCAAGTGGACGTGAAACAACCCGCCCTTATAAATATTATTGAGTGTAATTATAGATATACTTGATTTGATTAGTTGATTTGTACACCATCAACGGTAACACACTGTGATTTATTTACATATTTTATTTACAAAATCTGTTTTTATACCCACCCTATGTTTTACAGCAGAGAGCAGTGGTGTCCCAGTGGTAACGCCCCCCTCTTACGAGTTGTAGGTTGTGGGTTCAAACACAGACAGGTGCTTTGCTTTGTGTAATTTATTTCATCACCACTGCTCTCTAAACGGTGAAGGAAAACATCGTGAGGAAATCGGCATGTCCTAGGCCCAGAAATTCGAAGACATGTGACATCTACCAACCCGCACTGGGCCCGTGTGGTGGATTACGGCCCATTCCCTCTCTAAAAGTACAGAGAGGAGGCCTGTGTCCCAGCAGTGGGAACGTTATAGTCTGATTAAGCTATGTATTACAAATAATAACTTCCAAACTAGTGAAAAAAGCCATAACTAAAAAAGTTAACACTCATAATTATACATTAACAATTCCAGTGGCACTAGAAGAAGTCCGCAACAAGCTAGCTAAGGAGAACAGCCAGCGGAACTACGAGAGAGAGAGACAACAACTGGCAGAGTACCAAGCAAGAAGAGAGCAGAGTTCTAACGCATTCCAGCAAGACGTCGCCAAGTACTTAGCTAGCGGTGCAGTATCTACCAGTAAGTAGTTAACAGATTCGTTGTCACCCTTTTCCTCTATTCTTTAGGCAGGCCCCAGAAATTGAAGATCTGAGGCGAAACCCTGAGAAAAATCTCCATAAAAGTTATTATTATTATTAAGTAGAAACCTGTGATGTCCCACTGCCGGGCAAAGGCCTCCCTACTCTCCTTCCATTTCTCTCTGTTTTGCAACATCGAATTTTGTCAAGTATCTTACAGGAAGTTTTTCCTCTTCCTAATCCTTAAAAGAATCGACACGAGCAGTCACAGTCACGTCTCCCGCTCTTGTTGCCGCGTCAGGAGCGTCGTTGGGCCACTTTGAAAACTAATTGTTCATTCATGCAGTTTTGACGCAAAAAATAGACGCGCCTTAACAACACCCACATGATAGTTTTACATCATGTGGGTGTTGTTAAGGCGCGTCTACACTGCCTATGTGACTTGACCATGTACAGACGCCAGCACATCAAGCTACTACAATCTGTCTAATTTCTTTAATAGATTTTCAACTTTATCGCTATAAGCATTGGGTTCAAGGTTGATTGGAAAAATTTGGCAGTTTCGGGTAGCTTGACCTGCTGGCGTCTGTACCAAATATTACTCGAGCTACTCGCGCGGGTTAGTTATTTGGAAATCACTAACCCGAGCCCGAGAAATTTTATACACTAAATACAAAGTTGGCTTGCAGTCCGGCCGGCGAGAGTTCATGAGTCATGACACCTGTCAGTTTCGTACAAACGAAAACGCGTTTTGCGAATTTGATCTTTATTAGGACAAGGTCTTATTCGACTTGCGCATGTGTGGGACCTGCCCGGAATTCGTAAATCGCGTTGTTATCCTCAATTTAGAAAATGTGATTTTGAGGCATTGACTGCCGCCACAGTCACCGGTGTCCGTCAACAATAGATTTACTATTGTATCTGTTGTCTGGCAGTCAACGTGTAAAAAAGCTACAAATAATGTCTCGTAATTTTAAGAACGTTCACAGTTTGATCCGTGTCAATCTGTCAAAACTACCTCTAAAATCCTTACATTTTTCACATTGATTGTCGCTGAGATGAGATTTCGACTAGATTTTGAACGTTTTTAATTACGGGAATTGAGATTTCTTTCTCTTGTTCCAGGTCAGCCTACAACACCAAAAATGACCCTAGAACAAATCCAACTAGATGACGACTGCACGGACCTGGAGAAATTCCTCGACAGTTGATGAGATCGGTCGCGGTGGGGGGCAACGGTATCGTGATATCAGAGCTTGTACAATTAAGACTTATGCATTCTATTTTATATTCCAAAGTTAATATAATATTGTTGAATATTTTACCATTGCATTTTAATTTAAAAATTTTCACTGATGGCAACCCAATAGTGTTGGGTTTAAAGATATTTATCAAAACAGGCAGTCACTTAAATGAGAACAATGCTTCTAAACTAAATTATAAATACATGTGTAAATATTTTTGGAAGTCTTGTGGGTGTGGCTTCATCTAAAAAAATCCACCCTATGGTGGATACGCGGAAACTCATATCCGAGAATCTAATCTATTTAATCTAATCTAATCTAAGTATTGAAATTTTACAGATTGTAGTAGCTTGATGTGCTGGCGTCTGTACCTCCATGAATCAAGAACAATTCTGGCTTTGCCTGTATCACTTTTATTTAAAAGATCAATATCTGACGGTACTGTGCCTTCGTTGTGGAAATCTGCTTTTGTGTCACCCATCCATAAGAAGGGTGCTAAAGACCAAATTGAAAATTATAGGCCAATTTCAAAACTTTGCCTGCTAGCTAAAGTATTTGAACGCATAGTTTATAATCAGTTGTACAGCAGTGTGGTTTCTAGCTTGAGTCCTCAACAACATGGGTTTCTAAAAGGAAGGTCTACAGTCTCTAACCTGGTTCTGTTCACAGATTATATTACTGAGCACATGGATAATGGATCCCAGGTCGACGCTATTTATACTGATTATAGCAAGGCGTTCGATAGGATCGATCATGATATTCTACTGAGGAAGCTTTTTGATTTGGGCATTAGGTGAGACTTATACAGATGGTTTTCATCATATGTGCAAAATAGGACACAAGCAGTGGTCCTCAGTGGCTTTATATCCTCCTGGTCAACTATCCCCTCTGGTGTTCCGCAGGGGTCGCTGTTGGGGCCGTTATTATTTGTACTTTTCATTAATGATATCGGCGAGTGTTTCAAACATTCTAAATACCTAATGTTTGCAGATGACATGAAAATCTATACATCAGTTGTGAGTTTGAATGCCGCTAGACTTTTGCAGGCGGACATATCTAGGTTAGTAAGCTATTGTAGAATAAATAAACTAGATCTTAATATATCGAAATGTTTAGTTATAACCTTCACACGGAAGAACCTATCAGTCATGTTTAACTATTCAATTGCGAATCAACCTTTATCTCGAAAGATAAAGATAAAGATAAAGATAAAGAATATTTATTTGTCAAACATGCGTTTACATATAAACTGATTAATCAGACATGCAAGGTATTGAGTTAATAGATGTTGTGAGCGTCCATGTTTTGCCAATAACGGCGTACAAATTTTGTAGGTATAATTATTATATTTAATTGCATTTTACATGTAGTCATTTTCAAATTTCATTACAGAATACAAAAACAAATACATAATAATTTAAGTTCAAGGTGTTGTAGTATAAGTATTATATTAGTCAAAAAATAAATTAAATTCTATGTCTATTATATGTATGATATATGTCCAGTATATTCATAATTATGCAGTAAAATAATATCATTCAAAAGACAATTGATTTAAAATTCACATTATTTTATTTGTTAATCCTATCCATGTATATTAGAAGTCGGGATAGAAAAGTCCTTTTCATTCAAAAAATCTCGAACATCGTAATATACTTTACTAACCAAAAAAATTCTCAGCTTCTTCTTGAAAAGTGACAAGGGCAGTTCTCTCCAACTTTTAGGCAATTTATTAAATATGGTCGGAGCCATACAGAAAACACTTTTGCGCATGAGGGTTGTTCTCGCAGTATGAGAGCATATCCTGCTGTTGTCGCGTCTATTACGTGGGACTACTTCGTCTATTCGTTGAAATCGGAGTGAATTTGTTTTAACAAAAACAGCTACCTCAAAAATGTACAGACATGGCATAGTAAGCATTTTATACTTTTTAAAATAAGGAACGCAACTATCAGTAGGTTTAATTTTAAATATTGAACGCACGCATCTCTTTTGGGCCTTGAACACCGTGTCACCTGTGTCGAACTCATGTCACCAGAGATCTTGGTATTCTTCTGGACAGTAAGCTCACCTTTGAGAGCCATGTTGACCATGTCGCCAAAAAAGCGTCCAAAGCCCTGGGATTCATTACTTATCCGTAATGCCAGTTCATTCAATAAAATGAAAACACTGAAAATTTTGTATTGTGCTTACGTCCGCAGTCATCTCGATTATGGTAGTCAAATTTGGAATCCGAACTACGCAGTGAATTCAGACAGACTGGAACGAATACAAAGGAATTTCACGAGATACTTAGGTTATAAATTTAAAATCCCTTATTTGAGTTACAATGAACGATGCGCTCGATTCCACTTACTTCCACTTGTAGTTCGGAGAAATATATCTGACGTTCGGTTCCTAGTTAAAATAGCACAATCAAGGATTGATTGTCCTGAACTTCTTTCTAAGCTGTCTCTTAATGTTCCACCTCGACATTCTCGTTTGAGAAATCTCATTCATGCTCCTTACGCTCGCACAGTTTACCGTAGCAATTCTTATATGGTTCGCTCAGTCAAAGTTTTTAACCAAATTGTTAAGAATAAGCACCCTTCAATCGATTTGTTTGCAAGCAGCTTAGCGTCCATTACTACTGTCTTATCTAAGCAGTATAATATTGTTTCTGATGCACTCTGACAGCGGCTGCGCATATATGGCAGGTGCATGTGCCGCTGCTGTTGGAGTATGTGCCGTTACTGGTATTTAATTTAATTTATTAGTTAAATAATTTAATTTATTATTTAGGTAAGTCAATTTTGAAAATGTGTTCAACAATACTCTATTACTAACTGTGGAGGCTTGTAAATAGCTTGTCGTTTATTACCTCACTACTACTTCTGTATTTAATAGATGTAAGCCACCCAAAGAAAAAAAAAAAAAAAATTAATAGTAAAGTGACCTGCAGTCCTGACAGTCAGAATAACTGGTGAATACTGATAATTAATAGATATTTTATGGTTACCTAATATTTACCAGAGGAATGTACCTACAATGTACCTCACAAAAATATAATGCGACGAGTAAATAACGAGAAAATCAAGAAAACAAATTTCGACGCCTAACATTTTTTCATAGCAATATCGCACCTCCGCTCAAATAGTGTCGTAAGTCAAAAAAATCAAACTTTCGAGAAAAAGTTGTTTGGAATTTGATTTTGAAGTTTTCTGAAACGAATGGTTTTCTGACCCACACGTTTTGTTTAACATTTTACTTTATGGTGTCGAACGCTTCTTCGAGGTCAGTAAAGATAATAAGGACTATGGTTTTTCTACATTTTGCTTGCGCTTTTGTTTATCTGTCTGTGCTATATCCTATCAAAATTAAAACCCTGAAGTTTGAACAATTCATATAAAATTTATTGTAATGTTAATACCTAAAGAATTCAATGTATGTACTGTTAAACTTTTTTTTTTAACTGAAATTATTTTTCTTATTCAATAATAAAGTCAAAAATACAAAAATATATATACAAAGCATTTATGACTAGTAAAAATAAGCACATTGCTAAAACAGCTCTTTCGGAACAACACGGTTCACGCTGTTCGCGACATAGTTCGATACAGGTCTACGGGGGATCCCACAAAAACTCCATTCACAGCAATAATTATATATCAAAAACTGACTCCAACCACTAAGAGTTGACGGACGCATCATATAAAACAGTCAAAAATATATCTGTACGCCACAAACACAAGGAATTTACTAAATACGACAACTAGCACTGGGGAAGCTTCGTCAGTGGCCGGCCGCGGATGCCGCAATTCATAATTTTCCACTGCTCTTCAACTGTCAGTGGCGGGAGTGCGTGTAAATTATATGAGTAGTAAAAATATATGAGTAGCAATCGTGTAGGGTTAGCTGGACGCCGCGACTGGCGGCGTCTCGTTTACTCTGCTACGTCTTCCTCATGATCGGGTGCAGGTCGCCGCCGCCGTGCGCGGACATTTTGACCTTGTCCGCGACGTGGTTCTTGATACACGGCCCGGCGTCCTTCATAGACACGCTGCCGTCCTCGATGTCCTCGTCGGACGAGAAGTCCGTCACGCACAGCGTCAGGTGCCGCTTCTTGGGCGGCACCACGTGCAGCGTCCACCGCACGGGGCCCTTGTGGTTGCCCTTTAAATTCTCCCGAGCTTCGTAGTCTGTATCGGAGGCCGCTCGCTGGGACTCACTTTTTAAACTCCGCAAGTTCTTACTCGGTCTATGGGTTTGCTCCTTTTTTTCCCCCCTCGGGGGGGTGTGGAAGTTTTTTAAATTCATTACACTGGACGTCTGCCCCTTGGAATTAAGGTCGGGAAAATTCTGCGAGTATATCACGACGCTGTCTACCGGTTTCTCTTTATGAAATTTTGCCGGCTGCTTGGTTTTCGTGTCGCTTTCCGAAGGTGAGCTGGAGGCTCGCTTCTCCGCCGAGGTGCCACTGCTACAACTAGTGTTACTGTTGCTCGTACTGTATTGCTCAACAGCCTGCTTTTCTAGTTCTCGAAACTTAGTGTCTATACTCTCATCGGACGCTTTGTACTGCTCTAGCGCTTCCTTCTCCAGTTCCTCGAATTTGTGATCAACAGTCGGTGGCCGCACCCTTGATCCAGGGAGCACTATCTTAGGATTCAGTTTCAGGAGGCCAGGCGTCACTAATTTCTGCGCCAGTCTCACGACCGGAGTGAGTCCTAAAGGCGCGGGCGCGCTCATGCTGAGCACTGTGCTATACAGGCGCTTCTTCCTCAGTCCGGTGTCCACGGCTGCTGCGCTAGTGGACGGTAGCTGGCCATCAGTCAGGATTTTGTCTTGTGTATTCGGACTATCTGGCTTATCACTTTGCGAGGTCTGTGGTTCAGCCACAGGAACCACAGCCAGTTCGATAGTAGTGCTGCTGCTTTCCTTCTCCTCGAGAATGTCTATCTTCTTGCCCTCTTCTGTTTCCGTCCGGTCGGGTGCCTTGGGGGCGGCGGGGGTGGTAGGGGCGGGGGCCTGCACGTGCGTGAGGTGGAACCTGTGGTCGAGGCGCGGGGAGGGGTGGTCCCGCGGCCACCACACGCCGTAGCGCCGCTCGGGGCAGCGCGCAGGCCGCGGGCCGGTGGGCGCGTAGCGGCTCACGTTGGTGCCGCGGTAGGGGGGACACCGCGCTACCGACGCGCGCATGACTGCCTGCACGCTGGCCGACAGCCGGCCCATGGCACGCTGGCACTCCGTCAGCTGAGGAGGCCGCGGCGAATCGAACTGGAACTGACACATTGATAACTATGAAACCATTACAGGTATAGTCGTCGACACAATACAGGCAGTGTAGAGCTATTCACAACCGTTCGATTCGCTATCGGATTCATTGTAAAGGTTAGTTTATGTTTAGGGCTGGGGCTGAGCTGGAAAGTGTAAAAGACATCAATATTCCAGTGCGAAAAGACTGCGTATATAAAAATAATAAAAAAATTATTTCAGACAGTCCATATCTAATATTGTCACAATTAAATTTAAAAAATAATAATACAGCTCTTATTAGGTACTTATATAGCGCCATCCCTTTACCGCACTGAACTTGCTAAAATATGAGTCGGACTCACTTTGCACGTCGGGTCGCAGAAGAGTTGGGCGGGCACGTCGAGGCAATACGCGGGCGGTGGAGGAGCGAGTGCTGTCAACCGTCTCGGTTGGCGACGTCTGGCCCGCATCTTGCGTGAGACGGCTGGAGGGCTGGGTGCGCGGGGCCCCTGCGCCTGCGCGGCGCCCCTCGACGTCTGGGGAGGGGCCCATAGTGCCCGCACGCTGAGCACCCGCGCTGCCAGCGCCGCTTCTTCGCCTGCGGCTCGCGCCCCACTCGGGCCCCAGCGCTCGCTAGCTGCCGATCGGTGTCAATTAATTCTTGTACTCGCCAAACTTAGGCTAGTAATTGCTCTGCTCAGAAGATTTATTCAAAAATTAATGGAAACTGACGTTAAGTTTCGGCAGAGGTATAGGTAGCTCTGGAGCGCTTGGTAATCGGGAAAGTTCGGAAGAACGAATGATGGCGGGGAATTAATCAATATTCCAGCCGTATATACCTAACCTTTGCCCGGAGATAGTTAACCGCGTCATCTGACCAAGAGCAACGGGCGCGAAAGTTCGGAGAGCGTATGATCAGACCTGTCATAATCAATAGTCCTCTAAACCGTACTTTGGCCATGGCGGCCAATCTCAATAGAGCCTTCGGCGCGGGAGATATTATAGAGCTCAAGTATGTGCGCAGACACAGGTGCATTCTCTCATCCCTTACTCTCATAGTTCCGAGTGGACGGCAATCCGACACGACCGGACAAAGATCAGGCGCAGGACCAACGAGCCACGGGGGTATCACACCGCCAACTTTCAAACTCCGGTATGTTACTAAGAAATTCCTAATGGAAAAACTTGAATAACACTGCCCGACCTGGGTATCGAACCCAAGACCACACTCGCTAAGTTAGTAAGATAAAATGGACGCACAAATCCTCGTCGGGCAGCATTCTGTACTGACGACGCCGGCGCGGGAACATGCTGCGCTCTGCTGATTCGTCTACCAGCTTGCGAAACCAATACTCCACCTGGACACACAAAATTCATAGGTGTATAACCACAGATATAAAATTATGTACGAGGTGCATTCAATAAGTACCTAGCCTCATCGCCAGAGGGCGCTGTAGTTTCAAAAGAGTTTTACCACAGTGTTGTACCACATTCGTTTTTAATTCTTTTTTCAAATTTTCATTCCAATCCCTTCATTTGTTTTAATTTGACAACTTATGGAAGCGAACGTGTCGATCGGTTTTACAAAAATGGAAAAAGAGCAATATCGTTCGGTGATTCGATTCCTATTTTTGGAAGGGAAAACGCGCATCGAAATCAAAGAGCGCTTGGATGCTGTGTACGGTGACTCTTCTCCATCGATGGCCACCGTCAAGAATTGGTTCAACGAGTTTGCACGTGGCCGTACGTCGGTTTTTGATGAACCACGTCCAGGTGCACCGAAAACAGCTGCTCCGGAGGAAAACATTAAAAAAATCCATGATCTCTTATTGGCAGATCGCTGATTGAAGGTTCGGGAGCTAGCTGAGACTGTAGGCATTTCAGAAGGAACAGTGCATCATATTCTTCACGAGGAACTCGGCATGAGAAAGCTGTCGGCGCGATGGGTGCCGCGTTTACTCACACCAGAAAACAAGCGCAACCGTGAGACCACATCGGAGACGTGTTTGGCGCTGTTTAAGCGGAATCCAGCGGAGTTTTTGCGTCGTTTTGTGACCGTTGATGAAACCTGGATCCATTAGTACACACCAGAGACCAAGGAGCAATCAAAACAATGGATCCAGACCGGGGAACGTGCTCCAAAGAAGGCGAAAACTGTAAAATCGGCCGGAAAAGTTATGGCCACCGTTTTCTGGGATTCACAAGGTGTGATCTACATCGATTACCTCGAGAAGGGTAAAACAATTACAGGGCTTTACTATGTCGATTTATTGGGCCGATTCGACGCCGAATTAAAGAAAAAACGACCCAATCTGGCGAAGAAAAAAGTGCTGTTTCACCACGACAACGCACCGGTTCACACGTCTGCCGTTGCCATGGCCAAATTGGTCGAATTACGCTACGAATTGCTGCCCCATCCACCGTATTCTCCAGATTTGGCCCCTTGTGACTTCTTTCTGTTTCCTAATCTGAAAAAATCACTCGCCGGGAATAGATATGGATCAAATGAGGAGGTCATCGCCGCCACGCCACGGAGGCCTATTTTGCAGAGTTTGACAAAAACTATTTTTCGGACGGGTTAAAAAAGTTGGAGCATCGCTGGGCTAAGTGTATCGAACTAAAAGGAGACTATGTTGAAAAATAAATTGCCACTTTTCCAAAATTTTCGTTTACTTTTTGTAGGCTAAGTATTTATTGAATGACCCTTGTAACACTAGCTTCTGCCCGCGGCTTCGCCCGCGTGGATGTCGGAAATTATCCCACGGGAACATGCTACCGAAACAAAAAGTAGCCTATACGGCCTATTAAGGCATTAAGTCAGCCTTTGTACCTTTTTTGTATGCAAAAAGTTTAAATAATTAAATCTATGTTACTCCATAACATCAGCTATCTGCCAGTGAAAGTCCCGTCAGAACCGGTCCAGCCGTTTCGAAGATTAGACGCAACAAACGGACAAACAAAAAAAAAAAAAAATGTTTTTTATATAAGTACTTAGCGTGTATATTTTCATTTTCATAGGTACGCATTTAGTCAAATCTGTTATTTTTTATGACCCCACTTCACTCTTCAAAAGGTAGTTGTTTTGAAAATAATGATTAGGATCTCATAATTCATTCAAAAATGAATGAATTATGAGATCTTAATCATTATTTATTACTTACGTCTACGCCTTATAAAAGTAAACCTAAGTACCTACCTAATTAAAAAAAAATAAACTCAATAACAGAAAATAAAATACCTATCTACCTAAATAAACCTATTTCTGATGATAACTAATCTAAACTCAATAAATAAGCAAAATCCCTAAAAACTAAGATATTAGTATTTAGGGAGTTTGCGATATTGTATCTTAAGATAAAATATTATAGTATCTTAGCCGTGTGCAGCGCCCCTTAGTGAACTCCACTGCGGGTGACGTAACCTACGACAAACTTATTATTTGCGGTTGGTACAGTAATCGGGTCTAGGGATCGAACCGCAAAATTAAGTTTGTTTTTTATTGTATATACTTTTCCGGGATAAAAAGTACCCAGTGTGGTGCCCAGGATATTAAAGAATAATTATACCAAGTTTCATCGTAATCGAACCGGTAGTTTTTGCGTGATGCCTGAACAAACAGACAGACAGACAGACAGACACAAATTTTTTTTTTAATCACATTTTTGGGTTCGGTATCGGTCTAGTAACACCCCCTCTGCCATTTATTTTTTGATATTTTCAATGTACAGAATTTTCACTTCTACAGGTTTATTATAGATAAGTATAGATACATTTCGATTTAAAAACCAAAATGTTCATTACGTGTGGTGATGCAGCCACGACTCGCTACTGTAGCCAACAAAAATGTCAATGCCAAGTAAGGAGTTTTACGCTGGGCACAACGACACACCCAAGTATCTCGCCTACACATCTATCTGGACATTATTATTAAGCGCAATGGTGGCTCAGCAGGCTCAGTCTATCACGCAAGTTCAAATTTAAGTCTTACATGAACCAGCAGCGTATAAACCGACCGCTTAACTGAGACTTTGCCTGAAGTAGCTGCGCGGTGCTGGAGGGGTGATACTTGTCATAAGTTGACGAATCACTGAGCTCTCACATCACGTCACCATACCATTCCCGTATCGCGCTGCTACCTCAGGCAACGTCTCAGTTAAGCGGTTGGCCCATACGTAGCGACTATGAGCAAGAAAACTGGGCGGCCATAAAGTCCACTACTCCTTTTAAAGAGGAGTCTTTTATAAGTACCGGTAAGAGGAAGATAAGTTCCCTTACCTCAGGCAGCATCCAGCATTCCGTGAGGTCAGAATTTTCGCAACCCTGTCCGTTGTACCCTCGCAAGTTTGTTCTTTCGTTCGTACTTGTATAACATTTCTCTCTTGAAACAGAAAACATTCTAGATAAAATACCAGTACGGTAAAATTAAAATACAGAGTAACTGTTTTCGGAGACAAACGACTTTGAAAGCCGTAAGTCTGCCCGCGAAAAGCAGTAAGTGCACTGCTTTAGAATTTGAAAATAAGTTTTTTGAAGGGAACAACAATGGTTTTGTTGCATTGCCTCTGAACTTGGCTGTGACGAGAGAAAACGCCAGTCTGCAAGATGCTTCGCAAGATTCGGAGTTAGATCTAGACTCTAGGATACTATCTTGCTGAAAGGTTAGCTATGCTAAGAGTGTGATGAATAGGAAGCAAGCAGTACACAAGTTTAAAATAGTTTATGGAAAGATAACTACACTATATCGGCTTATTTCTCATCTGAAAAACTACATAATATAAATGGACAACCTGACTTCGTCGTAATAAAAATTTCCATAGAATTGTGCCAATCTGGACTCTGGTATCACGTCTTTCACACTTCTTCTGCCACTACTGCTTCCATTTTCTTGGCTTTGGCTTGATATTGCGCGTTTGTTATCTACAATCGATGTTAGCATGTGAGAAACAGGGAAGAAACCATGTAATAGAAGAGTGATGAATATAAATGTTGATGGATGGAGAGGGACAGGAAGACCGATGAAGAAATGGATTGTGTGAGGGACCATAATATGAAAAGAAAAAGGAGTGAATGCTAGCGTGACGATTGACAGGGGATAATGGGAGAAAAAAAAACCGTGCTGCGCCGACCACAAGTAACATGGTGCAAGGGTAGGAAGATGATAATCATGTGTCTGTTTCCGAATCCAGACTGTCTCATTCTGCTTTATGAACAAAGGACCCGTAGCGTTTGAAATCTCTCCGAAAAGGCTAAGAAACGTTCAATGTATTTTTAGGAATGCTTAACTACGAGTGATTCGTGTTCTAAACTATCTTAGGACTTGCAAAACTTAATCAGAAAAAAATAGGAATAAAAAGAAGAAAACGGAGGCCTTTTTTATGGGTTTTAATAGTGAAGCTATTGGAGTTGACCTGAGGATTTGAAATCTCCAGGTAAAAGCTAGTTTGAGTTACAATTTCTTTTAGAAGGCAATCAAGACAAATCACCGAGATCAACCAGTTCCACTAACAGAGATTCTAAGAACTCAAAAATTTACGGAAATACGTTAAAGTGACGATATAAATCTACGCTAAGTGGCATACTACATATGTTCTGACCTGATGATAAGTCGCATTGATTATTCGTTTGCAAACTTTGTGATTCCAATGATGTGTCTTGCAGAACTTGGGAGACACGACAATGTTGTGTCCAGAGACGCTGAAAACGAAAAAAACATTATACCAAATGGAAAAACTTATATCAGGGCAAGTTTTGTCCGAAAAAACTGAAAGTTTAGCAATCTTCTGTAGGTTACCTGATTAGCTATAATGAATTCATCGGGAGGTTCCGTAGCCCATGTGAGATCCGCACAAAGGGCGATATGTGCCCACGCAGACGAGTACCGATCCACTTCGAAGCTCATTCAATGTGACATTTCACACATACAATTAATTATCTTTAGAATAAGAAAAGAACTAATATAATAGTCACTAAATTTTAAGAGAAAAATTAACGGTAAAACTGTTAATAAAAACGAAGAGAATTTGAAAGACATTGGTGGTTAAATCTACAGTAACAAAATTTTCCTCTTTTTTGATAGATACATGATATATTTTTTTCTTTTATTTTAAATCGCTTTTCGAATTTCGTACCCAATGAAATGAAAGAAATTGTCATCGCGTTGGCTTGGCCGGATGTCCGTAAACAGTTTTTATTTGTAGCTTTATGGTGGAAGCTTTCACTTTAAATTATTTTATGTTAATAGCTCTGGAACTATTTCAACAGCGTATTTACAATGTACGCATACAATTGAGATTAGAGTTTTATATTTATTCGTGCGGTATACTTAAACTAAAATTCTTTTGTTGGTTTTCATGGGCAACACACGGTTTATGGCGTATGTTTTTTACCAGCTTGCAACATAAGTGGTCCCGCCCGCCAGCGCCCGCCCGTCACCCGTTATGTCAGTTTGGCTTGCGCAGCCAGGTGGCATTGTCGTCACGGTCGAAACGCGCAAGCGCGCACAGCTGAGGTGGCTGAATGAACATTGACAGATCAGTTAAATAATTATAATTTATTTTATTAAATAAAAATAATAAACCTAATCAATTAAACAAACTTGGGCTTTTATTAAAAAAAAGTGTTACAAAGTATTGGCATAATCGAGTTTGTATTGTGAACAATCGGAGAAAGAAGAGTTAAAAAAAATCGATTACAAACGACAGATCGTATTTTCGTTGATATTTCTGTGTGTTAAACGACTTTAGTTTTGCAACAAGTGTGAGCCCCGCTAGTCGTGCTAAGAACGGGTTTCGGGACCGTTGGGTTTTTTGTTTATGTATATTAGTTTGTGGTATATATATTTTGCGAGTGAGTGTGGAGTGTCGTGTCCGTTAGTGATGCTGCAATCGGGTGCAAGTGGTCACCGCTGAGCCGTCATCTCGCCACCTCTGCACGGTGAGTGGTGATGATCCTCTAATGCTCTTTATATTTGTGCTATAGCACTGGTTATGCAAGTAACGTCACTGGAAAGTGCGCTCAGTTTTGTACTTGTTTGAGTTCAATCCGTTTCGTCAAGTGATGTGAACTATCTACCTGTACCATGTGGATGTACCTACTTGTACCTGTTACTTTTGTTCGAGTAACTGTCCTTTCTAAAGTAGAAACATAATATTTATCGTATCTATCTTCCTAAGTATTCATAACACATTATTGTTCTTCTGTACCCACACTAAAACAATATATTCGTTCGTATTGTTTGACGGTCCCAATCAGGGACATCTATTCTTTGACCAAGTTCAGCTGAATTGCAATAGGCTTAGTTGATCTATTGTTATTTTATCAATGGATCCAATCGAAATCATCTTTTTGATTTGCGACACAAAGGAATTTCTGAGTAAAAAAATAATAATTTACTTTTATGACAATAAAACACTTGTTTGTTATTATTTTCTATAACTACTTATACTGATGCTTATTTACATAATAATCTTGTTTAGCTTTTGTATGTAAATATATTAGTAACATTACAATAGCTGATATATCATACATTATTCATTATTTATACCTATGTAGGTTAATAGCACAGTTTATCAATTTGATTTATTTGATAAGATACGCTTTGAAGAGGTTTTGGTTCCATTCATATTATTCTTTGAGACATCTGTATGTACCCAGGTGTGCACCTATGTTTTTATTTAGCTAGGAAAGTAGTGAGCTATAAGGGAAGACCAAAGAAACGATGGATGGATTGTGTGAAAGATATGGCAAGAAAGGGGGTGACTACTGAGATGACGACTAATATTGAAGCACCTATGGATGAAGAAGATATGCTGCACCGACCCCAAATAAATTGGGATAAGTGCAAGAGAATGATAATGAGGAAAAAAGTAAACTCTGAGGGTAAGAGATGATGAAGACTTACACTTCGATTTATCAAAATGTCGCCAAAGTGCAGTGATTTTGGAAGATTGAAGTCTACGCTAAGTTTCGCCTCAGCATCTTTGACCCTCAGATGACGCCTAATACCTACCTAATTTAGTTACAAAAAAAATGTGCAACGCCGCTCAAATAAATTGTGATTAGGGCTGGGGGATGATGATACTTATGCACCTATTTATTTGTGAAACACCTCTCAACAAGGTTAAATCAGAGTGTACCAACACATATCTGTATCTATCATGACTACTCTTCTTTATCTATCCATGTATTGTATTATTCCAACCACTCCTATAAACATATAAGGAATGTTTTCAAGTCTCTCTTTTTCATCTTTAACACCAACTATCTTAGCTGCAAATTCCAGTCTAACCAGATGCGACTGTGTATATTTTTTTATCTCTTTTACTCATTGTCATTAATTTTGTGTTTTGTTTTGTTCAGGTTGGTTGTGGGCTGACAATTGACTTGGCTTGAATTGGCGATAATTTCATCACTCTAATTAACGCTTGCTTCTTTATTAACTTGCTTGCTTTTTGACTCATCGCTAACTAACTTTCGTGTCTGGTCGAATTGGTTTACGAAAACAGTGAGCCTTCTTATTAATTAAATTAAATATTAAATAAAAGAACAAAATTTTTGAACACCAATTTATAAGATCAAAAAGCGTGAACCTAAATTCGACCAGACTTACTTTGCTGTTGAATGGTATCGTCTGGTTTAAATTTTTGTTAGAATCTTAGAAATCTTTTGCAAGTGACATGATAATATTGTTTCAATTTAGTTTTTAAGCCAGATTGTTTTTAATCCTTCTATATATTTGGCTTCTTTTGCATGTTGTTTAACTGAAATTGTATTATTGAACACTTTGGATGTACCTATTAAAGAAAACTAACATTTAGTTGTGATCATTTCCTTTTCTCCCCACAATTTCAAAATGATCCCATTTATCATTTGCACACCGTTTGAGATATGTAATGATTTTGTCTACACATAGTCGAGTACAAACACAAGGATGGCAAATGAGGAACTTAGCATATTTTTTTTTATTACCCAAAACTATTCGAGCTTTCTACATAAATCCTCACTTACAGAGAGCTTTGACTGTTTTAGGTAAACAGTCAGAGCTCTCTGTAAGTGAGGTGATCCTCAGCTCTTTGTTATCCGTAAAATTGGTCCATATTGTTTGCCACAAGATTAGGCACCTCGGCGTATAATATGACGTAAGCAGCCGCCCAAACATTACATTACTGTGTATTATCCTGTGTTAGATCCTAAACATTGCCAGGCCGAGGTGTTGGCCTTGGCCTCATTTCGGAATCCGAGCCATCTCTAAGGACAGCCTTCGGTATATTTCGGAAGATGTAATAAAGCAGAATTCTCAATGCGACATAATTTCAGCAAAACAAATGGTGTATGAAAATTTAGGGACATCTTAATCTGACAAAAGGGTCTTGCCCTACTTTATCGTACTTAAAAGCACTGACAAAGACTCTGTTGAAGCGAAAACTTTTATAGACTATCAACTATGTGTATTCCAACAAAAAAGTTCAGTCAGTAATAAAATATGCACAAAGAAAGAAAATATTTACATTTATATAGCGCAGATTAAGAGGCACTCAACATAAAATTCTGCAATCTTTCGTCCATATTCAAATGCAGTTGTTAGAAAACTTACAGAACATTTCGATAACTGCTTTGCTTATCTATACCCCACATTTTAAACTACACTGTTTACAAATATTCTTATCATATCACACCCAATATTGTCCCAGACATTTTATTTCACTATTTACCTACCCTCGTCCAAACTCACCGAATTTTTGATGCGAGCCTAAATAAATATATTTTTCAATATGACTCCCAAATTTTTCTGTTGCGTCTTTTTACGTCTGCATGCAGTATTAAGGCTGGCTGTTTCCGACCTTGGCCCATTTTGGGGAGCAACCCCGCTAGGATCTTTTCATATGACCCTCTTATTTAGATAAATTATTCTTCAGTTGTAAGTGTGGGCACGCGTCTATGTTTTTTGAAAGGGTTAAACGCGCATGCTACTTTTTCAATCGATAGTTTTATCGGGGTGAAAGAAAATTATACTGTGCCTTGTTTCTAGATTTTTTCTTTCCTCTGCAATTTGCATTGTAACAAGAGTTGCATGTTTGCATTCTTAGCATGTGTGTATCTTCAGTCTTAAATATAAACAGCTCACATTCTGTATGTTGGTAATGAATAGTTATTTAGTTAATTTTTCAAGCAGCATGAACGGGTTTCTTTATTTTTTCCTAACATTGAATAATCTATTACGATTACAGCACCTAAATTACCTAACTTACCTAGCGACTAGCGTGAAGATTTGTAACAGTTGAAATCATCTACTTCATCATCATCCACAGCCCGACTTCACACTGTGGTGGGCATAGGCCTGTATTTTAACTGCCATTCCCAGCGCCCCTGTGCCAGCCTCATCCAGGTTCTACCAGCGATGATAACGATGTCGTCCGCCCATCTCGCTGCCGGGTGACCGACATTTCTTCTTCTAGTCCTTGGACGCCACTCGATCACTGCCTTACTCCACCTGTCATCATTACAGCTTGCCAAATCATCTACTAACTCGATAAATAATGGACTCAAAATAGTGTCTTGGAGAAATACTTTCGGTCCTTAGTTTAGGGTCCATAAAAGTATAGCTGGCATTAAATATTGCCAAGACTATTAATCCTCTTAATTACATTGCTTCGTTGAAAGAACCGTCTACTGTCAGTTATAGACTAATTAAAATTCTCATAAAAAGTTACGTAATGAGAAACCTCATAAAAACATTATTGAACAAACCGTCGATTTTATGGCGCCCATAGCACGGTTGATTCGCGTAGATACGACCACTGTTTACCGCTGACCTACTTAGGGTAATTTTTCATTTTAATGTAAACCACCGGATGAAATCAATTATTGTGTTTATGTAGTTATATTAGAGTCTAAAATTGTAGGGAGTATGTCGGGTATTGCAATATTTGATTTTAGATCAGGTCGTTATGATACAAAGATCGATGATCGTGCCTGATATAATTAGGCTCTGTAGACAGTCGTCAGGCTGACGATCATGAAGACAATCATAACAAAGAATTGTTTCAACAAAGCTCCAATGAAACAAGAAAGGAGGCTGTAGTTCCAATGAAGCGATCTGTACACAACGATGTATGATAAGGAGTAAGATAAATAGTTGGCCTAAGTAAAGCCCTGATCGTTTGTAAGAAAGTTTATAACCAGAATAGGCTGCGATATATACAGTGTTGATTGCTGTGCCACATAGAATTACATCACATGCAGCGTTGAATAGCGATAGGTGAGTAGCTTACTAGTCACTTGCATACGCAGCGCTGAGCTCATAATAATTAACAACATTATTGATTAGTTACTGCAGAATCTTTGCTGCATGAGCAAGTTCTTAAAGGTTAACCATATCTAAATTAACATCAAGATATATCACGTACTAGCTTCTGCCCGCGACTTCATCCGTGTGAATTTTATTGTTCCCCGACCCACCCCGTCGCATCTGCCCGGGCTATCATTTCGTCTTCACTTAACGTTCTTTCCGGCTTTTTTTTCATTTTTCTCGGTTCTTAAGGGCCTTAGCGTGATGTTAAATAGTCTAAAGCCTTTCTCGATAATTGGGCCATCAAATGAAAAAAGATTTCTTGTAATCCGACCGGTAGTTCCAAAGATTAACGCGTTCAAACAAGCAAACTCTTCAGCTTTATTATTGGTATTGGTAGAGAAGATTTGTTTCCTATAACGAGGCCAGAGTACGACAACAATGCACAGGCACAAAATATTTGAAGGTATTAGAGATATTCAAGTTGGACTAATGTGTAGCGAGGCATTGCTGGCTCATTGCCCATAGAGGAACGGTATTTAAGATTAAAGTGGTTAGATAAAGCTGCTGAATGAATCTTATAAGCATGGTACAGAAGATAAAATTCTTGGGTAAGAAATCGGAACAGGAAATCGATTATTATAAACAATTTTGTCCCATAATTTGAATGTATATCTTAATAATCAGTAGGTCCGCTTTTAAATGAAAAAACATGGCGTGCTGCGCCTCGCGGTTTCAACCGCAAAAGTTTCGATCCCGTGGGAAGATCGGGATAAAACTTATTCATTCAGGCCATCAGTCGAGCACAAATTCAGACTCTGGGCTGCTACTGAGAAATTCCAGATGGAAAAACTCAATAACACTGCCCGACTCGGGAATCGAACCCAGAACCTCAAGCTCAGCAATAACGTCTGCAACCAACGAGGCAGTCAAAAAAAAAATAACAATAGTTTTCGCTAAAGGAACTAGGAAGTTAAAAACTACAAAGAACAGCAGGTTGTGCTGATCGTATCTAATTGTGATGCCTTGAGACTATACAGGGTCAAATTAAATTAGCTAGCGAAACTCTGCAGACGTGATGAGTATCGATAAATCTAAACACGATAAAATAAACATTTAAAATATTTGATGTTATTTTTGGGAGGTCAACGATCGCTGGGAGTGTTGTTACTTGAAGTTTAAGTTGATAAAATCTGTTTTCTTTTGTTTTATGGTGTTTACATTTCGATACTTCTGTGAAGTTTACACAAAAAAACTGATGTTACAAGTTTTATTTTTTCCTTTTTCTATAAGAACTAAAGTTCTTAGTAATTGATTACAATCTAGCCTAATAGACTAATAAGCAATGTAACTGTAACTTAATATTTTAAGTATGTTATAACTAAGAATAGTGTCAATTTGTACTATTACACAGTTTTGTAGCACTTTCTTAGGGTCTGATAATAATTGATAAAACACTTTGTTAATGTGTTACACGTATTGCACCATTAGCACCGCACTATTATTCATTCCCTACGTATAAATACTACACTAACTCAAATGTTTTAGTTAACGCACTATGTCCGTGTTGTCTTGCAGCTGAATTGCTTCGACACTCACATGTCGGTGAAGTATGTGTTCGTGGCCCTCAGCAAATTTCTGAATGATGCTGGTGACGAGTTCCATTTTAAGATGTTACAAGTGACAAAACTAACTGCGATCAATGACCGCAAAAAAAGTCATCAGATTTTTTTTTGATCTATCATGTTTAGATGCCATCTCGTCTGCGGAGTTTCGCCAAATAATTTAATCTGACCCTGTATATGATGCGTATTAATTTTCTTCGTAGTGTTAATAGAATGCGATAATTCGACATTACTGCTTAGTGTTTATATTAACAATCTAGTTCTAATGATGCAGACGTAACTGATATGTAACACGTTGACTATGTGAGCAATGCTTACTCAGTTATAGTGAACGATAAATAAAATTGTCATCCGGTTGTCACTGCAACTATGTTCATTGTCGTGCACAGTTAGGTATACACCGTGTTCTTCACGTTATCCGTAAACTTTGGCAAACGCTTCTATAGCTTTTACAAATCAAATCTAACAAAGGAAGTAGTACTTAAAAAGGCTTCACTACAAAGATATTTGTAATTTCATTTAATGAAATTCAATTGATTTGCAGTATGAACGGGTCTTAATTTAGCCTATGTTGCCGCTTAGTGCAATTAAAATGATAAATCTATGAAATGCTTCGGATAAAGAGATAAAGAAGCATGCATATCGGGTGATTTACGTCAAGGTATTTAGTTTGTATGAAAATTACCAAAAAAATAAAAAATGAGAATTCATTAATGAGTCCGTAATGAAAAATGCTTATTTCCATGGTCTGAACATCTAGTCGAAGTTTATGTATATCGTCACTCGGTGTATACAGGCTGGTAAAGACATCGATGCGCTTCTGGACAGCCCTGAGGCATTAAAACTTGCGTCGGTTATTTAAAAAAAAAATTGCTGTTCCATACATTTTGACCGCGTAGGTAAGACTAAACATTTCTACGTTACGGGGTCTAGAAACATGGGCTGAGTTCATGGTACATATGCGAGCGGTGTTTCTGAAGGATTCTCTAAAAGATGACACGATGACAGGTAAATGGTTTAAAATTAAAGGTTCTGAAAAAAGAACCCCTACACACACCACACCTATTTTTGCCACCAAACAGTGGTACTGTGTTCCGGTTTTAAGGGCGGTACGCTAGTCCATTGCTTCATATGAAGGATGCTGCTAATGAAGCAATCTTCATTTATGTTCGAAAAATTTGTCTGTACAACAACGTAAATAACGCAATGGATGTTGTTGAACTGTCAAAATGAAAACTGTCAAAATGAAAGCGATTCCTACTGTTAGTGTTAGTAGTGTAGTGTTTCTGGTGTTGCAGTATACCGGCAGTGAGTACCTAAATTCCCATCAGGCGGACCAACCCCGAAAAATAGTTGAATTGCAAACAGAAAAGTTAATAGTTAGCTTGCACACAGCATACGAACCAAATTTTAAATTGCCTTTTGCAACTGTATTCTGCATCTCGAAACTTTCAACCGTAAATCCAGGCGTGCTGGAAACTTTACCAATAAAACTACTAGGACTGCCGGAGTACTCAGGAGCCACTTCTGTGCAGTAAACAGTCGGCTCGTTCATTGTTTTTTAATGTTTATTTTCCGTGCCCTCTTGAATGTGCTCGCGTTATGAACTCCATGCTTATTTTGGTCTTCAGCTGTTAACGGAGTACTTATCATAAATTTATTAATAGTGGCTGCAGGAGATGATGGTTCTTAAGCTGGGATGATTTTAAGTATTAGGTTTTGATTATAAAGTAATGTTGGATTTGTTGTGTGGTCTTGTGCTTAGAATACATAGATTATCGTGTTATTACCTATGCCGTTTCATTATTTGAGATAACTTAACAGTTTTTCTACAAAGACAAAGACATTTATTCGTCGGATATGGTAGGTACAAAGACGGTGGCACATTTGGATAAGTTCGACACATCCGCCGCTACTAGCGGCATACGAATATTTACAACGTGAACCTAATGTACACGTGGGTATAAAACCTAACTTATATACTACTAATATTCTAATAAACAATACAAAACACTTATACTATGGACATTATTTTGTACTCTAATATACAATATAAAATAAAATAAAAACACAACAATAACAACATTTCTATTATATACTACTTTATCTTCTACTAATTAGCTTTTGTCCGCCGCAAGCTCAACTATACCATAAAACATAATTATTAATATATTATGGCTTCATCATATGAAAAAATTATCATGTGAAATAATTTTTGTAATCGCTTCAGTAATTCCAAAGATTAACTCTTAAAAACAAACAATTTTACCTCTTTATAAATTATTAGTTTAGATACATCAGATTTTGTTCCAGGCCTATATCAAGATTATTTTTACTGTCATATGCAGTTTCGATTACACACGAATTTCCTTTTCAAAACTTTTTTTAATAAATAAATCAACTTTTTTTAAACGGAGTTCTTCGAAAACCCATGTATAATCAAGATAATCTAACTTTACTCGGCTCAAAAGTCACAATACGAAACGGTACCTACACCATGCTACGGTAACTAGATACCTATTTCACTCTAACACGCGTTCCCATCATATTCCCATAACCTACTGATTCAGTATACAGTATTCACTAGAACTATATATCTATTTAATACGATTCAGACTCCTATTGCTTTGATGTTAAGGAAGGAACTAGTGTTTTTAAACTTTATGGAAACATGTCATGTGTTTTGATGATATACCTATGAAATGAAATTAAACAAAGTAAGAGAGAGTGAACAAGATTTAGTTGAAAAAAACATGGAGAGTGAGAGAGAGAATGGAAGAGATAGTCAATAGCTCTTTAGGTTTTCTAAAGAGCTATTGACTATCAACGGCGTATATCCAGTATTACCCAGTGGTTGCCATAGTTACAGTGCAGAACAGAACATTGCCACAGACAATTTCAGAGGATGATTGTCATTATCTATATGAAATAAAAAAGAAAAAGACCTAGAGTATTTATCTAATAGAAATTAAGTATTTACATTATATAAGCTAAAATTTAAAATAATGATATGTACATGAAAAAAAATAAGCAAAATAATCATAGGGCATCAAAAAATTCGTCCGCATCGCTGTCAACAGGAACAGTGCCCAAAAGGCTGGCAGCATTGCCACGTAGTATGGCGATAAAAAGAAAAATAAGTTTATATGTCACAGAAACATGTGGACTATTACCACCAAGGTATAAGTACACTTATATTGGACATCATCAATCGATCACAAACAATCAACTCAGCCTATCGCAGTCCTCTGCTTAAATATGCGGACATAGGCTTCTCCTGAGCTAAGCAATACTGTCTGTCCCAGGCTGGGGCTCCCAGCCACCTTCTTGAGGCATCATCAATGCTGGCTCCCATACAATACGTGCTGCATATCTATCTATCTATACAGGGTTAGTTTTCAAAGACCAGCCAAATTTAAGGGTGTGGTACAGTCCATCTCAGACTGAACAATTTCTCCATGGGACCAACATCGTAATCTGTACCACACTCTTAAATTTGGCTGGTCTTTGAAAATAAACCCTGTATAAACGTACTCATGCAATGAACCACTAAAATTAAACCAAGTTGACGCCGTTGCAATAATCCCACAATAGCTTCGCTTTCATAAAATAATACCGAAACTTCTTCATTCTCTTCCATTAATTATACATATATTTTAGTTAAAGGAGCTGAATTTTGTAGTTTATTGCTCGAAATCAGTCTACCATATCAATTATTGAACTCAATGTGATCTGAAAATCTAGATGAATTTGTTCCCGTTGTCCCCGTATGCCATATCCCCGTCACGGGCACAGCGGGACATGATTAAATTTATTTCCCGTTGTCCCCGTTGTGTGTTATAACCTCATCTAGCCCAAATGATTCATTAACGGGGACAGTGTACGAGGACAACGGGAAGTATTTTTAAATATTTAATTGAAGTACCGCTGTCCCCGTAGGACGGGGACACGGCGTACAGGGACAACGGGAAGTAACTTGGGTAGCTCGCCGTCCGGTAAGGACCAGGCCCGGGTCGACGCGACGGCGCGTTGTGTTCCACGCGCGCTTCAGAGAGATGTCAGCACTAACTGATGGGGTCCGCTAGGGCCGATACCTACTAGGGTCATGGATTGTTCGAAACAGTTACTGTCCCTGGCACAGGCAACTCAAGGAACATGGGTGGGTTTTAGTCAGTAAAAGTCTGACATCCCGATCACAAAAAAAAAAAACGGTCATTCCACCTCATGCTAAGGATGGGCATTATTGATAGCTCACTTCACCTATGTTTTCACTGTAAGATTTTTACAGTAGCCTAATTGCGTGACACATTTTCGGAAAATGATTGAGATTAATTGGTTTCGTTTCGATCGCTTTTTGTTTCATTTTACGATTTTCGGGTTGCGTAACTCCACTATCGTGTAATAGCAACAGCTGTTGGTTTGAAACGCTAAAGAGTGAACGATATGTGCTTAAGAAAATCGTAAAATGAAACAAAAAGCGATCGAAACAAAACCAATTAATCTCAATCATTTGCCGAAAATGGTTACGCAATTAGGCTGCTGAAAAGATCGGCTGATCATTAGTTTATTGTAATTGAAAACTTGGTAGCGTTTCTTTTAGCCATTTCACCATTTGGTATGATTGAAGAAAGTCATAATATGTATATACTTTATGAAGAGGATTCAACAAATTACAAGAATTTCTCAGGGAATTGCATGTTACAACTCTCTCTATATAAAAAAATGCGTGTTTTATAAATTAATTAATTAATCCATTGTTAATAATTTATTACGTAATAAATGAAGGTCGGTATTTAAAAGATTAGTATAGTTTTCGCCATACTAATGGTTGTCTATCAGTAGCAGTCTGGAATCTGGATTTGTGCCCGCACCCTAATTGCGCACACAACACACGAAGAATCACAATCTGAATCATTTTGAAGGATGCTGCTAATCCATTGCTTAATATATTAGAAAAAAAATTCTGCTCAACAACGTAAATAACGCAATGGATGTTGCTGAACTGTAAAAATGAAAGCTATTCCTACTGGTAGTGGTTGATGGCAATAGGCTCGCCTCGCCCCCTATTACAAGAACTTAAAAATGACTACCGATATGTGGGGGTAGACACCTCTGCTCAACCCTTCGGAGAAACAAAGCGTTGTTGTACAATGTTCTTTTGTAATTATAGTTATCTCAAACGAAAGTCCCTTGACTCCTCGATGTTCAGAAACAATTCCGTTTTCTAGAATCAATTTGAATGGCACAGCTTGCAAAAATACGGATTTTTTAAAGATAAAAACAATGATGCATACTCGTATCAAGACAAAAGCATTGCAAACATCTGTTTCATTGTTTGTCACAGACGGGTCGGCATGTGGGGTAGAAACTGTATTATTAGTTCAGTTGTACACACGGCTACACATCAAGCTATACATTTCCAGTTTTAGCTGACCTCGCATTGTCTAGGTTTTTCGTACAATCAGAAGTCAGCTTATACTGGTTATGTATACCTTGATGTGTAGCCGTGCGTACACAGAGCAAAAATATGGGTTGAGAACTTGAGTGCAACCGCAGACATTCACAGCTGTTGAAACCATTAGACATATTGGAAAAAGGTTATTAATTTTTGATAGGATGGTTGGAATGATAGGTAATTCATTGAGGCTTGTTTATTGATAGGATTTATTCGTGAGAATTAGTTTTCTAAAACTTGAATCTGTTTTGTGTTTTTGTGCGTCATTAGAAATTCAAGATTTATGTCTAGGAATTGAAATGATGAACTTTAACTCTCTCTGTGTGTCTAGCAGCATTAAGCTGAGATAGGAGCGGTTTTGGCCTCGCGCAAGTAATTATTGTTGTTTTTTTTTTTAAATATTACCTACTTTGTCAAATTTTCCCAATCAACTTTGAACCTAATTTCAAAATTCTAAATTATTTATTTTGGGACAACTAGATCCACCGGTTAGTATACAAAACTTAGAAACTATTGTTAGTACCTACTTAAATACAATAACAAAGGACAACACTCATCATAACCAATGTCTAATGCTTTGGCAATAAAGTTGAAACTCTACTAAAGAAATTTGACAGATTGTAGTAGCTTGATGTGCTGGCGTCTGTACATTATTCTTGTTGCTTCTATATATGAGAACAAAGAAAAAAAATGAAGAAACAATTTAAGATATAAGATTAAAAATAAACCATGGCTGTTAAGAGATGACCACAACAATACTACCAATGTCCAATGCGTAAAACGCTTATAGAGCATCTCTAGCTCCACAACAATCGCCTCATCAGTGCCTTGTCGATACTGCTGTCCACACAATTATTGTATTGTCTCCATCGACAATAGATACTACTGGTCTTCTCCGGAAACGTCCGAGAGAGGCCTTGAAAACTGTTCGTTCAATAGCGCCACTTGGCATTTAGTGGTTTTCTGCTATCGCGTAGTGTCCTTGCAGAGTTGCAAAGCCATCTTGTGGGATGCAAAGGGAAAGGGGCAAATTCGTGTGTTTTGGGTTTATCTAAGGGTTTAATTATACCATGTGGATACAATAATACGGCAAAAAAATGGTAACACTTGCAATACAAATGCTTAAGAGTATATTGTATTCCAGTTTATTTTTTATCCACACACAATTTCTTTACTGATAGTCTACTAGCTCCTTACCATATTTCCCACATAAATAATTTCCTTTATCATCTCTCTCACACTGAGACATTTAATTAGCAGATCGTTCCGCCGCTCCATAATGATTCGTCCGGAATATTGCTCGGTGGCAGTTTTAAAATTGAACTGTCGATATTATCGACTTTGCACTTTCCCAGTGATTAATGAGTAAGCTATTGGAAACTTTGGATCTCATATTTTTGGATTTCAAGTTGAAATATCGAGTTAGAGGACAGTTGTTTGATTAGGTGATCATTAACTTGGTGCTTTTCATCTGATAACTTTATAGATCTTGCTTAGTACCTTCAAATTGGACAAAAATAGATAGGTATAAGATATAGATAGGGTAACGTAATTTGCACACATTATCTTATACAATTGTTAACGATAGTGGGCGCTGATACCTGTACATAGTTACAAGACATTAAGTATTGGTTACAACTCTAACATACAACTCTACTTACCTTAGGCCTATTTTTAATGTAAACCATATGTTTTTACTTGAAAGTGCAAATAAACTAAAAAAAAAATATCTACGAGCTTGGTTAGTTTTGAGAATGTGAGAACGTTGTAGGCCTTATAAACTATATTTGTAGAATCATGTTTCGATTTCAAAATCAAAATATTTTATTTCGCATAAACTAAACATGGGCATTTATTTATGAAACGCCAGAAGCTTCTTTTTATAAGAAGGTTTTTATTATTTTATTTCTTTTTTCTATAGATTTTTTATATTTTGTGGATGTGAGAACGTTGTAAGCCTTGTAGACTGTAGATCTGTATACCATTTTCTATTTTGTTAATTAAGTACCTGATATTTGTTGACAGGCCTATACTGTCCTCCCATTAATTGAAAACATCATAATCATCATTTCAGCCGAAAGATGTCCACTGCTGGACATAGGCCTCCCTCAAGCACCTCCACTTCGACCGGTTCTGTGCTTCCAACGGGTTCCTGCGGCCTTCACAAGGTCGTCAGTCCACCTTGAATTGAAAACATGGTCAAAGTCTAATTCTAATTTTTAAAAAGAAACCGTGGAGTTCATTGACGGATTTTCTCCTAGAAACAAGCAAATCGAACCGTGCAGTGACATGTTCGAAGCTAGGTTCTGACGTTTGATAAGTGCCCATGTAGGTGTATGTATGTCGAAAAATATAATATTTTGTTTGAGATGGCCATTAATTCTTCACTGTTACCGTTGATTGCGACATGAATGTCACTTTAAAATTTTTAATGAATACTTCGCCACCACATGTGACAAAAATTAAACTGTAGCGCGAATCACACGTTGGGCACTGAAAAATAAAACATTTCCAACCTATAAATAATACACCATCTGCGGGGTAATTTCGTAACACACTAACAGTAGGAATGACTTTCATTTTGACAGTTCTACATCATCCATTGCGTTATTTACATTGTTGAGCAGACAAAATTTTCGAACATATGAAACAATGGATTAGCAATATCCTTCAAAATGATTCAGATTGTGATTGAAACTGTGCTACGTAATTAGGGTGCTGTTTGTATTCCCCTTATAACAGGCAATTAATTGAACTGTCATGTACACTAAAAAAGTTTTACCTATGATAAAGTAAAAAGAGGTAGATAGGTTAACACACTCCGCAAGTGACATGTCAAAACTTGGCTAATTATCCTAGTTACGTATCGTCTTGTCTCTTTTTCAATCCCGATAACTACGACATGTTGTCCTACTTCCACATGTTATCTAATAGTGTGACATTGAGCTGTTTTTGAAGATCAAATGTTGGGTAGGTAACCTATCTCCCCCTTTTTACTTAATATCGTTGTGTTTGTATTTGGTACTATCAAACTCTCCGACTAGCCATACGATATATTTCTCCAAGAACCGTCCCTATTTAGTAGTCTAACTGTGGTTGAATGTGAAATTAATTTCAACTGTTTCAATTTATGTTGGGCACACATGTCATGTCAACATCCACTTCCATGTAAAGTAAGAATTATAATTCAAAACCGCTGTACTTCTACGAGTATATGAATAACTGGCACTGCCGGACGCAAGCCAAGTGTGTAATACATATAGGAGTTTTTCGAAAAACAAAATAAGCTGTTGATCCTAGCTGTCATTTGTATATCTTTGACAGTCTTTACGGTAGTCAGAAGCCCGAAAGTCTGACAACCAGTTTTACCAAGGGTATTATCAAGTAACTGGGTTGTGGAGGTCAGATAGGCAGTCACTTCATTTAAAATACTGGTACTCAGCTGCATCCGGTTAGACTGGAAGCTAACCCCAACGTAGTTGGGAAAAGGCTTGGCAGATGATGATGATGTCCAGGTACAGTAAGCAATGAGTCGACATGAGTAGTTTAAAATATTACCTACAGCTACAAAGTAATTATTTACCAGTAAGCTCCAAACTAGACAGTTAGTATCTTGGGGTTCGGGGTACAAATTCTAGAGTGGAGACTAGAGAGGTGATTTCAGGTGTGGTAAATGTGGTATATGTGAATGTATATTGTTGAGTAGGTATGCTATCCTATTCATCCTCCAGGATTTATTATTATCAACATACTGCTAACACCAGCCCGTTTGCTAAACATCATGGTAGTGAACATTTTGGTTGACTGGGTAGAGGACTAGAGATCTATCAACAGCAGAAGCCATTAGCCTCCAGCACGCTGACTGCACCTCCTCACCACCTTTAGATGTTGCGGAGGACACATCTCCTCACTGATGCATATTCTTCTGGCTCTTATGCACCACTACTGATGATTGTAACAATATTTTGTCCTCAATAATTCTGAACTCTATCCGTAGCGCCTTACGGTCTGATATAATCGTGAATTTCAGCCATATTTTCCTTCACACCGCATGACCTATACTTATGCACGCCAGACATCGTTGCGACATGTTTTATAAAGTAGTTCTGCACATGCGACGCGATTGCTGTACACGTGTTTCTTACATACGTTCATTGCGGTAAAGACTAACAGACCTATTGTCATTTTATTTCTATAGGATTGCAAACTTGAACTCTAACGACACAAAGACAGGGTACAAAGTTTAATCGCGACCAAGTAAAACAATACTTAACCGTGTCCTTATAAAACTACATAAGTGCATACTATACCCAAACTGGCATTAGGTGCTTCCCAATCGCTCTCTTTACCCAAAAATGGAAAGTAAGTGCGTTTTTGATGTCATAGCAACACAGGACAGGGCTTCCAAAGTAGTCAATTCTTCGCAGCTAGTAAGTCATAAACTTTTTTTTTTTTTTTTTGTTTTCGGGGGGAAACCTTCAAAAGGCACCCGACCTCCGGGGAGTGAGGTCGGGGAGTGTGGGATTTTTACCTCACTAAAACCACCCCGGTGATCACCAATAAACCTAACGTTCTCCCCCAAGAATCCGCAAAGCTAACCCACTTCTAACGGATCGTGCACAGGTAATGGTCTGGTGTTTAAAGATCTAGACACGACTGAGCGACCATCTGACTTCATGGAGTTATTACCTGTCACAGATTCGCAATAAATGGACTCGAAGCTATCTTCAGCAACGGTGTTGATTCCAATGTGGGTAGTATTAGTATAGAAATGGTGTAACTTTATGTGGGTATCTCGTAAGTAAGTGATTAGTCAGGTGAGGTAAATGTCAGTGGATTTAGTCGAGGGTTTCTTAAAGGGGAGATGCGCTAAGGTAGCCCGCGATATTCAAATTTACTTACGTTTTTGCATGTCAGCGGCAGAGTCAAGTTATGTTGATTAAAACAAGATTCGCGGCCGTAAGAATATGGCTTTACCGGGCGGCGAGCAATGGGCAGCTCGCCGCCCGGCAAGGACCAGGCCCGAGTCGACGGCGCGTTGTGTTCCACGCGTGCCTCAAAGAGATGTCAGCACAAACTGACGGGGTCCGCTAGGGCCGATGCCTGCCAGGGCCGCGGGTTGTTCGAAAGAGATACCGTGGTCCCTGGCATGGGCAACTGAAGGAACACGGGTGGGTTTTAGTCAGTAAAAGTCTGACACGCCCTCATGCTCCGCCCAGAGCGGGAGAAGTCATATGATGATTTCACACCCACAAAATATGGCTTTACACAATTACAATCATTACAATCAGCAATACAAGTGCAAGAGCAAAAAACGTAAGAATTTTTGAATTTCGCGGACTACCCTGACACGTTCGCCTTAAGTAAAAAGGCAGTCTCCCATTGACAAATAAATGATCTTCAACACTTTTACGGTCGTCGACTTGACAGCATTGTCCTCCTCCCAAGTACCCTGAAGGACAATGGTTAGCCCCATTTCAAAAGCATCTGTTAGGATTGTTTTTCCTTCAATTCAAGCAGCATCTATGTATATGTGCAATCAGTCTATAATGTTCCCACTGCTGGGATACATTCCTCCTCTTCTCGAGAGGGTCTGGGCTGTAATCTACCACGCGGGTCCAGTGCGTGTTGGTAGATGTCATAATTATGTCTTTGAATTTTAGGTTCTAGGACATGCCGTTTCCTCACGATGTTTTCCTTCACCTGAAATGATTTACACAAAGTAAAGCCTGCCTGGGTTCGAACCTACGACCTACAACTCGTAAGTCGGGGCCAGTACCACTGAGCCACCACTGCTCTTTATGTATGTGTGCACTTAAACAATGGTGATTCAAACAACCACGCAAGATCTCCAGATAGCATGATCATAGATTTTCAATAATTAAAAAAAAAATTATAAACATCCGAATTAGAATCCGAGAACCTCCTCCTTTTTTGAAGTCGGTTAAAACAGTTCCTTATAAGTACATAACACTTACGATACATTACCGATCTCTTCTCTTCCATCAAGAAAACTGCGCCAAAACGGTGCTAGTACTTACGTGCGTTGGCGCAACGAACGGCGTGAAATTATAAATTTCTTATATACCCGCTAATGATAGGAACATGCCGCCATTGTGATGCTCTAATACGTTTCATATGAAAGCAGTATTGGGTCTTAACGGTCACGATAATGTTCGATAGGTACGGTCAGCAACAACACTCAATTATCACTTCAGTTTTTTCAAAAATAATATTTGAGGTAACAACAAAAAAAAAAATTGAGACAGCGATGTTTAATATCTATCAAACTTAGCTATTGCAAGAAATAGGGATAATATATTCGATTTAAATAGATTAATAGACCCAAAACTATTAAGTTTTGGGTCTATTAAAATGGTTCGAAGGGTTCGAAAAATGTGTATGCTTAACAACGTAAATAACGCAATGAACGTTGTTGAACTGTCAAAATGAAACCCATTGCTACTGATGAATTTCCAAAAACGATAACACAAGCAACTTTTACTTATTTACAGAAGTCTAAGTACCAACTTCCATGTTCCTAACTTCATAAGTGACGAACTTCTATGTTAGTATTAGATATATCAGCCTATAATGTTCCCACTGCTGGGACACAGGCCGCCTCTCTGTGAGAGGGAGTGAGCTGTACCCAACCACGCGGGCCCAGTGCG
The DNA here is from genome assembly GCA_911387795.2 of Apamea monoglypha. Taxonomy (NCBI): domain Eukaryota; kingdom Metazoa; phylum Arthropoda; class Insecta; order Lepidoptera; family Noctuidae; genus Apamea; species Apamea monoglypha. Next base: position 8,231,137 of record OU426935.1, on the reverse strand, counting down.
GGTTGGTAGATGTCATATATCTTCGATTTTTTGTCAAAATGAAACCCATTGCTACTGTTAGTGTGTTACGCAATTACCCCACAGATGTATGAATGTAAACGACGCAAAGGGAGTACTCGTATGTAAGGACCGTTCTGTAGTTTCTGCATTCTTCCCATGGGGGAACCCATGGGAAGAAGGCATCAGTGTATGTATGGAAAAGTAACAGGTTTGTCTACTGCTGTTACTGACCGTACCTGCTTTGTGTTCGATGGTTGCGCATGAAATCAAAGGCAGAGGTCACATCTCATGACCTGAAGGTGTACCTAAGAATTTTTGTGAAGTGATGTTCGGCTTGATAAATGTTGTTTGTGAGGTTTGTCAATTTAGGTCAGTTGTTTTCTTGCAATTTGATGGTATGTAGAAAACGTTTTTGCGAGGTCGTTAAAGAAATGACTTTCAGGGAAATTATAAGTATGGATCCTGTCCCAGCACCCTAATTTCGTGACACATTCAATCACAATCCGAATCATTTTGCTAAACCGCTGCTTCATATGTTCGAAAAATTTGTTTCCTCAACAACGTAAATAACGCAATGAATGTTGTTGAACTGTCAAAATAATATTGGGTTTTTACCTTAGGGATTTCTCAGTAGCAGCCCGGATTCTGTATTTGTGACCGGTTCATGGCAGTAGACTCGTCCAGACGCCAGCACATCAAGCTACCACAATCTGTCAAATTTCTATCGCTAAAGCATTAAGGTTCAAGGTTGATTGAGAAAATTTGACAGTTTCGGGTAGCTTGACCTGCTGGCGGCTGTACACATTCGACCTAAACATAACGGATGAAATGTGGGTGTACTATAAGAGTTCTACCAAACCCTTCGAGGATTACAGGCGTGATTTTATGTTGTGTAAAGGAAATTGTTAGTTAGAGAAATTACTAGTTTAATTCGGAGTACATTGAACTTTTAATTTCCTGCTGCGTCATGTTTATTTTTATGTCAACATACTGATTCTAAATTATTTATTTATTCACACCAATAAGTACAACATCTTACAGTATTCCAAGACGATGTTATACACACTTAATAAACTATCTATAAATTATACTTAAACATAAAATTCAACAATAAAAATAAAATAATAAAAATTACAATATTATGCCTCCTTCAATGCACCTTTGTGCTCCTAACACAAATTTCGGCAGGCTGTCGAACACATCTTCTGACGGCATATTATTTTTATTACGTGCGGGCTTTTGACAAACTTGAGTAAATTCGTCCTAGCCCATGGCACATCTAACAAAGCGGGGCGGCGGCGCGCCCCCACATACCCGTCCGGGACAAGCAGCCGCAGCGCCTCCAGCACATCTGGGTGATGCACCAGCCTGCGCAGCGCCCTCGCCACCAATTAGCAAAATTTTGTAACTTGTTATTTTTTTATGACAATGATATCATTCTTGGCTCATAATTTAGACTCAATAGCATGCATTGACCTATGCTTGAATTTAAAAACCTATATAAATAATAAAATACTTATTTATTTGCACAATTTAAATAAATATTATTTTGCACAATTTAAATAAATATTTGCACAATTTAAATAAATATTTCTTTGTTTAAAATGTAATGCTGTTCATTGTTAAGTGAATAACTCGAGAAAGACTTGACCGATTTGTCTATTTTTGTTTTGAAATGTTAGTAATAGTCCAAATACTTAAAGTTTTTAAGGAAATAAAAATTTTTTTCCCAGAAAATTAAAAAAAATTAAAATCTCTAATTCTATTTATCTATGATATTATCGTTAGTTTTTTTTTCTACGTTTGGCAGGACACCCTTTGTCGTATCAGCAAGTTTGCAATAAAAATCCATAATTCACTCCTCGATTTGTATGAAATATGTACCTACTTATAACTGCCACGTTCAGAAACCACTTGGAAGTCTATTCAAACCGTAGTAAAGAGGATTTAGATAGGTTGGAAGGCTCTCCAAAGAGTTGAAAGCAGGACGCGGTAACTGGCAACTTCCTGACCACACCGAGGGCGTCCTTCCGCTCCTGAAGCCGTTAGCCTGCTATCTCATTCAACTGTTTATAAAAGTCCTCTTCTCTTTATAAAATTAAAAGCAGTGACGTATTTTTTAATCTGGCAGCAGTATATTTAGTCTGTTGCGTAATTATTTTTTTCGATGTGCGATGTTGAATGGCCAGCGGCATTTTGAATTTTAACGTCGAAAACGTCAGGAGCAGAAAATGGTTAATTTTAAACTACATGTACCGTTATTATTTGTACGCCAGGTGTACACAGATTTAATTTGGCTTACAATGTAGCAAAAAATACCGTTCAGTATAAAACAGGCATATTATATTGCCGACGATTTTCTTGTCACATAAAGTAATTCCTTTTTCGTCCCGTCTACTTTGGTATTTTTAAACCTGTATTAGGTTTTTAAAAGCATGTTCTACTAAAGTAACACCTACGAAGTAAGCCCAAAACGACCAAAAAATAATTTGCCTTATCCAGAGATTACCTTTTGAGTCAAAACAATGGACACTCGACAAATAGGTGAGACTGCGTGTAATTTGTAATGTTGTCATTGTTTTACTCTCGAGTGTTGGCAAAACAATAAGGATGACAATTTTAACTATGTATGTAGTTAGTTAATACGGCATTCTTATCTTAGATAACCACTGTAACCAGAGGGGCAATTCTCGTAATTTTAAGAACGTTCACAGTCTGATCTCAGCCTGCATCTGTCGAAAATACCTCTAATTTTCCTACAGTTACGTCCAGTTTTTGAAATTGATTTTGAAGGATATTATAATCTAATCCATTGCTTCATATGTTCGAAAAAATTGTCTGCTAGACAACGTAAATAACGCAATGAATGTTGTTGAACTGTCAAAATGAAAGCCATTGCTACTGTTAGTGTGTTACGCAATTACCCCGCTGTACGTATCAACAGACATAGTCTAGAGTATAGTTCAGCTTGTATGATTGAATTTGGATAACAATGTCTTTGAATCCACCTTTGTACATGTGCACTATGGCAGTTAATTCAGAATATAGTGCAGTAAATGGATCGACGTGTGGCGGCCAGGTGTCAGCTACGCGTTCAACTGACGTGCAACGGACCGTAGACTGTAGGGCGGCCATCTTTTTGGAAGTCTGTGGACAGACTATTTCGTTATTATTACGTGACTACATTGATTTAGGATTTGGACGGTGACTGATTATGCACAGATTTTTCAATAGTCATACAACTTTCATCTAAAGAATAAATTATGTGGTTTGATATTTTCTATACAAACATTGGCAACCCGCCATTTTTATTCCTTAGATGATATATGTTATCTGACGATTGAAAAATCGGCCCTAATTATAATTAGAAAAACAATAATTGTAAAAGCCGTTATGTTTTTCTCAAATTCATTCGATTGAACGAAAATATGCATTGTTTAAGTTACGAGTATGTATAGCGCTGCGATTTACGTAATTGTGCATTGATGATATTTAAATCAATTAAGTACAGACGCCAGCACATCAAGCTACTACAATCTGTCAAATTTCTTTAATAGATTTTCAACTTTATCGCTAAAGCATTAGGTTCAAGGATGATTGGGAAACTTTGAAAGTTTCGGGTAGCTTGATGTACTTAAGAATTGCACAAGCAAATGTTTAAGCAAAAAAATAGTCAATATTTAAGCATTGTGATTTTCTTGCATGTTTTGTAGATAGGTACATATTTGTCAGTCTAGACCATCGTTTTAATTAATTGCTTAGTCTCCAAGTCTTGGATTACCAAGGCCTTTTAAATACCGATTTGTGTAAATATACCTCGATTTTATCGTTGTATCGACAATTTTACATGACTTATTACTCATCTATTTAAATATTCACAAATCAGGTTTTAACATTATCTAAGAGGCGTTTGGTAATTAAATTAAATTATGTTTATTTCTGTAAGCAGGACGATGCACTAAGGTAGCCCGCGAACTTTAAATTTACTTACGTTTTTTGTAATTTGCGGGTTTTTATGGTGATTACGCGGCCGTAACAAATTTCGCGGGCTACCCTGACGCTTTCGCCTTAAGAGACTTTTACACACTTTTACAAGATGGCGCCTGCATTTCCCAGCTGACTGGTCCGTGGGAAGAAATGCCGAAACAATCATAAACATTTCTTCATTTGCGCATATGGGTACACCCACAATTCGCCAGTTAAGTTTGTCAAGTCACAGTGTCAGCTAGATGGACCGACGACCTCAAGAACTGGGACAGACTGGATGCGGAAGGCGGAGGACAGGGTGTTGTGGCGCAGCCTGGGAGAGGCCTATGTCGAGCAGTGGACTGTGATAGGCTGAATTGATTGATTGATGTTAGTCCAGTTAGTCCCATGTACAGTAATAAATGGCGAGCCTATTGCCACTACTGCTATAGCGAAATTCCAAGTCAGGTTTCTATAATTTCCATTTTGAATTAATTTCGCTCCAAACTCATCGCTCCAGACAACGCCACTAAAGAATTGTTTTTGTAAAACCTACCGAGCAGGCTTACGAGCAAAAAACCTGTTTAATTATATCTAATAGGTTTTCTTTGCCTTATTAATATTGACTCTGTGGTCATGACCGTTCAGACTGTGAAGAGTAACGTCATGTCAAGGACTTTATTTATTCTTAGATAAATTTCTTTGCTTCGTTCATTGTTTTCCTTCGTAAATTGACTACAAACTTATGAAGAATGTATAAAAGAAAGTACACAGTTGCAATAAATTCTTCGGATAGTTAGGCTAGCACAACAAGCTACTACAATCTGTCAAATTTCTTTAATAGATTGTCAACTTTATCGCTAAAGCATTAGGTTCAAGGTTGATTGGGAAAATTTGACAATTTCGGGTAGCTTGACCTGCTGGTGTCTGTACGTGGTACTGTTTCTTTACGGTTCGGCGTATAAGCCGCGCCGTACAAAAACCATGGTTGTCAACAAACTTCCATAGTGATCCATACAACATTGACGACCGTGCTACACACGGCGAATGAATCGTAGTTTAACATGGCAAGAGAAACCATAATCTGAGGGACAATTCTCGTAATTTTAAGAACGTTCACAGTCTGAAGGCCAATTCTCGAAATCAGATAGTGAACGGAGAGATCAAAGATTAGACTGTGAACGGTCTTAAAATTACGAGAATTGCCCCTCTGATCTCAGTCTTAATCTGTCAAAAATACCTCTAATTTCCTTACATTTTGACAAGTTTTTGATATTTGTTTTTCGCCGAGATGAGACTGCAACTAGATTTTGAACGTTTTAAATTACGAGAATTCGCCTTCTGATTTAACGTAGGTAACTCGACTTACGAGTTTTTTATCCCCATCATCATCATCTGCATAGCCTTTTCCCAACTATGTTGGGGTCGGCGTCCAGTCTAAGTGGATGCAGCTGAATACCAGTATAGTAGTTTTTTATCGCCATCAAATTCTGTTTTTTTAATACCCGGTGGTAAATATCGATAGATATGAAGTAATTCCCAATTTCGTTTCGTTGTTTCACAATTTATTTAAAATTATGTCTATATTTTCCTTGAGTGTGGTCACCATGTTTCTTATGAGCGGCGGTTGCACAAACTCTTCACGGTGACTGAATGTCTATGGGTAGAGCACGAAGATACGCGCTGCATAAATAATAATAATTAAATGTAACTGACCTTTTCATCTAAATGAGTTTTTGTACTGTTGTTTAAAAACTGGAAGTTTTACGCAATTTTAGCTGCAATAAGTTTTATGATAATTCGATTTTAAGTGCTTTGATCGGTAGAAAGATGGTTTTTATGTCTAATCAGCTTTTAATGTTCCCACTGCTGGGACACAGGCCTCCTCTCTGAGAGAAAGAATGGGCAGTTATCCACGTCCAAGCCCAGGGTGGTGGAGGTCGTATGTCTTCGAATTTTTGGTTCTAGGACATGCCGGTTTCCTCACGATGTTTTCCTTCACCGTTTTGAGAGTATTGGTGATGAAACGATTTGCACTAAGTAAAGCGCCTGCCTTACTGGACTGTTACCACTGGGCCACCACCACCTGCTCTCAATGCAATGGTAATGCAGTAATTTGACCAACATTACAAAATTATGTTTTATGCTAATGTCAGTTTAGAAGTCATTAATATTTCTTGGCTTGTGGTTAAGATACATAATGTAGGTACCTATTTCTGAGAAGTTGCATAAACCCTTCACGGTAGTTGATCACGTTTGAAGGCAGGGGAAGATGTATTACAAACAGTGTTGCCATTGTACAATATTGTTGAGTTTAAAGCTGTGCTAAGTAACTATTGTTTTGTTAACGTTACCAATTGGGAGTTATTTTGAGTTGAAAGTACGTTAAGTTGGTGTTATGTAAACGCGAAGTAAAGCGCCTTAAAATGGTTATATGTTCTTGAAAATAATATTATGAAAGTGCTGTGAATATGTTACAGTTTTTATAGCGACCGGTTTTTATTTTTTTTTCGGTCCTAAATTGGCGCCAGTTATTCAGGACTTTGAGATAATTCTGTTCTAATTTTGATTCAGCTAGATTAGATCATAGGTTCTCAACGTGGGCGTTTGAGACTTTCACGGGGGGAAGGAGAAGGCCCAGAGAAAATTACATGTTTAAATATAATCGGGCTAGTTAGAGCGACGATCTGCACAGGATGGCTGGTAGCAGCTGGATCAGAGTTGCCGAAAATAGACTTTAATACCGTGCAATAGGACAGGTCTATGTCCAGTAGTGGACTGCTGTAGGCTGATTATGAAATATAATCGTTGCAATACTTAGCTGATTCAGATTTGCGACAGATGCTCAATAAAACTGACGGGGTCCGCTAGGGCCGCTGTCAGGGCCGCGGGTTGTTCGAAAGAGATACCGTGGCCCCTGGCATAGGCAACTGAAGGAACACGGGTGGGTTTTAGTCAGTAAAAGTCTGACACGCCCTCCCGCTCCGCCCAGAGCGGGGGAAGTCATATGAGGACTTCCCACCCAGAAAAAAAAAATGGACAATAAAAAATATTGGGGGCTCTAAAAAAAAAATATTCTCACAGTAGGCGGTGCGTAAAATAAGGTTGGGAACCTACCTACCTAGTTAGATGAAAACGTACTTTCTCATTAACCCTGCTTCAAAATCATGCCACTAGCTCATAAACCTCTATCGTGCTTGCATACAATTATGCACCTCGTATATTGCGATCGTCTCTCCAATGCTCCATTTCAGACAACGTTAGACGATTAGCCACAGTCGAATTGGCGCGTGTTCTCCGGACGATCATAGAGATTACTCTCACGATGAATCATCATAGACTTAAGACACACTTGTGACACCCGACGCCACAGCACTCGAGCTTATTGGCAGAATGTTTGCGTCATGTGGTGCGGAGTGTTTCAAATCTGTTATGTGCTTTATTGATGGATGCTAGTGGACTGCCAATGTTTACAGTTTTAAAAGATGTTAGTATAATAAAACGGTTTGTTTATGTTTAACTCCATCCGGGACATAGAGTATGTGCTCGTTGATTTATTATGGCTGTGGCCGTCATTTGATGACAGAAGACCACTGTATCATTTTACATTACTGTCGTTAAGTTGGCCGGGTCCTATGAGGTTTATTTATAAATGATGAATAAAGTTAAGTGACGTTTAAACATCAAAAAATATGGTTAAACATTCGCTAATCACTACTGAACTGTAAGCAACGTTTATGAATTAGGGGTATATCTTCAACGAGTCGTTATTTTTGCCAATTATATAGGTAGTCAAATTGTCCCTATACCGCAGGTTTCACTACAGATATTATTTTTCTAAAACCATTCTGCAAGCATGCTGGTATCGTGCCCTAGAGGTCGACGACTAGGACTAGGACGACTAGGTCGGGTTCCGTACCTATCAAAATTTATATTTTTTGGGTTCGTGTTAACGAAATCCATAAATATTTTAGTTCTATGAAATGTTCATTTAAAAAGGGCCATGGAATTAGCTGTGACGTTGACTAACCAAACGCTGCCTAACTTGGTCAAATACACAACTCATATTTTTGGCTCAAAATAGGTATGGAAAGAAACAACCATGATGGGTAAGTTTTTTAAATCCCCTAAAAAAATATTGTCACCTTCAAATGGTAACATTGGTATTTATTTCATAGCGTGCTATTCGTACTGAATAGAAATTCAAAATGGCTGGCGTGACAACCCGCGATAAAATATAACTCTAATAAATTGGTCGAAACAGTTCAGCACGCTAGTTTTTAAAGGCAGTTGACCTAACTGTATTCTGTTGTTATATTTTTTACGCTAAATGGTTATAAAAACTCATTTCTCGGTTCCGATAATAATATTTGAGGTTATACCTCCAACCATTTGAAGGCACGATAAGCTTTGGTCCCGGCTGTCATTCGTAGATCTTTGACAGTCGTTACGGTTAGTCAGAAACACAAAAAAGTATGACAATCAGTCTTACCAAGAGGTATTGTGTTAACCAGTAACTGGGTTGTGGAGGTCAGATAGGCAGTCACTCCATGTAAAATACGGCTATATACAGCATCCGGTTAGACTGGAAGCCGACGCCAACATAGTTGGGAAAAGGCTAGGCAGATTGATTGACCTCCATACAGTTGATTTGGTTTGTTAGGGTGGCAATGACAATTCTAATTTCAATTTTTGACAAGGAAGTGAACTAACCATTTGAAGCAGTTTTTATTGGCGCCAATTTCCGTTTTCCGTTTATTATAAAATGAGAATTTATGCAATTATACAGTTGCCTCTTGCCTCTAAGTGGTCGGAAGTGCTACTGCTAACATGAGGTGCGATTCCCATGTCGTGTAAAATGTTATTGAGTTTTTCCATCAGGAGTTTCTCAGTAGGAGCCCGGAGTCTGGATTTTTGTCCGGTTGATGGCAATAGGCTCGCCCCCTATTACATGGGACTTAAACATAACTTGCGAAATGTGCTTGTACTATAGTAACACATCTGCCCCGTCGCGTTGGTGTCGTAGTCGCAAGCGCGACTGCTGTGCGTGGGGTCCTGGGTTCAACTCCCGCAGGTCGGGCAAAGAGTTATTGGGTTTTTCCATTAGGAATTCCTCATTAGCAACCCGAAGTTTGGAAGTTGATGGTGTGATACCCCCGTGATACCCATTACGTTTTTTCGGAGGAAGTATCTACGTAAATCAGTTGGTCCTGCACGTGAGGGGCAATTCTCGTAATTTTAAGACCATTCACAGTCTGATCTCAGTCTCAATCTGTCAAAAAATACTTCTAATTTCCCTACATTTTGACAAGTTTTCGACATTTGTTTGTCGCTGAGATGAGGCTGCGACTAGATTTTGAACGTTTTAAATTACGAGAATTAGCCTTCTGATCTCTCCCCGATCGTGATGGATTGCCGTCCCATCGGACTATGAGAGTAAAGGAACAGAGAGTGCACCTGTGTTTGCGCACTATAAAATCTCCTGCGAACCTGGCTAATTTCCGTTGAGATGGGCTACGGTGACCGGAATCGCTCGCGGAATCGAATCACGATTTCGGTCACCGTTATTACACATCTACCTGACTCTTTGGAGATTACAGGCGTGATTCTATGATAGATACAGCTATTACTTAGAGAGATATTAGTTATAAACCTGTCAATTACAGTTGATTAGCACAAAAACATGATTCAACTACCATAACTGTCCGTTGCACGGGTGTCAATTGATTTCACAATGCTTAGTCCAGAATAATTATGAAATTCAATAAACAAAATCGGCAATTGTATGTGCAGGTATTATATTTATGGTTTTGTTACTTCATTTGTTGCAAAATTGTTATGTTTTTTAGAACAGGCAAGTATTGTATTTTGTATGTCGTGCAAAACTATTGGAGTACATTTGCTGACAGTGAATCAGCACTAGACAGTTGGTCTATCAATTTTTCCTGACTAAACACGGTATCAAAATATTGCAACGACTTCTCTTTTATTATAATCTAGCTTCTGCCCGCGACTTCGCCCGCGTGGTAGTCAACTAAACTTACTATAAAACATACCCTATGACACTCGACAATAGTGTATCTTTCTGCCAGTGAAAGAATTTTTGAAATCGAAGAGATTACCTCCTACATCCAAACTTATGAACTTTACCCCCTTATAACATAAGTGTAGATAGGAACCTGCCTACATATAGATAATTTGAACGTTGCACAGTCCTAGATAAGCGTGAACTCTGGTAACTTGACATTAAAATCTATTTCTGACCTTTTTGTGAGTTAACACTCTCAATAATCAAAATCATAAAATCAAAATCAAAAGTCATTTATTCAAATTAGGCTGAGAATCAGCACTTTTCGAACGTCAATATTACAAAAGACAGTCCCCCATAAACGCCCGCCCTTCCCACTTCCTAGTGCTATCGTTGGGAAGAAGAAGTGGCGCAACAAACTCCCCAGCAGCACACCTGTCTGTTCAGTTAGAAAATTGATTGTATACAATACTAGGTACCTATGTTAAGTAATTAACATTACAACACACAGAATATAAAATTAAATTATATGCCATATGTCAGCTAGCCACGACAATATACCAACAAATATACCTAATAAAAAAACTATACGTACTCAAGCTCAAGTAATAATGTTGTTTACCGGCTTCTCTGGAGATCACTAAATACAAGGAGTATTTCGACGCATAAAACGACGCATTTTGATCTCTCAAGACATTTAATGCCCGTTTTCACAAACACTAGCCGACACCTAAATAAAAACGCGCTGTTGAATGGGTTTTCACCCACGACGCTGCACCGAAAGTTGAGAATCTAACAAGGTGTTATTCAGGCATACGCTTTTGCTTCGCCTAGTGATACTGAAAACGGGCATAAAACTATCACAAAAGCTTCCTCGATCGATCACACTCCACTCCATCCACTAGGTTTTTTGCAAACCCCGTCAATTTCCAATCTTGTCTCACCAAGTTCATTGTACCAGCAGATTGAATTTGCTGTGCTGTGATTGCGTGGTTTTCGACACTCGTGCACGTTTTCAGTAACACCAGTATGCTTAGTGTAAGTTTCACAACGTTGTTCGAATGACTTTACCATCGCGTAAATCGAGTTAACGTCAAACGTGTCGAGAACCGAATGCATGCGAGTGTAAGTTACAATCGAAGCTAACCATCCAATACGCGTTTGGTCACCGTGAATTGCGAGCATTATTTTTCTTATGTTGGTGTCACGTAAACGTCCTCGGATAAACCGACCAAATAGAATGACATTTTTATTCAATGTTCCCAATGATAGCGGCTGTCTATCAAATTTGTGTTGGTTATAACGACTTCGTTTGTGTCAACTGTCAAGTTATTGTGATAATTAGGTTAGTGATTTAATATTGGATTCTATTAATTAAAAATGAAGACAATATGTTCGTCCCAATTATGTTTTGATGGGGACATTTATCGAGTAGTAAGTGGAATTTTAATTATTTAGTGATTAGCGAGCTTATAATCTGTGAACTTTGCAGAAATAAAACAAAGTTTATTTTGGTCTTTATGGAGACCTCAGCAAGCTATCCACAACAAATATCATTGGTGTGCGAGTCGCTACGGGCTTGGCAATAGAAGAAGCTGGGTTGTCACAGGTTTAAACTTCCTAAATAACACCAACCGGTAGTATATAATTAGGTTACTTTATTGTGTCTCATAAATTGTATTCTCTTACAGGAGATTCACATTCAGCCCAATTCCACCTGTTACTTGTGTGTGCCCAACCTCTGAAGTGTTTTTGATGAAACTTGGAAAAGAGTTAGCCTGAAGTATGGTTAATTGTCGTGGCATCAGCTGAAAAACTTTAAGATCTGAAGAACATACATTTTTTATGTTCTATGTATCCAACCTAATTGGAATGAGCCAGGGCCATCAAGAGTCATTGCCCCAGCACAGTCGCCACCTACCATGGCTCCTACTCCTCTTTCTTTTGTGGAGATAAAGTGGAAGGTAAGAAAGAACTTTATAAGTTTGTTTAAAAGGCTCTTTAAGATGACAACTCATAATATAAATAACTTTTATTATTTTTTCTAGAGACGGGGCATGCTCTTCCCAACCAGAACTTCGTCTCATGTCCGTGTAGTTAAGCCAGAGCCTGTTACGTCTGTGCAAACTACTTACTCCTCGTCGTGCAAGAATCCCAAGCAGATTCGTTTTGGAGAAATTTTAAGGAACAGCAACATAAAGATTACATGGACTCGAGGAGAGAGCAGAATAGTATCAGAGAGATGGAGGTGCGGGCTCAGAGGGAGTGGCAAGCTGTAGGCCACAGAGGATTCAATCTTTTAGAGAAAATTGTAGATACATTTTGTAGACTAATTAGATATATTTAATATTAAGCACTACTACTGCCCACCACCTTTTTTGGTATTATTCTTGTAAGTTAGTTTTAAGTTAAAAGTTGATATTTCATAAGTTGTGTGATATATAATGTGTTCCTATTTACTACTTGTTATATTATTATGTAAATAATTTATGGCAATAGTTATCTCAAACCTATAACTAGTTAAGAATTCAAAGAATTGTTATTATATCAAAATAAAGTTCCTAGTTTGTGACACAATCTAAGACTGATTAATGATGAATAAAAGTACTACAACCTTCTTCGTGGTTGGTGTTTCATTACCTCTAATTAAAATTGCAACTTCTCTTACTACGGTCAGATTCACTACTCAATCTTTCTAATTCTAAACAGAAATAATTCATAATTATTTTACATGCATATTATACACTTTCTGACTTGGACACTCACTACACAAAGCCAGCATTGTCACCATGGAGAAAATGCCTATCTTATCAGATAGGCAATTGCTCCATGTAGAATCCTACTGGTATTCACCTAAATCCAGTTGAGACTGAAAGCCGACCCAAATATGGGAACGGAATAGCTGATGATGACTGTAAAGAATATGCAAATTAATAACAATCATAATTGATTATATGATTGTTATTCATTTAAAAAATACTGAAAGTAGGTACCTACTTATTAGATTTGATCTTGATTAGGAAAAAAGTAAACATTTTGTTAAAAGTGTGCTAAAAGAATTTATTCTAGAACATTCTTGACATTGATTTTAAAGTAACGTCTACGTAATTATAATAATATTCATATTGGACTTATTGTAAATCACAAATCTTAATATTAATTTTATTGTACTTAGTTATATAAGAATGACATTTAAATATTTGTACACCATAATATGTTGTGGTAGTGTAGAGAACTTAAAAAATATTAACACCGTAGGTACTATGTAAAACAACATTCATACAAATAAATAAATTCTAATTCTAACAATAATTTCAATTAGACCATTATAAAGGCACCTTTGAACATCAAACTTACAAAGTTCAAGTATATTAAAAATAAAAGTGTTGAAGTCTTCTAACTAATTGTTCCCTTAAAATCCTTCCTCTGATTGTCAGATGTTGAACCTCCTGTTTACATCTCTGTGGGTCTCTGTGGCCCATTGTGTTTTTCTTCATCATGTTCCAATCCTAGAAAGAAGTGTAATTTAGTATTCAATACACATAAGCTATGGACTGATTTGTAGAATTTGTCACCATACCGAAGATGTTCTCTTCTTCTTCTACAGCATTAAAATCAAGACCAATGTTATGGAGAATGCAGCAGGCTTGAATAATTCTAGGACATTTAATAGGCTTGTAGTGTAGCCCTCTATGTTTGTCTAGACAGCGGCATCGATTCTTCAGCCTCCCAAACATATTTTCTATGATGACTCTGGCTGCCACATGCCTTTGATTGTAATTGGCTTCTAGTGAGTCTGGAGCAGCACCTAAAATCGGAGTCATCAACCATGGCTGTTGTGGATAACCAGTCTCCTAAAATTATAACCATCTTTTAGTTGAATCATTGCCTAAGTTGAATATACAATGCAATTACATTTTATTGTGGCGAGCTTACCCAAAAGCCACACTATTTCTCCATTTTGGTGCAACAACTGCACATAATTTATTGATGTTGCTGTTCTTCCTTAGGAAAGAGTTGTGATTTGCACCTCCAATTGAAATTACCTTATCTTCCAAGGTTACCAGTTGTGTAGACTTTAAACCAGTCAGCTGTTTCAGCTGTATCTCCTCTTAAATCCGGCCTTCGGATGATCTCTTAGGGCATTGCTAGAAGTACGGGCTTTTGCACGAACACTGGACATGTAATTGCGCTCATCTTGTGCCCTAGCGGTCTCAAACATCTTCCAAGTAAAATGTATTAGTAATAATGAGCCCACACAACGAATTAAAATACAATAACTTTGAAAATTCACCACACTCACAAGGCTCTCACTACAAATCCTTCAGTGAAGAATTAACTCATTCGAACGTGAACGCGTTTCTCAAACGAGCTGTCAAAACTGTCAAAATTGCAACTTACACTCGCGATAACACAGAGTCACGTTAATTTACGAGCTCACTATCGAGTGGGATTCGATCGTCACCATCGACAAAGTAAAATAAAAAACTTACACTCGCGTTTTTTAGTTCTCGCGTATGGCACCAGGTGGCGCTAATGCAGCGCCATACAAATCAGAGTTAACTCTAACGCGATGGTGACGTTTAAAAAACTCGCACTAAGCATACAGGCGACACCTAAATACACCTACCGCGTTGTTGAATTTTGAACACTTGGCTCAGGGACAAAAGTTGAAAATCCAACAGCCCGGTTTTATTTAGGCATTAATTTTTAGAGGTGTCTTCTAGTATTAGTGAACGGTTACCCATTGCGTCCTTTGAGCATCTCAAAGTAATTCCATAATCGTCAGAACGTAAGATGAGAATCGATAAAGTACGATTCCAACTCTAAACATGCCTCATTCGATTAATTTGCAATTACTCTAAGGCACTTGTCCCCCCGCAGACGAGAAAACGACGAAATATCAACGATTTTCTCGTTAAAGAAATATACGAAAGATTGTAGGTCTTATGTAAGTAAAAGAGATACATATACAGGTTGGCAGGGACGCACAAACTATTACCATGGATTCAGTACATGGTTCTTAATGCCCCTGTGTTAAAATATAATGTCGTTCTTAAAAAAAAAAAAAAAAATGTTGTTCCATACATTTTCAGCGCGTAGGTATTACAGTTTTCTATGAAATACCAGATTTTTTTTGATAACCGACAGAAAGTTTCTACGCTACGGGATCTAGAATCATGTGCTGACTTCATGGTTTCAGTTTGCACGTCGGTGTCCCTGCACCCCTGTCTATTAATAGCTGATCGCTGACTGTCCACACCGCCGGTGAGTACTCGTTTGTCGCAGTGACAAGAGCTATCAAAGAGAGTACTCGCTCAGCGCCGTTCGCTTGGCCGGCAGTACATTAGATTCACGCTTGGTACTATCGCCAAAACCTACGAGTATATCTACCATTTTGAAAACAAAATCCCGTGCACATAATGGCCACAGTTGCGTCCGTAAGTAAAACAAAAGAGGATCCTTTTTAGGTCGACTAATAATATGCGCTGCAAGCAGGAATAGTCCTTACGGTGGTCAGATATAGATTTTGGCGATGGTACGCATACCAGCGAGTCAACGCTCGTCGCCGTCGCGCACTCGCTGTTCATTGCTCGACCACTAGTTTTTAGTTGCTTGCACTACTCATAATCAGCCTAAAACGTTCCCACTGCTGGGCCACAGGCCTCCTCTCGGTGAGAGGGACTGGGCCGTAATCCACCACGCGGGCCCAGTGCGGGTTGGTGGATGTTACATCTCTTCGAAGTTTTGGTTCTAGGACATGTCGGTTTCCTCACGATGTTATCGTTCACCGTTTTGAGAGCAGTGGTGATGAAATAATTTGCGCAAAGTAAAGCGCCTGTCTGGGTTCGAACCTACGATCTACAACTCGTAAGTCACGGCAGATACCACGAGGCCACCACTGCTCTTCTCGCTCTACTCGCTTCTAGTTAATCGCCGGCGGTGGGACAGAGCAAGTTCACTTTTTGCTCTCAATTCAAAAGTTCAACATTTTTTGCAGCGATCTAGCTCCGTCTGACTTTGAAGTAAGCACTTATTTCAGAGAAATTCATGAAAAGAGAAAAAAGTAGTCTGCGACCGAGCCGTACAGTCGCCGATCGCCCCCTTCCCTTCCGTCTGGCGCACGCTTTCTAGCAGTTTTTTTATACACTTTAATATTTTTTTTCATCTAGGTTCATTTGAATTGCTGCTTTTTATCTTGACTTAATTATGAATTAGTCAGTTACTTTGAATTTTTTTTCTCGGTAGTAACCCGGAGTCTACAGGAGCAATGGTGGCCCAGTGGAAACGGCCGCGACTTACGAGTTGTAGATCGGGGGTTCGAACCCACGCAGGCATTTGACTTTGTGTAATTTACTTCATCACCACTACTCTCAAAACGGTGAAGGAAAACATCGTGAGGAAACCGGCATGTCCTAGAACCAAAAATTCGAAGACATGTGACATCTACCAAAACGCACTGACCCTGCGTGGTTGATTACAGCTCACTCCTTCTCACAGAGAGGCGGCCTGTGTCCCAGCAGTGGGAACATTATAGACTGATAATACTAACATAGAAACTCGTCACTTATGAAGTTAGAAACATGGAAGTTGGTACTTAGACTTCTGTAAATAAGTAAAAGTTGCTTGTGTTATCGTTTTTGGAAATTCATCAGTAGAAATGAGTTTCATGTTGACAGTTCTACAACATTCATTGCGTTATTTACGTTGTTGAGCTGACACATTTTTCGAACATATTCAAGCAATGGTTTAGCAATATACTTCAAAATTATTCAGATTGAGATTGATACTGTGGTAGTACGCAATAAATAAATAAATAAAGTTTAATTCAAGTAACAAGACTCATATACAAACAGATACATAAAAGGATACAGACAGGATAACAAGCACAGACAAAAACGAACACTCACAAGCTAACAACACGTCTGCTGCAGCATTGCCGGATATAAGGCAATCCAGTCTGTTATAGGGTACAGTGCAGGCTTGTACTAGAGAAACTAGTACAGGCGATAGCAGGCCAACATATTTTTTTCGATCTTCAATTGTCTTCGCCAACCATTAAGGCCAGTTCCATTGATCTCCTTTCGGAAGCAGTTAACACGTCTCTCAACAGGTAACTACGCATATTGTTGCCATTTATCCAGTGTTATTGGCACGCATTGTAATACAATCACTGTTGACAGCCATGAGAAAACCGCATGGAAATCGGTTCAGTGGCCCAGCGAACGTTGGGCGTTCTACAATTTTTTTCTCTCAGATTTTTTTGTCTCTGCAGTGTTAGGTCAATTTTGTTGTATGGGTATTGCCATAATTATAGGTACTGCTACTTTGTACATTGATTCATGATCGTGATTGTGAGTCATGCTTGTGGCAGTGTTTTTTTAACGTCTAAAAGTAACTAACAATTTGATTTGCTGGCGACATAAGGCAGTAAAACTATGGGTATTTTTCGAAAAGCAGTCTTAGTTGTTGAATAGTAAGAAGTAGGTACTTCCCAAATAGGATCCTTGGAACTTCCTCTCTAGCATAGCGAGAAACAAAATGATTTCCTGTTCTTATAAAATTATTTTTTGCCCCGTCTCTGACAATCGCATCCATTTTAACAACCCCAGGCCCAGGTCAGGCAAAGGGTTATTGGGTTTTTGGGACTGCGGTCCCATCGTACTATGGGTGAAGGAAGAGAGAGTGTACCTGTGTCTGTGCATACACTTGTACATAATAATATCTCGAATTTGCCGCCATGGCCAAAATACGGTCTTGAAGACTATTATCAACCACACAATTGCATCTACAAGGATAAGAAGCCATTTTGATGCACCCCTGAGTTAGTACCACATTCTAACAAATCTCGTAATATAGAGTTACTCTTTCTTAGCTATGTACACAGTTCTATCGGTGCATAAACCACAGAGAATTGCCTCTCCGTGACGGTCACCAATCTTAATTTACTTGATTACCAAAGCATGAAAATTGACGTCTGATTGGCTTAATTGCTTGTCACAATTATGGTCTTATTTCTTTTTAAGGCCAGTACTTGAGATATCTATTTAAACCTGAGATTAGAGAACTACGAAATACGTATGAGTTTTTAATTTTGAATGAAAATATTTTGGATCTTCTAAAGTTTGCAAGTTTAGTTTAGTGTCCTTATTTTTGAGAGATTTTCAGAGAGGCAATTCTCGTAATTGTAAGAACGTTTTCAGTGTGATCTCAGTCTCAATCTATCAAAAATACCTCTAATTTCCGTGCATTTTTGACAAGTTTTTAACATTGTCGCTGAGATGAGATTGCGACTAGATTTTGAACGTTTTAATCACGGGAATTGGCCTTCAGTTCAGATGAACCCTAGACATTCCATAGAACCAGATCATCAGTTCAGATTTAAAGGACCACAATAAAGCTTCTTCTCAGGAACTATCAGTAATGTCCATACAACCTCCACAAAAGTGTAGGTAACATTGTAAACAGGTATAAATTTGAATCTACTCGGACCATCCTTCGTCCAGAGACAATATATCACGTTCCGTTGACATAGTTGTCTACATAATCTCAATCTATCTGTAACAGAATCTTCCGATACACGCTGCCCTTGTCAATTGATGTTAAGACAACAGAGTCTGGCCCTTGCTCGCTGTCAGTCGGCCATTTTGGAGCGCGTGACTGAATAAAGAATACTTGGCTTACTTTGTTAATTAAAATTAATGGCGGCTGGATGGATTTAAGGACTAAAAGAAGAGGAGTTTTAAAAGAATGATTTGTTGGTAAAGGAGTCAAGTTTTGGAATGTTGCCAAATCTATTGTGGCATTATTGTCGTGGAAGTAAGACCCTTGAAAGAGATTTGCATGGCACACCGATTTTGGTTGGGGCTTTTGTAAAAAATAGCACTAAAATTAAAACCCCTTTGCAATCTGAACTTGAAGGATCCTTAATAATAAGAATTACACCAAATATTTATCCTTTCGAATACATATTGGGGTAGAAGTCAAACAATAGCTGCTACTCGAAACTCGACATGGTCAATTAGGTGTGGGCGAAAAATGCCGCGCGTCTTTTGTCTCCCCTTATTTCGTTGACAATACATTTAACACTCCTATAGGCATTTCAAAAAACTTGGTCAGGTAGGTACTGTTAACGCTATGCACTTTAGCTGTACCGGGACCTATGTGGGACAGGCGCTTCATACGAAAATCAGAAGCAATATTGAAGTTTCACTATATATTTTTAAGAGGACGTGCTGTCACTTTTGCGTGGCTATCGCATACCTGCGGGATAATTAGGCAACATACTAAAAATTGCAATGCCTTTAATTTTGAAAATTCACCAACATTCATTGCTTTGTTTACGTTGTCTAGCAGACGGATTTTTTAAACATATGAAGCAATGGACTAGGAATTACTTTCAAAATCCTTCGGATTGTGAAATAAAATGTGTATTGGGGTGCTTTTGTTTCTTGAAAACAATCGCCGCATATCCAATTTTGACAACGAATTCTAAATTCGATTGAGTGATCGAATGAAACCATAGTTATTTTTCTACCGTCCTGCATGAAGGTTTCCTTTTGCAGACAACCTTTACAGTACCCATAAAAACCCTGATATTAATGTTGTGTCACCCCTATTTACGAAATGTCAAAACAATTCCTTTGCCCACAGCCGGAATGTGAAGCCAAACAACTGACATTCCCAAAGAGATATGCCATTCAAAGAATTCGTGGTTTGTCATTGATTTCATTGTGCTAATGTCCAGAGTTAACCCACTTTTCGACGTCATTCAGCGAGCATTGTCTTCTCTGAATAGACGTCGTTATGTAGAACAAGACAATTTGTAAAGCGAATTAGGGACTTAGCAGACTAGCTGCCATTAATCACTGAGTTAACTGTCTCTTCCCTGTGTATCTGTAAAATAACATCGAATTAATGGACTAGATACAATTTAGAACCCCTATTTAGAACCAAACTGAAAATCCCAATTAGATACGACCGATGAAGTCTGAAGTTCCACTAGCTTAATGAAACGGTTAAAAAATAGTTCCTATTTCGAATTCAAACTTCACCTGTTCTATTTTTTCTTTCAATGAACATTAAAGTTACTAGTGCAATGTGTCTATTAAAAACTACTACTACTTTAATGACGTAATTTGTTGCCAGTGTCAAAATATTGTAGGATATTATTGTAGCTATGCCAGTAATTGCACTGTTGTTTTATGATAATCCAAATTGTAGGTTATCGTGGCAATTCTTCGTGTTGCTTTGTCCGTTGAGGTTACGCAAGACTCTATTTAAGAGGTATTGTTTACCATTTAAAATGAGGTTGCTTCGTAGTTTTAAGAGAATAGAGTAATATCTAAGGTCGCTTTAAAGTGTGCTTTTAGAAGGACATTGTCGACGGATGTGCAGAAATGAACACATTATTATTTCTATTGGTTTTCTTAGTATGCATTACCTACGTACGCCTGAGACCAGGCGTGTATTACAAGAGTTTTGCTATTTAGAACGATGGTTGATTTCATTAGGTGGTATTCCTCCATCATTAGGGAGTTGAGTCCAGTTGAGTGCTTGCTGGGAACTTTCATTCCCAGACTTTTATAGCAGAGCAAAGAACTGTCATCTTGCAGTTACTATGATAAGAAGGACTGTCTGTCAGTAGTGGATTTGCAGGTGCAATGTACAGCACAGCATGCGTAGAAATGGATTTTTTCGTCGGAAGAATAAACATAATGACAGATTTAGACAAAAAATCTGCCATTAGGTCTATTATATCTGTCATTTTATCGATTCTATCAGTCTTTTTGTCTATTCTATCTGTCATTTTGTCTATTCTATCAGTCATTTTGTCTATTTTTCCGTCGACAAAACCTGTTTCTTTGGCTACGCGTGCTAGTATGCTATTCCATTTCCTATACTCAGTCCCTTTAATTAAGCCCGCGTTTTTCCAATACATGGGCCACATTTCCTACCAAACGTACTCTTACTAAGCTACCCGAAACTGTAAAATTTTCCCAATCAACCTTGAACCTTAAAACTTTAACGATAAAGTTGAAAATCTATTAAAGAAATTTGACAGATTGTAGTAACTTGATGTGCTGGCGTCCGTACTCTTACTACAAATCAAAAAGCTATCAATTAACTCGTCCTTACGTCTACTTCAACATATTGAACTTTGCGTCTAATTCATCACAATGAAGATCAGTTGCATTGTTTAAGTCCGCTGCCCGTAACAATGACAATTTATTCAGTGCTTTCCGATCGGTTCAAAGTCCATAGTGCTCGATATATGTAAACTCTACTAGTAAGTCGCGAATGGTCACCTTCCGTGTGTATTCAGTGAATCACAGCCTTTAATCGATTTTTTCACCAAACTGTGGCAGTACGAGGCTTCAGTCATGAATAGGGCTGGCTTTGATCCGGTTTGGACCGGATTATCCGGTTTAAACGCGATTTGTCTGGGTGCAGTGCACCGAAATCTGATCAATTTTGCGTTTTATACAATTTTGCGCTTCAGGTACGTTAGGACAAGTTTGTATGTGGTTTCAGCTTTACGGCTGGGTTTGTAGGGCCTGTGAATAAAGTGTAGGTGTCTTAAATAAAGTATTGCTCCTACCAGAAGGCCAGTTCCCGTTATTAAAAATGTCCAAAATATAGTCGCAATCTCACCTCAGCGATTAGTAATGTAAAAAACTTGTGAAAATGTAGAGAAATTAGAGGTATTTTTGACAGATTGAGACTGAGTTAGAATGTGAACGCTCCTAAAATTACGAGAATTGCCCTTCAGGAAATTACAGGTGTGTCAGTGATCATTGGAATTTAGTCCAGTAGGTACCTATGTAACGTTTTTGAATAAAACTAACTGCCTGTAATTTAAAAAAAAAAAAAAAACTTGCTTCATGTAAGCGCAAAAGCCTTTGTCGTTTTTTAGGAGTCCTTTCCTGCCCCTGTGCTATAAATCTGGACTGCAATTTACCAGCCCTAATCACAGAGCGAATCAAAGCCCGGAGGCGTAACGAAGTTTTTACAAAAAGTTTCCAACTCGTGGGTGCACCAAACGTGACTGCCGCTAATCGCAAAAAAATATACAAAATGGACGACGCTTGTCGTTGAAATCAATAATGGCGGCAAAAAGGCGGGTAAATATTTTTGAGGTTATGTTTTCAGCGGTCTTTACTATCAAATGTCGAGCTCATTGTGAATAATTTAGGTAAATCAAAATGTAGTTCTTTAAAAGTGGTGGTAGAGAAAGTGGCTCGTAAAATATGACTATTGTCACGATTCGTACTTTTCGGTCATTACTTTTTTATGTATCGAACATTGACAGGGAGAAAATTTAATTTATCATTTTAAAAGTCTGCATGCGTCTTTGAGTTATCATCCTTTTCTGCGAAATCTGTAGCCACTATGAATGCCAAGTGCATCATCATACTACTAAACAAAACAATGACCTCACACTCAAGTTAATTCTACTTTGACTCCAAAATCGAACAACTATTAAGATTTATATAAATATACCTACTTTAACCTAGACGACCACAATAAACTCGTCAAATTTATAACGCGTGCTGCCCCCAATATCTCATTTTCCTGTTATTTTTCCAAGATTTAACTTTTTCCTGTAACCCTTTACGTCAGTACTGCTTTGCTGTGGTTTTGTAATGTAAAATGTAACACAATGGAATGTACTATTATGTATTGTTTGTCCTGTAGATAATGTAGTTTATTATTTAAGTGACTTTCGATATGGTTTGTAATGGGAGCACATGGAACAAGAGCGTCAGTACCTAACCATGAAGCTCCTTGTTGATGCAAAAAGAGGATCAAACTCGAAACACGCTTATGTCGATGCAAAAGCTCATCTGTACCCCTCTACAGGCGGCTGGCCCAGACGGAGACGGTGGGATGAGCTGGACTCCTTCAACAAGAACTGGTCCTTAGAAACTTTTAACAGAGTTACGTGGAAATAGAGTAGGAAGGCCTTTGTCCTTCAGTGGGACATGACAGGCTGATAATAATAATATAATGTACCCCTCTACTAACTTTTTAAAGCCTAATCAAAACTACTGTCAAAACTCATATGTTATCCGACTCCGTTCAACCAATCATATCCTATTGACAGTAAATTAAAATCAATTGATCAGGCAATTAGAAATTCGGGAGCTACGGCGGTAGAGCTGCCTTGTTTTACCATTGTTTGTCTATCCATCATTTATGTTTAGGCTGGCAAACATAATGAGCATCAAAATCTGACAACGCATCATAGGTAGTCGTAAATAGAGCATCACAATTGAATCTCAGGACATTACCCTTTCATCCATCTGCTCAGCGTTTTCCCAACTATGCCTTTTGGTTGTTGGTTGTTACCCTATATAGGTAACTATGCCTTTGCCCAACTATGTTGGGGTCTTCCAGTCTAACCGGATACAGGTGAATATCAGTATTTTACATGGAGCGACAGTCTATCTGACCTCCACAATCTAGTTACTGAGTAATATGACACTCCTTAGTAAGACTGGTTGTCAGGCTTTCGGGTTTCTGACTACCCGTAACAATTACTCTCAAAGATATTCGAATGACAGTCGGGACCATTGGTGGTTAACGTGCTTTTCGAGGCCCGGAGGCGTCTCGATATGTAATGGATGGTCACAAACATAGCTTAAGATCCGATCGACCCATGCGCGTATGTTAATATTTTGCCACGAGCCCCTTTATTTGGTAATAAACAATAATCAATCTAATTCGGTATTTACCAAGAATTTTGTGTTTTGTTATTACTACCTTAAGGTTCAGCTAGTCGCGAGCTCGAACTCACCGGTGGGCATGGCCAAAAAGCACTCTGTCTCACCAGGGACTGCAGTCTCGACATTAATAGCGATCGCTTTACGACCGAATTCGGTCGCAAAGTCCCGGATTGACAGGTGTAATGTATGGAATGACAGGAGTTTGCGACCGAATTCGGTCGTAAAGCGATCGCTATGAATGTCGAGACTGCAGCCCCTGGCAGTGATAAGCAGTTAGATGCTAGTCTACACGTACAACGTCTAGTTCGCACGCTTACAAACAGTACCGTTCCGAACTAAAAAAACGCGCGTAAAAAAATACGAAAAGTCTTTTGGAAAATCGAGTTTTATGAAAAAACCACTGTATAAATCAATTACAAATAAAGTTTATTGAACCCTTCGATAATTGCGCTTTGTCGGTGCCGAATTTGTTTTGAAGATTTTACACTTGTTTTATTACTTTTTTACACCCAAAGTTACGTTAAAATTAGCAAGAAAAACGAATCTTTGTCGGCTCTCTCTCTCTCTGTCAATCTCATAATTTTTTAATGGCTTTTTATTTTACTATTCTGTTTCCGCACAGACAAAATTATTAATAAGACAAACACGATCTCTTGTTTAACTTTGGGTGTACAATGTAAAACAGTGGAGTACTACCCTCCCGAAAATGGTATGGAAAAAATTTCGACTAATGCCGCCTTAACATCGGTATTTCCAATCTAAATAAGCTGAAACAAAGCTATTTACGATCAGATATATTGGCTCCTGTTGATAGGAACTAATAGGAAGCGTAAACGTTTTAGTTCGTTTTACGGCGGCCATTGCTTACGGTAGGTCAGTGACCGACGAACTGAATTGATTGGAGAGAGTACATGCCGGATTGTGGACCGACATGGTACTGTTTCGTTCAATTATAGGGTTAATAGGAAAGTTTGGTATTAAGGGATGAGTAGGTGGTGGGTAGATTTATTCTCTGTAAAAATCTCAGCAGAATAGATCGGTTTATCATGATTTATCACAATTTCAATTTACAAATTGGTAAATCCTATAATATTGTCCATCCTGCCCTGTCACTTGCATGCTAGCAAATACTAATATTAAAAATTCTTAGCTAATCGTATTATTAGAAGGTGCTTCAAGGCTTCAATCAATCATCAACTCAGCCTATCGCAGTCCACTGCTGGACATAGGCCTCTCCCAGGCTGCGTCACAACACCCTGTCCTCCGCCTTCCGCATCCAGTCTGTCCCCGCCACCTTTTTGTGTTGGTCGGTCCATCTGCTGGGAGCTGCAGCTGGGAGAAGAGAATTATTAATTACGTATGTACTTACATAAATTGAGAAATTCTCAATAGCAACTTTATGCCTCCTCTAAAGAATTGTACACTATGAAAAGATATCATCAATTGCCGAGTTGCTTATGAACGGGTCACCAATTAGTAGAGTGTCAACTTCTTGTCGCTGACCTCAGGGACGATGTAGACATTGAGAGGGAGCGCAGGGTTCTAGCGGTCCGGAGCAATATGTTGTCCCGTAGATTTGCGCGGTGTACAGACCAAGTAAAAGTAACACTTTTCAAGGTTTATTGCCAAAGTTTGTACACGGGCAGTCAATGGGTCAATTATACTAAGAGATCGCTGGATGTCCTGCGCGTCCAATATAACAATGCTTTCAGGATGTTGTTGAGGCTGCCTCGTTGCTGTAGCGCGTCGAACATGTTTGCGCAAGCCCGAACCGACGGCTTCTATGCAATTATACGCAAAAAAATCTGCGACGCTTCTAAGGAGAGTAAGGGGCAGTCATGACAGCATCCTAAACTGTAGCCGAGAGTTTCAGCTCTCCGATAATACAACAGTGCGGAGGTTGATTTTTACTAACACTAGACAATAAGTTATTTTTTATTTTGTTACTAACACTATATGGATATTTTGTGTCCGAAGTAAAGCTATTCTATTCTATTCTATCAATGTATACTCCCTATAAGATGAATACCTAAGTCATCATCTGCCTAGCCTTTTCCCAAATATGTTGGGGTCAGCTTCCACTCTAACCGGATGCAGGTGAATACCAGTGTTTTACATGAAGCGACTGCCTATCTGACGTCCACAATCCAGTTACTGGGTAATACGATACCCCTTGGTAAGACTGGTTGTCAGACTTTCGGGCTTCTGACGACCCGTAACGACTGTCAAAGATCTTCGAATGACAACCGGAACCAACGGCTCGACGTGCTTTCCGAGGCACGGAGGGGTTTTGGTATGTAAAGATGGTCATCCATCCACGGACCGACTGCGGCAAGCGTAGCTTAACCTGATCGATCGGCCCGTGCGGCTGTTATTACTTAGCCACAAGCTCCTCAGATGAATACCTAACTGCGGGCAAATAACAATATGACTTGACAGTACAGCGAAAGGCAATAAATTAAAGATAAAGACGGTTCCTATTTTCGTAATAGATGATATCATTTATAGATTCGAGCGGTGAACAAACTGCTCACATAGATTCGGGAATTACTTGTAAACGTACTTGGACGAAAGCCGATATTTTTGCTTTGTAATATTCCGCCTCATTTCTTTTCTGCGTGGGTGTAGCGTCTGATTATCGGAAAAATGGGAGCTACATCCCGACAATCTGTCGCCAAGTATTCCTAGGCCGTTTTGTATGGTGCTGGTGAAATTACAGGTCACAATTGGGAGCTAGATTTTGTCTCTGCCAAAGTCACAGTGAAATCCTGCATATGCGCTTAGACAAGCACTTTTGTATGCCAAAATTTACATGAAAATAGATTTGAATCTAGTTGCCCTCTTCCAAAAGTTAGTTTCGTCTGGAGAAGTATGGGTAAGAAACTCCACCACCACCACGCGGGCCCAGTGCGGGTTGGTAGATGTCACAAATGTCTTCGAATTATTGGTTCTAGGACATGCCGGTTTCCTCAAAATGTTTTCCATCACCGTTTTGAGAGCAGTGGTGATGAAATAATTAACACAAAGTTAAGTGCCTATCTGTGTCCCTTTGACCTACAACTCGTAAGTCGTGATCGTTACCACTGAGCCACCACTGCTACTATAACCCAATAAAAAAGATAAAATCCACATGAATGACATCAGATTATTCGCTCGAATCAAACTGTGGTGTATGTATATAAGTATCGAGCGACCGGTTGCTATAGCAACCGCCGGGCAGATCGATACAATATATAATAAATCAATAAATCTACTAAATTAAAATTAAAATTTAAAATCGCGAGTGAATCAAAAGTACCAGGCGCACAGAACCAGCGAAAAGTACAATCTACGTGAGTAGCGTGGCCAGCACACACACATACCGCGTGCCGCGTCTCAACACCTCACCAGTCACACTTGCAAGGTATTTGGCCCCGCCCAACTGCCACCTCCACTGCGGAGACGTAGACGCTCACAGCGCACTACTGACAGAACTCACATTCTTGATAATATGTCAACGCCACGCACACCACCACCAACAACATCGGTGCTGGCGCCAATGCAATCTTCTTCGTCGGTTCCCAATTTATCGAGGGCAGATCTTGGTGGTCTTGGCTCCGATCCCCAAATTGAGATCCCTTTTAATCTTCGTGAAAAATCTGAAGGTTCGGGAAACATAACACAGAGATTTAAGAGAAAATTCGACGAAACAAGTGATTTTCAAGCATCTGTTGCTGAAATGAAGGCTTTGTTTGAGAGTTTCCAACAGCAGCAAAATCAAAAGCTAGACCAACTCCACTCGGCAATGCACACCATTCAAGAACGAACTGAGGATATTAAGAAAGACCTACAATTTGTTTCTGATAAATACGACGCTTTCCTGGAGCGAATGAGCGGATTGGAACGAGAAAATTCCAATAATAAAAAATCTATTATTTTTCTAGAGTCAAAAATTGAGTTGATGGAACGCAATTCCCGAGCTGCTTCGATTGAAATCCATAATATCCCTAAAGACTGTAATGAAAACAAGGAGTCTCTGCGCACTATTGTGAAAAATATTGGAACAATTATAGATCAGCCAATCAATGACTCTGATGTTTACGACGCTTACCGTATCAAAACTAAACTTGAAAATAGCAGAAACCCTATAATTATTCAATTTACTACAACGTTTATGAAGAATGATTTGATTAAAAAGTGCAGAATGTTCAACAAGGAAAACATAAACAACAAATTAAACACTTCACATATTCAACTGGCCACAGGAACTCAGTCTCTGCCAATTTATATTGACGAATTTTTAACACCTGCTGCCAAAAAACTTCGCTACGCTGTGAAGAATTTCAAAAATGAAAACAAATATCATAGTTTCTGGAATTCATACGGCAAAATTTACTTAAAAGAGAAAGAGTCATCTCGACCAATTCGAATTGACAGTGAGGAAGATCTTCTTAAATTAAAGTCTAAATGACTGGAACCTGTACTCACCTTCTATATTTGTTATGTCCTATTTTGTGTTGCACTTTGCAACACTATTATAAACACTTGCACTACACACTCCACAGATAAACACTTTAACACTTACATCACACAAATACTATTAACCTTAACACAAAACTTAACATATCACCCATACAGGGTTGCAGTCAAAACTAAACTTTTTCTTATTCGATACGAGGCAAATGTGAATAGAACTTTACTCGTCGAGCGTAATTATCTTTGTTTACAACAACAGCGATGTTCCGATTCACGATCTATACTAGTACAGCAATTTATTAGGGTTTTTGTGCTGACACTTTTTCGACATACCCCACAATTTAGATTATTTCATACCTTTCCCCATGAATTGAACCGAGCCGACGACGACAAACCATTTATTACTTTATTACATATTATTATGCTATTACACTCTGTCACAG
The DNA here is from genome assembly GCA_911387795.2 of Apamea monoglypha. NCBI lineage: Eukaryota > Metazoa > Arthropoda > Insecta > Lepidoptera > Noctuidae > Apamea > Apamea monoglypha. Next base: position 8,202,515 of record OU426935.1, on the reverse strand, counting down.
CACTGCATGAGCGTATACCCAGTGTCCGCAACTCAACGACGTTTTCTAATGTTTGGTTAAATAACGATATTTTGTTTGCTGAATACTTATTTTTCCTATTATTTACTAGTTAGTTACTATAAGCAGCTTCAAAAATATAATGTCACTATTCCTTAAAATTAAAATTCAATAGTACCAATGACATAATCTCCGACCTTGACCGTATTTCCGTTGCACGTTCGTCCACCTGTGATATTGATTATTGCAGTAAGATTATAACTGATTCTGAGCTTTCTCTTAAAGTTATTCACCAAAACATCAGAAGCATAACACGTAATACACCAGGTTTACTTACATTACTACAAAGGTCCCAAATTGATTGGGACTTCATTGTTTTGACGGAGTGCTGGTTGTCTTGTGCACACCGCATTCCGCTGCTTGAGGGTTACAATTACTACAAAACTAATAATAATTTAACCCAAAACGAAGGGGTTGTTATTTATTCCAAAAATAACATTAGCGTGTGCGTAGAGGAACCTAATATTTCTGATTGTAACAGTCTATTGATCAAAATTAATCAGAGCACGGCTATGCTAGCAGTTTACCGACCTGCTGGTTACAAAAACCTAAATAACTTTCTGACCTCTCTTGGCCTTTTTTTAAGTTCTACCTGCAATATAACAAACTTTATACTAATAGGAGACCTCAATGTGGACATAACGGATAACAACACTGACTCTAATTCTGCTCATTACCTTAACCTTTTAGCGTCCCATGGCATGTTGCCAGCTTACACTTTCCCTACACATAAAAAGACATGCTTGGATCACATTATATTAAAAACTCGCCTGCCAGCTTCTTGTTACGTAGCTGAAACCTCTATCACTGATCATGATGCCATCATCCTTATCTTGGATTTTAGTAAACCTCATAACAAAACCTTCAAAATTCTAAAACGCTTAAATTACGAAAAAATGGATGATGAATTTGGGAGCCTCAACTTTCATGACCTGTATTTAATGACTGATGTTGATCTTGCTGTTCAGTACTTCACTAATTCAATTAACCGTATTATACAATCTAGCACACAAATTATAAAAACGTCGAACCGTAAGAAAATTACTAAACCTTGGATAACGCCCGGATTACTACGGTGTATGAGGAATCGTGACAAACTGCACCAAAAAGCAAAAAAGAATCCTAACAATGAAAACATAATAATAACCTATAGAAGATACAGAAATTTTTGCAACGAACTTTTAAAAAGGATAAAAAGGGAACATGACAAATTGGAACTTCAGACTGCGGCTAAAACTAATAACAAAATATTATGGAACACAATAAAAGACATTACCCACACTCAAAAATCTAAAAACGAGGCCAGACAGCTAATTAATATCTTGGATCCTATTTCTTCCACTAATGAAATCAATAATTTTTTTGTTAACATCGGCAAAAATATCGCTGATCGCTGTAGTTCTGGTAACAATATCAATTCACCACCGCTCAACCTTCATCCTCACTCGATGGTTTTTTTCGCCACAGAGCAGGAAGAGATTGTAAGTATCATCCATGGTTTGAAGTCTGATTGTGCTGTTGGCTATGACAACATCTCTACCAGCATTGTGAAGAGATACAGACAGATCCTCGTGTCTCCAATCGTGTTTATCTGCAACCTTGCCATTGACTCCGGTAAATTCCCAAACGCCTGGAAAATAGCAGAGATCCGCCCCATCTTCAAAGGCGGCGACGGAGCCTGTGTCAACAACTATAGACCAATTTCCATTCTGCCAGCCTTATCTAAAGTACTGGAGAGGATCATGAAGAAGCGCTTGGTCGATTACCTGGAAGACAACTCACTACTATCTCCTTCTCAATACGGTTTCCGATCTGGCTTGTCGACCAGCGACGCCATTCACGGTTTAACTAAGTTTGTTTCTGAAAAACTCGACAAAAACAAAAAGGTAATAGTAATCTTTATGGACCTTGCCAAGGCTTTTGACACAGTCTCCGTCCCTCTGTTGGTGAGGAAACTGGAGAACATTGGTGTGAGGGATGCACAGCTCAATCTTTTTTCCGACTACCTCACCAACCGATTCCAGAGAGTTAGGGTGGACGAGTGGACTAGTAGTGATCTTCCTGTCGTGCACGGTGTCCCACAGGGCAGTATCCTCGGTCCCCCTTTATTTTTGACGTTCATCAACGACCTCTGTGAGCTCAACATGCCCAGTGGAAGGATCATAACTTTCGCTGATGACACAGCGCTTTTGTTTGAAGCCGACACCTGGCCCGAGGTTTACAATTGTGCTCAGATGGGGTTGAACTTGGTGTTGTCATGGCTAGCTAATAATGGACTCGCTCTCAATGTTGATAAGACAAAGTATATTTCTTTCTACATAAAAAAACCTACTTATCCACTCCTTAATCTCAAAATCACAGCTCATTCATCCTCGTGCCTTTTGTCTCATAATACTCATTGCTTATGTCCCCATCTTCAGAAAATAGATTCAATAAAGTACTTGGGCGTCTTTCTAGATAGTACACTAAGTTTTCACCCGCACATAGATGCTCTTTCCACTAGAATCCGTAAGCTAATATTTGTTTTTAAAAATCTTCGTCATGTTGCGGACACTGGCTTATTGCGATCAGTCTATTTTGCATTATGCCAATCGCTACTCTCTTACTGCATAACTGTATGGGGTGGTGCGACAAAAACATCAATGCTCCGGATCGAACGTGCACAAAGAGCCGTTCTAAAGGTTACAAATTTCCTGCCTTTCTTATTCCCCACCAGAGAACTTTATGAGCGAACCAGACTGTTAACTGTACGCCAACTTTTTATTCTAAATACGATCTTGCGCAAACACTCTCTTCTTACCTATAATTCTAATCTATTTGATGGTAAGCGACGTAAACACGCAGTTTGTCCCACAACTCGGTTCCATACTGCTTTCTCTCGTCGACATTTCGGGTTTCTTGGAAACTATTTGTATAACAAAATTAACGGAATTTTGTCTATATACGCCTTACCCAAACATCGTTGCAAAAAAACACTCTCTGCCTGGTTACAAAAATTGGACTATGATGCCACGGAGCAGCTACTCATAGTTCCTTCGTAATATTTAATCATTTCGGATACTTCACTGTAACTAACACCCTACACACCCACATTAACTCCATCATTCAACATCTCCGCACACTTCACCAGCACACTACACACACATTACACTTTACCTTTTTTTTATTTTTTTAATGTTTTATTGTTCTATATTTTTTTTACTTTGGAAATTTTTTTTTTGGAAGTCAATACGTACATGTTTTCTATGTTTTTCTTTTTTCTTTTTCCTCATAATTTGTCTACAATTATAAATTTGACCGTTGTAATATGATTTTAATGTTTATTATGTTTAGTTCGGGGTGAGAGCCTGGTGATCCGTCACACAGGGTATCCTAGTATGGACGCCAGTCTCTCACAAAGGATCATATATTATGCATTTTTGTCAAAACGTGATATTTCTTGTCCCTGTTTATAGCTATGTGAACCTTTGTGAGGAGAGAAAAATAAATAAATAAAAAATAAAATAAAAGATACAGCGTAAACAACTCTGCATCCCGGCGAGGCTGCGACTTTCATTGAAGCTGGGATCAGTTGTGGAATAAATTATAGAAGAAACGTAACTGTTGAAGGCGATTTCCTTTGCTTGCAAACTTTATGTCCCGTTGGACCAGGGAGTTGGGCGTTGCAATAATTTCTTAGTGCATCTTTTCACCCTCTAGAGTCTAGGGCTAAGTTTATATCTTCAGAACTGTCTTTTAAGGTTGAAAATTTAATGATAGATCTCTTCTCGTCAGCGTCGTCTCGACAGCTGACATAATAGGAGTCTTCCTTTGTTCAATTGTTGTCTAACTTGGTTATTTTCAGTATATCACTGTTGAGCTTAGAGAGTAAATCAGCTCTTAGTTTTGTGAGTCGATATTAAATGCTCCTAATTGATCACCTAGTGGCGTTGGTACATTCACAACTAAATCTAAAAACCTTTTACGTTGTGAAATAGAAACATGTAGAAATAATATTTATTTGCATAACACAAATACATTATACAGCACTTTGTGTATATATGCAACATTACAAAGTATTTCCGTAAATTAATTTATGCTGTAAAAATTATAATTAGTGTTTAAAAATTATAAGATTGTTTTAAAAAAAACTACATGAATGGTTTATGTAGTTGTTTTTAAATAATCTTAAGATCTAAACTTTTTAAATCACTTGTACTTTAAATAATACCCAAACACACCTTAAACAGCTTTTACTATATTTAGCCAGTCTTGGTAAGTTGTTTAATCTAATAAACGACTTACAAAGACTGGCTAAATATAGTTTTTGAAGCCGGCGAGATCCGCCGGTTTCGAGGATATGTAAATCGCCTGACTCCCCGGAATCAGTTATGATCTTTTAGTCATGCAGGATTGTTTACGACGATAACACACAACTTTTGACAAACTTCGATCTCATTAACATTTAAACTCTCATCATTGTAATCTCCACCATTTCCCTCACTCCCAGAATCTCCTCACGCAACTAAGTATGGTAAAGCAACATTGAAAACAAAATTCCGAATGAGATAGTACGGCTGCCCGCCCACGTCCGATAATCGGTGACCGATTTTTGTAGCAGAAAAATAGAACGTACTGATGGCAATAGTGCAACTCGCACGTCCTACAAAAAGTCGGTCTTAGATAAAATGGGTGCATCCCGACCGATCCGATTATCGGTGAAAAATGGAACGCTCGGAAATGTATGCGTTAACGCACACTACTCATTTAGGGAAGGTCATTTTGCCTCAGACAAAGTGACGGACATGTACGTTGAGTCGGTCACAAAATCGGTCATTAGAATCGGAGACAAGACAGGCCCAATTATCGGTGCTTCAAAAAGTCTGACGTGGGTGGGCAGCCTAAGTTAGCATCAAGTTTCGACACCCAGTGGGCGTGTGTGGGCAGGCCTGTTTGGAGTAATCTAACCGAATCTTGTACTCTCGATTATCAAGGACACTGTTATTTATTGGGTTACTTAGTAACCGTATTTGGATAAATGAGTGGTAGTAGATAGTTAGATTTGGAAGTGAGTTACGAAAATAGGTAGATGGAAGATAAGATGGATGGAATGTGTAAACGATGATATGGATAAAAAGAAAGAATTATAGGTATAGAAAGAGACGCTGCTGTACCTTTTACGAGTTTTTTTTTTTTTTGTAATGTACGTTTAGTTTGTGCTGAAGAAACAATTATTCTTTCTTTCTTTTTTTTTCGCATCTACTCGTCAAAGTCACCATTGGTCACAAAATGCGAGCAGGTCCAATCTTATCTGTTTGTAATTCCAATAGATACAGACCATCAGAATTGAGCAATTTTGTTCGTAGACTCGTAGACTTGTGTGCGAAGTCATGCTAGATCCATTTGTCTTCTGAGCTTAAAATAATTCTTCCATACAGTCAAGCACCCTAATGGCGTAACAATGTATCAACCACAATCTGAATCATTATGAAGGATATTGTTTCATATGTTTGAAAAATTTGTCTGCTCAACAACGTAAATAACGCAATGAATGTTGTTGAACTGTCAAAATGAAAGCCATTGCTACTGTTAGTGTGTTACGCAATTACCCCGCTGCGCTGTGTGCGAAGTCATGCTCGTTCAATTGTCCAGGCATCATTCTTCATTCATTAGATCCATGTGACTTCTGAGCCTAAAATTGCTTGCCTTGATAATTATTCCAGACAGATTACAATAAAAATATAATGAACAAAACGTGGCACATTGCGATGTCGAAAATGAGTCTTGTTAAATGTTGATTTACGTTTCATAAATTGGCGTGGTTTAATTTCGGCCCCACCAAAATGGCTGTTCATTTTGGCAAAAAACTTTTGCAAAAGCTTGTTAAAAGTTTTTTAATTAAATTTTAATCAATGGTGGTCTACTGTCCACGCGTCCTCTGAGGGCATGACAGATTTGTAGAACTGAAATATTCTGGAATACCTTTTATCAAGATATTTTTATGAAAGAATGGTACTTACTAATTGTGTCGTAAAAACAGGGGCCCGTGGCTAATTAAAACACCCGCACGTGTCGATCGATCAGGTTAAGCTAGGCTTGCCGCGGTCGCTCCGTGGATGGGTGACCATCTTTACATGCCGAGACTCCTCATAACGAGCCTCGAAAAGCACGCTAAGCCGTTGGTCTCGGTGTCATTCTTGGATCTTTGACAGTCGTTACGGGTCGTCAGAAGCCCGAAAGACTGACAACCAGTTTTACCAAGGGGTATCGTATTACCCAATAATACCTGGGTTGTTGAGGTCGGATAGGCAGTCGCTCCATGTAAAATACTGGTATTCTAGCTGTACCCGGTTAGATTGGAAGCCGACCCCAACATAGTTGGGAAAAGGCTAGGCAGATGATGACCTTTTATCAATGGACCTTAATAATGATCCTTTGACTTCTATGTTGATTAATTTATATCATAATTATCATAGATTTTGTGTCTAGAATTCTTCACAGTAATCTAATTTTATCTTCTCATCGTTGATTCAATCAATATGACCGTTAGTAAACTAATTACTTTTTCATTCTGTTCCACATCATTGGCTCATTGCTAAATAAATACATATAAACCAAGGGAGATTTGTGAACAAGGGAATGACGCCGATTCCCTAGTTCACAAACTAAACTAAATTTAAATTCAGTGCATCTTTTTCTTTCTATTTCATTAAGAAAAGGATAGAAGATAAATATTCGTTTAGTCCTGTGACAAATTAGTCAACGCCTGACGTAAATTGACGTATTTTTGGTAGCCATGTTTTTAATCACGTCTAAACTTTCTATGGAGTAGGTATCTTAATTTCACAGGACTAAACTAATATTTATTTTCTGTCCTTTTCTTATTGAAATAGAAAGAAAAAGATGCACTGAACTTAAATTTAGTTTAGTTTGTGAACAAGGGAATCGGCGCCAATATCTATACTAATAATAAAGCTAAACAGTTCCTTTGTTTTTTTGTTTCTTTGTTTGCACGCGTTTATCTCTGGCTGGAACTATCAGTCGGAATTGAAAAAAATCTTTTTGCATTTGATAACCCAATTCTCAATTCATATTCGTTTACTTGCATTCCACAAGGTATAAAGATGTTCACAAAAGGCTTATAGCTAAGAGCCGTGGTAGACCCTGTCGGGGCACAGCAAAATTATAGTTATGTATATGTAGTAAAAATGTAAATTGTAGAAACAAAAATCAAAATAAAATTCTACACGTGTAACACAACAAACACACATACATAGACTAGTACACACAAGCAAACACAACCTCACACACTCACTCACTCACACTCACACACACACACACACTCACACACACACACACACACACACACAACACCCCCACACGCTCGTTCACACACACATACTCATCCACTACACACACATGAAAATAGCTTTTTTTTTTTGTATACATTTAGCTAAACCATATTTTTATAGCAGTCAAATACATAATCGCAAATAGTAAAAATACAAATCCTTGTAATACAAGGGGGATCGGAACTGTCACTCCTACCTACAGGTTATACTGTAACCTAGCTAAGAGATCAGAACTGCACCCACTATAATTGTAGCAAACCTGTAATTTTACCATGCATAATTTATATACCCATGTACTGCAATACTTGAAAAGGATTAATAAAGATTATTATTATTATTACATGAAAACTCTCGAGGAAGATTAGTCTATTCATCATTCTTTTTTCTCGAAGAAGATTCAAGCGACAATAATGCGCTCTTCTTCCGTAACTTAGGACCAGAATATCAGATATATCTGGTCCTAAGGTAGGTATAGTTTTAACCAGTCTCATCAGGCACTCTTTACGATGTCATCCCATCGAATTCAGGGTACTAAAGGCCATCTTTCTTCTATTGCCTGCCACTCAATCAAACACATTATGTACACAATTAAGTACCTACCTATGTACGTATTATGTATATTTTCCGTGATTTTCCTCGTATATACGTCATATACTTTCACTTTCGATCGCCGACAGGTCTCACGTTGCATCGGATTATGTAGTCGATACTGCCTTTAGGGAAAAGTTGGCAAGTTGCTGCCTAAGCTTTCCCTAATGCGCAGTTCCAAATACCCATGACTGCAATAATGGATCATTTAACTTGTGGCGGCTGCGGCATATGCAAACTACTCATCATACTGACGTCACACAAAATCCTGCATCGCGCAAGCAGAGTTTACTGCGCAACTAGCATATATACAACGTCCCGACATCAATCGTTGGGCAGACACAACACCCGTCTAAAAAAAAAACAAAAGTCATTTAGTCAAATTAGGCTGAGAATCAGCACTTTTCGAACCTCAAAATTACATAAGACGCCCGCCCTTCACCGTCTGGTCGGAGGATCCTCCCTTTCCTATGGAGGGTGATTGAACTTTACACCCTGTTCCTCATACCTCAATAAACTTATCAATCGTAGCGTTGATCATCGTCATCATCATTCTCCTGTCCTTATCCCAATTTATTTGTAGTCGGCGCAAAATGACTTTGTCTTCCATACTTCTCTATCAGTCGTCATCTCAGTAGTCACCCCCTTTCTAACCATATCATCTTTCACACAGTCCATCCAGTTGATCATTTAATCAAAGATTTATTTATAACATCTTTCAGCTTGGTCTAGTGGTCGCAAGCGCTACTGCTGAGAATAAGGTCGGGCAAAGTGGTATTGGATTTTTCAATCTGAAATTTCTCAGTAGCAGCCCGGAGCAATAGGCTCGCCCCCAGTTACATGGGACTTAAACATAACTGACGAAATATGGGTGTACTGTAGCTACACCTCTGCCCAACCCTTTTGGGAAACAAGGCGTGTTGTTATGTATCTTTCTAAAGTTTCTACCTGTGTTCTGCTAATAAATACTTGATGATTATTGATTATTGTTTTGGAATTGCTAACTTGTTGTTTGAAAGTTCCCAAAGGTAGTGTGTCAATTTGATAAACAATTAATATCTCTGGCTGTACACACGACGACACATCCAGGTTTACATTTCCAGTTTTAGCTAACCTCGCATTGTATAGGATTTTCGTACAATGAGAAGTCAGCATATACTGGAAATGTATAGCTTGATATGTCATCGTGCGTACCTGCTATTGCTGCGTAAAGTTGAAATAAATTAGCATTTTTAGTATGTTGATTATAGGTACCTACTTATCAATTTTTTTCATAAAGGCTGTGGTCAAATGATAGTTTTGTATTCTCTATCCACGTTCAATACGAAAAAATCTCTGTTTTCTTGTATTAACTTAAGGAAAAAATAAGTAAAGGCGCTCTTTTCCTACAGTATTCAATCCTTGTTTTTAACTGATATCTATTATTTTCACTTAAACAAATATCAACTTTAAGTTAGTGTAAACTAAGTTTATTTCAGAATTACTAGCACAATTAAAAACATCCACTTTATGTGAAGGGGATAAAATCGTTTTTCCAAAAAGACATAATTATTTGTTTACAAGTTTGGTAACTAAATCATGAACGCTGTATAACTCTTCAGTCTTACAGCTTCCTAATTCTACTTCGCAATCGATCCCACTTTCTATAAGCCCTAAAACATGTTGCTTATTAAATGCATAGCCTTTAATTGCGTTTAATACATTAAAATCAGTAGAAACCACGTTATATCGCCGATTAGCCGGTGACAGCGAGCAATAGAGTGCACCGGACCAGTATTTACGTAAACCGAGTGTCTGTTCCGATCACAAACTCGATATCTTGAGGTCTACTATGAGTTTTAGGGATTGATAAGTTTTCTTTACGAAGGTAAAACAGAATACAAAATGCTACGCTAATTTAGTTCTCGAGAATAGGTATTGTAGGTTTCTTCCTGCTTCTATTATGATACTGTAGGTATTTTCGATTACTACCGCAACCTCCTCATTTTCTAGTCATAAAAATTGAACGTTAAGACTGTATTTTCAGTCCCCGAATATCTGAAATGTTCGAGGAGTGAAAACCAGACATAGACCTCTCGAATTGCACGTGAACGAGCTCGATTTTCGGCCAGACAGACCATGCAGACCCTGATTTCCAGCTTTTCAGAGCAGTCAAACCACACTGGGCCCGCGTGGTGGATTACAGCCCACTCTATCTCAGCGAGAGGAGGCCTGTGTCCCAGCGGTGCGAACTTTATAGGCTGATTAAGCGAATGCTACCTTCTGTCTAAAGATAAGTTTTGCTTGGACTTGTGCGAAGTAAGAATCCATCGATCTACTGAATTCAATTGCGACTCAATAATGGACGATAAAACCTTTCTCAATTGTAACCCCAATAGGAAAGCACTTGTTTTTAAAAGAATAACAATTTTTAATCTGTTCGGTCATTCCCTTCGATGACCTAAGCATTGCATAAACTATTCGTATTGTTTTTTTTTGTTTGAAACTCGTAACAGGCGTGAAGTGTTTCATTCGAGGACTGACTTACATTTTTCACGCAGATTTTCTGCGTTGAGATTGCGAATAGATAGGTAAAACCATCTAGATTGATCGCTGACCGATTTCGTGGGTTATGCGATTCGACGTAGTTGAAGATTTAATAGACAAAAAAAAACAGCTTTTTTTTTCAAAATTCTTTTTTTTCTGTCTATTATCTCTGGCTCATCTGAACTCTTTACATTTTGTAGCTTTATTAAATACCACGATTTTCGTATCACATTTATATTTCCGTAGAAAAATCAGTAAAAAGGATAGTACAGACGCCAGCAGGTCAAGCTACCCGAAGCTTTCAAATTTTCCCAATCAACCTTGAACCTTAATGCTTTAGCGATAAAGTTGAAAATATATTAAAGAAATTTGACAGATTGTAGTAGCTTGATGTGCTGGCGTCTGTACCAACCTACCTAGGTATTTAAACTGCTTGATAGTACATGTTTCTTAGATAAATCTGCCTAGCCTTTTCCCAACTATGTTGGGGTCGGCTTCCAGTCTAACCGGATGCAGCTGAATACCAGTATTTTACATGGAGCGACTGCCTATCTGACCTCCACAGCACAGGCACTGGGTAATACGATACACCTTGTAAGACTGGTTGTCAGACTTTCGGGCTTCTGACGCCGTAACGCCTGTCAAAGATTCAAGAATGACAACCGGAATTAACGGCTTAACGTGCTTTCCGAGGCACGGAGGTAACGGTATGTAAGGATGGTCACCCATACACGGACCGACTGCGGCAAGTGTAGCTCAAACTGATCGATCGGTCCCTGCGGCTGTTATTACTTAGACACGAACCCCTACACCAAATGTTTGTTTAAATTGTATCACGCGCATTGATCAAGCAGTATGGGATCTTCCAAGATCTTAGAATCCTCATCATTTCATGCCAGCCATTTGGCCCATCTGTTCTCCCACTCGTACGCAACCAGCACCTTTTAAACAACCTCAAAATATTCTTAACTAGCTGCGCCCCGCGGTTTCACCCGCATATGTTTCGATCCCGTGGGAATATCGGGATAAAAAGTATCCTAGATATGTTAATCCTGGTTATAAACCATCTGTGTGCCAAATTTCATCCAAATCCGTTCAGTAGTTTTTTTTCCATCCATCCATCCATCCATCCGTCTATCCATCCGTACAAACTTTAACTTTAATATTAGTAGGATTACCCGTTAATTTAAATCTTCCAAATCCGCAGCCCCATAGTAGCCCTCTAGGACGGTTGCAGGCAGTTCGACCGGTTCCCACGGTAAACGTTATAATATATCTGGTTCGGGCAAGCAGTTTGCATGCTTGTCCTATCCCAGTCACCGGCCAGTGTGAATGTAACGACGCCATTCTCGACCAACGGCAGCGGTGCGAAATGTCGGTAATTATTCGTAAGGAAGTAGGTTTGATGAAGATTTAGGCCCACTTGTACCACAAATCCCTGAGTGCAATGCGCGCTTGACGAATTTAAATTAATCTTTTTTTTCTGACAAGCGTTTGAAGATGATATGATAATATGCGATACGAAATATCGATTTGATATTTGATATATTATGATATTTTTATTATTTTTTATTATTATTATTTTTTTTTTTTGGTTTTCTTTTTTTATACTAATATTTAAAAATGTATTAAAATAAGATAACTAAATAAATAAATGACATATTAATGTAATAATAATATTTTAATATTAAAATAGGTATAATATTTTAATAATAATATTTATTTAGCTTTTATTTTTATTTATCTTAATATTTTCATCTACCTAGCCGACCCCAACATAGTTGGAAAAAGGCTAGGTAGATGATGATGATGAAGCGTTTGAAGATGACAAAAAGAGAATATTGTTTTAATTTTAAACCTAGATTGCTAAACTATCAAGGAAAATACTATTCCTAGAAACAACAAATTTCGCGTCTTTCGCCCCGCTTCACTTTACCTTCATAATTAGTTCCGTTAGTTAAGCTACGATTGCCGCGGTTGGTCCGTCGATGGGTGACCATCTTTACATACCAAGACCCCTCCTTGCCTCCTAAGGAGGCACGGAGGAGTCTCGGATGCAACTCTAAAGAGCCGAGAAAAAAGAAAAAAGGTCAGAAAGAGCGCTAAGCAAAAACGAAGCATGTAATAGCGCGGGGCAGGCGATGCGATGCGACGGGGATTTCACGCGAACGAAGTCGCGGGGAGAAGTTAGTTTATTTATAAAGGTTTACCAATTAAACACATACACAGAATTAACCCACAGTCTTTGTCATTCATAATCATAGATCTCTCCCGATCTCGATATACTTTCTCAAGCAAAGAGTCTGTTTCGTGATTAGATTTCTTAAACGAAAAGACGTAAAAAAATGCACCATCATGATAACAGCATCCTTTTCTCTCCGTAACAGACGTAAGCTTGAAATTAAAATAAGATTATAATTTTAAGAGACAAGAATAAAAACCAGTTTTAAAATGAATGAGACTCCTTGGTAGTTATCACGTTACAAGCAAGATATGAATGAAGCCGTATGAACTCAAGTGGTATGGATGTAAGCCAGATTTCCTGTCCTTATTGGATATGCACAGATTATGTAACGTACTAAATAAATGTCAGCGAAGCGATCTATGAGAGGTAGGATTATGAAGGCTCTTTTTACGTTTTTAAAAGTGACGATGATTCGGTAGGGTAAGCAGCATGTCAGTGGTAACAAAATGGGTATAAGGTCACCCCTTATTCTATTAAAACTCGGTACTACACTAGGCTAGAGGTCAAAGTGTTACGATTACATGCGGCTGCTGTAGGTACGATCAAAGGGAAAATGTTTTAAGCAATTTTCAACGGTGATATGCGAGGAAAAGAAAGGCATCTTTTCCTCGCGTGACACCTGTCAAGCTGTCAATTACTCCTTTATGGTGCAAGTAAAAAATTACCAGGAGCTTACCCTTAAAACTCCTGACGCACGTGTGATGGACCGACGCACCCTAGATCCTGGACATAATCAATATTTTAGTGTTCAAAAATATTTTTAGGAGCCCAAAATGAGGATTATTAAAGGTTTGATTAAATTACAGCTGTCATAAGATTTGACAAGAAGCTTAATCAGGGTTTTGGAAACCGAGGAGTCATAATTACTTATCATTTATTTATTAAAAATTTTCGCACACAAAAAGGTACAAAGGCGGACTTAACGCCTTAGGCATTCTCTACCAGCCAACCAAGGGTGGTGAAGAGATTACATGGGAGCCGCATTGGTTGAGAGGAACAATGAAAACTTGCGCTTACCTTGAACAATATAATCTTTTCTATAAATAATAATATATAACGAATCGAAATTACTTTGCCACTAAAGAATCGAAATTAGCATAAAACGGCAGCTACCCAGACGGATAAGGCTATCATATCCGTTAGAGCTTTTGTCTTTCAACTTGCATATAATAAATAACGGTAAATCTTTATAGTCTGGGGTTATAAATTAAAATTTTGTGTGCTTAACTTATTCGATGTTTATGAGGCGTTAAATCTTTGTAAGGATGATATTGTTGCTGAGCACCTTACTTTGATTAATGGGTTAGCTATTTTAGCATTGATAGTAAAGAAAAACATCATTGATGGAACAGAAATGGGAGATCAAAGAAAACATGGATGGATTTTGTAAGAGATGATGTGAATGAATTTTTTCGTCCCAACGAAAGCACTAGGAACCTCGGGTGAAGGGCGTGCGTTTTGGGGGACTGTCTTATGTAATTCGTTTGAAAAGTGCTGATTCGCAGCCTAATTTGAATAAAAACTTTTGATTTTGTTAACTTGATAGCTGACAGGAGAGACTGACAGATCGAAGACCCCAAGTTACATGGGAATAGGGTGGACAGAAGAACGAAAATATCGTGAGTGCGTGTGAAATCTAGAATGTAATGGAAATTAATGAAATTGCTAAGTCCTCATTGAGTGTTGGTGATTTTAGATCATTGTATGTTATGATGATTAATCATGACCTTTTCTTCTTTGTATAAGAATAAGCTTATACTGCAGTAGAACAAGTACAGGCTGACCTTAAAAGTTAGTAGAAAACGAAGGATTCATTTTTCAACTTCTTATAAATAATAAATAAATAATTAATTTTCAGAAAAATACATTTTAGATACACAAAAACAATTTTCCAAGCAAAAAAATGTACATACTTATCGTTGGTGCCTGTACTAATGAAAAAACCATTGAATGACAGACACCAGAACATTTATAGTAACTAGTCCTCCACGTGTTGCAATATCTCCCCCCTATAATAAAGCCCCTTACTTATTTAGTTTCAATAAACAACTTACAACAAACTTAATAGTATCATGTAGTAGTATTGTCAAGCTCTTCTAGGACAAAACCCATTTGGAAAAAAACATTGGAGTGTACCCAAAACCGGCTTCTGTTACTAAAGCTTTTAACTAGTCTCCAGCATGAGTCTCGTTTGCATTATATTATAGACTTTAATTTCTGTTAAATAAAAAGACATTCGCATTTCAAATATTCAATTTGTTCGCGTTTTTACTCAACAGAGCTTTTTTCATTTGTTTTCCTTTCTCGAACATGTTTTGTTTATCCTTGTATTGCAGAGTAAATATGAAGCATGGGTTTATAGAATACATAAAAGTTTTTTTGGTATCTCGTCATCTATTATTTGCCTAGCTGCTAGCCGGAAGTCCGGTCATTCATCTATTGCCTCTCTGATATCTATGCTGGTTTTTATAAAAGTATAATATTTCTATACATATTTACTAGGATGGTTTTTTGTGGTAATATCTGTTTGTATTTAAGAGGGTGTATCATGGATAAAAATCCACCTTGTTGTTACACGAACTGCATTTTTGTATGAAACAATTGGTAAGTTTCATACGAAACTACTTTTCAATAAGTATTTCAGAGTTGATTTGTTTGATTTGATTTTGAGTTGAAGAACGTATGAATATGAATCTATTCATGCGTTCTTCCACCCTCTGCAAGAATGATATTGTTGGCATACACAAAAATCGACTATTTAACTAATATTATTTGTGGGTGGCAACATTGATATTTTAAAATATTTTATCCTTTTGAGGTGTGGCAACCCATAGATGACTTTTGAAGTAAAATGGCGCAAAAGCGTCCCTTTGCATTTCCAGCAAAGACGATGAAAGAATAAAGTGATTTTGTACAAGTATTCGAGTGTATAATTCTTTCACTATCGACTACAAAGTCAGCCTATAATATATAACTAGACAAACCAAAATACGTTGGCTTTAACCATGTTTTTGTTACACCATAGAAAGGATTTATAGCAAAAACAGCACCTAATTTCCTTAAAATTATTACTTGCGCATCGTCTAGCTAAGCGGACATCCGGCGCTCCATCTACGACTCCCCTTCGATTACTCACCGGGATTCATTTGAAACGGTAATGACATTGTTTTGTGTGGCCTTCGAAGGATGGCAATGGCGGCGGCGGCCATACTTGACAGTTGATACTTTCATTGTTGTCATTTGTCGGCCATTGTCTATTGATTGATACAATTAGTGGTGCGTTTGAAGGAGAAGGTGAATTATGGAGATATGGAAAATTAGGTGTTTATGTCTTGGTCGTGGAAACCAGAGAGGCATTTGACATTAAAATGCGCACGATCTTTCATTGCATAA
This sequence comes from Apamea monoglypha, assembly GCA_911387795.2. Lineage (NCBI taxonomy): Eukaryota > Metazoa > Arthropoda > Insecta > Lepidoptera > Noctuidae > Apamea > Apamea monoglypha. The sequence continues at coordinate 8,186,375 of OU426935.1, read as the reverse complement.
TCAGCCTATAATAATGTTCCCACTGCTGGGACATACAGGTCGCATCTCTTTTTGAGAGGGAGTGGGCTGTAGTCCACTACGCGTGCCCAATGCGTTGGTAGATGTCACGTCTTCGAAATTTTGGTTCTAGGATATGCCGGTTTCCTCACGATGTTTTCCTTCACCTTTTTGAGAGCAGTGATGATTAAATTAATTACACAAAATAACGCGTCTGACTGGGTTCGAACCCATGACCTAAAACTCGTAAGTCAGGGTCGTTACCACTGGGCCACCACTGCTCTCTCTCATAAATAAACGGAATATTTATGGAAGATCGTTCGAATTCTGAAGGCAAATTCTCCTAATTTAAAACGTTCAAAACATAGTCGCAGTCTCATCTCGGTGACAAACAAATGTCAAAATTGTAGGGAAATTAGAGGTATTTTTGAAAGATTGTGACCAAGATCAGACTGGGAACGTTCTTAAAATTACGAGAATTGCCCCTCAGACTGTGAATGTTCTTATAATTACGAGAATTACCCTCAGATATCAGACAATCTGTCAAAAAAAAACCTCTTTATCAAAGTGACTTGAAATTGAACATTTTTAAAGTACGAGAATTGACCTTCTGAATCAAAAAGGAAAAACTCAACATTTTACATTGAAAAACTAAACACTAGTTTCTTGCAGTTCAAAATCGTATATAGTGAACTTGACAAATTAATATTATTATGTCCAACTGTTTGGGCCAGACATTTGTAAAAACAGCTGAGAGCAGCGCAAACAACAGACAGGGAATGATTGATGATATTTTCGTTCTTTTTGCTATCCTCTTTCTAGAAAAACAGAATGTCATCTAACGAATGTTTTTAGGTTTGGCGTAAAATTCTATCTTAGCCACATTAATGTCAACTGCTTCGTTGGTCCAGTGGTCGCAAGCGCTGCTGCTGAGTACGAGGTTTCGAGTTCGATTCCCATGTCGTGTAAAGTGTTATTGAGTTTTTCCATCTGGAATATCTCAGTAGCAGCCCGGAGCCTGTATTTGTGTCCGGTTGTTGGCAATAGGCTCGACCCCTATTACATGGGACTTAAACATAACTGGCGAAATGTGGGTGTACCTACTCTAGGAACACCTCTGCCCAACCCTTCGGGGATTAAAGGCGTGATGTTATATAATTAATGTCAATAACCAAAGAGCAGCACCCTAATTGCGTAACACACTATCAATATCAATCTGAATCATTTTGAAGGATATTTCTAATCCATTGCTCCATATGTTGGAAAAATGTGTCTGCTCAACAACGTAAATAACGCAATGAATGTTGGTGAACTGTCAAAATGAAAGCCATTGCTACTGATAGTGTGCTACGTAATTACTCCGCAGGGGTCTGTCTATGCATGAAGGAATGAAACAAACACATTATAAGTATTAGTTTAATATTTAATTTATTACATACACTCATAAAGAATACTTGATGTCTTGGGGTCTTGTCCCTGTCTTGCACAGCTTTTCTAAACTAATATTATAATTGTAAATATTAAACAGAAAAGGTTTGATTGTATGTTTGATTGTTACGCTTTCACGCTAAGATGGCTGAACGGATTTTGACCACAATCTGGCACATGGGTAGAGCATGACCAACATATTTCGTCAGTTATCAAAACAAAATCAGATGTTTCATAGAAAAGCGAAGTTTCAAGTTTCATAGAAACCTACGTGATCAAAATGCATAAATCTGCTAATTTTTAGAGTTCCGTACCTCATAAGGAAAAAAGGAACCCTTTTTCTCAGGAACGCGTGGAGTTATCAAGTTGAAATCGATATCAAATACTCAAGGCTCCAATCCCTTGAAGCAGTCAAAAAACCAAACTCCTAAGTCAACGCAATCAAAAGATACGGGCGTTTATGTTCCGTTTATGCCGCATATTTTAGACACTCTCAAGGAAATCAAAACCTATAGGGTACTTACTTCCCGTGGACCTAGAATCATGAAATTTGGCAAGAAGCAATGTCATGTAGCACAAGTAAAGGAAAAAATCCAAAAACCGTAAATTTTTAGTTACATACTCGTACCTACAAGTTTGTACGGAACCCTCCGACCGGTTTTATTTTTAATAACTTACGAAAAATTTTTTACCACCCTGTATACATGATGAAATCCAAAATACACGCCGAAGAAGTCGTGGGCAACAGCTAGTGCTATTATTATTTAAAAATAATCTAGCACTTGGGAAAATAGCAGGGCTATTCAAGGGCTATTCAATATACCAAGACAATTTAAATAGGTATGTGCACGCATAAACACATCACAATAGCTTTAAAAGTCGGTTAAAAACGTTTGTCATCTACAAATGCCAGAGTGCCAGTAACCTCAAGCACAGTTCGAAACTATATGACATATTCAGCTCGGAATGCATTCCGCTGTCGATTGGAGACAATGGCTACCGAATGGCGGCGCCGGCGCAGCTAAGCGGGCATACGGGCTTTGAGATGTTTATCAATACTGAAGAGCAACTTGAATGATGGCGAAATGTTGATTTATAGAGAATTTTATTAGGAAAATGATTGCAAAAGCAAACATTAAAAATAACCTATAAGCTAGGTCGAAAATTCGAAATCGTCCATTCCATCACAAAGATAACGGATGTCACTTGGAAAGCTGCCACGCTAAAATGGAATTGGGCTGGACACATCTGCCGCATGTCAGACGACCAATGGGCCAAACTTACGACCAAATAGGTCCCTCTTAATGGCAAGCGACATCGCGGCAGGCCCAGGCGGAGATGGCGGGATGGGCTGGACTCCTTCAATAAGAAATGGTCCTCAGCAGCTTTATACAGGAAAGAGAGTAGAGAGGCCTTTGCCTTGGGTTAGGACATCACAGGCTGATAATAATAATTAGTTAGGTCAATCAATCTGCCTTGTCTTTTCCCAATTATGTTGGGGTCTGCTTCCAGTCTAATCGGATGCGCTGAATACTAGTGTCTTACATAGAGCGACTGCCTATCTGACCTCCACAACCTAGTGACTAGGTAACACGATACAAGACTTTGCAAGACTGATTTTCTGACTTTCGGGCTTCTGACTACCCATAACGAATGTCAAAATCTACAAATGACAGCCGGGACCAACTGCTTAACGTGCTTTCCGAGGCACGGAGGGGTCTCGATGTGTAATAGATGGTCATCCAGCCACGAACCGACCGCGGCAAGCGTAGCGTAACCATCGATCGATCCGTGCGGCTGTTATTACTTAGCCACGAGCCCCTAAAGCTATTAGCTAGGCACTGATACTGACTTAAGTTTCTGACTAATTTCCTTGTGACACACAAACAGACACCGAACAGTCAACAATATTATCATTCCATTCAATCAATATTTGGTTCAGATTATTATATTTGCTTGTTGATTTAAAATATCTCCTTCATTAAAATCTATAAGCAAATGAAGTGTCGTTTACTATTATCTTATTACTAGCGAAACTCCACAGACGTGATGGGTATCGATATCTAAACATGATAAGATAAAACAGAAAATAATTTATTTTGTTGACGTTTTTTTGTGTGACGTGACGTGACGTGAGACGTGATTGGTATCGATATCTAAACATGATAAAACAGGAAATAAATCAAGTAATTTGATGAAGTTTTATTGTGTGACGTGACGTGACGTGAGACGTGATTGGTACCGATATCTATAAACGATAAAACACATTTTCTTAACTCATACTTCAAGTAAACAACACAATCAGCGGTCGTTGACCCCTAAGATGTCGATACCCATCACGTCTGGAGAGTTTCGCTAGCTAATTTAATTTGACCCTGTATAGTCGACCTCGTAACTGCTTTACCACTTTTGACAACAATTCCAAAAAATTGAAACTTCAGTAAGGTTGTAAATATCTAACAGTCACACAGACAATACAGTTCTTCCATCCATAGTAATTTTACGTCACAGTAATCTCTATTCCCATTTTAATAAGGTTGCTATTGAGTTGCTGCTACTGACAGGTCTGTCAAAATCACTGTGATCTTTATTATTGTGAAAATAAGGTTGCTATTTCGGACTGAAGTACTTGTCGTTTTATGATGTGCCAGTGACATTCATCCATAGGGTGATAATGCAATCAAGAAGTCTACTTACTATACTCACTGCCCTTTATTTATAAACATTACTTAAAGTTAAGTAATGATTAGCGACTATTTATCCATACATTTTTGACGTCTAAACGTGTCTTAAGTTTACCTAACCAACCTACTAATATTATAAAGGGGAAAGTTTGTGAGTGTGTGTGTGTGTTTGTATGTTTGTTACTTCTTCACGCACAAACGTCTGGACCAATTTTGATGAAATTTGGTACACGGATAGTTTATAACCAGGATTAACACATAGGATACTTTTTATCCCGATATTCCCACGGGATCGAAACTTATGCGGGTGAAACCGTGGGGCGCAGCTAGTCGTTTATAAATAAACCCCACTATTTGGGGGGTAAAATAATGTAAATCTAAACTCAGTAGATACTTAAAACGAGTCAGCTAAGTAGTGTCGTATGGAAAATAGATGTATTGTCACAGTATCATGTAAAGCCTGGTACACAATGTTTGTCGCGATGTGAACGAACCGAGAGACGTCGCAGTGAATAAATAATGCATTTCGTGTACACTCGCACGCTGCGTGCGTTGGTACAGCTGATTGTAATCTTATGACAAATGAAATAGAGGAAAAAGGATTCGTAAGTAATCTTAGCAATATTCCTTTCAAAATATAAGAACTATTAAAGGATTTGTGTTAAGTGCGCAGTCGTAAGTGCGATTGAACAAAATGTTATAGAACATTTTTTGTTTTTTTTTCTGTAAAAATCTCACCGTGAAAACAGTGAAGGTGAGGTGGGCTGTCATCTAGGGATTGACACTATTGACAGCTCACTCTAAGCTCACTTCACCGAACTTTTCACGTTGAGATTCTTGCAGAATCGATCGGCTGAACTCTCTGGCAAGGTTGTGGTGTACTTCTTCTACTGTTTTGCCCTTTAGTACTTAATGAAGTAAAAGATAAACTGGCAGAGTAAAAGGCACTCTTGATATTATTCTAGCTGTGCACACATTCATCATTAATCTCCTGCCCTTATCCCAATTTATTTGGGGTCGGCGCTATACGATTTTCGTTCCATACTTCTCTGCACTAATTCATTATATCATAATATATTTAGATAAAGTAATCGTTACGGGTCGTCAGAAACCCAAAAGTCTGGCAAACAGTCTTACCAAAGGTATTACTCAGTAACTGGGTTGTGGAGGATAGGCAGTCGCTCCATGTAAAATACTGGTACTCAGCAGCATCCGTTTAGACTGGAAACCGACCCCAACGTAGTTGGGAAAAGGCTAGGCAGATGATGATAATTTAGATATAGTAAACTATACGAAAACAGCTCAATTCTTGATCAAAACGATAAGCCAGTCAGTAAACTCAGTAGCGGGACTGACTGCCACACTCATTGAGACAGACGAACCCTCATTCAAACTCTTAAAACAATATCAATTCAAAGGAAACAACCCCGCAGCAAACACATTAAGTATTATTTATTAAGTACCTTGAATCAAAAATTTAACTCCTTAGATTCGCCCTACCACGTCAAAAGATACACCCCTAACACACACAATCTTGCATGCTACCATGGAAATGCCGTACACAGACTGTGTGAGCACACTCTTCTCAGTACCATTGGCACTTTTCCGCGTCATAAAATCGTCAAATCTAACGATTTTAACCTTTGCCTCGAATCTCTTTGCCCCCACAGTCACACTTTTATGACACTACATCAAAGGACATCTGAACATTACACACATTGTACCCTATTCAACATACGACCACACAACATTAAAATAAACAGGAATATCGTTAGAAGTGTACAAGAAAGACTGTTGGTCGGTAACCACACGTGTTTCTTTCAAAGTTAAAACACACTTGGAGTAAGGATTATAAACTCTTTGTTCTTCTGTTGCTCGTATTTGTATCTTTTTTACACTTTACACTGAATTAATGAGTGCTTAAGTCCAGCCTTTATGTTATGTTAGAGGGGCTTGTGGCTAAGTAATAACAGCTGCACGGGTCGATTGATCAGGTTAAGCTACGCTTGCCGCGGTTGCTCCGTGGATGGGTGACCATCTTTACATACCAAGACCCCTCCGTGCTTCGGAAACCAACGACTTAACATGCGTTAAGTCGTTGGTCCCGGTTCTCATTCGTAGATCTTTGACAGTCGTTACGGGTGGTCAGAAGCCCGAAAGTCTGACAGCCAGTCTTACCAAGGGGTATCGTATTACCCATTCACTGGGCGGGGTTGCGGCAGGCGCTCCATGTAAAATACTGGTATTCAGCTGCATCCGGTTAGACTGGAAGCCGACCCCAACATAGTTGGGAAAAGGCTAGGCAGATGATATCAGCCTTTATGTAGTGCAGGGGAAGCTAATAGGTTAGGAGTAGGTGAACTTTTTAGGTCACTTTTAACTTTTATTTATTTATCTTGATGATATGATTTCATCCGTTCATATCCTGGTATGGCTCTTAAATCCTTCCCTATCCTACGGGCACGTCTTCCTTAGCATTACCGCGCCCCCTGGTCTACTCCTTGATATGAAATGGTCGCTGTAGCACCATGAACATGAGGCCACAGGGGCTAGTGCGACTCTTGGGGTTCATTCGATTAATCGAGTCTGGTCAAACCACGTTGGGGTCGGTGCAATTCATTCTTGATGATATGCATTCATCCGAAAAATAAATTTCCTACTAATTTGGATCGCAAGCACTGTACGTCATGGGGACTGGGGAGAGGCATTTGCCCACCTGATGATAAGGGCAAACAGTAAGAAATTGCGAATGTTTACTTGAAATAGGTTATCCAATCAGTCAGACAGCTTCACTAAAAATAAAATTCTTAAAAATTGTCAATTGCTTAGTAATTAATTAACGTTGTAGTGTGGATGTGAACAGATAGGATACCGGTTTGTGTTGTTGTTATAGTGATGTCATATTTATTTAACTTTGTAAGCAAGACTTGTGCTTATGTTGACGTCGAGCAAAACTACTAAAGCAGTGCTCATAATCTCAGATAATTACGTTCCATCGCCACTTAATCAGTTATCTACTTTAGTGCAATGTATTCTAAGTTGATTTTTGAGTGACCATTTGTAACAAAAAGGTCCAATAAGTTTTTGGTTGCAATGGAATTTGAACTTTGTTAAGTATGACATCAGTTTGTTGTTCCATAACTTGAGAATTATCTCAAATTCCTGGCTCTAATATATATTTTTTTTATCCATGAAATAGGTACTACGTATCTATAGATAAGTACCTATTTTATGAATAAAAAAAAACTTTACTCGATAAAACAAAACTGTACAATATTATAAAAAAAGGTATTTTATTTTAAAATAATATGAGAGATACTTTTCAAATCGAATCACTTTTGTAAATACCAATTTCATATTGTAAAATTATGTGAGTAAGTTGATTTTTCAAGTTTGTTTTTAGATTCTGGTTTTTGTAGCTCTACGCACACGATGGAGACGACAATACGACAATAAATTAAACTGCGTATATCTAAGGACGTTCGCAGTCTGCATACAAAAATTCAACCAAATATATCCAATAGTTTAGTCACTATACTCGTAGCTAGTCAAAGATTGGCAAAACCTATAGTCGGACCATCACTGCTATTTCGATGTTGGGATTTATTTGATAATTTCAAAATACTCCTATGCATCCGTATTGCCAGTATTGTCATTTATTGTCGTTTTGTCGTCCCCACATCATATTTTCATCAATCTGCTTAGCCTTTTCCTAAATACGGTGGGGTCTAACCTTATGCAGCTGAATACCAGCATTTTACATGGAGTGACTGCCTATCTGACCTCCACAACCCATTTTCTCTATAACACGATACCCCTTGGCAAAACTGGTGATCAGATTTTTGGGCTTTATAAAGCATCATGGTCATCTACCTAGCCTTTTCTCAACTATGTTGGGGTGGGCTTCCAGTCTAACCGGATGCAGCTGAATACTAGTATTTTACATGAGCGACTGCCTGTCTGACCTCCACAACCCAGTTACTGAGTAATATGATACCCCTTGGTAAGGCTGGTTGTCAGACTTTCGGGCTCCTGATTACCCGTAACGACTGTCAAAGATCCGCGAATGACAGCCGGGACCAACGGCTTAACATGCTTTCCGAGGCACGGGCTTAATAAAGCATGCTCTTCAATATCTCAAACTACTGCATCAAACAGCGAGAATATCAGAACGGTACTTATGTCGTAACTCATAGCCTGTCAAAAGCCCCGCGACTGATTTCGGTCACGTTCGCAACGGGCGACAAAAAAAGCTTTTAAATGTCTTCTGGGGTCAAGCGAGAGCGATGGACCGGACGATTGTTGTGATGATTTAATTTTGGAACACCTTTGGAGTCTTGTCTGTGGTTTTTAAGACCATAGAGTTCTTGGAAAAGGTTTTTCTCAAGTTGCACTCTAGAGTTAAGCGAGAGCGATGGACCAGCCGACTATTGTGATGATTTAATTTTAGAACACCTTTCGAGTCTCGTTAGTCTCGTATGGTTTTCAAGACCATTGTTCTTGAAAAAGGTTTTTATCGAGTTGCACTCTGGAGTCGTAGTTCAAGTTTGAAGGAGAGAATTATAACCGCTTGTCGTGTTTCAAAAATAGTGGCCTATAAAAAGATCTGTAAGGGTGGCAAATGTCGCTTTGTATAGTTATTGATGAGATCTTAAAATTTGGAAGAAATTCTGTGTGGGCCCTTTGAGGTTCCATATATTTTATTAGCATGCAAGTCAATGTGCGCTTTTTTTTTACGACCACGTCTATGTCCATAGAATGTATAGCCATACGTGCGTCGTGCACGTTATAACGATATCTTGGACGAAATTTTAAAAGCGTCTTCATGTATTTTCCATACATTTTACTTTCCTGTGTTATCGCGATATTATGTAACACACTAACAGTAGGAATGTCTTTCATTTTGACAGTTAAACAACATTCTCGCATTATTTACGTTGTCGAGCAGACACATTTTTTGAACATATGAAGCAATGGATTAGCAATATCCTTCAAAACGATAGCTATATTGACAGTGTGTTACGCAATTAGGGTGTGTGACGTGGACGTGGATTTCCACGTTAATATCGTCACGTTAGACATTATAAAAGCGTAAAATCAGCGTGCAAAATGTCTCTCCCGGTCTTTTCGCACAGCACCACAAACGCCCACATCACACTTCAATTTTATTTAACCAAGATGCAACCGAAACTCCCATGTGGTTTTATTTTGATACAAACTGTAATAAAACTAATAAAAGCGGCGCAGTGTGGCGTCGTGTCGCCTGTACATCTATCTCCAGATATAACGTGCATCTGTGTCATCGTTTGTGGACACCATGAGGACATGCATTCATGGGATAGTCCAGCTAGATTTTGTTTTTTTTTATAGTATTTCTGCGAGTGTATTGATTGTTTGTCTAAGCACCTGCACCCTAATCGCGTAACAACACACTATCACCTGAATCATTTTGAAGCATATTGCTGCCATTGCTGCTTAAAAGATCGAAACATTTTACTACTCAACAAAGTACCTACATAACGCAATGAATGTTGTTGAACTGTCAAAATACAAAGTCATTGCTACTGTTAGTGTTTCACGCAATTACCCCGCTGATGGCTTGGATGCAGCTTTGTGAAAAACATATTGTTGACTAGCTGCGCCCCACGGTTTCACCCGCATAAGTTTCGATCACGTGGGAATATCGGGATAAAAAGTATTCTATATGTTAATCCTGGTTATAAACCATCTGTGTGCCAAATTTCATCCAAATCTGTTCAGTAGGTTTTGCGTGAAAGAGTAACAAACATCCATCCATCCATACAACACAAACAACTTTCACGTTCACGTTTCACGTTTATAATATTAGTAGGATTAGGATTTAGCTCTTTAACCGCATCTCGGTTAGACTGCATGCGCAAGCACCTAACCACCCATTTTATTTCCATCCAATCATTTGAATTTTTATTCAATCAATTTGCTCCGAATTTTAGCAGGCTTTCTGTACAGTTTTGAATGACTTCTCCATTGAGCTGGTGGTACCCCTATTTTTATTTTGTATTAGCATAACTTAACAATATCTCGACTCCATATTTTAATTTGTTAATAGTTTTAGTTAGGATTGGATATTACTTTCTATGTTATTTAGTATTAGAAGTTTGTTCATTTAATAAATAAAGAAAAGTATTTGCTTAAAAAGGCATCCAAATAAAATGTAATTATACAACAAGGACTGTCCGATTGCCGCAGTGCATTTGGTCTCCCATTCACCCCGCGGATGACCGGGCGAGCACCGATAACTGCACAGAAATAGTATTGATTACACCCTGCAGCTTCCGTGTTCCGTGTCACAGATAATATGTAGTTATATGACGCTTGTCGTGATTTGTATTACATTTTCCACTATGGTACTGCTGTACTTAGTTTGTGGGGTAATTGCGTAACATACTTACAGTCTTAGCGCGGTTGTTCAGTGGATGGGTGACTATCTTTACATACCAAGACCCCTCCGTGCCTCAGAAAGCACCGCTGGTCCCGGCTGTCACTCGTGTTCATCTTTGACAGTCGTTACGTGTCGTCAGAAACCTGCAAATCTGACAACCAGTCTTACCAAGGGGTATCATATTACCCAGTAACTGGGTTGTGGAGGTCAGATAGGCAGTCGCTTCGTGTAAAATACTGGTATTCAGCTGCATCCGGTTAGACTTCAAGCCGACCCCAAAATAGTTGGGAAAAGGCTAGGCAGATGATGACTGCTTTCATTTTGACAGTTCAACAACATTCATTGCGTTATTTACGTTGTTTAGCAGATACATTTTTCGAACATATGAAGCAATGGATTAGCAATATCCTTCAAATTATACAGATTAAGATTGACAGTGTGTTACGCAATTTAGGTGCTGTTTAGGAAAGGATGGGTTGCAAGTGTAGCGACACACATGCCGAATGATTATTTATTTTAGTTCTTTTAGCATGAAATATATAGAAAATTGATTATTTAGTCTGAAAGTGTCACCGGTAACTGAAGAGTTGTGTGGAAATCTGTTGTCACGGAGATATGAGGAAAATGTCGTGAGGAGAGTTTTGAGTACGCATGTCGATGGTTATAAGAGTAGGGGAAGACCAAAGAAACGATGGATGGAATGTGTGAATGATGATATGGTTAGAAAGTGGGTGACTACCGAGATGACGACTAATAGAGAAGTATGGAAGAAAAATTCATGTTGCGCCGACCCCAAATAAATTGGGTTAAGGGAGAATGATGGCGACACTTTTGCTGTAGTATGTGTGTTCAAAGCGTATATATAAATACTCGTAGTTGTAGTTTAGAAGTACGATTTTTTATTTATTTATTTTTGGAACGAAATTCTTTAACGGAGCTTGCGGCAGGAGTAAACTGCAAGAAATCCTCATGTAACGAAAAAGTCTTCTGTCATGCGACTTTTTAATAATATAATTATTATAAAAGAAAGAGATAGAGAGAGAGATGTTTTTATGGTTTTTGAGGGTGCTGAAGCCAATAGTGTGGTCAAAATGAAAATCCAAGATGGCGACTGCGAAATTTTTCAAATTTTTCATCATGGGTGTCGTTATCATGGTTCTCAATGGTTCCATTCGTAATCCAATGGTTGCTACGAAAAAGTTTAAAATTTTCGTCATTTTGAAATTTTCACAGCCTCCATCTGGGATTTTCATTTTGAACTTCGTTCCTGCCGGGGTTCCCCCGACACCACGCGTTTTTTTTTATTTAGTTACTCTCAAACGTTGTTAATTTATTTCTTTGTGCCTGTTATTTAATACATAATTTATACAGCGAAAAGAGGTTTCGTTCCAACGAGGGCTCCCACGATACCTCTCGACTTTTTTTTAATGACACGACTTTTGACTAGTGAAAACTAAAACGATATATTTGTATGTGTCGCGTAAACCATTAAGAAATTAACATAGTATAAACAACTGGACGAAGAGATGGCCGATGGAGTAAAGCTGTGACCGAATGAAGGCCAAGGTTAGGCCAAAGAAACCAGGGAGTCTACTCCGAAGTGGTATCGGCTGAATGTTCGGCCGTTTCCTGCTACGATTGCTACTATTTGGTTCGGTCGGTCCCGATCCTACTCTCCTACACTCTTTCGAATATTGACTATGGTCCCGACCCAACTGAGCCGATCCGAACTTTTTTCGCATTTTTCAATAATATTCGGTTCGGCCATGTGTCGGTCCGATCCGATCATTCGCACTTTGCACTTCGTAGTAGATCCCCTGGGCCGTCCAAAAGCGCGCTGGGTTGACGATATCGTCAAAGTCGCGGGACACACGTTGATGAGAGAAGCACAGAACCGGGAAGTATGGCAGACGAAAGGGGAGGCCTATACCCAGGAGTGAGTGATTCTCGGCTGAAATGATGTAACAACTATCTATTTCTTTATTATATACTTTTAAAACGAAGTGTCTAAATCAATATTTTCTTCTTTTTTCAGGTAACTAAGGCGAATACTCGTATAGCAGCAATTGAGATTGTCAGGTATAATTTCATCATCTAGGAGGAAGGGGGGACGTATAAGGCTCAATTTACACTGCCGCGGAACGGAGTGGAAGCGTTTTTTTTCTGTACAAAGCATAATGAACTTTATGTCAAAATAGTAACGCACAAATTAGATACACACATACGCACAGGTCGCGAATCTTCTGGAGAATCATCGCGCATTCTCGGAGATTCCGGCAGTAATAAGCTCGTATTTAGTTTGTACGTTAGACAATTGACATAAAATTCATTTTGCTATATATAATATCGCTACGAAAATTCGCTTCCATTCCGTTCCGCGGCAGTGTAAATTGAGCCTAGTATTGTTAAATTCGACTGATGGGGAGAATTAAGATCGATTTCATTGGTCTACACTCTACGACGTAGAAATTTAAAAAATAATTTCTTATATGTAATGGTATAAAACTCTACATAATTTAAGACACAGCACAGTTAACGCTTCGGGACTTAACTCAGTGTATTTATTATGTACCGTTGTGATTTAAACGAATCTCTATAATCAATGCAGTATTTATTTTTAGTTAAGACTATGATTAATCAATTATATATATATTAATTATATATAGAGCAGTGGTGGCCAAGTGGTAACGGCTGCGACTTACGAGTTGTAGGTCGTAGGTTCGAACCCAGACAGGCGCTTTACTTTGTGTAAATTATTTCGTCACCACTGCTCTCAAAACGGTGAAGGAAAACATCGTGAGGACACATGTGACATCTGCCAACCCGCACTGGGCCCGCGTGGTGGATTACGGCCCATTCCCTCTCACCGAGAGGAGGCCTGTGTCCCAGCAGTGGGAACATTATAGGCTGATTATGATTAATTAATAATTATTATTAATTATATATTACAAAATAATTAATACAAATGAATAAATTAATAATTAATTAAGTAATATTTTTTTTTTTTTTTTAATTTTTTTTTTTTTTTTATATTTTATATCTTCAGCTTTATTATTAGTATACGAGTAGATATAGAGATCCTGTTAAAGAACCTCATCATCATCTGCCTAGCCTTTTTCCCAACTATGTCGGGGTCGGCTTCCAGTCTAACCGGATTCAGCTGAATACCAGTATTTTACATGGAGCGACTGCCTATCTGACCTCCACAACCCAGTTACTGGGTAATACGATACCCCTTGGCTTACCAAGGAGTATCGACTGGTTGTCAGACTTTCGGGCTTCTGACTACCCGTAACGACTGTCAAAAATCTACGAATGACTGCCGGGACCAACGGCTTAACGTGCTTTCCGAGGCACGGACGGGTCTCGGTGTGTAAAGATGGCCGATGTGTGATGGATGGATGGATGGGATGTTTGGATGGGATGGATGGATGGATGGTGCTGTTAAAGACATATAAAAATACCCGAAATTTTGGATTCCGTATCTCCCTTTCAAACTATTGTACGAGTAGATCTATCTCAATTTCAACCTCGACCACGATGAAAACTAAATAAACAAACAGTTAAAAAGTAACAAAACTAACAAGTTCAACTGTGATTACCGTTAACAGTTTAACTATGATTACGTTAATGTATATGTATAACCGTGTTAGCTATCCGTAATGAAGGCTAAAAGCCGATAATGAGGCTAAAGGTTTTTATTTACATAAATAACTAGCTTCCGCCCGCGACTCCGTCCGCGTGAAATTTGTTGTTCCCCCGACCCACGCCGTCGCATCGCATCACCTGCCCGCGCTACTCGTATCAGTTAGCGTTCTCTCTGACTTTTTTTCTCTTTGCTCGACTCCTAAGGGTCATAGCGTGATGTTAAATAGCCTATAGCCTTCCTCAAGAGTTGGGCTATCACATGCAAAATTAATTTTTCAAATCCGACCGTTCCAGAGATTAGCGCGTTCAAACAAACTCTTCAGCTTTATTGTTAGTACTCGTATAGATTACTCCCTCCCGCATCGTTAGTCTAGTGGTCGTCAGTGCTACTGCTGAACATGAGGTCCTGGGTTCAATCCCCAGGTCGGGCAAAGTGTTATTGGGATTTTCATTTCTCAGTACCAGCCCGGAGTTTGGATTTGTGCCCAGTTGATCTCAATAGACTCGCCTCCTTTTACATGGGACTTCATCATTACTAGCGAAATGGGATCGATATCCCCAATGGGATGGACAGACATGATGTTATGTTAAATTAAAATCTTCAGAAAGAATAGAAAGAGCATTTTTTTTTTTCAGTCATTACAACCAAAATTTATTATTTTCCTTTATTTCATTTAAATACCTACAAATTACTTTTTTTAAATATTTTTATAAACAAAAAGATAAAATAACATTTAAAAATATAAAAAATAGTAGCCCACCGGTATCGGGAACAGTATATACATTATTTATTTATTATTATTTTTTTATTATTAAAGGGATCAGTAAAATTGTCTACACCGATTGTATATTGTCCGTCCACTTCCACGTGGTACTGCCACGTGGAAGTGGACGGTTAATGGCAATTATAGTGTCGCCCCCTATTACATGGGACTTAAACATAACTGACGAAATGTGGGTGTACTATGGGTACACTCCTCTGCCTATAGGTTTTTATTTACATAAATAATTACTACCTAGTAAAAACATTCGTGGATTGGGATTTTATTTATCGCTTTTTCACTTCCCTCGTTAATTGGCCGCTTCTGTTTTACAAATTGACTCTTAAAGCCAAATTACTTTTTGACAGGATATTTTCCTACTTCAGAAAATATACAGGGTGACGAATTGAATTTTCCTTCTCTCGAAAATAAGTTTACTTAGTTAACTAGCTGTTGCCCGCGACTTCGTCTGCAATTCAGGTTGATAAGTAGCCTATGTATTCAGCTGCATCCGGTTAGACTGGAAGCCGACCCCAACATAATTGGGAAAAGGCTAGGCAGATGATGAAGTAGCCTATGTAAGGACATAGGCTACTTATCATAACCTGGACCATGACCTGGGTAAGGACCCAGGTCATGGTTTACCCATATGCCAAATGTCATCCAAATCCGTTCAGTCGTTTTAGCATGAAAGCGTAGAAAGGTTTTTTTTTTACACAAGTGGCCATCAAAAACCTTTTAATTAAAAAAGTGGTTTTTGGATAAAGTTTCGTAGGTTTAAACTGACATTAACAAAAGCCCTGGCTTTCATAATGACATCGGTAAAGCCCCTGCTCAAACTCATTAATTATATCAGAGCAGCACACAGAGGGCTTATCGGTGTTATCGGGCGCATGTCACTCCACAGCCTGACAGACCGATAATAATATTTAAAACAAACTTACATACATCCCTTTGGCTTGTTTACGTAGGTTTATAATAGTTGTATACAGGGTGTAAATGATTATACAGCGTGTAGCAGAAATATGTTGTCATATTTAAGGCTGAACGGGTGGGGAGGGGCCCATGGCTAAATAATAACAGCCGCACAGGTCGATCGATCATGTTAAGCTATGCTTGCCGCGGGTGGTCTGTGGATGGGTGACCATCTTTACATACCAAGACCCCTCCGTGCCTTGGAAAGCACGCTAAGCGGTTGGTCCCGTCTCTCATTCGTGGATCTTTGACAGTCGTTACGGGTCGTCAGAAGCCCGAAAGTCTGACAGCCAGTCTTACCATCATCATATCAGCCGTACGACACCCACTGCTGGGTATAGGCCTCCCCTAAGGATCTCCACGACGATCGGTCCTGCGCTGCCTGCATCCACTGGCTTCCCGCGACCTTCACCAGATCGTCGGTCCACCTTGTCGGGGGCCTACCCACTGAGCGTCGTCCGGTGCGCGGTCGCCATTCCAGAACCTTTCCGCCCCAACGGCCATCGGTTCTTCTCGCTATGTGTCCCGCCCATTGCCACTTCAGCTGAGCAATCCTTCGAGCGATGTCGGTTACTTTAGTTCTCCTGCGGATCTCCTCGTTTCTGATTCGATCACGCAGGGAAACGCCGAGCATGGCTCTCTCCATTGCACGCTGGGTGACCTTGAGCCTTCTTATGAGACCCATAGTTAGCGACCATGTTTCACTGCCGTAAGTCATCACTGGCAACACACACTGTTCATAGACTTTTGTCTTGAGACACTGAGGTAAGTCGGACGCGAAGATTTTTCGAAGCTTCCCGAATGCTGCCCACCCAAGTTGGATTCGACGAGAGATCTCTTTCTCGATGTTGGACCTACCTAGCTGGACTGCCTGTCCTAGGTATACGTAATGGTCAACAACTTCAAGTGTAGTGTTCCCAACATGAACTGGAGAGGGTACAACATGGGCGTTTGACATAATTTTCGTCTTATCCATGTTCATCCTAAGACCCACTCTTTGGGAAGCACTACGGAGATCTTCGAGCATTGTGTTCAGGTCTTCCATGGTCTCAGCCATAAGGACTATATCATCGGCAAACCGAAGGTGTGTTAGGTACTGGCCATTAATGTTGATGCCGAGTCCTTTCCAGTCCAAGAGCTTAAAGATATCCTCCAACGCAGCTGTGAACAGTTTCGGAGAAATAACGTCTCCCTGTCTCACACCACGCTGCAGTTGGATAGGATTTGTGTTCTGGTTCTGTACTCGGATCGTCATGGTGGCATTTTGGTATAAGTACCTCAACACTTCGATATACCTATAGTCCACTTGGCACCTTTGGAGAGACTGCAGTACCGCCCAGGTTTCAATCGAATCAAAGGCTTTCTCATAGTCCACGAACGCCAAGCAAAGTGGCTGATTATACTCCTCAGTCTTCTGTATAACCTGCCGCAGCGTATGGATGTGGTCTATGGTGCTAAAGCCCTTTCGGAATCCGGCTTGTTCGGGAGGTTGGAAGTCGTCGAACTTGCGAGCGAGACGATTCGTAAGGACTCTCGAAAACAACTTATAGACATGACTCAGAAGCGAGATGGGTCTATAGTTCTTTAAGAGGGATTTGTCACCCTTTTTAAAGAACAAGATCACCCCACTTATGTTCCATGTCTTTGGCGTTCTGCCCTCGACGATGACGGAATTAAAGAGCCTCTGGAGGACTTTGAGTATCGGCTTACCGCCCGCTCTCAGTAGCTCTGTAGTGATTCCATCGTCACCCGCCGCCTTGTTGTTTTTCAGCTGTTTGAGAGCCAAACTAATCTCGTACAGGCTGACGTCCGGGATATCTTGGGTATAGTGTCGGGTAAGCTTGGCTCTGGGGTCTTTAGCCTTGCTTTCAACAGGTGTCTGCGTGGAATATAACTGCCCATAGAAGCTCTCGATCTCCCTCAGGATTTCAGGCTTCGATGAAATGATGCGTCCGTCGTCAGTTTTCAGCTTCGCCATCTGGCTTTGCCCAATAGACAGATCTCTCGCGAACACTTTGGAGCCTTTATTCCGCTCGATGGCCTCTTTAATACGATTCGTATTAAATTGGCGAAGGTCGCTCGTCAAAGACTTAGATATCCGTCTATTAAGCTGCCGATAGCGATTAGCATCTACTGAACTCTGGAGCCTCATTTCACGTCTCTGATCCATGAGTAGGAGTGTGTGGTCGGAGAGTTTCTTTATCTTGGGACGGCGGGTCTTAAAGAATTTGGACCCTACCGTACGGACAGTATCCACCACCATGTTGTTTAGATCGTTCACATCTATGCTGTTCTCAAGGGCTTCGAAGCGGTTTTGGAGTTCGAGTTGAAAGCTCTCGGGGTTTTGAATATGGGCCGGCAATGGTCGAATTGTTGACTTTATCAGTCGAGATCTTTCCAGCTTTGGGTTGATATTCAATGTGCCACGTACCAATCGGTGATCGCTCCCTGTCTTAACAGCGTTGATCACAGTGACATCATTGAATATTTGCTTTTTCGTCGACATGATAAAATCTATCTCATTTCTGACTGTACCGTCCGGACTGACCCAGGTCCACTTTCGGCTTTCCGGCTTTCGGCTTTCCGGCTTTCTGAAGAAGGAGTTCATCATAAAGAGGTTCTCCTTCTCCATAAAGTCAGCCAGCATCTGGCCTCTGTCATTCCGTTGCCCAACTCCAAATTGCCCCACTCTCAGCTCATCACCGCATCGTTTCCCCAACTTTGCATTGAAGTCCCCCATCACAACGGTGTAGTGGGTTTTGTAGCTATGCATGGCTTTAGAAATCTCCTCATACATAGCCTCCACTTCGTCATCTTGGTGTGTCGAGGTCGGTGCGTAGACCTGTATAACATTCAACGAATACCGTTTAGATATTCTGAGTATAAGGTACGCCACCCTGGTCGACACACTTCCGATGGTAATCACGTTGTTGACAAGGGACTTGTGGACGATGAACCCGACACCACCTTGGGACTGTTGGTCGCCCTCCCGGTAGTATAGCAAGTTACCGGAGTTGAGGATTATCGAGTCCTCTCCCTCTCTTCGGACTTCAGATAACCCGATAATGTCCCAGTGTAACTTGCTGATAACTTCTTCCAACTCGGTTAACTTCGCGTCGGTCCTCAGTGTGCGCGTGTTATAAGTTGCCAGGTGCAGTTGTCGTCGTTGTTGGTAGCCGAGCCGCACCCGGGGATTCTTAGCACCCCCTGCCCCGCCGTTACCGTAGCCGCTACCGTAGCTAGGAATAGCGGGGCCGCCGGGGACTGGGGGCCGATTTTTCGATCCATTGTGCATGAGGGGGGGGGTTTGCCATAATCGCCACGCTTGGCAGGCGGGTTGGCGATCGCAGTAGGCCAAGGTTTTTGGAGACGCTGCTGCCCGTCTCTTGAAGGCTATGCTCCCTTAGTCGCCTTTTACGACACCCACGGGATGATAGGGGGTAGTGCTATTCTAGGCCGGCACCTACACGGCACAGTCTTACCAAGGCGTATCGTATTACCCAGTAACTGGGTTGTGGAGGTCAGATAGGCAGTCGCTGCATGTAAAATACCTACTGTAAATTCAGCTGCATCCGGTTAGACCGAAAAACGACCCTAACATAGTTAGGAAAAGGCTAGGCAGATGGTGATGATTTAAGGGTGAACAACTTTCTCCATCCAACATCGTAATCGCGATACATTTGGGGTCGAGTAGGGTTTAAAGTTTTGTATCATTTATTTATCAATTTTTTTTTGTTTTGTTTTGCAATTATACTCCACCTAAGTTTAAATTGTGTTTTTTTTACAGAATAGATAGGCTAGTGCATTTATGAGAAAAAAATGACAAAATGAAGATACAATTAGGACCTGACAGAAAATTTATATACATATACCCTACTAGCGGACCCGGCAGACGTCGCGACGTACTGCCCGGAAAAGTAGCGCCACATACCCGGTCCAATTGTATTTTCAAGCCATCCAGGAACCCATTGAAATATACTCACACAATTTCATCCTAATCGGTCGAGTCGTTTAGGAGGAGTTAGGTGACAAACACACTTACAAAAGAATTACATAAATATATATTAAGATGTAAAAAAAAACTTCTATACAGAAAAAAAATAGTTCATCCCTAGGTCATAAGTAAAACCATAGACCTGCAGATGAGTAATTTTATTACGATTATTAATAAATATAAATAGGCCTATAAACAATATTCCCACATTAATCATTATTATCTTTCTTCCAAGAAATAATCACATAATTAAGAGCAATAAACTCTCTGAGATTTATATGCAACAGACGTCCCATTGTAAACAGATCAATGGTTCACGAGTACGTTATTAATAAATTTAATTTAATGAATATATTAATAAACTGATTTGCTGCCTGTGGGGTGCGCTAAAAATAGGAATGTCGCCGTATAAGTAGGTACAAATGTTAAGGTTTGTTTAAGCTTTATCGAAAGAGCTAAGCAACGTAATTTCGTGGAGAGTTGTCCTTTGAGCTAGTAGAGGTGACATGTCTAATTCGGTTTAGGGCTGATTTTACCAAAGTCAGAAGGCCCATTCCCGTAATTAAAAACGTCCAAAATCTAGTCGCAATCTCATCTCAGCGGCAAATAATGTCAAAAATGTAGGGAAATTAGGTGTTTTTGACAGATTGAGACTGAGATCAGACTGTGAACGTTCTTAAAATTACGAGAATAGTCCCTCAGATATCTTTCATCCGTGGATTAAAATTGACGTCTGACAGTTCTACTATAGAAAAACTACTATTCTTAGGATAAGACTTTTTCTAGGTGTAAAAGTTTGGTGGAATGCTCCCTTAGTCATAGTCGTTGACAAATGAATGGACCATTTGTGATTTGGACCACATGCGTGGCGAACCATTTGTGAATTTAACCACAGAGCTGTCCAAATTGGACCATTTTTGACCATTTGACGAATTGTTTCTTTTTTTTTTTTGTTGTTTTCGTTATTTTGTTAGTTTTAATGTGCTTTTTCTATTGTTGTATTTCCTGTGCGTGTCCCAAATTTTCTTTCTTTCTAACTGATAATTGGACCAACCGCGGCTTAATGCTTCCATAAATAAAACTACATATTATTATTAAATCACCAATAACCGCAGATTTATGACATCACCAACTGTCCTATTGAATCCAGCGGGGTAATTACATAACACACTATTAGTAGCAATCGGTTTCATTTTGACAGTTCAACAACATTCATTGCGGTATTTAGGTACGTTGTTGAGCGGACACATTTTTCGAACGTATGAAGCAATGGATTAGCAATATCCTTCAGAATTATTCAGATTGAGATTGATAGTGTGTTACGCAATTGGGGTGCTGGTCAGTTGTTCATAACTAATACAACACCACGATAACTGACAATGTTTATTAAATAATTACTATTCTACACACAAACATGAGTACAGACAGCCGAGACGTGAGAAATATACACAATAGTGTATTGATAGTGTTTGTAAATATTTTGATCATCGTTGGTATATGTACGGACGCCAGCACATCAAGTTACTGCAATCTGTCAAATTTATTTAATAGATTTTCAACTTTATCGCCAAAACATTTCGGGTAGCTTGACCTGCTGGTACATAGTACTGTGAGTGTAGTGTAGGGGCTATAAAATGGTACAACGTTATAATTATTACTTACATTAATTCCGACCCAGCCTGTCCCTTGCTGCCCTCTCCCAGCGACACCCTAAGCCGAGATCCATACCCCACAGGGGGTGCCCTTAAGTTTTTTAAGCCCTGGCTGGACGCCTTAATTTATTGAGGCATCCACAGGCAAGCCCGGTTAAGCAGACTACAACCTCATAAGCTGAACTGCGAGATGCCATACCAAAAAATATATATATTACGTTTGTTCTAAGCGAACGTTTACATCAACGCGCCTATTCTATCACTGTTTTTAGAAACAAAAAAACCTCCAAAAATAATTTGAAAGCTCATTCTAAATTCGCTTGAATGTTCGAATTTATTGCCAGCCTGTACTACATAAGGTCGACTTTTGCAGATAACCTTTACAGGACTTCCATAGGTTGTGATATGACGCGAGTGTTTTTTTTTTCGTTGGCTACATTATTTTATCTATCGCCTGTAACCACACCGAGGTCGTCTGTGGTGAGCGGTTGTGGAACTCACTTCACCTACACCTGCGGCGCTATTTCGCAAGAAGCCGTAATTTCCCTTAAAATGTTCGCCGATCTACCGGCACGCATATTTCTAGACACCAGTGGGAGACTTTCTGGAGTCTCATCGTCTTTTCTGATCTGGCTGGCAAGTCAGGGGGTCTACTCCGAAATGGTATCGGCCGAATATTCGGCCGTTTCCTGCTACAAAGTTACTATTTGGTTCGGTCTTTCCCGATCCTACACTCCTACACTCTTTCGAATATTGACTATGGTCCCGACCCAGCTGAGCCGATCCGAACTTTTTTCGCATTTTTCAATAATATTCGGTTCGGCCATGTGTCGGTCCGATCCGATTATTCGCACTTTGCACTTCGTAGTAGACCCCCTGGTCTGTCTGTACTCATTTGATTTGATGTTACTACTGAGTCAATAAATCAACTCAGCCTATCGCAGTCCACTGCTGGACATAGGCCTCTCCCAGGCTGCGCCACAACACCCTGTCCTGCGCCTTCCGCATCTAGTCTGTCTCAGCCACCTTCTTTAGGTCGTCCATCCATCTAGCTGGGGGGCGTCCCACACTATGCTTTCTGATACGCGGTCTCTACTCCAGGACTCAACTGCCCTACCGGCCACCGATCCTTCGACAAACATGTACTACGAGTACTCATGGGAAATGGACTCCGAACCATACTGACCTGGGCCAGGACCCGGATTCCTCTCAACTCGTTTTGAAAAATAATATCGCACAAACTATAACCAAGATAGATTAATTGTAATGGATGGACAGCAGTTTCAAGGTCGTCCACTGGGATAACCGATGGTTAATTTTAACTACCATCTTTAACCAATTTATTGATTTTAACTGCATTATTTCATGGTTTTGCTACGGCTTGTTATGTTTAACGGGACTCTACGGTTTAATTATTATCGGTGTGATGAAAGTTTATGTATGAAATTATATGTCCGTGAAAAAGGTGCTTAGAACCATTACTTTGATGGTCCGTGGATTTTTTTGATGAAATTTAGCTGAGCTCGCTAAAAAACGAGAACTATTGATATTGTTATTGATTGATTGATATTGATATTAATTTCTTGCCTAGATATTTATTTAAATCTGTGTGGTGTGTTTCTTCAGGACTGAAATCTATACTAATATTATATCCAAAGAGATAAAACTTGTGAGTTTGTATATAGGGGGTAATGTTCGGAACTAGTGATCTGATACCGAAAATTCTTTCACTAATAAGAAGATACAGAATTGCCGAGTGTCATAGGGTATATTTTATGTTAAAACTAGTAATTTCACGGGGATGAAGTACAGGGCAGAAGCTAGTCAAAACGCTAGCAAACAGCGGCAGATGAGGGGTTTGTGTTGGATAGGAAAGGCTGGAAATAATAGTGCACCAGCTCAAATGGGTAGATTTTGCGAATCTGGAACAATCATGACTACCTTGTTGGTCTAGTTGTCGAAAGCGCTACTACTGAGCTGGAGGTCTTGGATTCGATACTCAGGTCAGGCAAAGTATTATTAGGTTTTTCCATCAGGAATTTCTCAGCAGCAGCCCGGAGTCTGGATTTGGCTTGGTTGACGGCAAAAAGCTCGCCCCCTATTACATTCAACTTAAACATAACTGGCAAAATGTGGGTGTACTATAGGTACAACTCTGCCTAACCCTTTCAGGATGATAGGCGTGGTGTTGTGTTATGTCAATCGTCAATTAAAATATTGCATTATGTGAAAGAGTAGGGTGCCTGCCGTTTTGCCGAAAAGATTTTGCCAAAATTTCATTACCCAAACAAATTTTAGCAACCTTTTTTTATACCATTGCAATATTTCGAATGATTTTAGTTCGCATATTTTCATTTGGTCAAATTTTTACTTGGCAAAATATTGCCAAGTATAATGTCATTATGGCATTTGGTCTATAATCAAATGATTTATTACAGCAAACAATCTTCAGACAATAAACGTTTGGTGAAATGATTTGTTAAGACAAAAAATGTTAAGGCAAAAATAGCATTTTTTGGTAATTAGGTTAGATTAAAACTATGACCTCCTACGCACGAGCCGAGCGAGCGAAGCGAGCGGTGCCGCGGTAGCGGCTGGCGAGTGCCAGACACGACTTGCATTAATAGGAAAAAAGATATTGTTTTTAGTAGGGTACCCGGAACTCAACTATTTAGATTAGGTTAATTACTTATTTTTAAAAAAATGGTTAGGTTAGGTTAGGTTAAAACTGTGACCCCCTACGCACGAGCCGAGCGAGCGAAGCGAGCGGTGCCGCGGCAGCGGCCGGCGAGTGCCAGACACGACTTGTATTAATAGAAAAAAAGATATTGTTTTAAGTTACCCGGAACTCAACTATTTAGATTAGGTTAATTTCTTCTTTAAAAAAAATGGGTAGGTTAGGTTAGGTTAAAACTGTGACCTCCTACGCACGAGCCGAGCGAGCGGAGCGAGCGGTGCCGCGGCAGCGGCCGGCGAGTGCCAGGAACGACTACATTATATAGAAAAAAAATAGTTAATATTCATATTATTATTACCTGTTTAGAATTTTTGATTTACCTCCTACCCACTTAGCAGTTCACATTTTTGTCATTGAAGCATTTGACTGAATAGGAAAGGGTGAATTGAAAACTGACGATACTAAATATTTGGCTTATTTGATTTTGCGTAAAAACTGTTATTCCAACTGAAACATTTGATTAAATGAAAAATGTTAAAAGTACTAGTTGGTAAACAAGTTATAGTTTAAACGTTCATTTGCCAAACATTACGTTTGCGTTACAATTTTTTGTCAATAGATTTTATGCTAAGTAATAATTTGGCAAATGAAATTATGCGAAACATTTTTTGGGAAATGAAAATTTGTCAAATTCCTTTCGGTCAAACAAGGGAGACCCGAAAGAGTAACCCACTGACCATTCCACTGACCATCCCAAAGGCCAAAATTAAACTAAATTACACGGGTCCCTTTAAAATTGATTAAAAGCCGTCCATGAACCAAGATCATCGCGGTTTTGACCTTGCCACTAATTCAACCACCATGAAACTAGTGAATGGTGTACAAATCAACCATGACATTACGTTGTATTCAATTAAAGGAAAGTGCTGCCATCTCGTTGCAAGCAACTTTGTTGTTGATATGAATGAACTTTTGACATTTGAATTGATAAATCTATTCAGTGGTTGTCAATGCAAATGTCAGTGAATGAATGACCATCTTTACATACCAAGACCCATCTGTGCCACGGAAAGTACGTTAAGCCGTTGGTCTCGGATGTCATTCGTGGATCTTCGATACTCGTTACGGGTCGTCAGAAGCCCGAAAGTCTGACAATCAGTCTTACCAAGGGGTTTCGTATCACCCAGTACAGTTACTGGACTATCGAGCGACTGCCTATCTGACCTCCATAACCCGATCCCAACATAGTTGGGAAAAGGCTAGGCAGATGATGAATCTATCCAATTGTTAATCAATATAATTATGGAAAGTAAATAATGTTAAATCAACATTATTGAAAATAAACTGCTGTTCGTTGGTCACTAGAAAACGGTTAGACTTTTTAAAACGAAAGAGTCTGAATTGGAAAGTTGCCCGGAAAAAACGGAAGGTGTTTTTGTCTATGGGATTTTTGTATGAAGGCCATATTAAAATTTTGACAATACAACGTCTGTCGGGTCTGCTATACATACCCTGTCCATTAGAAAATAAATATATAAACTGCCTTATCTTATTGAATTATCTTATTTACGCCTTCTTACAGATATTATAATACCATACGTGTATCAATCAATGTATTGTGTGTTGATGCAATCACTAGTTACATCTGTCAAAAACCGGTTTACCTAATGGACAGGGTATATAGTTCATAATAATTCCACAGAACAAATAAGTATCTACCTTAAAGTTTTAAGATTGTGATAAAGCATAGGTAAACTCGTTTTAAGCCATTCTAAATTCAGCCCAATTCAGTTTAGCAAAGTGTAACGCAAATAATAGATACTATAATTGGAACAGGTATCTATTGTTACAAACTCGAACATTAGATGTAGGTGACAGATAACAGCAAGTACTGAGATCGAAGTCACCTGTACACTGTCAAATAACTTGTTGTTTGTGATGGCAGGTGAACAAATTATGTTATATTTGTGCATAGATTGATCTCATTGGAGAGTTAGACAGAGTTTGTAGACCTGACGGACTCGCGCAGTTACGAAATACAAACTCCCCAAGCCAAGTCCAAAATTGGATTTGGACGATAACTTTTGTCCCAGTGAATACCTACATATAAAGCGGAACAAATATTTATTTAGAAGCTGATTTAGCTAGAAACGGGGATGACTACTGAGATAACGGCTAATATTCTTAGCGTGTCGATAGCAAAAATAAAGTTTTTTTTTTTTTTTAATCTGTTTGGCCCAAAATTCTGCAAGGTGGATAGCATTCGCTGACACAGCCATTATGTCCTCACGTGTGCATGTGACAGAGGCTAAGAGAGATGTATGAAAGAAAAACTCATGCTGCGACGACCTAACTAAATTAAATTGTGATGAGGGCAGGAGGATGATGATACAGGGTGCTTAAATCGATGGGTACTTCTACCTCAACAAGAAGTCCTACATCACCCTGATTACGTTTTTCATATTCCTGTATCGAAAAGGTATCAGCCTAAATATAATCAGCCTGTAATGTTGCGACTGCTGACCCGGTGCGAGCTGGTAGATCACCTGTCTTTGATTTTTTGGATAGGTACCTATTTGAAATGCCGGTTTCCCTACAATGTTTTCGAATAGGTATCTTCAGCTCTTATTTAGGTAGGTATATGAGTAGACCATGTAATTTATTACCATTAATTCCTATCTTCAACTACTTTATATTTACACTGAACCATCTTCCCAAACGAAAAATACACCATGCATGCGTACTAACTAACTCATTAACATATGCATTTTGATCTACGCTCGTCATTTCGTGGCGCTAGCCACATACAAATAGGCTGTATCTAGTTGGATCTCATGCTCGGACGCGCACGCGCAGTATTTCGCAATGAACAGTTACTCTGTGGCGATGTTTGTTAGTGTGTGTGTGTGTGTGTGTGATATAATGTATGTAGGTATGTGTTACGTGGGGTAATGAATCTAGGGTTTATGGGTTGTTTATTTTTGTGTTAGTGTAGAAATTCTTTCCACCATAATACCATCCCATTGTACGGACGCCAGCACATCAAGTTACTACAATCTGTCAAATTTCTGAGATTTTCAACTTTATCATTAAACATTAAGGTTCAAGGTTGATTGGGAAAATTTGACAGTTTCGGGTAGCTTGACCTGCTGGCGTCTGTACCACTGCAAGGTATAAGCCGCTTCTCATATAGAGAAGGCACTAGTATTGATAACCACGCTTGCTCAAGACGGGTTGGCGATTTCAGATTTATATCCTACCCAATATTATAAATACGAAAGTGAGTTCGTTTGTTACGCTTTCACGCTAAAACGGCTGAACGGATTTGGATGAAATTTCACAGGTAAGTGGCCTGGGACCTAGAAAAAGACATAGGCTACTTTTCATCCTGGATCGCAGATGAAGTCACGGGCAACAGCTAGTTAGCTATATAAGTCCAGGTTTCCTCACGATATTTATCCTTCACCGATGTCTTTTCCGAAACTAACTTTCTTCCGTAAAGTTCTATAGTTCGTGCTAAGCATAGGGTTTCTCAATTTAACACTGTAATAAACACTGCCTTGTTGGTCCAGTGTTCGCAGGCGCTTATATCGAAAAAGAAACGTTAAAAGCTTTCCCCCAGTTTTTGGTTGGCCATCAGAATCGATATGTATCACGTTCAACGTTCATTCATATGTGTCATCATTCTCCTGCCGTTATCCCAATTTATTCGAGGTCGGCGCAACAAACATATCCCTTTCTTCCACACTTCTCTTCGGTAGTCACACCCTTTCTAACCATATCATCTTTTCATGTTTCAACGTTATGTAATCAAATAATATGTTGCCATATCAATTCCAGTCAAAGACAACAATAATGTCGTGTATAAAGGTCCACTTGAAGACAATCATTCTGATAGTTATAAATAGAATAATTTAATGCCGGTCCCACACGCCGCCGTCATCTACTTGGCTTTATAAATAGTTACTCGCATACAATTGATATTGAAAGGCACAGGAAACAAAAACAATGCCTCTATTAACTAATGCTTAGAGATATCATCGATTTAGACGTCAGTATCTCACGCTGTGTAAAGCCTACCATCTTATAAAAATAATAAAAGATAGCTCAGGTATAGAGGCTCGTGGCTAAACGGTAACAGCCGCTAGGGTCGATCGAAAGTTAAGCTACGCTTGCCGCGGTGGATTCGTGGATGGGTGACCATCCATTACATATCCAGATCCCTCCGTGCCCCGGAAAGCACGTTAAGTCATTGGTCCCGGCTGTCGCTGCGGGACGAACCCGCTGATTGCCGGTTGTTTGACTGTCGTTACGGGTAGTCGGAAGCCCATAAGTCTGACAACCAGTCTTGCCAAGGGGTATCGTGTTACCCAGTAACTGGGTTGTGGAGGTCAGGTAGGCAGTCGCTCCATATATGATGCTGGTATTCAGCTGCATCCAGTTAGACTGGCAGCCGAACCCAACATAGTTAGAAAAAGGTTAGACAGATTGAGTTAGCTCAGGTATAATCGACCTGAAAATTAATTTACCACCCTATGTTTAAATGTCAAATGTAAAATTTCAACAAAACGTCAAAGTCTTATTAGTTTTAAGACCAATTTGACAGATAGTGGCGCCGATTCCCTTATTCACAAACTAAACTAAATTTAAGTTCCGTGCATCTTTTTCTTTCTATTTTATTAAGAAAAAAGACAGAAGATTAGTTTAGTCCTGTCAAATTAGTCAGCGCCTGACGTAAATTGACATATTTTTTGTGGCCATGTTTATAATCACGTCTAAACTTGCTATGCAATGTCTAAATTTAATAATAATAATAATAATTCATTTATTTCAGGTCTTTAACCCATATAAATTTAAACAGATAATAATTTTACAACTGTCATGCTTACACTATGTCACATCCCATTACAGATTACAAATTAAATCATAATTACAGAAAACAAAATTTAAAAAATGTCAAAATAATAATAATACTAAGAACATAATAAATTACTGAAAATGTCAAAATTTAAAATGATACAATAAAATGTCACATGTTCATACCAAATTTAAAGATGATAATAAGTGCAGGCGCTGGCATGCAGCTGCAGCCAACTCCGCAAGAAAGGAGAATCCCACCGCTCGGACAACACGCTCAGGACTCCGTTCGAACTGCCCCTACAGCGACGCAGAAGCGATGCACTCCTTTTCCGGATTATTCCGTGGAAGTCATCGGTAGTAGCATCAGCGAACATCGCTGATGCGCTACAAAACCGGGGCCGCCCCAACAGAATCCTAAACGCGTTGTTGTACTGGACACGTAGCGCATTGTATGCCCGCTGAGTAAAGTTAGTCCACAGGCTGCACGTGTAGAAGGTCTGGCAGTAAGCCTTGAACAGGGTTACCTTCACTTGTGAAGAACAACGTGCAAACCTGCGAGCCAACATGTTGCAACGGACAGACAACGCCCTACGTTCTCTCTCAATGTCCGTATTGTCCGACAAGTCATCAGTGACCCAGTGATTTACCCTGTTCAACAATGATCCGCAAAGAGAGACAGGAGGTTCAGTTGAGTAACTTTTAGTACCAGCTTTAAAGATCATGTATTCACTCTTCTTTGGGTTACATCTGAGCCCATGGGCCTCCGCGTAAGCTTCACAAATGTTCAACAGTTTACGCAACGCAGAGAGCGAAGGGCTCAGCAGCACCATGTCATCCGCATAACTGATATTATTTATACAAACTCCATCAATAGAACAACCGACTTTAGTGCTGCTGAGCTCCCCAATCAACTGGTTAACGTACAGGTTGAAAAGGCGCGGCGAGGTTAATCCCCCTTGCCTCACGCCACAGTTTTTTTTTTTTTTTTTTTGACAGGACTAAACTAATATTTATCTTCTGTCCTTTTCTTAATGAAATAGAAAGAAAAAGATGCACTAAACTTAAATTTAGTTTAGTTTGTGAACAAGGGAATCGGCGCCAATGTAAACCTTAGTGAATTTTAAATTTATTGGTAGTTGGGAGTGTTTGTCAAGAGTATTTACGAGATCGACTTAACCAACCCTTTTATGTAAAGGTACTAAAATCATGCCTAAAATGGCGTAATTTTTTATGTAAGTATATTTATAAATAAACTAGCTTCTGCCCGCGACTTCGTCCGCGTGAAATTCCTTGTTCCCCAGACCCACCCCGTCGCATCGCATCACATCGCCTGTCCGCGCTATTACTTCGTTTTTCACTTAGCGTTCTTTCTCACTTTTTCTGGTTTTGCTCAGGTCCTAAGAGTCATTGCGTGATGTTAAATAGCCTATAGGCTTCCCCATGAAGTGGGTTATCAGATGTTAAAACAATTTTTCAAATCTGATTGGTAGTTCCAGAGATTAGCGCGTTCAAACAAACTCTTCAGACACTGACGGTCGGGCTGGTCCACAAATTCAAGGTCACTCAGCGCGCTATGGAGCGAGCTATGCTCGGAGTCTCTTTGAAGGATAAAATCAGGAATGAAATTAACCGGAAAAGAACCGTAGTTACCGACATAGCGCACAGAGTAAGCAAATTGAAGTCGCAGTGGGCTGGCCATGTTTGTCGAAGGACCGATGGCCGGTGGAGCAGACGAGTCCTGAAGTGAAGACCGCGTATCGGCAAGCGTAGTGTGGGACGCCCCCCAGCTAGATAGACGGACGACCTAAAGAGGGTTGCGCTGGGATGGACTGGATGCGGCAGGCGGAGGACAGGGTGTTGTGGCGCAGCCTGGGAGAGGCCTATGTCCAGCAGTGGACTGCGATAGGCCGAGTTGATTGAATGCTTTGACAACTGATAATAATACGTCGCTTGCCGTTTGGAGTGATATCGATTTCAGGGCGGAGCTGCCGCAAGTCCGGTCCTAGTGATTTCATTAAAGTTCGTGAGCGACGCAAAAATCAAAGCATTGAAAAGCCGATATTCCTGAAATAGGTCACCTTTTACTAAATAAATAAAAATATAAAACTGTCTCGTCGGTCTAGCGGTTGCAAGCGCTACTGCTGAACATGAAGTCCTGGGTTCGATTCCCGGCTCGGACAAAGTGTTACATATTGGGTTTTTCTTTTTCCATCTGGGATTTCTCAGTAGCAGCCCGGAGCCTGTATTTGTGTCCGGTTGTTGGCAATAGGCTCGACCCCTATTACATGAGACTTAAACATAACTAACGAAATGTGGGTGTAACTGTACTATAGGTACACCTCTGCCTAACCCTTCGGTGATTACAGGCGTGATGTTATATAAAACTTAAAATTTAAACAGGAAAACAAAACTACAAAAAAAAGTCAAGTTGCAAGAATAGAAGTTCCATTGACAATTTGGTGTATTTATTTTAGGTTTTTTTTCTTAGAAGCACCCATGTCCCTAGTAATTACCATGAATCCCAAATTAATAGTAATTAACACATCGTAGAATTTTGTTGTACTATTATCTGCCTTTAGTAGGTAGTAATTAGAGTACTTAGTGAACCCTCATTATTTTACGGTCTTTGCTGCATTATTTGTTCAGTACATAAATTGATACTGCAAATTGACCATTCATTTATTAACGTTTTTGCTTCTGAAGCGAACGCACCCGTTACTGATATTCTCGGTGCGCTTATTGAGTCAATTGTGATTAATTTTGAAAAAACTTATTGGTTCTTTCTGGGTGATACAGTGATGTTCTAAATTGAAAATACCGAATGCCATAGATAAACATTGTGATTGTTTTGTATTTACGGAAACGTTGAAAGAGCTTGGAAATAATGTAAGTTTTTAAACCTTTTCCATTCTCATCTAAATCTTTTTTTAGATTGAAGATCTTTGTCTCATTGATCATTTTGGTCTTTTATAGGCTATTGTTTTCTCCTTTCTTCCTAGGCAGACTAGATTAAGTATTCTCCATCTACTATATTTTAACACGCAATGGTTTCGAAAATGATATACTCAAAAACTCTAACTCAAAGCATTTAATAGGAATATATTTGATATAAAAAAGTTGGCAACCCTACACCCGACTTATCACATTAGGGCTTTATAATACCTACCTCTGATTACTTTATTATTGGCACAGAAAAGACAACTGATAGAAAGATATAAAACTAGTGTGAAATATCAGATAAATTGACGTAAATAAATTTTCAAAAAAAAATATTTAAGTACACACATAATAAAACGCTAACAGTCTTAAAATAATAATATGTACAAGTATATAAAAAGGAGGGAAAATAATCTAAGGGCATCAAAAAATTCGTCCGCGTCGCTGTCAATAGGAAACGTGCCCAAAAGGCTGGCAGCATTTTGGGCATATATTTTCATAATAAAAAACTAAGCACCCACTTTCTACAATTCGTTCCAATCAATACATGAATAAAAGTAGTGTTCCACATTTGAAAATAATAAAATGGCGTGCAGTGCTCCACTTGCTAACTAGGTAATATTAACATCAAGTGCGATGCTCAGTTGTTTTCATTATGGTATAATGTGAACGTAAACATATATTTTGTACTTGTTGGGCCATGGAATAAGCGTGAAGTTGGAAGCGGTAGCGGGAATAAAATAATAAATGATTTTATTTCTGTAAGTAGGTATGTCAAAAACGTTTACACGTCAGTCAATCATATTTTTAAAACTAGATGAGGTCGGCGTTTCATATCTGACTACTCTGAGAAAAAAGGCCGAAACAAAATCAGAGGTCACAGTCTCTTTTAAAGTCCAGACATACTCTTCATCCGATCATGTGAAGACCATGTAGATTGGTGTCTGAAATGGTCTTTTGAGGGAAGAAACACACAGATTGAGTGGACCTGTCCAGTCAGTGAACGTATTTGTTAGTAATAAAAAAAATGATGTGTGTGTGTATTGTTTTTGGAAAAGCACGTTAAGCCGCTGGTCCCGGCTGTCATTTATCTTGGACAGTCGTTACGGGTCGTCAGAAGCCCAAAAATCTGACAACCAGTCTTACCAAGGGGGTGTTACCCAGTAACTGAGTTGCGGAGGTCAGATAGGCAGTCGCTTCATGTAAAATATACAGCTGAATCCTAGACTGGAAGCCGACCCTAACATAGTTGGAAAAAGGCTAGGAAGATTGATTGTAATTTGGGTGTAGTCTTGGTGTGAAACCAAAAAAAAAACATTTTAAGTACCTAAGTAAAAGAAACCTGAGTTCTAAACTTTTTAGTAAATTAGAACTTGGAAGTTGTATTATTTTTTCAACAAATTGCTTAATGCGAGAATTCCTTTTTAATGTTATCATTCCCAGAAAATAATTTTCTTTTCCCTAACGATCCTTCGACAACGAATGGCAAATTGTCACCACACCACTTCAAAAAGTTATTTTATCTTCTAATGACTCGTTAGCCGATAAGACTGGGATCTTTTTATCTACAAAGTCAAATCTTTTTGGTCATTAGGTAACGAGCCAAACTGTACTTAGAAGGTTTTGTTATTCCAGAAGTTTTTTGGTTAAAACCTCTTTATATGAAAGAAACGGCTGCCACAAAATACCGAGGACATTGTCTATTAGTCGACGCACCTTTTACCTTTTAAGACAGAGTAGTGTGGCCCAGTGGAAACATCCTTATTTAACAAGCCGTAGGTTAGATTCGAACCCAGATAGGCACTTTACTTTGGGTAATCACCACTGCTCTTAAAACGGTGAAGGAAAACATGGTAAGGAAACCGGCATTTCCCACGGGAACGCGCTACTGATACAAAAAGTAGCCTATGTCCTTCCCCAGGATGCCATCTATCTCCTTGCCAGATTTTATCGATATCCGTTCGGCAGTTTAGGCGTGAAAAGGTAACATACGATTTGAAAGTAGCTCTGTCTGTTATCTTTTCACGCCCTAGTCCTCCAGACCATACTTCGGTCATGGCGGCCAATTTAAACGGACACTAGCCTTCGACGCGGGAGTAATACTTAGTGCAGTCGTATCTGTGCAGACCTGCCACAGGTGCACTACCTCTTCCCTCATTCTCATAGTCTGATGGGAAGGCAATCCAACACGACCGGAGAGAGACCATTATAGATAATATTAGTATGTATCGTGAATGTCTGTTTTCACAACCGCTGATTTCGAGGCCCCAAAATCCACACTTAACAAACATCACACACTTAAGATTTTTATTTATTTATGCTAATATCTTTAGTAACGCCCGACATTATTTTCATATGGACCGTTAGTCCCTTCTTTTTAATTTAAATCTCCGTTTTATTGATGAAACAATATGCATATGCATACTTTAGCATTATGGAAATCTGGTGATCTTGTAACGATTTACTTTTGAAATTTTGACACGTGTGTTGGGTAAGTTCAAAGTTCAAACTATCGAGCGGAGATCCACAGGGGGGGGGGGGTCAAGGGTGGGCAATGGCGCCGATTCCCTTGTTCACAAACTAAAATAAATTTATGTTCAGTGCATCTTTTTCATTCTATTTCATTAAGAAAAAGACAGAAGATAAATATTAGTTTAGTCCTGTCAAATTAGTCAGCGCCGACGTAAATTGACGGATTTTTTGTTGGCATGTTTTTAATCCCGTCTAATTTGTCTATGGAGTATCTTAATTTGACAGGATAGTTTATAGTCGTGACATCTTGTTTGAAATTCTCATTTACAAACGCACGTAAATGAGAATTTACGGGTCATTTATGGGTCAAGGATAAAATAATAAAATATGAGTAAGTGGGTAATCTTTGCGTTTATTATTCACTAGCTTCTGTCCGTGACTTCGTCTGCGTGCAATTCTTGTTTCCCGCCCAACCACATCGCATCGCATCGCCCACCCGCTCTCTTACTACGTCTTCACGTAGCGTTTTTTCCGACTTTTTGCTCGGCTCCTAAGGGTCGAAGCGTGATATTAAATAGCTAGCGTACAACCATCCTCCAGAATTTGATCAATTCAAAATAATTTTTTTCTAATCCGACTCACTCGGTAGTTCCAAAAATTAGCGCGATCAAACAAAAACACACACTTATAAATTTATTGCGAATTATACCTTTTTTGTGAAAAAATAATCATGTATTGACCGTATCATAGATGAATATCATTATTTTATATGGAGCGACTGCCTATCTGACCTCCACAACCCAGTTGTGGGGTAACGATACCCCTTTTTTTTCCGGATGGGAAATCATCAAATGACCCCTCCCGCTCTGGGTGGAGCAGAAGGGAGTGTCAGACTCTTAAGAGTCTGACACTCCCTTCTACCACTACAACCCACCCATGTTCCTTCCTTTGCCCTTTGTGTTCCGGGGTAGCGGTAACCCTTTCGGACAATCCCGCTGACCCGGCAGGCTTCGGCCCTAAGAGGCCCCTCAGATAAACGATACCCCTTGGTAAAACTTGTCGGACTTTTTGAGCTTCTACCCGTAACGGCTGTCAAAAATCTACGAATGACAGCCGGGACCAACGAATCGAAAAACTACTTGATACATAAAAAAAACAGCTTGCTTTCACAAGTTACCTAATAAAAACAAATCAGGCACAA
Organism: Apamea monoglypha; assembly: GCA_911387795.2. NCBI lineage: Eukaryota > Metazoa > Arthropoda > Insecta > Lepidoptera > Noctuidae > Apamea > Apamea monoglypha. The sequence goes on along the minus strand of OU426935.1, from coordinate 8,150,668 downwards.
GTAGTGAGTAATTGTTAGCCACAATGATTGCCGTTATAGATGACGCTGCGCTCGCATCACGTCTCTGCGCTTGCGCAAGCCGCGGGTGTCACCGCAAACTACTGATCTAACAACTAGTGCCCACATCTGCTGAATACGTAATTTGTTGGTTGTTTAAGTTTCCTTGACCAGCATCTGTGATATGTCAGCGATTTGATTCATTAGTTCCGCAGTTTTTGATGAAATTGTGTGCGTGTGCTCTACTCGGTTGTCAGCTCTGCTTGGCCTATGTTTTTACTATCGAGAAAATAATTCTCGCTAGTTTAGGGCATAGGCCGAGCCAAGTTTCATCGTCTTCCTGCCTTTATCTCTTTTTTTTTTAGACTTTTTTTTCTACCTCTTTTAGCAGTCATCTCAGTGTTCTCTTGTTTCCTACTAGTCCCTACAAGTAGTTTTATGGCAGGAGTCAGGACTCATAACTATTATAAATACATCTTTCTAGGGTGTATTTTATCGATAATTATCTAAATCAGGGTTGGCTTCCAGTCTAACAGGGTGCAGCTGAATACCAGTACTTTACATGAAGCGGCAGCCTACCTGACCATCACAACCCAGATACTGGGTTATACGATACCCTTGGTAAGAGTGTTTGTCAGACTTTTGGGCTTCTGACTACGCGTAACGACTGTCAAAGATCCACGAATGATAGCCGGGGCCATAGATATAGGATTACATTTCTATGGCCGGGACCAACGGCTTAACGTGCTTTCCGAGGCACGGAGTGGCCGTGTCTCGGAAAGCACGTAAAGCCTGATCATGGTCACCCACAGACCAACCGCGGCAAGCGAAGCTTAACCTGATCGACGGACCTGTGCGACTCTTACTATTAATGAGCCACAAGCCAAATTATCTAAAGCAAATAGGTCCATCAAATTGTTAAAAACTTCAAGAAGTCTCTCCACCACGTACAATAGTCCACCTGAAGGACTAAGTGCGGAAACCAAACCCGTAACATAGAACATAGAAGTCTCTTCAACTACGCCCCATTGTACTTTATTCCGTTATTCACCTTCCGCTTTTCTTTATTCAAAGACAGTGATATCGATAGTTGCTTCCTCTATTACATACCGTAAGTACAGACGCCAGCACATCAAGCTCCCAGAAACTGTCAATTTTTTCCAATCAACCTTGAACCTAATACTTTAGCGATAAAGTTCATAATCTATTAAAGAAAGACGGATTGTAGTAACTTGATGTGCTGGCGTCTGTACCTAAATACCTATTCTTCTCCGACGATTAACAAAGCGTCATTCATCAAAAACAGTTCAGTTGTCTAAGAGACGACAACAAAAGAAGCTCTGTTTATAGCACAATTAAGTACAGATTCGGGTGATACAAAGGGCGATTAATTCCACTTTTACAATTCATTATATAAATATCTGTTTCATCTATGAATGTTTTGTGTACGATTATAATAATTTAAGTGGGACGTTACTTACGTGGTAGATAGATAGATTAGTGTAGAATAGAATATTCTTTATTATGTAAGTACACAATAAATATTACAGAATATAAATATAGAAACTTTACAAGGCGTGACAAATGGGCGGTCTTATCACTAAAAGCGATCTGTTAAAGACAACCTTTGGATGGATGTAGTAGGTATGTATGTGTGCCCAAAGTGATCTAAGTTATTCCATTATGCATTTGAGAATAATTTAAAAATCATTGACGAAATCAATATACAGCCTAGTAACAGCTGGACTAGAACAGCCGAGAATCAAGTTAGATTTGGTGCAATAGGAGAGGCCTATGCTATCCAGCAGTGGACTGCTATAGGCTGATTAGCTAATAATGAAGACAAGCAAATTGCCGATTCTATATCCATAGCTAGGATTACATTTCTTCTTACTGGATAGTTCAACTTAATTGATCATCATTTTGAAATCCACTAAGTTGATATAATCCTATGACAATTTCCATAGGATATCAATAGGATTATATGAACTTACAGGGTTGTATTGATGTTTTTATAATTATTATAATTCTGTAAATACACACTTGTGACGGTCGCGAATCATATTTTATTCAACATACAAGTCATACAACCTAACATCGACCTGCAAATTGCAACGAAAATTACTACCCTGGCTTCCCCCTTAGAGAAAATAATAAATTACTACTCTGGCCTCCCCCTTAGAGAAAATAATAAATTACTACCCTGGCCTCCCCCTTAGAGAAAATAATAAATTACTACCCTGGCCTCCCCCTTAGAGAAAATAATAAATTCAGACTACTTAAAACAATCGTCCATCGCTATGCATAAGCTCAGCATAATGTCAGTCATTTCCTACTCTACTTTCTTAAAACAAACAGACCTTCTTTCTAATTACTCCTCTTACCTCATTACCTCAAAAAGGTAAAATTATCAAAAACAAAAAAAGTACTCCACAATGAGTGCCCTAAAGACTTGTAATCTCACTCACTGTGTGTAAACTCATTCAATTGAGTGAAGCGTGGCATGAGCTGCCTTTGTTTACCGAGAAGTTTCTCATAAACGCGGGTAATTTGTGAGGAAAAAACTAGATAAACACTATGTACCTACTTTCGTTTTCCCGTGACTGGTGACTGGTGGCAACTTTCTATAGCGTATACTGCATGGTGTTGTGGATAAAAGTTTGTTTTTATGGGTGTTTAGTTGCATATTCACGTTTTTTCTTGGGAAAATTATAAGGATATCATCATTATAATTCCCAATGTATTTGCTATCGGTGTAACATGTCCTTTCCTTTCATACTTCTCTAATAGTCGTCATCGCAGTAGTCACCCCCTTTTTAACCATATCATCATTAACACAATCCATTCAGTATAGCCATCGACGTTCATACCCAGAAATTACAAAGATATCATGGCAAAGAAACTATTGTGCCTAGATTCTGCTAACAGTTCGCTATCAGTTCGCTGGTGAACGTACGGCACTAAAAGCGAAAAAAAAATAAGCACACAGCAAGCCCGAATACGCTTGTTTTTAAACCTAGAAGTTTTCCCGCGCCACCTCGATCCAGTCCACACGGTACGCGTAAAATCCCTAAAAAATATATTAAATTCTCTTACGGCTAAAAGGACCATATAAGCCGCACTGATAAAACATATTATAAACTCTAACTTCATTGTTCTGGGAAAATAAGGTGGTGGTACATCGAAGGAATGCTAACTGTACCGGGTTTAATGAATAAAACACTATTTACTTTTGTATATCAAAATCAAAAGTCATTTATTCAAATTAGGCTGAGAATCAGCACTTTTCGAACGTCAAAATTACAAAAGACAGTCCTTCAAAACGCCCGCCCTTCGCCACTTCCTAGCGTTATTGTTATGATCTTTAATTTAATTTATCATTTTTTTTTATATCGTCTTCCTATGGCTTGTCAGCCAAATCTGACGCCTACTGTTTTCTAAATACTAAGGGCTTATTTTTCCAACGCTAAATAATTTTATCCGAGGTATAATTTTGAATTTTTGACAGTTATTCCATACAAAATCTGTCAGACGTCAATTTTATTCCACGAATAAAAATTATCTGTAGATTGATGTTTGTCTCGTATTTCGTGTCAATAACTTTTAACGGACTCGCGGAGGTTGCATGTAAGCATCAAATAGTCTATGAAATTACTAATAGACTATTTGGTGCTTACATGCAACCTCCGCGTATCCGTCCATAACGTAGCCTGCTACCTACATGATCAGTAAAGAGAGAAATTATCTAAAACGCTAATGAAAGCCAATGCTAATTGGACTGAACATACTGAAATGTTTCCCAGATCCACAAAAACCCGTTTAAAAATTAAATTGCAACCGCGTCGATATTAACGTGACCCCACCAGCGATGGCGATGGCGCACAGTAGCCTCATTATGACGCGGTCAGTATTGTCACTCGGCTTAATAAAGCTAATATATGCGCGGATACTATTCATCAATATTATGGCCAGCCCGAATTGCGGGACGTGGCCCGAATACCGGGCAATTGGGGCACTTGTGTTTATCCGTTTTAGTGGTACATCAACCCCGAAATTAACTCTGTAGGGAAACTCGTAGGCGTAAATTCAGGTTGCACAAAAGGCCATTATTTTGGGATTTTTAGGCTTGATGATGGTTTTAAGACGTAATTATGATACAAAGTATGAAACGAGAAAATATTCTCATCTTAAATTGTTATGTACAAACTATTAACAACTATATTATCGTCTATTATATAAACAACTTACACGTAAATATAGCTTAATGTATAATAACCACAAAAGGCGCACGCTCGTAAACAGTAATAGTCATCGTAGCCGAAATCGGCATGACAAGTGATGATGGATGGAGAAGGAGAGAAAGACCAAAGCAAACGTGGATAGAATCCAGTTTTTTTCTAACTGAACAGACAGCTATACTGCTGGGGAGTTTGTTGCGCCACTTCCTCCTAGCGAAAGCACTAGGAAATGGTGGTTTTGGGGGACTGTCTTACGTAATTTTCACGTTCGAAAAGTGCTTAAATAAATGACTTTTGATTTTGATTCATTGTCGTACTGTCGTCTCCACATTTCATTGCATTCCTTTGGTAATAGTTGGTTATATAGCCATTTAATACAATACTGTCGGTAGGTAATTAGATATCTCCAATATGACATGACAGCATTCGCTAGCAGTTTCACATTATTTCGCAAATCATGCTCTTTTTAAACACAGTCATCGAATGAACATAAAACATCAGTAACTCTTCACTTTTTAAATATTACAGTATAGTTTTCTCTGCCATTGTATTAGTATGAAGTCTTACCTAACCGTAGGTAACTGTCGCGTCACACAGTGAAAGTACTGGGTTCAAATATTTAACTTTATTACATCTTATGACAGGTTATGTAAAGACAAGTTAAAGAGTTGAATTAAAAGTAAAGCGGTTTTTTGACGGTATAACCAGAGATGTGAAGTGTGATTTTATGTTCTACTTAGCAGTGCCCGCGGCTTCGTTCGCGTGCATGGCCGAAAACAAATTGAATTTAATGAGTTTTATTTTTTTGCGCGGAACCCTAGTACCTTTTTCTAAAATAAAAGTAGCCTAAGTTACTCCTTATAACATCAGCTATCAGTCAGTGATTAGTCGGAATAAACAGACAGACACAAAATATTAAAAAGTCATTTTTTGTTATAAGTACCGTACTCGTATATACTTTCATATGCATTTAGTAAAAAGCTGTTATTTTGTCATTACAAACAGACAATTCAATTTTATATAAGGTTGAAATACGCGTTCTTCATCGGCTCATTATAAAAAAAACGTAATTGCGTCATCATTAACCGTATTCTGTAAGCATATTAGGTAAGGTATCATATTTTATACATGCTTAAAAGGTAATATAAGATCTATATGGTCATTGACAACACGTATTTCTAAATTTTACAAAACGCTAACTGCATATTTGGAAACCTCTTCCAAATGAGATGATCAGATGAATCCATTTTTAAAGGAGTTATAACAGGGTTTATGTTTACGTGTTTTGGGAAAAAATTAATTGCCAAGTTGTTAATTTTGACTAAAATGCCACTTAAATTTCTCTATTGGGATAGCAAAACTAATCCTCCTGTGCTTAAAGACTCTTCTTCGTTGAGGCAATTCTCGTGATTCTTCTTTGTGGCAATATTCTTGAAGTCAAAGTCAAAATCAAATCATTTATTTCAAATATTCACATAAAAGGCACTTTTGAACGTCAAAATTTACAAAATATAGAATTGATTCTAGTCGCCCATTCCAAAAGGTAGTTTTCACTTTTCATATGGAGAAGAACGGACAGGAAAGTCCACCTTTACCTACTCTTTTAAAATGTTTTACAATATTTTGCATACATTAATTATATAATTATATGTAAAGACGATGCACCTAGAATAAAATTAATATTCCACAAAAGGTAAAGAAGTAAAGATTAAACAATGACAGGTAAATTAATTATGTGATAGATACAAGCTTATAAAATTCTAACATAACCTCTTCTTTCTTCCAGAAGCCAGTGATAGTAGCGGCGGTGACTCCTGTGCGCGGTTCGAATGATGAGCGGCGCCGGCGGCGGCCCCTGCACCCCGCGCCTCCCCCGGCAGCCCCGCCCGAGACATGGCCACCCTCTCCTGCTACCAACCCTGCAGGTCGCACCTCGCACAGCCTGCTAGGTAAGACTCAATGAACACAAATGTTATGCTGTTTGTAACTCCCGCCCGGAGGACCAGGGCGTCCCCTCCCGAGACAGCCATGCAGCATGATCCTAATGATGATAATCCTGTGAATAGGTACATATTGCAGCCCCGACTGTCTTTTTTTAAGTCATCTTGTTATTGCCCCTGAGGTTAGTGTTCATACACACGAGCGGCACGCGTCAACTACGGAGGCAGCTGCAATCGTCGTGAGCGGACCATGTATTTTTTTTTTAAGAACTGGAATTAATTTCTTCAAAAGTGCAAGCGCAACTGAGTGTTCTTTGATAATGAACCATGAAAAGCCTTGATTTCAGCAAGTATCAGACTTACTGAAATTATAGCTTTTCACTACTAAGTGCAGTCTCACATATAAGCAGTTAAAAAAGTAATTCAAGTATCAAGGCTAAGCTGCAGACACATTATAAGACATTGTGACACTGACACAACCAGTGGATGCCAGTCGATTACAGTATATTTAGCACATGACACAACACTAACACGCCTTGCTGAGTAGACTACAAAAACTATTTGGTTTACTTACGAGTAGATTAGGCATTTGAATTCCAAGCTCCAGTGACATTGTGGAAAAAATCTAGATCAACGCAATTATTTCGGCATCCTAACTAGCCATTGTTATCGTGTTTCGTCAACTGGATAATTTTTTCGTCTGAAATAATTTCTGGGCCCAGTAAAAGTCTCCAGCATAGCTATTCACAACCTTTCGATACGCTTCCGTACCGTATCGAACATCAATCAATGTTATCGTACGAGTCCTTTAAACGCTGTTCAGAAGCCCAAAACCCGAAAATTTTGTCAGTGTAAAATAGACGACCGCCAGTGGTAACAGCCGCGAATTACCGAGTTGGAGGTCGTAGGTTCGAACCCAGACAGGCACTTTACTTTGTGTAAATTATTTCATCACCACTGCTCTCTAAACGGTGAAGGAAAACATCGTGAGGAAACCGGCATGTCCTAGAATCGAAAAAATCGAAGACATGACATGTGACAACTACCAACCCGCACTGGGCCTGCCTGGTGGATTAAGGCCCACTCACTATCACAGAGAGGAGGCCTGTGTCCCAGCAGTGGGAACATTATAGGCTGATTATCTAGATGACCGCTATTCTTCCGACAGCTGTTTGCTATCAATCAGGCAAATCAGGTTATCGAAATGTGTCATTTTCGAAACGATAGCCTGTCGGATGGTTGTGAATAGCTATGCTGTAGATTAAGTTGGACAGGTGCATAGCTTAAATAGCTTTTTACTCTAATAAAAATTAACAGTTGTCAGTCTTACCAAGAGGTATCGTGTTACCCAGTAACTGGGTTGTGGAGGTTAGATAGGCCGTCATAATCAGCCTATAATGTTCCCACTGCTGGGACACAGGCCTCCTCTCGGTGAGAGGGAATGGGCCGTAATCCACCACGCGGGCTCAGTGCGGGTTGGCAGATGTCACATGCCTTCGAATTTTTAGTTCTAGGACATCCCGGTTTCCTCACGTTTTCCTTCACCGTTTTGGAGCAGTGGTGACGAAATAATTTACACAAAGTAAAGCGCCTGTCTGGGTTCGAACCTACGACCTACAACTCGTAAGTCGCGGCCGTTACCACTTGGCCACCACTGCTCCAAGGCTGCTGATAGGCCGTCGCTCCTTGTGAAATACAGGTATCCAGCTGTATCCGGTTAGGCTGGAAGTCGACCCCAACATAGTTGGGTAAAGGCTAGGCATAATGAATGATCTCCAAACATTTGTTTGTTAGGGTAGCAATGACAATTTCAATTTTTCACAAGGAAGTGAACGAACCATTTGAAACAGTTTTTATTGGCACCAATTTCCGTTTTCCTTTTATTACAAAACATAAACGTGCGGCGCTATGTAAATTTTTTGTTCGTCGTAATTGGAATCGCTCTAGAAAGCAATATTATATCCCATTTTGTCGTACTGTAGCTTGGCCCGCCTCCTCTATAGCACGTATGTTGACGATGCTCAAAGAGCACATGGAGACCAACGCTGGATTGGATTTTGTTTGCTGATGAATGGAAGATTTAATGTTAGAAGGTTTGCGGTTCTGTGAGAAGACAGAGTGATAGGATTAACTTAATTTAGTAGTCATGCCTAATTTGCTGTATTAACGCTTAACATCACGTTTGTAATACCCGAAGGTGTTGGGCAGAGGTGTACCTTTTTTTTTTTTTTTGTTTTCTGGGGGAAACCTTCAAAACGCACCCGACGTCCGGGGAGTGAGGTCGGGGAGTGTGGGATTTTTACCTCACCAAAACCACCCCGGTGATCACCATCCATCCGCACATAGGGATGGTCCCGGTTCCTCTTAAAAGACCAATTCCGGAACCACCCCTGCGCAACGCCTGTAAGGCACATCCCTATGGAAGACTGTAAAGAAGTCTCGCTATGCACAGCAGCACGTGACCACTGTGCCACCGTCTTCCCTGGGGTCGCTTAGTAGGCGGACAGAGTCCCCACTCTATGCGCCCACGACCCCAAAGGTCCCACTTACCTTAATTGGTAAGCGGGTTTCGGCGTATTAGGCGCCAAGGCGGTTGCCTCCCCGGGGCAGAGGTGTACCTATGGCCACACCCACATTTCGCCAGTTATCTTTAAGTCCCATGTAATAGGGGGCGAGCCTATTGCCATCGACCGGGCACAAATCCAGACTTCGGGCTGCTACTGAAAATTTTCGGATGGAAAACCCAGTACCACTGCCCTACCTGGGAATCCAACCCAAGAAATACCTTATGGTGTACTAAATAATATAATAACAATAATAAATAAAACCTAATCCCCATTTCTAGGTGTCTAGACGACGACGAAGACCATCATCAGTCAGTGAACTTCTCGCTCCGGCGACAGCAGTTCATCGAGAGATGCCACGAGGCGCGGGGCCTGCGCCCCCGTGACACCATCCCCGAGGTGTCGGTCAAGAGGACCAGGGAGGAGCTGGCGAAGCATGCGTCGCAAGCCACACAGCTAAACCGCCGGCTCAACGTGGAAGCCGGCTGGTCCAAGGTCGAAGAAGTGCGCAAGAAGTTTGAAGGAGCTGCCAATTGTCCAGCGTTTTCGAGGTCTTTTGAGTCGCCGCCCAGGTAAGACAATTGAGTAGCCTGAGATATATTTTATTTACGTTGTATATAAGTAAGTTTAATTTGTTAAAATTGATCATAATTTTAGGCAGTGAAGACCTAGGCCGATTTACTATTGTATAGAATCAAGTTCTTCTAACGTAACAGACAGCTGTCCTGCTGGGGAGTTTGTTGCGCTACTTTTTCTTTCTAGCTAAAGCACTAGGATGTGGTGATGGGGAGGTTTTGGGGGACTGTCTTAGGTAATTTTGACTTTCAAAAAGTACTGATTCTCAGCCTAGTTTAAATAAATTACTTTTGATTTTGATTTAGTTTAGGCACATTTTTAACAGTGAAGAAACTTCCGAACAATGTAATTGTCATTTAATGAAATGATTCAGATCAAAATCTAGTAGCATATTTTCAGTCATATTAGAGCTATCAATATTGTAATGCGTCAGCGAGATATACTTTATGCCACATTATGATTTAAAAAAAAAATAAGCAGATAATCTCAAGGGATTACATGCTTATTTTTTATGATAGGTAAGTAGTTGAATTGTTGAATAAAAATGTAATAGTATACAGTTCAAATATTTGAAACTAGTATTTTAAATCATAATCTGGCATCACAGTTGAAGTGGAAAAAGGTCAACTAACTTTTAGAGGGCACTGTATGTAGCTATGAAGAACAGCACCATCACTTTTTCACATCAAAACCTGATGGCTTTAACCCTTATATCAATTCTTGACCCCTTTGCACAGAAGAACCCACCTAGGAATCTAAGCAGACTTTTCAAATGATCACAGTTTCTCATCGCTCCCCAGGCGTCGTCTCGCAGACTCTTTGTTCGCGAGTTTCAAACTCCCGCGCAAGTCGAGGGACGGCATGGCGGCCCCGCGGTCTCTTGCGCAGCCGCAGCAGCAGAAACGGAAGTCTGCTGTGGAACTGCTGGCAGAGACTAAGGCTTTCTATGTGAAGTCAGAAACTGTGCTTGATCGGAAGCAGGAGTTGCCTTTGAGGGTGAGTTGAATAATTAATTTAAGTTATAATAGGGAAGCAGATTATTGAGGAATTATGGAGTAAGTATTTTGATCATTTTAATCACCACTGCTCTCAAAACGACGAAGGAAAACATCGTGAGGAAACCGGCATGTCCTAGAACTAAAAATTCGAAGACACGCGAAACCTACTAACCCGCACTGGGCCCGCGTAGTAAGTCACAGCCCAGTTCCTCTCGAAGAGAGGAGGCCTGTGTCCCAGCACTGGGAACATTATAGGCTGATTATGTTAGAGTTTGTTTACATTTTCATCAGATACGCGGAGCAGACTATACTTATTTTGTTATGATTTATTACCAGAGATTAGCGCGTTCAAACAAACAAAAAACTCTTCAGCTTAGTTATTAGTATACATAAGTAGTTACCAACCATCATTACTTTCAATCTCCATCATATCTTCAATGGTTTGATATTGCTTGGCAGATGAGCAGTGGTCTGGGGCAGGCGATAGCGGCCGGTGGCTGCCACCTCGTCAGCTCCGGCACCTTGAACAATGATGCCTGCTGTAACCCCTGTAAGTATATACGTACATAGAAAACTAAATTCGTTGGAAACATGCACGGATCTATACATATATGCTGAAAAATTAAAAGTTGATAAATGATATGGAATCAGCAATTCTATTCACAAGGATCCGACAGGCTATCGTATCGAAAATGATACGTTTCGATAACCTGATTTGCCTTTTTTTTTTTTTGGTGGGAAATCATCAAATGACCCTCTCGCTCTGGGTGGAGCGGAAGGGAGTGTCAGACTCTTACTGACTAAAACCCACCCATGTTCCTTCCTTCGCCCTTTATGTTCCGGGGTAGCGGTAACCCTTTCGGACAACCCCGCTGACCCGGCAGGCTTCGGCCCTAAGGGGCCCCTCAAAACCTGATTTGCCTTGACGCCGACAGCAAGCAGCTGTCGGAAGAATAGCGGTCGCATATTAAAATTTGTTTTAAACTGACAATATTTTCGGGTTTTTGACTTGTGAACAGCGTCTAGAAGACTCCTACGATAACATTGATTGATGTTCGATACGGTACGGAAGCGTATCGAGTGGTTGTGAATAGGTATGCAGATCCCTTATGGATTTTATGAGAACCTCATCATTATCTTCCTGCCGGCGGTCGTTGGAACACGTTTTCTTCTTCCATTCTCCCCTGTCAACCGTCACGCTAACATTCACTCCCTTCTCTTCCATATCATTCCTCACACGATCCATCCATCTTTTCTTTGGCCTTCCTCTCCATCACCATGATTATTTATCATCATCATTTATGAGCACCTCGCTGAGAGTTTAATTCAGTTTGACAGTCTAACCGAATGAACTGCTTACCTTCTTTGTCGAATTTAAAATAACAAATTATTATTACCTCACTGTAGAGAACCTATCATTTTGTTCGGAAACTACGGCCATCTTTGAAGTTTCTCTCTTTTTTGCTCACTAGATCAGAGACATTTTTCTAACATCATAAATTCATCACGGCCGTATAGAAGTACGAGGAACAGGGTGTAAAGTTCACTCATCCTCCATAGAAAAGGGAGGATCCTTCGACCAAACGGGTGTGTGTCTGGTGGGCTACTGCCCGACGATTGTTTTTTTTTTTTTTAGAAACGGCATCTCGCAGTTCTGCCTAGGAGATGGTTGTCTGCTTAGCAGGAGGTTTTATATATGCTAGTTGCGCGGTTAACTCTGCTTGCGCGATACAGGGTTTTGCGTGATGTCAGTGACATGAGTAGTTCGCATGTGGCGATGTAGATGCCGCCACAGCCTCTTCGATACGCACTGCATAAAACTGCCTTGTTTTGACATCTCGCCTAAGATTAATTGCGCAGTCCCGACATCGTTAATTCATGCCTACGTTCACTATCAATCAGTGTCAACCGCATTCGAATCGGAACAGATTTCTACATGAGGTTGTACCTACCTTTCGATATTTGATGGTGTTTTCAAATTGTATGGGTTTGAAAAACATCTGTTTTGGTAAACATCATTTATTATCTATCTACGAGCCTAAACATGTTCTTTTGGGTGGATTTTAGTGATGTATGTTAACAATAATTTTATTGTCAAACATCCAAAAACATCAGAGATGTGTTTGGCACAAAGTAATGCTTATTATTATGTCTGCTCAATAACTTAAATAACGGAATGAATCTTGTTGAACTGTCAAAATGATAGCCATTCCTACTGTTAGTGTGTACCGTAATCACCCCGCAGCACTCCAAGAGTTAAATAGCACTCTAACTTCTAACCCGATGTTTCCAGACGCGACAACCCGCAGCATGGGCCCCGCCCGCCGCGCCGTGAGCGCAGGCGAGGGGCTACAGAACACACTGCGAAGACTACTGGAGCATGCTGACAGCAGGGAGAATGTCTACTCGCCGCCTTTTGCTGTTTGTAAGTATTTAATACTAGTTTCTGCCCGCAACTTCGTCTGCGTGAAATTTCGACTCCTAACCCACCCGCATCGCATCGCATCGCCTGTCGACGATGTTACTGCGTTTTCGCTTAGCGTTTTTTCTGACTTTTTTCTTTTTGCTCGACTCAAATTGCCGAGTCAGATTTTGAAGTCACTTTGCACAAGGGTAAAGATGAGCTATTCCTACAAGCATCAAAACCGTATAGCTCTTGGTCTATAGACCAGTTCCGCCTAGTCTCCTTAGACATTGATTGTCGCTGAGATGAGATTGCTACTAGAATAATATTGGAACCCTTAAATTATACGAAAATTGCATTTGCCGAGCCTTCTGATCGTCACAGATTCCCTTGTTCACAAACTTAACTAAATTTAAGTTCAGTGCATCTTTTTCTTTCTATTTCATTAAAAAAAGGACATAAGATAAATATTAGTTTAGTCCTGTCAAATTAAGATACTCCATAGACAGTTTAGACGTGATTAAAAACATGGCTACTAAAACTACGTCAATTTAAGTCAGGCGCTGACTAATTTGCCAGGACTAAACTAATATTTATCTTCTGTCATTTTCTTAATGAAATAGAAATAAAAAGATGCACTGCACTTAAATTTAGTTTAGTTTGTGAAGAATCGGCGCCTTATTTGCAATTCTAATAAAATCTTGATTATAAAGTCAGATGTAACATTAATTTTCCGGATTTTATAACCCTCTGTCAAAAAACATGTATATATTTAAATCTTAGCGAATATCATCAAAGCTGTTGAAACTGTACAGTTGGAAAATGTACATACATCTAAAATTCTTGATATGAACAGATCTCCGAAATAACGGTATTATTTTTGACCACAGGTACACTTTCAGCGCACAAAGTATACGCTGACACAAGACGGCTAAAGGATTCCTACCCTGAACGGGAGACCATCCCTCGCTCACAGCACAACTCAGGAACCTTCTCCGGAACTTTTTCGGGAACCTCCTCATCAGGAACCTCAGGGTCCAAGGCCCAGAAGTCAGACCCTGACCATAGAGAGAAGATGAACAGGCCCTTGAGCTTTGGCGACGCGAGGGTTTTCTTCCCGGAGTCTTTCGTGATACCTCGGCAGAGGCCCAGTGAGGTGGTGATTAAAAGTGGATATTCTATGCGTGAGTATTGGTCCTTTTAGTTTTTGGTAGTGTTCAATTAAAGGCGTGCGCTAGATACAAGATGCAGTGCAGAAAGGAATAGACAACAAAATCGCTAGAAAAGCTTATAGCTTTTCAAGCACACAACAGGTAGAATGACTTGGGACACATTATAACACCCTTTTTTTTACAATCCAATTGAGTTTTCCTTTATTTCTAGTGCTTTGCATCTAGTGTGAACTTATATATGTCTATCTGATGTAACAACTTATTCCTGATCTTCCAGCGAGTTCCCACTCCAGTCCTGAGAACATGGAGCTTCCTGAGCCTGTAGTCAGTGGCTCGGGATCACCCGCGGACCCTGTGGCCGCCATCAGTCCCCCAGCACAGTACGCACACTCTGCACCACGGTACATCAGGTATGTTATAACATAACCTAGAATATTATGAGTTCCCTTAAAACTTAAATTGGGTCAGTTTACCTAAACTTTGGTACCCAATTGAAAGGTTATTTAATTTTAAATTACTGTCAATTCTGTAGCCAGAATATAGGGTGTTAGGGATATTGACGCAACAACTGTTATCATTAATTCAGCACATGATCCAGACCCACCAGTGTTGGAATTTTTTCGTCTGTATCATGTGCTGAATTCATGATCACCGTTTTCGCAGCGATGTCTCTTAGCGTGCATACACTCAAGCAAGACGCGTCGACGACAGAGGCAACTGACACCGTCGACGCGTGTCGACAACATGCCACTGGTGTATTTGAGCACCGTACTCAAATACACGACCGACGTGTGTCGACTATAGCCACCGACGCGTCGTCAGTTGCAGTTGCCTCTGTCCTCAACGCGTGTCGCTCGTGTGACACTTACACCGTGTATAATAACCAAGTTTGACCAACTCATCGAGTATTGGGGTTTTGACAGTAGAAGAAAAAAACTCTTATCATAAACTTCCTATTGCTTAGTATTTATTTCTAACTCTTCGAAGTATTTCTCTAATAATAAGTGCGCAGTTGTATGTGCAGGTCCAACTCGCACTCGCAGCCGAGCATGCGAGAGGAAGACAGCGGCTGTCCCAACATCAACAGCCACAAGTCCCTGCCGGATCTGCACACGCAGACCAGATGCTATCCTGAACAGTGAGTATATTTTGTATAAGTGTTAAAGCCTGTTGAAGTACCCTATATTTTACTCCAAACAACTCATCTGTTTTGTTTTTACAAAATCTGATTTTTTAGCAACTCATTAAATCTCTATTATACCGCGTTCCCACGGCCCGCTAACGGACGGGCTGCGCCATGTCGAGGCCCATCGGGGCCTGTGCCGAGCATTCCCATACAACAAAGCAAAAAGAAACGCGCTTGTACCGACCGTACAGGCCGCGACAGGTGCCGCCACCCGTGCCTTTGAACTGACCGACTCCCGCAGGATCGGACAGGTGGCCACGTGTCACGGCAGGCCTCATCGGATGGGACTTTCCCATCCGATGAGGCCTGCGGTCCCACGGCCAGACCAGGCCGACAGCCTGGCCAGGCGGGGCGCGGCCCGTTAGAACGCGGTATGACTAGATACTTGTTTCTAGAAACACATTTCTGGATTCCCGAAATAGATTCTAAGTTTTCTCATTGAAAAAAAACCACTTCCTAACACGTCTTTTCCGTCACCCCTCAGCGTCAACGTAGGCCACCCCGACACGCTGGGCCGCTCGCCGCGCCGCCGCCGCCACTCCACGCACCAGCGCACCGCGTCGTGCTCGTCCAAGGGCACGCGCTCCAACCACTCGTCGCTCATGTCCTCGTGTGATGCCTTCTCGGAGCATCCCTCACCGGGAGAGGAAAACTATCAGTCTTATAACAGGTCAATACGGTTCATTATAATTCAGCCGAGAGACGTTAACTATTGGACATAAGCATTGCCAGAACGGTCGGTCATATGCGGAAATGCAACCATGGGTGGTGTTTCTATATAATTATTTCAAGTCAAAAAATTAAGATGATTAAGAAAATATTAAGGGAAATACAGGCCTGATGGTAAGTTATATTATGTTTATCAATATTTACTTATGTTTATACCTATTTTAGTCGTTGCGGCTCGTCATTCGCGCGTGACTCAGGCGGCTCGAGCGGACACTACACACAACGTAGCGCTCCCGCACATAACGCACCGCACCAACATAGACGCACCGACTCCGGTTCCTCCACACAACACGACCATGAACACGCCAGGTGAGCACTGTACAGCGTGTATCAGAAAGGTGTGGTCATACTTAAGGGTGCGGTACAGACCATCAAACTGAACAACTTTCTCCACGGTCTGTACCACACCCTTAGATATGACCACACCTTTCTGATACACGCTTTATACACATTCAGACATTTATATTATATAAACGTATAATTGTTAGGTTTGTCGCTAATCCGGCTCGAAGCACCAAAAATTCCGAGAAGAACCAAAAAAAAATTTTTTGCCTGACTAATATATAGCTAAGATCCTTAAAATGATACCCAATCGCAGATGGCGGTTTTAGTTGAATTTTATTTATGTAAAAATAGGGACAATGGTCTTCACAAAGACGAAACCGCTCGTTGCGAGAACCATAGAGCCGGTCGAAGTGGCGATGCTTGGAGGCCAGCAGTGGAATTTATTCGGCTGACATGGTGATGATGAAGGAGAACATGACATCGATATTAAGCATACAAGCAAAGATTTTTATCCCACACAAAACTAACACCTCCATGTTCCCTCTGCAGCCGCTACAACTCCTACGTGTCGGAGTACGGCGTGTCGCTGGAGTGCTACGTGTCAGCTCCCCCGCAGTTCCAGGACGGAGCCCCCGAGCCCCCCGCGCCACCAGCCCCCGCAGCCCCCCCGCAGCACCACGCACATCATCATCACTATGCACACGCGCCCAGGGTTGGGATACACTTCCAGGTGATTAAGAATTAGACCATCAAAACTAAGGTTCAAACAAAAATTCTGGCATCAGAACCATGAAAACTAGATTATTGCCACATGTTTTGAACTACATAAAATGATACCTACATAGTCTTGAATAAGGCGTATTAATCTTAACCCAGACCATTACGGATTCCAAAATGCATCATGCAATAACAGAAAATAGGTAAAAGTACAGAAAGAAAATACGTTTACTTGCGGCAAACATGAGAAAGAACACAAACATAAAAAAAATAACAAGTTCGGGGAAAATATGCGTCACATCCACGCAAAACGGTCATCGATCAGCATAACGCTAAGACCCTATGGGAGACAGAGCCACATCCAAATCCGTTTAGTAGTTTTTGCGTTAAATAGTAACAAACATACAAACACACACACTCACAAACTTTCGCCTTTATAATATTTGTGTGATAATATCTATAAAATGGTAACATTCCGGGAGTTCCGGCCAACTTCTGACGGATATGTCTTCTTCCCTCACAGGCGAGCGCCCCGCCGCCGCAGTTCCAGGACGAGCCCCCCATGTACGACTATGGCGACTATGAGTGCACGTACAAGACGCCGCTCAAGTGCCTCAACGTGGGCCGCAAGGAGTACGCGAGGGAGTATACTAGGTAAGGACTTCAGGACCAACTAATACGTATGGAATATTCAGAAACAATGCATTTTGCTGCAAGACGCCTGTTTAAAATGCCTGAACCACGCTAATTGCGTAACACAATGCAATCTGAATCATTTTGAAGGATATTGCTAATACATTACTTCACATGTTCGAAAAAATCTTCTCAACAACGTAAATACCGCAATAAATGCTGTTGAACTGTCAAAATGAAAGTCAATGCTACTGATAGTGTGTTACGCAATTTCCCGCTGAGTAAAATTGACTCTTGGGAACACCTATTTTTCGAGGGGATAACCGTGTTTCTAAGGTACATAAGTGAGATTTTGACTCACACAGGTCGCAAATAATCCTAGTGCTTCAGCAGAATCCTTAAGAGGAGTTCTTAGATGTTAAAAAACAATTCTTGGCCCTTTATTGGGCAACGTTTAAAAAAAAATGAAATATTTCCTTTTTATAGTAGTGGCCCAGGTAGTCCTGGGCCACTACTATAAAAGAGCAAACATTTAATTTATTTTTTTCTCGAGACAGCCCTAACTTACGAGTTCAAACCCAGTCAGGCGGTCCTGCTTTGTGAAATTTATTTCATCTCACTCTTTTTTATATCGCTCTGACAAAACTGGGGATTTGTAGATACTTCTTAGTCTTACTGTTATTATTTTGGATGTAATGGGAGGATCGATACCACTGTATTTTAAAAATTTACAAATGTTATACATAGTATTTGCGTGTGATAATTTATTTAATTTATTGCCAGGTATCACGAGCCAAGCACAGAGGTCGTGAACAAACAGCCTCAGTACCAGGAACTACGCATGAGACCACGTGTTGATGATAAACAGGAGTACGTCAACGCCACGCAGGTCCGTTCTGATAATATATCTTGAAACATAATGATTATTTGACAGGTCATCTGCTTGAAAAAAAACTTTAATTAATTAATTAATTAATTAATTCACTGACAGGCACAGCGTAAACCGCTGGGTCTAAAAGCTTGAAATTTTGCACAAGAGTCTCAAATAACGAGGCCCTTCGTGTCTCGGTAAGCACAATAAGCCGTTGATCCTGGCTGTCATTCGTGGATCTTAGACAGTCGTTACGGGCCGCCAGAAGCTCGAAAGTCTGACAACTAATCCTACCAAGTGGTTTCGTATTACCCAGTAACTGGGTTGTGGAGGTCACATAGGCAGTCGCTCCATGTAAAATACTGGTACTCAGCTGCAACCGGTTAGGCTGAAAGCCGAGCCCAACATATGCAGTTGGGAATAGGCTAGGCCGATGATGGAGTCTCATATAACGAGGGTGAGAAATGAGGAAAGATTTTTGAAACATCATCCCCTGAAGGGGTTAAATAGGCGATGAAAGTGTGCATGGGAATTTGTGTTTTTGCCGCTAGGAAATCCCAACGAGCACACTGCTTAATTTTATTAGATTTCTCAAAGCCTAGAAAACAGTTGAACAACAGTAAAAAACAAGTTCATACTATCTCAAATTTTTTTAAAGTTTTATGTTTTCAAAGCGCTACGCTAGACAGAGACAAAACTACTCAAATCTGACGTCAGAAGTTAGGAACGCCATATTACCGTTTTCCGTGACAAGGATAGAAGATAAACTTCTAAATCGTAACTCCATATTTCAGATCTGCCAGCCATCCGAAGAGGTGACGTCACCGCTGGGCACGTTCAAGCGCCAGCGATGTCTGCGGTACAAGCAGCGCCGACCCCGACCCATACTGCGCTCCAAATCTGACATCTCGGATAGGTGAAACAACTATTCTTTTAGATACGTGGGGAAGAAGTTGCACGAACATAATCCACACAATAAAGGAGTTGTTGAGTGCCCGAGCAGGGACCTAAACGATTCCTTCAGAAAATTGGTTCACCTCCTAGACATCCTGGACAAGTTTCTGAAGGAATCGCTTACCCCCTTTTGGTCCAGTAGTTGACTGCACAATGTCACAACTTTGAGAGGTGTGGAATAGAAAGGTTTGCCTTCTTTCTATAGTGGGACAGTAATGCTGAACTACGTTCTACTGTCACCATTTCTGATTTTCTACCAGGCATTGCGGTGTTCCATGCTATCTTAATTAATGTCACTTGAAAAAATTCACCCCAAAATTAGCAATGCTTCAAAAATTTGATTTGGTACTACAGGAAAACCGTGATCGTAAATACCACCATATAATTGGGATATAGAACCTTATTATTAAAACCTCATTAAAACTCGTCCCCGACTCTAAACCATCCATCCCTTCCAGATACCGTCGCTCCGACGGGCGCAGCCCGGCCTCCGCCCCGTGCGAGGGCGAGGACTCCCCCGACAGCCCCACGGAGGAGGCCTCGCGCCTGCAGGACTTCTTCGAGAGACTCGGCCTGGAGCCACGACAGTATGATGCGCTAGTCCGGGATGCGCCTCCCGATAGTCCCGTGTTCTTCTCGTCCGCTTCGACTGTGGATAGCAACCAGCTGGCTGCTACTGCCGATTATACGGTAAGGATAAAGGTTTAAAAGAAAAATTATAAATGGTGATTGTATGCGGCAGGCCCAGAGATGGTACTTAGGATAAACTAAACTATTTATCAAATAAAGGATTGGGCCAAGATCGCAGTAAACCAGGAAAAGTGGAAAGAGGAAAG
This sequence comes from Apamea monoglypha, assembly GCA_911387795.2. Lineage (NCBI taxonomy): Eukaryota > Metazoa > Arthropoda > Insecta > Lepidoptera > Noctuidae > Apamea > Apamea monoglypha. The sequence continues at coordinate 8,130,568 of OU426935.1, read as the reverse complement.
GACTTTGCGCTGCAGCGGGACCGCATCGGTTTGTAACAATAATTATACTGATCCTGGGTTACTCGTACCAGGTTCTAAGGTCCTGATATCTTTCATCTGCTATCCACCAGTCTGTGTAAGCCATAACCTAAAAAACTAAAGCTTCAAACAGAAACCAAGATTGGAAGAAATTTTATTAGCTATTACAGATTTCCAGGACTTAACCAAACCGTTATTCATTCACTTATATTCATCATAATATTCCAGGTGCAAGGCCCAGGCGTTCAGAAACCAATCTACCGCAACACAGAGCCCCCTAGCGTCGTAGAACGGAACGCTCGCATCATTAAGTGGCTCTGTCAATGCCGGAAGACGCAGATGCCGCCTCCGCAGTAAACATCATTAGCACACATAGATAGCAGCGCCCCAAGGAAAGATTTAGATAGGTACAACACTAGTACACTTAGATCGACCTGTCGCAAAAAAGCAAGGATAGTCCCGCTGTAGAAATGTTCGTAAACCCTGCTGAAGATGCTATAATATTTATTAATTAGATTTCAGGATAAAGGATGTAGAAAAAATCGATACTAAATTCGACAATCGATTTAAAACTCGAGAATCGATTTCTGAAGATACGCTCAATGACTGACTTGTAATAATCGATTTAAGAATGACTATGAACTGTCAGAAACGAGATTTATTCAATATTTATACTCCTCATAATCGAAATGTGAAGTATATAGGACGCGACTAAAATTAAAATTAAGCTACTCGACTAAAAAGTCATTCGACTAAACTGAATAATCGACTATCGAAATGTTACTATAACAAAAAATGAGAGAACCAAATGTTGCTCATACGTCAATGTAAATGACGCTTAATTTTAATTCCTAAAACTAAGACTAGATTTAGGCGATTAATAAAAGTTAGATTTCGATATTTAATGACTTCTTCATTTATAAATTAACGTCTTCGCAATGATAATAAATAAATAAGTTTTAATATTGAGATGATCTGGTCCAGATAACACAGGCTCTGAAATTCTCACATTGCCACCGTACGTGAAGTGAGCTGTCATTCCACCCAATGCTATTGAGAGCTCACTTCAAGTTCATTTCAAATTTTCACGGCGAGATTTTTACAGAACAGACCGGCTGATATGACTGACAGTTACGGGTGCCGGCGTCTCGTGTGCCTGTAGCACATGAGACGTGTTAGCTTTGCCTCTGTGATAGCAACATTCCTGCGATTTATCTGGTGTTGCAGATGTTCAAAGGCGGTGGTGAACTGGTCACCACACTGACCACTTACCACCATGACGTGGGATGTCTGTTATATTGCCACCCAATAACAAAAAAAAATGAGGGCTGGAGTCAGAACATCCTCCTGCTTGCTTCTCACAATAGGACCACCTCTACTTTGGTGATATAAAATCGGCAAGAGATTGTCTGTTTCATCTAGTAATGTGGTTTGTGCCCATATATGGCCACATTTGGGGCAAAATTAGTGAATGGTTCTAACTCAAGGTCACCAGCAAACGAGCATTGCGACCAAGTTGTTAACGCCCGCTTTCACGAATACTAGGCAAAAGCGCGCTATTGAATTTTCGACGCTCAGTTTAGCGCCGAAAGTTGACAACCCAACAACGCGCTTTCATTGAGGCATTCATATAGATGTCACCTAGTGTTGGTGAAAACAGGCATAACTATTATATGAGAAGGCTGTGCGTATCTGGACGAGTGACGCGGCGAGCGATCGCCGACGACTGCTGGTATTTGGTAACTAAGCGATACTAGTTCACTAGTCTGTACGGTTTTTAGTGTAAGCATCGACATAATAATAATATTCTAAAGTCTAAACCTTTTAATAACGATACTTAATAATAAGCATGGTTGGGATTTAAAGACTTGGGCCTAATGTAGTGAATGGCCTGACTAAAACCCCAACGCATTCGTATTTTTAATAAGTGTATGTTTAGCTTATAATGCAGCATGCTCAATTAGAACGTCTTTTGTTTTTAATTAACTGTGTACCAATAAAATGGGGGTAAAAACCGCCACTTGCTCACTTCAGATGTCGCTACAATCACTAGTCCAAGAATTGGACAGCTAACCGTCATTATCCATGTTTTTTTTTTGTATACAACTTGCGACTTCTTTTTCCTTCACATATAAAACAATGGCGGTTTCTGGACTGACAATAGTACTACCACCTATGACGAGCTGTCAGTTTTTGACCCCATTCGAACTTCATCAAGTGTGTTACGGTTTAGTGATGTAGACTGTCATTACTACTAATCGATTAGTTAGTCGATTTTAAATTCATAGTATTTTTTGTCAAGAAATCGACTAAGTTAATTAGTGAAAAATGCAGCCATGTCTTATTATTTAGTTTCAACTAAGAATACGTACGTAAAAGTTTAATAATCTACAATATTTTTGGTCAGAAGGCCATAAAGAGTTGAAAGTTTTGATTGTAAATAGTAAAATGTATTTTTGTCTCGACAACTATGTACAAGTCGCGAGCTTAGTGAAGTCGAGAAAAAGTTATTTTCGGAACGGAAAACATAAAGTTCTGGCTAAATTGGAGTGAATCCCGCGCAAGATGCTGGACAAAATTCCCTCGTGTGGATTGTATCAACTATGGAGCTGTTCAAAGTAACACGATTCATAAGGCCAGTTTCTCGAACGAAAATTATCGCAAAATTGGTTGTAGATAAATCGTTCAACCAATCACAATACTTTACGCGTGCTTGACAATTTGTCACATCAATTTTGCGATAATTTTCGTTCGAGAAACTGACCGATAGTCGCATGGCTGCCTAACCATTAAAACAAGCGACGCGCGCAGCGTATGCCTTGACCTGCGCGGTTTCGCGTCAGTGTGGCCGGAGTTAATTCGATAGTTTGACTATCCCTCGGTTTCTACTGTTTTAATAGTTATTTATTTATCTATTTTGTATTTAAAGTACGTAAATTCTTTTCAACAATGTTACTTGTTGTTAGGTCATGAAATTCTTGTGACTTCATTTATGGGTACCACCCATAAATGAAGTCACAAGAATTTCGTGATTTATAGAGCCGGAAATTTAGGTGAGATTTTTTACAGAATAGTCCGACGCCAAAACCTATATCTGACCATCTTGAAAACAAAATCCCGTGCACATGAAGACCACAGCTGCGTCCGTAAGTAAAACAAAAGAGGATCCTTTTTAGGTCTAATAATAATATGCGCTGCAAGCAGGAATAGTCCTTACGGTGGTCAGATATAGATTTTGGCGATAGTAGGTCGGTCTATTCTGTAAAAAATCTAACCGTACTTATTGTCGATTGTGACTGCCTAAATGTACAATAAACTACCAAGGCCTCAAATCTGCGTCTGTTGATTTGTCTAGGTAAATAGATATCCAAATTATATTACTTTCTCTATTGTAATGTTGAAGTTCTACTCATGTTTTAATGGAATGTATAGCTGAAATATACTTTAAAATTGTTTGTTTATATTACAGCTAAAAATGGTGAATAAAGTTTTACGCCCAGATAAGGTCGAGCGTATTTTTATCGCGGCGATTTTTATCCGCGCAACGCTCTGCTTAGCGCCGAGAGTTGAAAATCCAACAGTATGTTTTCTTGACGCACTAGCATACGCTCCGTTGGTTTCTCAATGCTCGGCTTAATACCGTGAGTTCAAAATCCAGTGCGTGAAACAAAACAGCCCGTGCTAACATGCACCATAATTGCGTAACATACGATCAATCATAATCTGAATGGTTTTGAAGGATATTACTAATTCATGGCTTCATATGTTCGAAAAATTTGTCTGTTCAACAACGTAAATAACGCAATGAATGTTGTTGTACTGTCAAAATGAAACCCATCAGTAGTAATGAGTTTCATTTTGACAATTTTTTCGAACATATGAAGCCATGAATTAGTAATATCCTTCAAAACCATTCAGATTATGAATTACGCAAATACCCCGCAGGGCATAGTCTGAAAATAAATTCTCACAGGCGCGGTAGAAACCAAATGAAATACGAAATATTTGTAAAAAAATGTTCCTGTTATGGATTTGTTTGTATTTATCTACAGGGTCAAATTAAATTAGCTAGCTCAACTCCGCGGACGTGATGGGTATCGATATCTTAACACGATAACATTAAAAAATAATTAATTTGACGATTTTTTTGTGAGGTCACCGACTGCAGTAAGTGTAGTCACTAAAAATATCAGTTTACAAATCAGCTTTTTGTTATGTAAACTTCACAGACGTCATGGCTATCTATATCTCAAAACGACAAAACTAAAGAAAACATAATTATTTTCTCAACTCATACTATGCAAAACATCCAGTGGTCGTTGAACCCCAAAAAAACATGAAATCTTTTTATTTTTATTTTATAACATATCAACACCACATCTGTAGAGTTTCGCTAGCTAATTTAATTTTACCTTATATATTATTTCTTTATTAATGTTATTCTTGCTATATAAGGCATAACATATACCTATCTTCATCCCCGGTTTGGGAGCACAAAATGGATCAAAATATCTGATACTGTATTTTTGTGCCAAAAATATTTATCTAATTATCTTTATAACTATGTTTTGACTTAAATACGGTGTGAGTGGACTTAGTTCAGTGATTAATAGTTAACTTAACATATTTCCAATGTTTCAAGTTAGTCATGTCTGTGTTATACCGAAGACCTGTGCTGCGTTTCACGATGGAATGATTAAACCACGCCATTATAAGAAAATAACTTTCGTTGTCCCTACACCTCTTTGACTATAATTATCATAATCTGCCTATAATATTCCCACTACTGGGTCACAGGCCTCCTCTCGGTGAGAGGAAGTGGGCCGTAATCTACCACGCGGATCCAGATGTCACATGTCAGTGGATATGCCAGTTTCCTCACGATGTTTTCCTTCACCGTTTCAGAGCACTAGTGATGAAATAATTTACACAAAGTAAACCGCCTGTTTAGGTTCGATTATAATTACATATATCTATTGGCAATATTGCATTTCATCGTAAAATGCCACAGAGGCCTAAACTATTACCTACTAGCGAGTAATTAAACATAACGTTTATCTTCATCCAATAATAGTTTATTATTTTACTATTATGTCTGACAACTACTTTGATTTCAAAGACTCTTTTGCCCGTTCTCACTAACACTAGGACACCAAAATGTAATGCCTAAATATTTTTGCACTGTTGGATCTTCGACTCTCGGCCCTGAGCCGAGCGTTGCAAATCCAACAGGCTCCCGGCCTATTCGACTTATCGATATTCCATAAGTATCCTTATATCATCGTAGCTGTCAAACATAACGAAAACTGTTACATTCAAATTCATGTAGACGAAAGACAATATAACCAGATCGAGATGTTTTATGTCTTAAAGCATAATATTTATAGTTCTAATAACGCAACAATTAAAGTATTTAATCGTTCATAATAATATGTAAATAACCATTAGACTGGTCTAATCTCAATAAGTTAACATTAGAATGTAAGAATTCATTGTTTTTCTTCCATGTACGCAGTAACTGATGCTACTTTTAATCCGTTGTAGAATTTCTGGTTCATAAAGACTGTATATCGTTTCATTTTTAACCGACTTCAATGAAAAAGGGCTTTCTGTATTTGAATTTCAATTTGTATGTTCTGTGATAATGTTAGGAGAATCTAGATTTTGTGTAGACATTGCTGTATGACGATCACTGCCTTTTTGTGTGATTTGTGACTAACCTCAGCCTTATCAAGACAGAAGGCGCCCATTTTGTTGTAATGAGCTCTGTTGACCAGGTGTAGCAAATTAGCGATTTTTTTCCGCGCACTGGATTTTTAACGCTGGGCTTAGTTAGCGTTATGAGTTGAAATTCCAATAGTACGCTTTTTAAGCGCACGGTGAATGCACTCTGTTGTATTCTCAACGCTTGACTCAATACGGTACTGAGAGTTGAAATCCGGTGCACGAAAAAAACCCTGCGTAAAAAGAGCGCCCGGGCACACTTGAGCTTACTTCTGAAGAAATTTATTAATGGCAGATTTTAATTAGGTACTAAAGCTACCTAGAAATAAAACAACTGTCATAGCTCAATTCATGTAGAATATCTATAAGCCAGTTGTAGTATATCCTACATTCCTTTTGCAGTTGATTTTCAAAATGGCTGCTTTCTGTATTGTACAGACGCCAGCAGGTCAAGCTGTCAAATTTTTCCAATCAACCTTGAACCTTAATACTTAGCGATAAAGTTGAAAGTCTATTAAAGGAATTTGAGAGATTGTAGGAGCTTGATGTGCTAGCGTCTGTACTTTTCGATCTAAAAGAGAGAGGCTTATTTCGGTGTGATACCGTAATGTGTTCTATTCTAAGCGGGATACATTGATACTAGATTCCTAATTAACTATACTTTCCATTTCGCATTTATATATTTTAGATTAAAGATTAGTCGATTGTTTCCGATCGATAATCGATTCCTAATCGATAATCGATTATTCACTATGTTTTTTCGTTTTCTTCTGTGATGTAACATGAATAAAAATATTTTCTTTGCGTTTGTTTCTTGACTAATAGTTTATGAAATCGAATGAATAAGAATTTCTTGATTATGGAATTTTACCTTCAATTGAATTATTCTGTACCTATAGTTTTAAAATGTATTGACAATGGTTAGCATTACAGTATTAGAAAGTTTAGCATTCGATGCTTCCATTAATTGTGTAAATAAGATTTACGTAAATTGTTAGAAGTTTATCGTGAAGAAAGAATTATATTGTGGTCTGATTTTCTGTTGTTTTATTTAATTCGCCATAAAACTGTGTCACTAAGCATAAAGCATAATCCTATAATGTTCCCATAGCCGGGACACGCCTTTTATCAGTAACTGGGCCTGGGGCCGTATCGTAATCCACCATGCGAATGACACTCTTCTTCAATCCATATCCTCCCAAAGCTTAGTGGGCCTCTCGCGTCGTACTTTTTCGTGCTACCGCTACCACTACCAGCTATAAAGAAAATTAAAATTACGGCCTGCTGCCTTGACCAAGTTCGTCGACTATTTTTCATATCACTGATACCGTAGTTAACCCTAACAATAACAAACAGTTAGGGTTAACTACGGTATCAGAAAAAAAATCTAGTTTTAGTAGATTATTGCTGTCAATAATCATCATTGACAACAATAATCTACTAAAACTAGATTTTATTTCAAAATTACTATTGCCCACACACTGCCTTTCCCCTTTAGATTTACTAAATATTTTGATTGAAATCGAGATGACAAAGTCAAAGCTTAAACCATTTAACTTAGGTCAAAGTATAGCGTGAACGTTGCTTACGAATCTAAATAATTTGTTTCCGAACGCAATGTTTCTAATGTCAGTAAACGTATGACAAAACGTCAGATAGGGATGTCCTAGCGACTTCCCATTACATCTCAATGTCGATAACATTATTGCATCGATTACATAGAAACGGATACCTATTATGTTATTTATGATAATATAAATAAACTGCAACATATTACATATTCCTTGAGAAAATTCTCTTAGCAAACCTGCGTAAGGAAAAATGAAAAAGAAATGTAGACCATCGATGATATTTTCATCGATAACAAATCTTTCTAGAATCCATCTCGTTAAGATTGTTTTTATGAAATGAATGATGAAATCCCTACGAGTAGCGTCGTGATGACGTAAAAAACTTGCTCAAATGACGTCAACTGACATTTCCTTCCTTGGGCTATTTATATTTTTGCTTTCGAGTATTACGCATCAGGAACTGAGTAAACATGAGTAAATAAATGAATAATTTGCAAAGGTTTTATTTTTGTTTGCGTTTTCAAATTCAGTGAAAAAAAAATATATTTAAAGAGTTTCTGTTAAAGGAACGCTAAAACTGTCTTGTATTGTGAAGTAAGTTGTGCAATAACACACAATAAAAGTGATCCAGTTCACCAACAGTGTCTTTAGTTTCTCGTTTAAAGTATTACAAAATCGTCTTGTAGTCTTCAAAATATCCGTTATTCCTTCAGAAGTGTGTTGAAAGTAGTTTTATAGTAAAATTTGTGAGCAAAGGACGGCTGTTGTCGTATAAACAATTTGATGATATTAGACGAGCTCGAAGATTTCTTCGACATGGCTCCTAACAAGCGTGGGAGACGAGGTATCAGTGACGCTGACGATGAGGATGACGACTATCGACGGAAGAGGGACAGAAATAACGAGGTAAGGGTTTTAATACTTAGTAGAAAAGGTAACAAAGATTCAAGCTAGAGTCCAGCCAGTAAAGACTCCCACTTAGCTAAAACAGACAATCTCATACGGAGTAAGAGCATAATGAAGTTGCAATTGGGTCAGGTATATACCTGACCCAATTGCAACTTCATTTGGGAGTTTTTCTTGGGAGTTATGCTTGAATTTCTTGGACTAATCATATTCGTACTGTGTTTTCTTGAAAGATAAACCTGGGGTTGGAAATGGGCTCAGTAAATAGAAATCCATTTAATGAGACACTAGTCTGACCATTTGATATGAGATTGTAAGTTAAAAAAACATTAAATAATAGTATGTTTTTCTACAGTTACCATAGTTACAAATATTCTTTGTTGTATTTAATTTACCAGAACATGATTCATCATAATTCCAAAAAAACATTCAGTTCTTCAAATTATATAATGAGTAATTCCAGGAATTACCTAAACTTTATTTGGAAGGAAACAATAAGGAAAACAATGTACAAAATTATGACCCAAAATATTTTGTCATTAGTAATTATTGTGTATGTGAGTTTAAATGTTTGTAAACGCACCCACGATACAGGAATATTTCATAGTGTGGGGTAATGTTTTTTTTTTTTTTAAATATTATGTAAGAATTAAAAAAAACCCAGTCGTTTCTAAATAAATAACTGCCAAATTTCCTCCTTACCGTTTAACGTATTGTAAACTAGTATTTTCGACTATATCCTATATATAGATTATAAAAAATATTACGCAATTTGTTGTGCATGTTCTGTAATCATTGTGCAATAGTTTTACTATAAAACTGTTTGCGTTACTATCATAGTATTGTTTATTTCAAAATGGCACTTCGAAGCACTTGTACAATACCACAGTTAGCTTTAATTTCTGTGATAATTCCATAATTAATTAATAACAGTGATTATGTTGTTTTTGTGATATATATTACAATCATAAGATATAGTAGCTATTATTAGAGTTAGTTTTCTTATCAAAAAAGAATGGTACTTATAAAAATATTAATTGTGTTTTTGTCATTACTCAATACTGTTTACAAAGACCTCAAATGATGCAATATAATTATAAAGTGTGCTCAGCTAAGTCTTCGAAGTAAACATGTCCGGATTCTAGGCCGAGTCCACTTAGATTGCCATTGACATGCTAAGAAGAAGTGTTAGAAGTGATAATAATCAATAGTTTAATTATTTCCAGGCAGTAAAAAAGAGCAGGTTCAAGACCAAACAACGGACGCAGGAAACATTCTCACGGGTCAACAAACTAAAACAAGAAAACCAAATGTTGGAAGAAAAAGTAAAAACGCTAACAAAAGAGCTGCAGTTTCTTAAAGAACTGTTCTTAGCTCACGCTTCAAACGCACCCAATGCAAAACTTGAAGGGATAGACCTGGACAAACTACTAGAGGACATACCAGAGGATGAGAAATAGTTATTTAAATTATTTTATTTTATAGACCTGCCATGAGTAGTGGTTGAGATAGCAAAATATTGTGAAAGTGATCATCGGGACTGCTAAATTCAGTGTTCTGTGGCTCAATTAAAAATAATTAATAGCTATTATGTGCTGGCGACTGTAAACAATATGACTGTACTGTATGTAATGATATCAAAGTATGTATACCTACTTATACATCATACTTATTTGAATTTTATAACTTATCAGTCAACAGTGATAAGGTTGAAAGTGCCTAGTGGCAATAAACCAGGATTATTGTATACTATGTATACTGACACTTATTTTGTACCATGAGGTACATTAAATTAAAATTGTTTCATTAAAGGCCATTCTACCAATTTGAATTGTAATTTTTTTTTTTCAAAATTTAATTGATATTTTTCGGACTGTGAGCAATACATTTAATTTATATTAAAATTTCTGCAGAATGACCTGTCAATTACTAATTTGTCGAAATAAATAGAATGCTAGAGAAGTAGCGAAATAAAAATTATACATATTACAAATAATTTATACATTAATGTCTATCAACAAATAAAAGCAAAAGTTACTAATATGCTTGCCTTTATATAAATAAATCTATCTATATGAGTTTCAAATTATAATTAATATCATTTTTATTTATGTGAAATGTCAAGTAAATTACATAGTATTTTAGTTAAAGACACCTCTGGTTGATAATTGATAACAATGTCTCTATTATTAATAGTGGTTCCAATATTGGTAACACTAAAAGAACCTTCTAGTACCGATATGATTTTAAAACTGAGAATTGCATTAAAAACAAATCATTCATTATTTTATAGTTTCTACATCCATATTTCTGTTAAGATAATATGTTTTTTTTCTTTTAACTGGCTCAAATAAACATGTATTGCTGAAAAAACTGATTTTGTTATTTTGTGGTATATCTTCGTTTGAGCTGTTGTTTGTTAATAAATGCACCTTTAGCAGATCATAATGGTAATATTTGTAGTTCCTTACCCTAAGTAAAACTAGTACAAAGAGGCAATATTTTACACTACTATAAGACAACTTATTTGAAAAAATATATGGTACAAACAATGTGGAACATTAAATACACTGTGATCAGTAGTTCAAATATCATAACAATTAATTAGAAATATACTGTATTTTTATTTGCATTTAAATAAAAAATATGTAATTTAGGAATATAGGTATACCAAAAAATTGTAATGTTTACTTTTGATTACTTACATATTATTATTACTTATATACTTATAAAAAAAAATTCTGCAATGTATACCTTCAGGGACATTTTTCGTTGTATTACGGATTTTTTCATTGTTTTCATAAGTATGCAACTTGAGATTTTGGACTCAAAAGCTTATTCTTTATTGTAATTACTTGTATAAAATAGATAAGTGTGGAATTGAATTATCATCACAATTTATTATTGAAAGAAGGAATTATTGTTGAAAATAAATATATAAAGCCACACCCCACTACGCATTCTATCGCATTCTTTTTTTTTTCATTAACACTACACCAGGTGACAATATAAAAGGATTGTATGAGGTTTTCTTTCTTTAAAAGTTTATATTGCATAGTTATCTATTTATGCATATGAATTAGCAGCTTAATATTATTTTAAGTTCTAAATTAAATATCGGACAACTGTGGTAAAAGATCTTATTGAACTAAGCAAACAATTGAAATAAAAAATACATTTTTACAAAACAATTTCTGTCGTTTTAATTTTGTAACCCTAAATCTAAGAACTGCTCTGTTTTACCGCACTGGGCACGCAGTATCCACATAATACATTAAATCGATTTAGTGCCAGTAACAGAACTTGCAAGAAATAATCAACCAGATAATTAAGTAGAGTCTTATCCGGAAGATGGTAAAACCGCCCAGGTTGCTCTGAAGTCTCCCAATTGTTTAATTTGTTTTTATCTCCATCTATTGGACATTTGGAGAACCACAGTGGCCAATGCTAATAATTATTATAACTGGGTTAGAAGAAAGAATTTCTGATTATGAGATAATGAAAATCCTTAGCTTCATAATTTGAGTCGATTAATAATGAACTTGCTTCCAATAGTAAGTATAGTAAACTGTAATCTTTTATCGAGTACCTACATTAAACTTACTCGATCATTTACATATCTGCATTCGATTGTCGATAACATAGATCTATTGGGCACCCATGCCTATTAGTAATGACGTCATACATATTTGACAGATCGAAAGCTGACTTGCCTATCATAGGGGAGTTCCCATATTAGTGGGTACAAGAGGAACGACCGTTTTTAAAAGTCAAGTGCTTGATTAGGTCTAAACTCGTCTTGTAGCTAAAAATAGTTTCTCAATTTTTTTAGATACCAATTTTTGGAACGCTTCACCAAGTATTGATAGATCCCAGAAAATAATTAATAGTATATTAGCATAACTTTTTTGGGAGATCGAAAACATACAATGGCAACATAATTGCGTGATAATTTTGGTAGAATTTATTGGTAGACATTCTGAAATATTCATTCACTCACAATTTCTTTTTCATTCAAACGAGTACCGCGCATTGATTTGTATTGTCAAATAAATGAACATTGTTTAAATCTACTACAAATTAAGTCAATCAAGCCTATTGGCAGCTAGAGAGCTAAGAAAGAAGTATCTACAAAGCATCACCACCTTTTTGGTACGTCTAATGCAATAGAATTGATGTCGTGTTTCAACAACAAAATTGCGTCATAATTATTTCATGGAAACTTTACTTTTCATGAACTGACTTTCCGTTTTCTTTTGTTTTATTGCAGGAGTGTGTTAAAAGCGATTTACAGTTAATTTCTGTAAAGAGTTCACGGCGTTGAGTCGTTAGTAATTTGATGACATTATACGATTTGGACGATTTTCTCGATATGCCACCTGTGAAGCGAGGAAGACGAGGAGCGAGCGACGCTGATGAGGGCGACGATGAGTACAGAAAAAAGAGGGAGAGAAACAATGAGGTATGTACTTGATTAGAATGTTAGACCATAGAAAAAGTGAGCTAAATATAGGCCAACGCTGAAGTAAGGATGCTTTTCTTTCATTAAACAGGTCAACCAATCTCAAGTTGACATACTGTTGTTGCTAGGCTAAGCAGTAGTCCATTCTACATTATTAACTACATATTGAGAATCTCAGATACTTTTGCCACAGCCGTAAGTGGAGCAACAACCACAAAAAGGCTCAAACACCACCACATAAATATGGGACTTTATTGAACAAAGCCTAAACGATTTTGAGATGCAGATTCTTCCCTGGAATAATGGACCTCAGTAGTCAATATTTGCACAAAAAATCTGCTAAAAGTTTACAACCGATTGCAAGATAAACAAAGAAAAAACATTGTTTTGAGATATAATTTAATCAAAAAGATCATAGTTGTTTATTTTCATTCAAGAAATGGAAAATAGTGTTAACTTTCATAACATTTAACAAAAATTCCGTCTAAATAAGACACACTCATATCACTATTTTCTTGTATTCCTGTTTACCCATTATTATATTTTATTAGTCTTGTGCAATGTCAAGTGCTGGTTCCCCAAAAATAGTGCAATTTGGTGTTTTATGTCATAATATCTAGGCTTTCTATCGATTGCTGCATCAAATTGAATAAATATTGCGCAATTGTTTACATCTTGTAAAGATGATGCAATGATTGTAATATCATAAACTTTGAAGTTCCATGACAATGTATATTCAAAATTATCACTTAAATAGTGTTTAAATAGTTAGTTTCTCCATAAATACCATTGATGGTGGTGATTATTTAATTAATATTTAGTTAAGATCTTTTTCATTTGAGTTTTTTATTTATAATTTTTATTATGTTTGTCATGGCATTGTTTGTTTTGAGAGATGATGAAATTGTGACTATCATGTTGTTGTGACATCATTCCTATTCCAATAAGAAAATAAGGATATATTGCTGCAGCATAGATTTAGAATAGAGCTGTATTCTTTGAAGTTAATTTCAAATAAGGCTACTTGTATTCTGGCCTCATTTATTTTTTATTTTTATTAGATTAATATTTTCGAAAAAAAAAATACATAACTGCCTCCTTTTTTGAAATTGATAAAATTTGTAATACTATCAATAATTGTATTTTATTTCTCTTATAATACCAATCATACTCCAATTAATATAAAATTACACCTGTTTTCTGAAAGGGTAGGTAGTGATGCAGAGGGATGCATCTCTGCCTACCCTTTTTTGGATGTGCCCTCAGTACATTGTTTTTTAGCCTACATAGTCTCTCCCTGATGGGCAACCTGCCGCCTTGTGCAACCTCTGGCCATGTTGGCCCCGCAAACATAATTAGATTAGCTCGCCACCTAACCCTTAACTTACCTTTACTTTTCTTTTATTATCAGGCAGTAAAAAAAAGCAGGGTGAAGTCTAAACAGCAGACACAAGACACATTCTCCCGCGTCAAAAAGCTGAAAGAAGAAAATCAACAGCTTGAAGATACCACAAAAAGATTGACAAAGGAACTGGAGTTACTGAAGGAGCTTTTCATCGCTACTGCGGCAAACAAAGCCGACCCCAAGTTTGATGGTTTAGACCTTGAAAAACTGTTGGCAGACACACCTGATACCAAATAGTATTAGCTATTTGGACAAGGAGGTTGTATATGCAGAATAAAATGTGAAACTATGCTTTGATCAAACTGAGAAATCCTGCGTTGTAGGTATCAGTTGTCCTACGAAAATCGCTCTTACTACGCCATAAAGGCGCTGTCCGTGTCAAATTGTTACACAATTTATATATATATATATATATATATATATATATATTAATGTACGGTTGGCTCAGTCCCACGAGGCTTGATGATGACGTCACACCCAAAATTTACAAACCTTGTCAAATTTGATAGTGATTTCGTCAGTTCCTTTATCAAATCCACTGGATTAGATAAGCCTCTATTCTATACAATATTTACAGAATGCGTCATGCAACTCAGAGTCAAGCTATAAAGATGACGCAATTGACATAATTTCTTAATGCTAAACATTCAAACGAAAGAATTGCATATCAACATAGCATTCCCTAAATTACCCCAAGTTTATAGAAGGTACTCTGGTACACTATTTTGCTATAGCCCAACCGCTTAACTGACGTTGCCTGAGGTAGCACCGCGGTGCGGGAGGGGTGTGGTGACGTAATGCGAGAGCTCAGTGATTCGTCAACTTGTGACAACTATCACCCCTCCCGCACCGCGCAGCTACCTAATGCAACGTCTCAGTTAAGCGGTCAGCCTTATAGTTATGATTACTTCCCGCTAGGATTAAATTTGGTTAAATACTAATATAAAAATCTTAGAAATATGTTACAAAGGTTATTTTAGACGTAATATTCCTGTCCTACTATCTTGGTAATGCTAGAAAAAGTTATTATGAATTTCTTTTGTTTAATAAATGTGTATGTTTCCTGTATGAAGAAAATATAATTATGAAGGTTGTCATCACATCTTTATAGATTTTGCCATAAGTACCTAGTTTGTAAGTATGGAATTGATTGAACAGTATGTTTGTTTGTAGTAGTTAGAAATGATTATAATCTGTGATAATTACGGCCAGTTTCTCGAAAGAAAATGATTGAAAAATTAATGTGACAAAAATTCAAGCGCACCTCACTGCGATTGCATAATCAGCCTATACTGTTCCCACTGCTGGGACATAGGCCTCCTCTCTGTGAGAGGGAGTGGGCCTTAATCTACACGGGCCTGGTGCGGGTGGATGTCATGTCTTCGAATTTTTGGTTCTAGGACATGCCGGTTTCCTCACGATGTTTTCGTCGCCGTTTTGAGATTGACTGTTGATAAATCGTTCAGTCAATCACAGCACGTGTACGCGCGTTTGACAATTTATCTCATTAATTTTGCTATAAATTTCGTTCGAGAAAATGGCTGTTAATCTAGTTCATATTGAACAATGTTCTATGACATGAGAAATTATGAGCACAAACTATTTGAATTATTATTGTTTTGAGGAATGGATGTTTTTTATAGTATTATGATACAGAATTTAATTGTTAAGGAAATTGAAATTCTAAAGTCTATTCAAATTGCTGTTATTTCAAGTTAAACAAATATCAACTTTATATTAATGGTAATTAAGTTGATTTCAGAGTGACTAGCACTATCGAAAAAGTTAAATAAAAATGTTTGAAGTTGTAGCGTAAACTGAACTTTATTGTGTAGGAATTAAAGTAATTTTTCTATAAACTCATATTTGTTTACGTTTTTGGCAAATAAATCGCGAATGCAGATTACATTTGCCATCTCATATCACAGACAAAATTAAAGTTGAAAGTCAATTTGCCTAATAATTCTCCCCAACTTTGTATGTTGTTGCTAACATAGTACCTACCTACCCAGATGGGTGAAAATAGAGCTAGGGGATTACTTTGAAGTATTCCTTAGAAAATATCAATGGAAAGATAGGTAGAAGAATATCATAGATGTTTTTTTTTTGTAAGCATGAAATAATTTTTGAAATGTCAGCAGTACAAGGAAAATAATTTTGTAAATAAAACATCAAAATCTTGATATTATTTTATTATGTAAAAATAGTCTTACTATCTTAAATTGTAATGATAATGTAAGTTTTATTGACATGCGTGTTTCGGGTTTGCCCGTCTAGTTTCGAGCTCGTAAGAGATCGGTTCCCGAACCATGCACGTGTTTAGTACTGAACAAATTCATAAATATGAATATTATAATATTAATTACTATCTAAGAGGATAGAATGACAAAATTTTAAAATAAATTTGATACAATTTTATTATTATTCAGTCGTTGTCATTTTTAATTATAACTCCCTTAATTGCTAGTGAAAAAAAAAACAAAGTTCTCTGTGACCTAAACCCGCACCAAAGTCACGCCTTTCTGTGACTTAGTATACGGGGCGGCAGGGACATCGATGCGCAAACGTCAAAAAAAGGTGAAAAGGTTACACCTGATGCCATAAATAAAATTACGAAAGTCGTTCATCTCGGAAATGACCGGTGAAACAAGTGAATTTACTATTTTTTAATTAAAAATCTCATTGGGTTAGATAGAAATAATTGTTTTATACAATTTACAGTAAAAAAAAAAATGCAGAAAAAAACGTAAAAATTAAGGAAAAGCCGACGAAAAATTTCAACGCAGGGGGGTCCAGAATCATGTACTGAATCCACGGTAAGCGGTTGCGCGTCGATGTCCCTCCCATCCTGTAGTAGTCCTTTTTTACACAGAAAAGCGTGACGTACGAGGGGCGTTCGATGTATTCTCGGTATCGGCATGAAAAAAGACGTAAATTCAATTAAAATAATTTTTATTGTTTAATGTAATCCCCCATTATTACCCCAATGCATTTATTACATCTCGAAATTAACTTTTCAATACCCTGTAAAAAGTAACTTTCCTCTTTCTCTGAAAAATGCGCATTTATTGCAGCCTTGAGCTCATCGTTGGAAAATCGTTAGCCTCGAAGGTCTTTTTTCAAATTAGGGAACAAGTAATAATCACTCGGGGCTGGGTGGTTAATTTCTTCTAAACCATAATCTCGCACAGCAGCCTTGGAAACACGCGCCGTGTGGACCGGGGCGTTGTCGTAAAGAAGCAACACACCGGTGGTCAGTTTACCCCGTCTTTTTTCTTTAATTGCTTCCCGTAAATTTCGTAAAGTGAATGCGTAGGATGCTGCGTTTATGGTTTCACCTTTTTTTTGTGTACTCGATCAGCAAAATTCCCTTCCGTCCCAAAACACTGGTCATGATATTTCCGGCGGACGGAACGACTGAATTTCTTAGGGGGCGCAGTACCCTTCTTGTGCCACTGCATGGACTCTTGCTTACTTTGAGGGTCATAATGATGAACCCACGTTTCATCTCCAGTAAAAATTCGATCGAAAATACTTGATGAAACTTCACCACAGAGCTCTAAAAACTATCTACAACACTCGATTCGCACTTGCTTTTGAGGCGCCGTGAGCATTCGCGGCACCCATCTTGCACTGACTTTTGAAAGGTAAAGAAGGTCATGAAGAATAGTGTGCACAGAACCAACAGAGGTCAGTCATCTCTGCTATCATTTTGATCTTCATTCGGGCATCCTCCAGTATAAGCTTCTCAACTTTTTTCACGTTTTCTTCTGTAGAGGCAGTAACCGGACCGCCCGAGCGAGTGTCGTCTTCAATACTCTCTCTGCCCCTTTTAAATTAACTTGATTACTACTGAACCGTAGATAACGAAGGTGCAGAATCTTGGTAAACAGCCACCATCACTTCTTGAATAGTTTGTTGAGTTTTTCCTTGTTTGGTAAGGAATTTAATAACAGCGCGGTGCTCGATTTTCTTCAACATTGCCACGTTAGCCATTCCAGCTGTCGTTGACTAAGGATAACTAGCAAACTAATGATCATAACTATATGAAATTTTACCTTTATTATACTTTTTTTTTTTTTTCTGGTGGGAAATCATCAAATGATTCCTCCCGCTCTGGGTGGAGCAGAAGGGAGTGTCAGACTCTTACTGACTAAAACCCACCCATGTTCCTTCCTTCGCCCTTTATGTTCCGGGGTAGCGGTAACCCTTTCGGACAATCCCGCTGATTTTTTTTTCCCTTAGATAATGTCATAAATTAATGAATTAGTCAAATTACCCACATCATTAGTAAAACACCCTGATTCCGAGAATACATTGAACGCCCCTCGTAAGCTTGTGCGGGTTCAGCTCACACGAGCTATAAAATAGTTATCGACACGTGCGACTTATTTTTGTTGTCTTAGTTTATGAATGCGCGGCGTTTAGCATTTTCGCGCTGTGCAATAATTGACGTAAGTCACGCGTATCGTAATGTACAGACGCCAGCACATCAAGCTACTACAATCTGTCAAACTTCTTTAATAGATTTTCAACTTTATCGCTAAAGCGTTATGGTTCAAGGTTGATTGGGAAAATTTGACAGTTTCGGGTAGCTTGACCTGCTGGCGTCTGTACAATAACATTACACACATAGCATAAAATACAAGGTGGAGACGACCATACGACAATAAATTAAACTGTGTATATCTAATACCGTTCCCAGTCCGCTTACGAAAATTCAAATAGTTTAAGTCACTAAGCTAGTCAAATATTGGCAAAACCCATAGTCGGCTCATCACTACTATTTAGCCCACAGACATAATAATATCGCAGCGGGATTTTATAGCACACTGGATTTTTTACTCTCGGTGTTGAGCCGAGCGTTGAGAATCCAACAGAGCGCACTCCGTTGCGTCAAATAAACACGCTGTTGGATTTTGAACTCTCGGTTTCGGTTGAAAATCAAGTGCGCGAAAAAAAAATCGCCGCGGGATAAACGCGCCCGAGTTAACCTGGCCTTCGTTAGTTTGAAAAAAATCACTTTTAATTTCGACGCTGGGATTTATTATTTATATATACACCATAAAATACATAACAAAAAAATCAACACTAAAAATATACAATGATTTTTCGAATTGAATATGAATGATTTATTTGATAAATCCCAAAAAAAAAACGCTTGTGCATTAGTATGATAAATGATTTTATTTTGTAAGTAGGTTCGTACAAACACTTACACGTCAATCATATTTTAAAACTATATGAGGTCGGCGTTTCCTATCTGACTAGTCTGAGAAGAAAGGCCGAAACAAACTCAGAGGTCACAGTCTCTTTTAAAGTCCAGACATAATCTTGGTCAGATCATATGAAGACCATGTAGACCGATGTCTGATGTTTTGAAGAAAGAACTACACAGATTGAGAGGACCTGTCCAGTCAGTGCACGCATTTGTCAGAAATCGTGCAGCTCAACTCAAAACTTAAGGAGCTCAACGATTCGACGAACAATACCAAAGAAAGGACATTTGGGTAGGCCACATAAATTACTCAAACTGCCAGACCATGACAAAAACTAACAGAACCGAGAGAAAAATAAGTAATGCCAGTGTTTTCATTGATTGTCGTATTGTCTCCACATTGTATAGAGTAAAATATTAAAAGATCACAGATAAAAAAATCAAAGGAACTAATTATTATTACAAAATAATAAAAAATACATTGAACACAGCGCCTTCGAATGGGGGCAGGTAGAAATTACTGAACGCTATGAGTCTTTGGCTTCATTTACGTTCATACATTTGGTCATACACACGCCGGTTGTGAGTACTACGCACCATGTATAGACGTCAGCACATAAAGCTACTACAATCTGTCAAATTCCTTTAATAGATTTTCAACTTTATCGTTAAAGAATTAAGGTTCAAGGTTGATTGGGAAAATTTGACAGTTTCGGGTAGCTTGACCTGCTAGCGTCTGTACCAGTACGGTTTTAATTTAATTTATTATAATCATGTATTTACGCAGTCATGATACTGTACTATAAAGCTAAGCGCACATTACAGCCACATCGGTACGCAGTACATCGCATTTCAATATAATCACAAATAACTAAAAAACTAGTCCAAGGTCAAAAATAATGAAATTTTCATCCCCTCCTTGTGTCATCCCGAAGTGGTTTGTGTACAGATTCATGGTGGACCTTTAATTGACCTTGACTGTAACCTTTGCCTGACGTAAGTTGCGTCCTAAAATGGATAAATTACAACCCCTTTTTATCACCAAATAGTCCCCGGTCAAAAATAATGAAATTTTCATCCCCCCTTGTTAAAACACGCTATCGGATATTTGCATAGGTTCATGTATGACCTTAAATTGACCGTGACCTTTGTCTAATCAAATGTAAGTTGCGTAAAAATTGTTGGACAGTTCCCATCTCGTAAGTTTGCCGCTCTAAAACCAGGCTTTCAAAAAATTTCGACAAGTCTCGTTTAAGCGCAATGAATCTGTAGACAAACACATTTATTTTAACACATATATTTTAGGTTATTTTTGAAATAGGGTTCTAGTTTTTGAGATATTTGCGAAAAACACGTAGCCTTAATATAAAAAAAAAGAAACAAAACGCAGCGCAGCAAATTTCGCCCTGTTTAACACATTTCATCAGTGGATTGGGCTTAAAGCCCCTACTTCCACACGTTAATAACGCCATCCATGGACGAGCTGACTAGGTAGGGCGTGGTCCCCTCCACCACGGTGACGTCGGTGATGGGCGTGATGTGGTAGAACGAGCGCGACTCCGCGCTGCGGTATATGTTGTCTTCCATATGGGACGCGGGCGTAGAAGGGTTTTGTTTGCAGCATTCTTGGATTACTGTGGTTCCGTCTATTATGCGGCTCCTGTAGAAAAATAGAGGTATGAAAACCAGAAAAATAGCCCGATGGAAATTTTATGGCGGCTCGGAACACGAGGCGAGTCGCTGCGCAGTAACTAATTCGCGTGTCAGCGGGGGTGAGGGGGGAGGTACTGCGCAGCGAGCAGCGCACTTCAGAGCCGTCATACAGTTTGACGCTTATCCTACTAATAATATAAACGCGAAAGTTTGTATGGTTTGTTGTTTGTTACTCTTTCACGCCAAAACTACTAAACGGATTTGGATGAAATTTGGTACACAGGTAGTTTATAACCAGGATTAACACACTTTTTATCCCGATATTCTCACGGGATCGAAACTTATGCGGGTGAAACCGCGGGGCGCAGCTAGTCATACCTAAATGTAAAGCGTGAAGATTGATCCTAACAAAGGAAGGGCTATGCCCAACAGTGGGTAAGGTTGGGTTGTGGATGATGATGCAGATTGTGGATAAATTCCTAGAATTTTGTGTATTCTATAGTTCTTTTGACAGGAGGAGTGTTGGCCCAGTGTTAACGGCCGCGATTTACGAGTTGTAAGTCGTGGGTTCGAACCTAAGCAGGCAGGTTTACTTTGTGTAAATTATTTCCTCACCACTAAATGTTTTCCTTTAAACCGGTGAAGGAAAACATCGTGAGGAACGGGCATGTCCTAAAATCAAAAATTCGAAGACATCCGCCAACCCGCACTGAGCCCGCGTGGCTCACTCAATTCAATCAACCTCTTTTAAATTTTTAAGCATATTAATACGAATAAAAAATGGGCCAACTAGTCGGCGGTTTTAGCCGACTAGTCGCCATCTACAAATATGGCCGACTAGTCGGCGACTAGTCTGTACATCACTACAAAATACGTATTCGTTTGTATTAAACTGACACATGTCAAAAACGCATTCTCTCCTCGGCCGCACTGTAATAATTAGAGAATGCGTTCCTGACACCTGTCAGTTTATACTGTCCTTTCACATTTCACAACGACAATAAAGATCACTGGGATGCAAAATCAGAGGGCTTACCTCCAGCTCTTATAGCAAGGCAGAAGTTGAACTGCACTGCTTTTTTGTTCTCTGATTAAGTACAAAAAAGCAGTGCAGTTCAATTTCTGTCCTGCTATAAGAGCTGGTGGTAAGCCCCAGAGGTAAAATAACTCGAAGTTATGCTGAGCACCAAATAATATGTGTTTTACGAACTTAAACTTTATTAGTTGCTAATCGTGTCCAACTGTAGGTGTCAGGAACGTATTCTCTCGGTGACCGGAATATAAAATGGTTGTAATAGTATTTGAACTTTGTCTTTAACATTTAGTTAGTTGTTTCAAAACTTGATAAAAGAATAGAATACTCTTTATGTAGTACGGGTACCAAAAGAGATAAGTAACCAGGGTCGTCGGATATAGTTGAAGTTTAGTAAGAAACCGAAGGATGTTCTCGAAAAAAATTTATTTAAATAATTGAAAACATACAGTTCATTTATCAAATTAAATTTCATTCGAAAACATCCATCGGTTTCTTACATAACTTCAACTATATCCGACGACCCTGGTTACTTATCTGTTTTGGTGACTGCACACCATATAAATTACAGATATAAATACCTATATATTTTTTTTACAAAGGGTGACAAAATGGGCGGTCTTATCGCTAAGAGCGATCTTTTAAAGACAACCTTTGGATGGATTAAAAAGGGGAAGGAGAGACAAATACTGTAGGTAGTCTGTGTTGTACGGACGCCAGCACATCAAGTTACTACAATCTGTCTAATTTCTTTAATAGATTTTCAACTTTATTTCTAAAGCATTAAGGTTCAAGGTTGATTGGGAAAATTTGACAGTTTCGGGTAGCTTGACCTGCTGGCGTCTGTACCATTTACATAATACAATAAACTCAGATTCTGAATTCAATTATCTTACCTATACTTAACAGCGTTGGCTGGGTGCTTGAGCGCGTCGTTATGCGAGTGTACTAGCACATAAGAGTCCTCTGGTTGCTCGAGGTTCCAGTAGCGCAGGCGCTGGTCAGTGCCGCCCGTCACCACGAACCGGTTGCCTTCCCGGGCACCGCAGTAGATTGAGGTTATATCATGGGATGCCTGGAAGATACGTAACCAATTATTCTAAGCTGTTGTTAAGAATTATGCACGTTATTTTAAGTGAAATGGAAAATTCTACTTAAGTAAACTGATAAAATTATGAATATCTAGTTTTTTGATAACAATTCTGTTATTCCCTATTTTTGATGTGAAGGTCAATTCCTGTAATTAAAAACGTCCAAAATCTAGTCGCAATCTCATCTCAGTGACAATCAATATAAAAAATGTAGGGAAAGAGGTATTTTTGTCAGATTGAGACTGAGATCAGACTTTGAACGTTCTTATAATAACGAGAATTGCCCCTCTGGTTACAGTAGTTACCTAAGATAAGAATGCCGTATTAACTAACTACATACATAGTTAAAATCACCATCCTTATTGTTTTGGCAACACTCGAGAGTAAAACAATGGCAACATTACAAATTGCCGGGTTCCCAGGCCGCTTTATATCACGCAGCGAGACACTACAGACCCGTCCGTAGAAGCAGTACGATTCGAAAAGGCGCGGTTCCTGCCCAATTGGATAAAACACTACAACCACAATCAGAAGGATTTTTAAGGAAATTCCTAATCTATTACGTCGTGTTCTGACGCAGTTAATAGTCAAAATAAAAAGCATTGCCACTGTAAGTGTGATACGCAATCACTCCACATATATCAGAAACAAATAGCGTAGTCATCTCAACACATCTCTTCGTCCCTTGATTTTGTATATCTTAATATATGTATATACATTTGCTTACTACGTAAAGCATTCTATTATTTTAATTATTGTGAATGTGAAGACTATTTGGGTCATTTTATTTATTTTATTTTTCTCTCGGTTCTGTTAGTTTTTGTCATGGTCTGGCTGTTTGAGTAATTTATGTGGCCTACCCAAATGTCCTTTCTTTGTATTGTTCGTCGAATCGTTGAGCTCCTTAAGTTTAGAGTTGAGCTGCACGATTTCTGACAAATGCGTGCACTGACTGGACAGGCCCTCTCAATCTGTGTGGTTCTTTCCTTAAAAGACCATCTCAGACATCAATCGACGACACGGTTGGCGCAGTGGCTGAGCGATCGACTGCTGCGCTGCGTGTCGCGGGTTCGATTCCCGCACGGAACAAATATTTGTATTCCCTACAGGTAGTTGTTCCGGGTCTGGCTGTTTGTGTATGTGAGTTTAAATGTTTGTAAACGCACCCACGATACAGGAGTAATTCCTAGTATGGGGCAACGTTTTTTTAAAAAAAGAAAAAGAAAGAAAGAAAGAATCTACATCGTCTTCATATACTCGTAATCTGACCAAGATAATGTCTGGACTTTAAAAGAAACTGTGACCTCTGAGTTTGTTTCGGCCTTTTAGGAAACGCCGACCTCATCTGGTTTTAAAATATGATTGACGTGTAAAAGTGTTTGTACAAACCTACTTACATAATAAAATTATTTATATAATTCTTCTGTACATATGTTTGTCACCTATCTCCTCCTAAACGGCTGGATCTATTTGGATGAAATTTTGTGTGTATATGTCAATGGGTTGTTGGTGGCTTTCTGGATGGTTTGAAAACACATTTGGACCCGGTAGATGGCGCTGCTGTCGGTATATGATGATTCAACCGGGCAGGACGACGTCTGCCGGGTCCGCTGGTATATTATAGTAATAGTATGTATGTGTATATAACCTATTTATGTACCTTGATTTAAGAGTTTTTTTTTATCATTGTTCCTCTCAACCAAAGCACATGCCATCTAATCTCTAACAGCCTAAGGCATTAAGTCCGCCTTTGTACCTTTTTATGCGAAAAGTTTAAATAAATAAATAAATTACACGCGCCATGGAAAGCGAACTTTACGATAATTTCCGAATACTTACAGCAGGTGTATACTGCAGGGGTTGCACACAGTTGGTGCTGGGCCACAGCGCATGCGTTCTCTGGGTAGACTCCAGGCTCCAGGCGGCTGCATCCCTACCTCCGGCTACCCAGATACTGCCGCTACTGCCACCACCCACAATGCTTCGGACTAGTTCCGCTGAAAGTAAAATAAATAATCTATTAAATAAATAATAAAACTACAAATAAACCAATTAGCTAGCAGCTAAATGGACGGACGACCTTAAGGAGATGGCTGGGACGGACTGGATGCGGAAGGCGGAGGACAGGGTGTTGTGGCGCAGCCTGGGAGAGGCATATGTCCAGCAGTGGACTGTGATAGGCTGATTTGATTGAGATAAACCAACAAAATTTAAGTAACTCTTGTGCCAGCGACACCCAGAAGAAGAAGAAGACTACAAACGAATCGTCAAACGTTTATTTAAAGAAAGAAACTAATATTTATTCAACATAATGATTGGGAGGAGGCCTGAGTCCCAGCAGTGGGAACATTATAGGCTGATTATGTATGTATGTTTATAATGATTGGGATAAGAACAAGGCAATGAAGATGATAAAAGATATGGTAAAGATCAGACTGTGAACGTTCTTAAAATTACAAGAATCGCCCCTCTGATGTTATGGAGTAAACGGAGGAACAAAAAGTAGCCTATATGAGGATTCCTGTAGAATAATTTCCGACATCCACGCGATCAAAGCCGCGAGCAGCAGCTTGTATTGTATTATAGAACTCACAGTTGGGATGCCGCACAGAGGTTATAGGCAGCTGGAACCTCAGGTCCCACACGCAGATGGTGCCATTGCACGTGCCCGCTGCGAGGTACCCACACGGGTCTGCGTATAAGGATGATGTAAATCCTTGCTTCAGATCTCCTTGGAGTTTCCATGCGTTGCCTAGAGACGAAATACATATACCAAATATTAAAAATACTCGCGTTTTTGTAGTAGAAAGTAATAATTCGATTCCTAAACTTATGGGCAGGATATTTTTTTTAATGCGTTTTATTTCAAAACAACTGTATTTGGTTAGGAATTTAAATAAAAATGCTATGCTATAACTTACTGACTTCATAATGAGCAATTTTTTTTTTAAAGTTTACTTAAAATACCTTAATTGTTTTATTATTGTTTCAAAAACTTCCTCGTTAAGTTTTATCCTATATAAAAAATGCTAGTAAGAGAAGTAAATGCAAATCTGATAGAGACGCGTCGGATTGAAGATACTACGCTGCGCCGACCTCAAATAAATTAATCATCATCTACCTAGCCTTTTCCCTACTATGTTGGGGTCGGCTTCCAGTCTTACCGGATGCAGCTGGATACCAGTATTTTACATGGAGCGACTGCCTATCTGACCTCCACAACCCAGTTACTGGGTAATACAATACCCGTTGGTAAGACTGGTTGTCAGACTTCGGGCTTCTCACTACCTGTAATGACTGTCAAAGATCTACGAATGACAGCCGGGACCAACGTGCGGGCTTAACGTATTACGTATTACGTTATATTTTATATTTTCAATTTATATTTATATTTTCAATGACTGAACTTTGAAAAAGACTTTGATCCCAGAGTTTATTTCGCCATTTCTTCTCAGGGGTAGTCAGGTGGGAAATGTGGACTCTATCTAGCTTATTTTTTTTTATACACATGTCGTAAAAGTGGTTCCGATATCCTAATTACAGAATAAATCATTTTTCATTTCACCTGGAGCTCTCAGATCCCACCCCACAATAGAGCCGTAGAGTGTGACGTAGGATATGACGGCGCCATGTGACTGCGCCGCTACATGCAACACGTCGTCACCGTCAGTTTCTAGCTGACGACTTTGCGACAGGTTCATACGGGATGAGGTGCCGTCGACCCTGGGGGAAATAAGTTAAGTTTACATGTTGGCAGACTCGTGAAAGACTGGTATAGTAATGGCAAGACTATGTAAATTCGGGCAAATTCATATCATAATGTGGGAGCAGTCGTGGTCAGTGGTAACGGCGACTTAATGAGTTGTAGGTCGTGGGTTCGAACCCTGGCAGGCACTTTACTTTGAAAGAAAGAAAGAAAAAGTATTTATTGCGACTCGTACAGGATTATAAACTAAACTAAACACAGTTAAAAATAAAAATAGAACATATATTTATAAAAAAAGTAATAAAAAATAAAATGAAACAGAAAGTCCTATACGAGGCCAAAAGGCTCCTATCTCAGCATGATGCTTCGACATTTAAAAATAAATGTCGCAGCGCTGGTATTCTGATAGGGCCCGCTGTGATGTCACGGGCAATCACAGTAATAAATAAATAATAAAATAGATATAATTATGTAAAATATTAGCAATAAAATAAATATTATTTATTTTTAATCTACGCCAGACGTAACCTCATTACTTGTCTATGCCCTGAGTGTCAGAAGCACTCTGTGGCATTGTTGTGACAAGTGAGCGGTCGCACGCGCCGAAAATAAAGAACCGGCGAAAATTAATAAATACATTATATAAATTACGGCTGTGTAGTGGAACAGTATTACAGTAAATATACAATAAAAGTGGAATGTGGTAGTTAATTAACGGCATGGATGACATGGAGAAATAGAAATAAACTAGTGATGAGAGTGTTTGTAAATAAATTCATCAATACTGCTCTCAAAATGGTAACGGAAAACATTGTGAAAGGACCACCATGTCCTAGAACCAAAAATGCGAAAACCCGCACTGGGCCCGCCTGGTAGATTAAGGCCCTCTCACCTAGTGGAGGCCTGAGTCCCAGCAGTGGGAACATTATAGGCTATCACAATATATTATGTATGACTCTGGTTGTAAGTAAATGTATACGAGGTGGACGTGGATATTATTATTCATTTTTAGTGCTGTGTTATCCGACTGCTGGGCAAAGACCTACCTCTCTCCTTTCCATTCCTCCCAGTTTTAGGTAAAGAAAAACAGGTTTATTTTTCACAGAAACACGTGCATATAAGAAGATAAGTAAAATCATAAAAAATAGAGAGAAAAAAAAACAACAAAATATATCTATGCAAGCAAGTGTGGAGCAATCCTTTGAATATTAGATACGATTTAATATTTTTTGTTTAAATCCTTAAACAGTTAAAAGTTTTTTTGATAAAAGTGGGAACGGAAACGATGAAACAGGGAAATGTCTGGTTGATACATTTTTATGGAGGGCGCCCACGAGAGACTTTTGTCTCCGCAACTAATTTGTCTCTCTCTTCAAGTCTACCGGTTTGTATAAAAGTGCGCGCGCGTAGCGACGTGACAGCTGAGAGACTTTTTTGTCCGCGAGTTTGGAACAGGTCAGCGACACCACTGTCTCCCGTCTATTGGTTGCAATGCGAGTGCGCGCACGGTGACAAAAAAGTTGCCAGACAGCCAGTTGATGAATGCGGCAAATTTTTACGAAAAAGTAGCTTTGCTCCCGTGTCCATCGTCCAAATCTCGGCGAGGAGACAGCGACAGAGACAAAAAAATTGCTGGGCTACTTAGTTGCTCGTGGGCGCCCTCCCTTTTAGACGCCTCAGTGCCAATATCGTGTAACTCTCTCCTACAAAAGTACAAACTAAACTAAACCTTATTTGAAGAGATATACATACCTCAATACAAAGACAGACTGTCGCGTAGCTGCTACCAAAGATTGTCCTCCTTCACATGCAGCTATCGATATTACTCGACCTGCATTCCTGTTATACATTGATTTTGATCTGCAAGAGAGAAAAAATCGTTTATTAAAACTTCTTTTTTTTCGGTATGGCATTTCGCAGTTCAACCTGTGAGGTTGTCGTCTGCTTAACCCTGCTTGCCTGCGGATGCCTAAAAAATCAAGACCTCCAGCCAGGTCTTAAAAAACTTAAAAACTAAGCGACTACATGCAGGCACCCCCTGTGGGGTACGGACCCCGGCTTAGGGCGGCGCTGGGAGAGGGCAGCAAGGAACAGGCTGGATAGGAAATAGTAAAACGTCATTGGTTCACAGTATTCTTATAAATGGTTATTTACACGGACATCACGAGGCTTTAAAGCAACATAAAACTGAGTTGCGTACGAGAATTCAAGGTTTAGACACAGAGGAAATGCACCCCACTCCAGCACGCGTAGTATGCACCAATATAGGAACCGGTTTTGTCAACAAAAGAATAGACAAAATGACAGACTGTATCCTGCGTTCGCGATTTAGTTTCCAAACATGTAAACAAATACGTGTAATAACAGAATGAGGAAAATGTCGTGAGGTAAGTTTTGAGTATGAATGTGGATGGCTATATCTTCTTCTTCGTGTACGGCACGACTGTATGTCAGATCTTGTTGGCTCAATGCTTCGACACTTCGTCGTGTGGTCGGTGGCAGACTGGCAGCGCAGACGTCACTTTAACTGCATGTTTTAGGACACAGAGGGCAGGATAGGAGGTGGAGTATACACAGCTCGTTTGTAACACAGCTCCACATCCACACGATTTTCACGACATTCCGTCGAGGAAGCCCCACAACAAAGATGATATGGTTAAAAAGGGGGTGACTACCGAGATGGCGACTAACAGAGAAGTAATAGAAGTATGGAAGAAAAACACATATTGTGCCGACCCCAAATAATGGATATATGGGATAAGGGCAGGAGAATGATGAGGAGCAGTCGTACTTACCTAAAGTCTATTCAAACTAATGTTTCAAATTGATCTTATTTCAAGTTAAACAAATATCAACTTTATTTTAATGGTAATTCAGTTGATTTCTGAGTGACTAGCACTATTGTAAAAGTTATAAAAATGTTTGTAGTTGTAGTCTAAACTGAACTTTATTGTGTAGGAATTACAAGTAATTTTTCCATAAACTCATATTTGTTTACATTTTTGGCAAATTAATCGCGAATGCAGATTACATGTAAATATCGCCACTGAGGAAGGTTATTTTAAATTAACATACCTGTTGATATGCGCTTGAGTGTGTAGCCGCGCTGCGTCCCATAACCGAACCGTGCCGTCGTCTGAACATGATGCGAATAACGACTTTTGAGCGGGTAAAGTTACCAGCTGGTTTACGCTGGCCCTGAAATAGAAGCAGTCGGGATTGCAATGACCAATAGTATCAATCAATGTGGGCGAAATTCCCAGCCTTTGGATGTCACTAAATCGTCGTAGTCTTATGTTAAAGTTTGATGACTGTGTCTGTGTACTGATTGTGGATAAAACGTGACCTGGTGTCGTGAGGAATAGTCAGATCAGCGCCTAACGGTAACGGAATACTTGTCTGACCCGGAGGAATAAATGAAGATAACTGTGAGTATGTACATTATGTTAAATTTTCCCCCCTGCCTTTTGTTCTTATTCTCAAAATCAACAACAAAAAAAAAACTAAATTGTCAACATTTTATATGCTTGAGTACGAGGCTTTTGACTATGTTGTATGTGTATATTTTATGCCTTCTATATAAATAAAAATAATCACCGAAATGTACATACGCGCATAACTTCCGATCGACTGCACCAAATTGGATAATTCTTTTTTTTTGTGTTTGTTATTGTCAGGACATGGTTTGTATAAAAGAAAGAAAAAAATATGGCGGTACAATGTCCGCCGGGTCAGCTAGTTTTTAATCATTTTTGTTCATTGTAATTTGCGTTTTGTTTGTGCGGAATAAACTATTTTTCTTTCTTTTTTCTTTAAATTCGTAATATTTTATTTCACATAAATCTACATGGGCACTTATGAAACGTCAGAAGCTAGGTGCACGGTTTCAATGGATCGTTTCCTATGGAGAAGAGCAGGAAAAAAACTCCACGGTTACTCTTTTAAAAATAATTGGCTTTTACAATGTTTTCAAATTACAGTAGGTACGGGAGGACAGCGTAGGCTTGTCAACTCTCATCCAGCTGCTACCAGCTATCCTGCGAAGATCGTCGCTCCACCTAGCCTGAGGGCGTCCTACCGTACGTTTACCGATTCGCGGTCTCCACTCAAGAACACGTCTACCCCAACGGTCATCGGTTCTACGGCTTATATGGCCGGTCCATTGCCACTTCAGCTTGCTTATTCTGTGAGCTATGTCGTCAACTTTGGTTCTCTGCCGGATCACCTCGTTGCGGATTATAAATAACGATGATCATAATTTCAGCGAATATCGTAGACCTCATCCATCTCTTTCCACGAAGCGGGTCGAGGTCAGGGCGAGGGAGAGACATATCTATCCACTAACAATATGAAAATGTTGTCACTTACTTGTGTTCGTGTAAATACGCGAGCAGTTGGTTCCCCGGCCGCCATCCTGGCGGTGGTAACACATCTTCTTTGTCTACCGGATCGTCGTGACTCCTGACAACAAACAGATTACAATCTAAAGTCTATTCAAATTAATGTTTTATGTTACGGGTTTGGTTTCCGCTCTTAGTCATTCAAGTGGACCATTGTGCGTGGGCCATGGCGGCCGTCGGTGGTTATTCCATCCAGCCCACCTCCCTCCAGAAGTTTATGAAGTCTCCTGGCCTGTTGAGAATATCTGTGTAAGATCTGGGTGTCCCGAGGGTTTCTGACCTAATCTGATAAATTGATGTTATTTCAAGTTAAACAAATGTCAACTATTGAAAAAGTTGTAATGTAAACTAAACTTTATTGTGTAGGAATTGAAAGTTGTTTTTCCATAAAATCATATTAGTTTACAATTTTGGCAAATAAATCGCGAATGCAGATTATATATTATTATACTTGTAATAAAATAGAACTCAAAACTGAACATATAAATTAAAAAAAAAATATATACGAGGTGTTGGATCGAGTCTGATGCTGAAAATATAGATTTCGAATTTTTGTATGTTTGTCTGGATGTATATTTCGGATTGGGGCAAAATCGGCTGAACGGATTTGGATGAAATTTGGCACAGATATAATTTATAACCTGGATTAATGCATAGGGTACTTTTAATTTCGGTCGTATTTCCCCGTGGGATATATTTCAACATCCACGCGGGCGAAGCCGCGGTCAAAAGCTAGATAAGAATATACAGATTGACTTGTATCGTAGAAAGAATTATTTGAAAAACAAAAACACAAAATTTTTCAATTTAGACTTATTTAAAAACGCAAATTGCATTTTTAATCGTTTAAAAAATTGGAACAAAAATATATAAAAGGGTAATATTACCTCAAAGACCTCTGGTATTTCTGCTGCATCCGTACCGTCAAGTCTCTCAGTTCTACGCGACACGGAGCCATGCTGTCTGCAAAGAATACAACAATTGAGAGAATAATTATAATCATTCCGGTCGATGTGTACGCACGACGACGTATCCATTATACGGACTAACCACACTTATTCAGCTCTGTTCAACCTTTATGGACAAAATCGTTGTTTTGTATGGACAAAAGCTGAACAGAGCTGAATAAGTGTGGTTAATCCCATAAGCTACATTTCCAGTATAATCTGACTTCTCATTGTACGAAAACCCTAGACAATGCGAGGTCAGCTAAAACTGGAAATGTATAGCTTGGGGTACGTATTGCAATATCTAAAATTAAAAGAACTAACGTAAAATAACCTACGTTCAAAATCCCTAATTTTTTTAAATACCTAAGCAACTAACACCTACCTACGAATTACCTAAGTTTAAAATACTGATTGGACTAAATATCTATCAATCATTCATATTATTATGTTTCTGGCACTCGCCGGCCGCTGCCGCGGCACCGCTCGCTTCGCTCGCTCGGCTCGTGGGTTACCTATGTGGTCACAGTTCTAACCTAACCTAACCTAGCTGTTTCGATTTAAAAAAGATATATGCGTGTTACGCATGCGGGTACAGAAACATATAACGGAGAGGTAAACCAATTTAAGGAACTTTGTACATAGGAATTTCAAGTTTTAGCTTCATGAACTTCAGTATTTCAGTAACATATCCATTTGACATTTTAAGCTTTCGGTATTTTGAATATAAGCGAAACAATCATTATTTTACGTTAGTTCTTTTAATGTTAGATATTGCAATACGTACCCATAGCTTGATATGTGTCCTGTCTACCAGTATTATCCTGTTATTATTTACTATCATCAATCCATCTAAAAAGGCCAAAATAGCATTAGAATAAAATACTCTTTATTATGTACGGACGCCAACACATCAAGTTACTACAATCTGTCAAATTTATTTAATAGAGTTTCAACTTTATCGCTAAAGCATTAAGGTTCAAGGTTGATTGGGAAAATTTGACAGTTTCGGGTAGCTTGACCTGCTGGCGTCTGTACACCATATGGATTCAAGATATAAATGTAGAAATTTTACATAGGGGTCTTATAGCTAAAAGTGATCTTATATATTACAGACAACGTTTGGATTGATTAAAAGGAGGAGGAGAGAGAATACTACAGGTGGTGTACCATTTACATATACTATAAATACGTACATAAAGCATACATTTACCTATCTTTATACATGATAACACTTTTGTGCGTCTGTATGTCACTGGAGGATTTCAGTGACATACAAACGTACAGAAGAATGCATAGTGATGATGTTTAAGAAGAGGGAAAGTGAATTTTTTAAGCAGTAGCTATATTTTGGTGGTAAAAAAACCGCTTCAAAATCCATTGTGCAGTTTACTGTGATTGCCCGTGACATCACAGCGGGCCCTATCAGAATACCAGCGCTGCGACATTTATTTTTAAATGTCGAAGCATCATGCTGAGATAGGAGCCTTTTGGCCTCGTATAGGACTTTCCGTTTCAGTTTACCTTTTATTACTTTTTTTATAAATATTTGTTCTATTTTTATTTTTAACTGTGTATAATTTAGTTTAGTTTATAATCCTGTACGAGTCGCAATAAATACTTTTTCTTTCTTTCTTTCTAAGAGAAAACTAAGCGCGCACACACACATACAGACACGACAGCACGAAAAGCGACTTCAATTGTTTTATACTATTTAAGAAAAAAAAAAGATAACATTTCGTCATGAAAATAGCGGGTACCCGTCACCAGTACGTAATGAAAAAAAAAAGGATGAGGATGATGATCATCTGGTATATATACATACATTGAACATAGCTAGCGCTGTGTCCTAGTTGTGAGTGATGTGGAGGTACGGACATCGCCTGTGATACTACACCGCTACCCGACACCACTTGTGATTGCGCTACGCCCTCTGAAAATAGAAACGCTGATCCGGTTACTCGGTTATTTATCCGAGAATTCATCGTACGCCTATCATCTGGAGCAGCGGTGGCCCAGTGGTATCAGCCCCGGCTTACGAGTTGTAGGTCGTGAGTTCGAACCCAGGCAGGCGCTTTACTTTGTGTAAATAATTTCATCACCACTGCTCTTAAAAACGGCGAAGAAGAAATTGTGAGGAAACCGGCATGTCCTAGAACCAAAAATTCGAAGATATGTGACATCTACCAACCCGCACTGGGCTCGCGTGGTGGATTATAGCCCACTCCCTCTCACCGAAAGGAGGCCTGAGTCCCAGCAGTGGGAACGTTATAGGCTGATTATGCTATAAATTCTGCTTATCCAACTAGGCCTAAAGTAAATTCTCGGACATGCGTTTCCGCGTATCCACCTTAGCGTGGATAAACGGAATAACCCAATATTTTGTTATCCACATAGTGGGTCCTGATAAAAATCTTAAAACCATTAATTTAAATTAGGCTGAGAATCTGCATTTTTTGATCGTCAAAATTACATACGACCCCCCAAAACGTCCGCCCGTCACCACTTCCTAATGCAGAATTATCCTGCAGATAATTTTCTTATTTTGGAAAACAAATTAAAATCAAGTAAAATGTGAATTATTTGCGTCCCATGCAGACTGATAAACACATCTAATAATGGATTGGAATCTAAAAGTCACGTCAAACTAATCAATAAATCTGCCTAGCCTTTTCCCAAACATGATGGGGTCGGCTTCCAGCATTACCGGATGCAGCTGAATACCAGTATTTTACTATTTATTTACCAGGATTTTTGGGCTTCTGACTACCCGTAACGACTGTCAAAGATCTACAAATGACAGCCGGGACCAACGGCTTAACGTGCTTTCCGAGGCACGGAGGGGTCTCTATATGTAATTGATGGTCACTCATCCACGAACTGACCGCGTCAAGTAGCTCAACCTTCGAGCGACCCATGAGGCTGTAATTATTAGAATTTAGCCATGAGCCCCGTTATATTAAAATATTAACTAATTTGTTTGGTAACCGTTCCTTGGATGGATTGTGTGAGGAATGATATGAATGTGAAGGGAGTGAATGATAGCGTGATGGTTGACAGGGGAGAATGGAAAAAAAAACGTTGCGCCGCCGACCCCAAGTAACATGAGACAAGTACAGGAAGATGATGGTTTCTCCTTAAAAGTTTTGAATAGATTCTGAATATTCATTCATTGAATATTGGCCTCCCGCAAGGCGAACCGATGACTTTCATAGTCATCGGTTCGCCTTGCGGGAGGCCTTTCAAAGCAATAGGGAGGGTTATGATTGGAGTTTCCCTACGTGATAAATCAGAAATGAAGAGATCCGCAGGAGACCCAAAGTAACTGACATATTGAATATTAAATGAAAATAATTATGAATAATAACAATGAAAGGGTGTTTATTAAAATTAATTCGTGAAAAATACAATAACGATGAACTCTGCTAGTTAGTATGATCAATTTGGTCATATACATACAGTACTGTCAAGTCTACATTACCTTTAGTATGTTGTTCGTGCGACTGCCCGAACATGTGTTGCCATTCCGTGTTCATGTGTGTCTCGTGGGATACAGACGTTTTGTGGGTACGCCTGAAAGAAAACACCAGACAATTATAATCCGTTCAAGTGCTTGTCGGAGCACGCACAGTGACGAATTCCTTAATTAAGATAAATATTTACGCATCCAATAATAATACAAGGTGTCGTTTTACATCCTCGTCAAATTACCTATGGTAACTATGCTACTGATTCTCGACACGAATCAATAATAATACAAAAATATTTTTTTTTCTAATTTTCGGAAATCGGCATGTGTGAGACCGCACTGTAACTGCCCTTTTACACACACATAAAAACGCAGCCGCTTATACGATACCATAACGCGATTCTGTTCTTTGAAAGTGGTGTATTCTGAAATACTGTTAAACTTAAATTACTAAAAAAAAAACAAGTACGTATTCATTATTTACCAGGGATCGTAATTTTATTTGATTATTTATGTCTTTCATAGCAGCCTCCTGAAATTTGACGAGGATGCAAAACTACAGCTTGTATAATCAATAGTAATATCTTCACATACCAAGACTACTGACGTTAAGAGACGTTAAGACGTTACTGGGTAATACGATACCCCTTGGTAAAACTGGTTGTCAGACTTTCGGGCTACTGACGACCCGTACCGACTGTCAAAGATCCACGAATGACAGCCGGGACCAACGGCTTAACGTGCTTTCCGAGGCACGGAGGGGTCTTGGTATGTGTCACCCATCCACGGACCAACCGCGGCAGGCGTAGCTTAACCTGATTGATCGACCCGTGCGGCTGTTATTACTTAGCCACAAGCCCCTTCTCTCTGAAATTTCTCATCATATGCCTGTAAATATAGGTACAGACGCCAGCACATCCAAGCTACTGCAATCTGTCAAATTTCTTTAATAGATTTTCAACTTTATCGCTAAAGCTTTAAGGTTCAAGGTTGATTGGGAAAATTTGACAGTTCTCGAAACTGTCAAATTTTGCTTGACCTGCTGGCGTCTGTACTTAGTTTCTAGATACAAGTATGTCTTTTTTGGTCTACTTACCTATTCTGTGCAGAGTTATACAGTTTGTCGACATGTTGCATGGCGTCTGCGGCGCCGGTGTCCAGTTGTACGGCGCGCGATATGCCTGTCTGTTGTAGGTTTAAACGACCGGGAGCCTCTGTTATGTGCTGGAAATATACAAGAGTTTCAATTCCAGAGACCTGCACCCTGCGTGACACACCATCAATCACAATTTGAATCATTTTGAAAGATATCGCTAATCCATTGCTTCATGTGTTCGAAAAAGTTGTCGGCTCAATAACGTAAGTAACGCAATGAATGTTGTTAGTGTGTTACGAAATTACTCCGCTGAAATCAGTTTTATTTTTAGAAATAATGTCCAGATAGTCGAGGAATGAAAGGTTAAGCATCTTTAGGTTAATTTTAACATGAACCATTCATGAGTCCAAATATTTTTCCAAACTGCTATTTGATTATTATGAATGAAAATGACACTACGAAAACATCATATGTGCGGGGAGCATGCATACGAGAAAGGAATGAAATTGCTTAACCTTTGGAAACCCTAGGAAAGCGGTGAACGGTCACACAATAACAGCTGTCTAAATACAGAGCATTTTTTGACATCTTAATGTCAAATACTGGACGACAGATTTTTATGACAGACGCTTTCTTAGGACACTCGAATACACCTTCAGTTCGGAGGTAAATTGTTACTAACCTGTGTAGATTTTCTTTGTATTTTGATTAAATGCGAACTCATAGCCAAGAGCTGGTTTTCTACGTGCTCAGTCATACCTGAAAAGATTTGTGGAAATGTAATAAACATCTACCATCAAGCTATATATGGCGTTGACAGCGCATAGATCATTAAAATGATTAAATATATATATATTTATAATATAAGGTACACTAGTAGGTAATATTGCACTACAAATTATGTTACCAAAAGAACAATAATTAAAACTAGCGTAATTTGAACTCTGGTACTCAAAGTAAGATTTAACTTGTGTTATGGGTACCACTGTTCTAAAAAAGGTAAAGGTACTCATTTCCACGAGAGATAGTAGGCGTAGTAGTGCGGTTTAGAGTCACAAAACAAACCAAATTAAAAATAAAAATAAAAAAAAAATAAACCAAAATATAAAATCATACGATTGACGAATACTTACCATCAGACGCTAGTCTCCTAAACAAATTTCTTAGCTGTTGTCCCATTTCGGAATACTGTGGTACTGTACCCTCTTTTACCTGAAATAATAATAATTATAACATAACATCACGCCTGCTTTCCCCGAAGGATTAGGCAGAGATGTACAGCAAAAGCGAAGCGAGCAAAAGTATGTATACACTCGGCTTTATTCAAAAGCGATTTACTCCTTTATTTTTTAATGAAATTGTATGTTGTTACGAACATAGCATTTTCTAACCCATGGGTTTATGTAATGTGTCGTATTTCGACGTTGCTTTCGTTATTTCACGAAAAAATCGCAATTGAAAGTTGCCAAGTGTTGACATATTGGTGCTCGTAACTGTACCTATAGTGCTTTAGAGGTATGAGGAACAGGGTGTAAAGTTCACTCATCCTCCATAGAAAAGGGAGGATCCTCCGACCAGACGGGTGTTGTGTCTGGCGGGCAAGTGCCCAAAGATTGATGTTGGGAAATTGTATCTATGCTAATTGCGCGGTAAACTCTGCTTGCGAGATGCGGGATTTGCGTGACGTCAGTATGACGCGTTGTTCTCATGTGGCGTTGTAGATACCGCTACAGTGCATATTCACCCTAAATGGCATGGAATTTAAAAGCTAAGCGCACATTACGTCCGCAACGAATTTTATTTCTATTCATTTATTAACTTTCTACAAGTATTCATTTAGTATTTCTATTTATTAAAACTGTTATAATCCAATTATATTATGTAATTGGATTCTATATATGAGTAATGTGGGTGTACTATAAAGCAAAATATAAAATCATAATATATACTTTTACTACGTTACCTTGAGCCTAGTATTTCTCCTCTCTCGTAACGTCTGCACCAGTCGGTTCACATCTCCGTGCCGTAACACAGCATCCAGCACTTTTCGCGGGATCGGTTCTCCTATACTGAATAACAGTAGTTCTGCTCGTTGCAACTGCATCATATTACAAGGTTGAAGTAAGTTGTTTAAAACATTCTTCGTATAATTAGATTTAAGTACGGACGCCAGCACATCAAGTTACTACAATCTGCCAAATTTCTTTAATAGATTTTCAACTTTATCGCTAAAGCATTAAGGTTCAAGGTTGATTGGGAAAATTTGACAGTTTCGGGTAGCTTGACCTGCTGGCGTCTGTACCACTAGGCTTTTGGATAAATCATTTTGATTTCTTATTTATAACCACAGACACGCTAATGGAAACCAACAAAAATAATTTGAAAAATTGCTGGTCCTTTTCTCCTTATTAGCGTGGCAATTGCAAAAATAACACGAAATAATATCTGGTACTTGCAGATAAAATAATTAAGAGACGGAAGGAAATTAGAGCTGTACATTATGACAATGGCGCCCATTCCCTTGTTCACAAACTAAACTAAATTTAAGTTCAGTGCATCTATTTCTTTCCATTTCATTAAGAAAACGACAGAAGATATATATTAGTTTAGTCCTGTCAAATTAAGATATGAGTACTCCATAGACAAAATTTAGACGTTATTAAAAAATTGGCTACTAAAAATACGTCAATTCACGTCAGGTGCTGATTAATTCGACAGGACTGAAATAATATTTATCGTCTGTCCTTTTCTTAATGAAATAGAAAGAAAAAGATGCACTGAACTTAAATTTAGTTTAGTTCGCGAACAAGGGAATCGACGCCAATGTCATTGATTATTCTTTCGTCTCCTAAAAACGTAAAAGGTGGTGGTACATATTCCCATCGCTTTCCATCAGGCGTGATCGAGGTCAAGAGCACGCCCAATGGTCCATACTAAGAGACTGAATAGTTAAATATAATATACCTGCAATAGTTTATGCTTGAGATGCGGCCACACCAATGGTAATATCTTGCAGTGCACGTCGATGGGGTGCAGCAGACCCGCCACGCCAGATATCAAACCGCATATTTCGTGACGAATCTAATAACACAAATAATATAGATGTAAGATATGATTTTTGTACTAACGAGAGATAATTCAAGTTCCTGGTCAGAAAATCTATAACGTATGAAAATGAAAGAAATAAAAATGCGTTCTTTACAGCAAAACAATTGAAAATTGATCGTAGATTTTCTGTAGTTTTTTTTTTTTTTAACAAAACTACTTAATTATGTCACTACAGGTCACAACATCAGAAGGCCAATTCTCGTAATTTAAAACGTTCAAAATCTAGTCGCAGTCTCATCTCAGCGACAAACAAATGTCAAACACTTGTCAAAATGTAGGGAATTAAAGAGGTATTTTTGACAGATCGAGACTGAGATCAGACTGTGAACGTTCTTAAAATTACGAGAATTGCCCCTCTGGTTTGCGTGACGTGAGTAAGTCCGATAGGCGTTTCACCCTAAATGTTAGTGTATATTTTACTGCATATAAACTTACCCACAAGTTAGGGTGTGCAATAAACACAGCACTTTCAGCTACAAGGCAACACAGTGCTATTCTGGGCAATAAGCCTAGCTCTGCCAAGTTGCCGGTAGCTCTCAACGCCTTCGCTATTATCCACTCGGACTGATCTGTAAGACCCTGGAACAACAGATTGTATTACACATAATTATAGCAATGTACGAAAATAGTATGTCATCCACCCTAGTTGCCCCACTCTAGGTATTTCTCCTGTATCGTGGGTGCGTTTACAAACATTTAAACTCACGTACACAAACAGCCAGACCCAGAACAACTACTTATAGGTCATACAAATATTTGTTCCGTGCGGGAATCGAACCCGCGACACGCAGCGCAGCAGTCAATCGCTTATCCACTGCGCCAACCGTGCCGTCAGAAAAGTCTTTTCACAACTATGTTGGGGTCGGCTTCCAGTCTGACCAAATGCAGCTGAATACCATTATTCTACATGGAGCGACTGCCTATTCGACCTCAACTGCCTAGTTACTGGGGAATACGATACCCCTTGGCACGACTGGTTGTCAGACTTTCGGGCTTCTGACGACCCGTAACGACTGTCAAAGATCCACGAATGACAGCCGACCAACGGCTTAGCTTGCTTTCCGAGGCAAGGAAAGATGGTCACCCAACTACGAATCAACCGCGGCAAACGTAGCTTAACCTTATCGACACGTGCGGCTGTTATTACTTACCCATAAACCCCTTTGTGTACAGCAAATAAAACCACTGCTTTAACAGACCATCAAATGTAACACAGTATCAATCTCAATGTGAATCCATCGCTTCATATCTTCGGAAAATGTGTCTGTCCAAAAACGTAAATAACGCAATGAATGTTGTTTATCTGTCAAAATGAAACCCATTGCTACTGATAGTGTGTTACGCAATTACCCCGCTGGTTTATATGATGGCCTGGTAAAGCAGTGGTTCTCAGTTAGTTCAGTGGTCACCAGTCTACGGTCATAAACGAGCTTTTATAAATCGCATAGTCGGCAGGTTGGTGAACCAAATACTACGCGATGGGAATTATCGTCACAGCTGTACATGAATTGATGCTTCCAAGCTTGAACAAGATGACATTACGTAAGGTTCTTCACCGTTTTGTCTGGATTTTTTTCTTAATCTTTATGAATGATTAGCTTCTCTAGCTAGACAGGTCAATGCTCATGGGTGTATGGAATCCCGTACCATGCTGCATCAAAGTCAAACTTTGTTTTTTATAGACTACTCATATCATATTAACTCCTACAAAAGTTCTTTTTGTAAACAAAACCCGGGTTTCGGAGATTTTCAAATAAATCGAAATAACGTGAAAACTAGGTACTTTATTTTGTTTGGCTCTAAAAAAATTATAATAGTTTAAATAAAAAGTATATTCTATTTTATTATAATTATTTTTAACTAGGTGCGCCCCGCGGTTTCACCCGCACAAGTTTCGATCCCGTGGGAATATCGGGATAAAAAGTATCCTATATGTTAGTCCTGGTTATAAACCATCTGTATGCCAAATTTCATCCAAATCTGTTCAGTAGGTTTTGCGTGAAAAATTAACAAACATTCATACCATCCATCCATACAAACTTTCACGTTTATAATATTATTAGTAGGATTAGGAGGATTATGTAGAACGGGCAAAGTTTAATTTTTTACATGTTTTTTGAAAGATGTGATCATGACACTTTCAAAATTCAAGGTTATATTAATCATAAATCATTTGAAACAGAACGTCATGTAAAGGG
The DNA here is from genome assembly GCA_911387795.2 of Apamea monoglypha. Lineage (NCBI taxonomy): Eukaryota > Metazoa > Arthropoda > Insecta > Lepidoptera > Noctuidae > Apamea > Apamea monoglypha. Next base: position 8,088,563 of record OU426935.1, on the reverse strand, counting down.
AATAAAACAATATCAATACTTTTTTACTTTAAATTAAATTCTCTGTTCAAAAATCAAATCCCCGACGCGTAAGGTCGTAAAAAATTATGAAAATAATTATTATAATATGTTGATTTTGATCCATGCGACTTTTTGATACGACTTTTGGATATTGTCTTTTCTTGTGCCCCCGTGATACCCATTCGCATGTATACTTCGTTTCCGCTTAGCGTTCTTTTTGCCTTTTTTTGCCCGGCTTCTAAGGGTTCTAGCGCGATGTTAAATAGCCTATAGCCTTCCTCGAGAATTGGGCTATCAAATGAAAAAAGAAATTTTCAAATCCGACTGACAGTTTCAGAGATTAGCGCGGTCAAACGAACAATCTCTTTAGCTTTATTATTAGTAATATTAAATTGACTTCTTGGTAGGTACAGGAGAGGTATTGGCCCTACTTACCCACTTACAAAAAAGTCGGCCAACATACCTACCTGATGTAATAAAGGCACAAGTATGGGCGCAGAATGGTGGCCGACGTAAGCCGCGACGCCCACGACTCGCTCGAAGAAACACCCTCGTAGGGCTACCTCCTCCTTGTCGTTCAGAAACGTCACCATGTGGGATAGAATTACGTCGTTAGCTGTAATAGAGATATCATTAATTAGAACTCAGTTCCAAAATGTAAAAAATGTCGTAGCTACCACAGCATCTTTTTTTATCGTATCAGTACAAACTACAGGGTGGATTTTTTTAAACGGACGGTAAGGGCCCACTGGCGGCACGGCTCGGCAAGGGATTTTTATGCGACGAATAGAAAATATAACTTAAAAGTATGACAATAAAATTGAAATTTCATCGGCAACGATGCCGCGGTATCCTTATGCATCCCGCGACGTCCTTTGGCATCAACATTGAAATTTCAATTTTATTGTCATACATATAAGTTATATTTCTATTCGTCGCATAAAAATCCCTTACCGTGCCGCCAGTGGGCGCCGGCCTTAAGGGTAGGCACCTTTACCGTTATAGCTACAGGAAAATATTCTTAGCAGCATTTTTTTTCCAGCGACTCTTCCATTTATCCCTTTATTCATAAACGTTACTTAATGTTAAGTGATTAGCGACTGTTTAACCATAAATTTTCGACGTTTAAATGCATCGCAACGTTTAACCTTAGTCATCGTTTATAAATAAACCGCTTGGCAATTAGCATCACGCTATTTAATAAATGATTGGGCTTTTAGCACTCTTCAAGCAATATTCAAATTTAAGCTGTCAATGACTAAAGATGATAATGATAACTGAATAAATCTTACCAGAATCTGTAATTTTGAAAAAAAAAATCCAATTTAAATATTATTATTAATTGTGAAAACATTTTTGTGACTTTAATAAACGTGCATTTTTTCATTACTTGAAGTATATTAAGAGGAAAATGCTTACCCTTTTGTTTCCCGAAGAATACACAAAGTTTAGTGATGCCATTCTCTACTAGTGCACGCTTGACCACAGCTTGAGAGTCGGTCAGTAGATATGATACTGTTGACCGTACCTGATTCAAAGAAAACAAACGACTGAACAGCTGTGAAACATTTGAAACTAAACTTTATACATTGCGGAATATGATTGAAATGAAAAAAAAAACACAAATAATTATAAACGACTACGAAACTATCGGTAACATTTGAAACTGAACTTTATAAACAGTTGCATATGATTGATATTTGTGTAAAGAAAAACAATAACATTGGAAGACTCGAAGTGGCTTTCCGTACCTGACACAAAAACAAATAATTAAACGGCTGCGAAATATTTGAAATTGAACTTTATAAACTGTGTCATATGATTGAAATTGGTGTAAAGAAAAATAATGGAATCGATATCTTCTAGCTTTCTTTACGAAACCCTTCTCTGCCACTCCGATGGTAGGAATCGCAAGATAATTTGTGTAAATATTACGTTATTTAGACATGGCTAATTTATAATGGCCTGTGTATATACATGGCGTCCATTACTGGGACACAGGCATCCTCTCCGTAAGAGGGAGTGGACCGGGCCCAGTGCGGGTTGATAGATGTCACATGTCTTCGATTTTCCTCACGATGATATATGTCACCGTTTTTGAGAGCAGTGATGATGAAATAATTTACACAAATTAAAGCGCCTGTCTGGGTTCAAACCTACGACCTACAACTCGTAAGTCGCGGCCGTTACAACTGGGCCACCACTGCTCTACTTTGAAGGACTTGCATCTAAAGAAACAAAGCGGCGGCGGCGCAGGCGGTAGTTTGAAATTACGAATTATTGTATGTTGTTATAATCTTTATGATTACTAGCCACTGTCCCTACCCATGTGTTAAATTAATGTCGCCATATGCAAAAAAAAAACACGTTTTTGACTTCAATAATAATGATAGAAGGTTAAATCGGTTGGCATGGTATGGGCACGTGTTACGGAGAAATGAAGAAAATGTCGTGAGGAGAGTTTTGAGTATGAATGTCGATGGGTATAAGAGTAGGGGAAGACCAAAGAAACGATGGATGGAATGTGTGAATGATGATATGGTTAGAAAGGGGGTGACTACCGAGATGACGACTAATAGAGAAGTATGGAAGAAAAAGACATGTTGCGCCGACCCCAAATAAATTGGGATAAGGGAAGCAGAATGATGAGAAGGTTTCATAATTTCGTACACATACCATTTCATGCAGCGCAGACCACTCAGTCTCATAGTTAATGTTGGCAGCCTCTTTATCCACCATGTTCTGTGTTTGATCCAGGAAAGAAACCGCCGTCTCCGCCAATTTAGCTGTTGAAGTAATATTATTAATATTATATGAGTATTCCGGAAAGAATGGTACAGGGCATCTGTAGTTTACTTATGTCTAAGAATTTGATACCAGGATGCCATGGAAAGGTCTACCACAAGGCTTAGTCCTTTACTGTACAATTTATATACAGCTGAGATAGGTTCATGCCTAAATAACGACTGTCAAATTCTTCAGTATGCTGACGACTTCAAGAAAGACTGAAGCTGTGGCAAGACTGTGCTTCCTTACCCAAACCTTTCGTCCCACCCGCTGAAAACCGAACCTGGATATTAGTTACCTTGGGTAACCTGGAAGTCTTTAAATAAACTCCGGACCCAGGTTGGCCGAAGCAAGGAAAACCTGTTCAGGTGGAAATTCATAGACGACTCCGCCTTGGAGTGTAAATGTGGTGCTGTTCCACAAACGATGGGACACTTAATATCGTGTCCATCGTGTCCTATCAGCTGCACGTTACAGGAACTGATGGACGCTGGTGATGGCGCCAAACAAGTGGCCGAATTCTGGGCCGAGTCCATTTAGATTGCTATAAACACGCTAAGAAGATCCTGTGTAGATAGCAACTCATTTTGCGTTGCAAAGATGGCGTGAAAGGCTAATCTATTCGTGTATATTTGCGTCAGATTTTTTAATAAATTAATGCCTCCACAGTATTTTTTTGGTCCAGTCACTTGGTATCAAGAAAGACTGTTGGGTATATAGGGTCATGGGTTCGGTCACCGGGTTGGGCAGTGTCATTCGGTTTTTCCAACAGGAATTTCACGGTAGCAGCCCGGAAATTATATTTCAGCTCAGTTGATGGGATTAGGCTAACCCTTTATTAAATGGGTTTTAAGTATAACTGGCGAAATGTGACATCCCTGCCTAACCTTTCTAGGGATACATCGTGATATTATGTGTATAAACTCACCGATATTATTAGCATAAGCGATGCGCACGGGCACACTAGGATCCGTGGCGCGGGGCGCTAGCTCCGGCAAGATGTATTCCGGGAATACATTACAGTCGGCTTTGGGTAGTGATCGTACGAGAGCGACAGCGCGCGCGCAGGTCGCTATTGCGCATGCGCGGACGCGGGACACGCTATCGTGGGATAAGTGGATCTGAGAAGGAAAGAACATTACTAATTATTTGAGCAGGGTTAATTTTCAATGCACTAGACCAGATGCTATCTTATTTATTCCTAATTAATAAATAAAATAAATCCCTGGACATTTCACACAGCACCATTTGTCCCAAGCTAAGCAACCTAATGCTTGTGTTATGGTAACAAGATGGCTGATAAACTACTTATATACAATTTTTTTTTTTTTTTTTGTAAATACATACATATTATAGATAGAAAAACACCCAGACTCGGAACAAATACATGTAGGTCATACAAATATTTGTTCCGTGCGGGAATCGAACCCGCGACACGCAGCGCAGCAGTCAATCGCTTAACCACTGCGCCAACCGTGCCGTCTAATCTGAGAAGGAAAGAACATTACTAATTATTTGAGCAGGGTTAATTTTCAATGCACTAGACCAGATGCTATCTTATTTATTCCTAATTTAATCAATAGAGACATGAGTTTTTCGAGAATAGTTGTTTTTGACTTGCAGGATTTCTACAAATTAACGGAACGAAGATTAATTTTGCGTAACTTAGCTTCTTTCAAAAGCCGATAAAAGATAACATTCTGATTAACACCAAAATTTGCAGTTTTAAAGTGAAAGAATAGAAAACATGAACAGAAAAAATTTACTCACAATATAAGGCAAGATCCGATCCAAAATGGTCTCCGAGCTAGAATTCTCGCACAACAGCTGCAAAATCTCCAAGCTATATAACTTCGACGTACAATGATGCAACCCCCTAATACATGACGTCACCAATGACGTAATCAGTATCAAACCTTCACTATCAGGGCCCATATCCTTTCTCTCTGGAGCCTTATCGTCATCTTCGTCAAAATCAGTCGTATTGATATTCAAAACCTTGAATTTGTCTTTTAATTTGTCTATATTGTCAATGTTCTGATGGTCTGTGGTTTCCTCTACTAAGTCTTTGTAGTTTTTGGCGTCTGACGGTTGTGTGAAGATTTTTATGATATTTCTTATGTCCTGGTGTATGCGCAGTATTTTCTCGTCAGGAGGTAGTATGGGCTGGGCGGAAAATATCAGCATGTATGATTGGAGGAAGGAGTAGAAGTATTCTGGGAATAATCTGGAACAAAATTTTTGAGGTTAAAATAGCCTTAATTTTTAAGTGTTGTTTTTGTTTTTACAAATAATATAGACAGCGTAGCGTCGACTAAGGACTTATCGATCGACCCGTGCGGCTGTTATTACTTAGCCACAAGCCCCTCCCCATAGTATATGTAGGTATAATATGAAAAATACCTAACATTGGGACCACTTAACTTATTGTAAAAATCCTACTCACTTCCCCCTCGCCTCATCTAGATACAGCTCAGCAGTCCTCCTATCCTTGGGGTTCCTTTCAGTCATGGAGTGCAGGAGGGTCTTCAGCTGCGTCTCTTCAGTGTTCAAAGTCATTGTAGGCGGCCGTTCTTCGCCGTTACGGTAGGCGAGTAGACCGGGCAGGTCAAGGGCTGGCGTGCCATCGTTCCAAAGTTCCAGGAGGGCACAGCTGAGGGAAGCATGTTATCAGATAAGGATATGTTTGATAGAAAAGAATGCATTAATTTGTCAGAATATTGTTACAAAGTTGTTAGGTATATGTGTTTAGATCATAATATTCTGCCGTTCCCGGCGTACACATATTGTTTGTAAAATCATGGGTCATTATTATAACAAAATTTAGTTATTTATCATTAGGATTACAGAGTTTTAATTACAAATAAGTGGAATAAAGAGTGGTCAAAGAGATAATAAAAAAAAAAGAGAGGAGAGAAAATAAAAAAGGAGAGAGAGAGAGGGAGAAGAGAGAGGGGAGAGGAGGGGGAGGGGGGATAATTGTGTAAGTCAAAATTCAATAAAGTCAAACTAATTATGATGATCAGGCCATAATGTCAAATTTTAATTCATAAAATCTTTAGTCGAGTAGTAACATTTGCTGATGAGAAAGTTGAAGATTTAAACATTCTGAGGCTGAGAGTTTTGAAGCCATCAGGTAATTTGTTATACAAAGTGGATACGACAGAGGGGCTTTCCTTTAAACTGCCTATACTAGGTACCATTTTCAAGCTCTGTACTAAAAATCAATTAAATAGGAGCAGTAGTTTAGCAGCAAATGATTTTTTAAGTTTTTGCACCATTTGTACACGATGTATCTTTCCTAACAGCTGATTATGTCTAAGCATAGGTCATGCACCTTACAACGATAAATTTACGATGCGTTGTTGCCGCCCTAACGCATGTCACAAGTACAACCAAATATTTCACTAAAAAGTTGGCAATGCAAACAAGGAAGCAATAAATACACACACACTTGCACTTTCATTACGAGAGTGACAATCATAGCAGGGATGTTTTGCTGTTTGCGCGTGAAAGAGACAAAAATAGGTCAGTTTGTTGCATCCTAAATTTTTGCAATCGGTAAGTGGGGCCTCTTAAAAACTTGTTTCTTCAATGCGCCGACGCTGCCCTTTCGGAACGTACGATTTGTCGAATTCGCGCGCTGACAATTATGATTTTGTTTTGTTATTGTGATAGGACACTAAATAAGTTTACGACAGTATTTCTTTTTTTTTATTGTGACAGGACACACCTTTTTTTGTGTGATTGACTGTTTTTTATTGTGATAGGACATGTAATTAAACTTTGGTTGTGTGTATGTGTGTGTGTGTGTAATTAAAGTGTGTATGCCTCAAAGGTAAATACAACAGTTGAACTACAAAAATAGGATTATTTTAGCATTTCACAAATTAAATTAAAGTGCTTAGCGACGGACAGTGCTTTAATTAGAAAAATAAATAACAATATTCTCCGTCGGTATAATTTGTGCATTAATGTGAACGGAGGACACATCGAGAATTTAAAATGTTTGTGTGTTTTTGTGCGCGTACTTCAAAACCTTACCTAACATAAAAGCCAGACCGCCGCCGGCCGCCCGCCTCGACACGAGATAACACACGCCGCGCTCCACGGGCGCGCGACGTTGCCACTGTTACCTAGGCATCTAAGGTCAGTCAAATTTCTTTACAAAGGGTGGCTACGTTTTATTCTGATATATAAGCTATTTAGTTTGTTTGAAAAAAATATTTTCTCTTTTTTGGCGCTTTTTATTTTTATACCGTATCGAATTAATACTAAACACGTATAGTATATGCAGTGTAATTTAATGCCCCTCTGTCGTATCAACTCTGTATACAGGGTTATTGGTAAAACACCAACAACCTCTTAAGACGTCATTGTACTCATCATTATGAACAACTTTTACTATGGGACCAAACAAGAAATCGCAAAAAAAAATCAGCTGTTCCCTACATTTTGACGAGTTAGACGAACATAAATGTAGGGAATAGCTGTTTTTTTTTTCGCGATTTCTGGTTTGGTCCCATAGGACTAAAATAATATTTATCTTCTGTCCTTTTCTTAATGAAATAGAAAGAAAAAGATGCACTGAAAATAAATTTTGTTTAGTTTGTGAACAAGGGAATCGGCGTCAATGTATTACAAATTAATATTATTATGTTTGGGTAAAAGGTTGGTCTAGATGAGTTAGGGCAACGTTCAATCGACAGGTGCAACTTGACGGCTTTTTTTGTATATTTTAAGAAAATTACTTGATATTGAACATTGGGAACTTTTATAAAAATCTGACTGATTGTAACACACTAACAGGCTTTCATTTTGACAGTTCAACAACATTCATTGCGTTCTTTATGTTGGTGAGCAGACACATTTTAAGAAAATAATCATGAAGCAATGGATTAGCAATATCTTTAAAAAATATTCAGATTGAGATTGAGCTTGATCAATAATAGCCCCAAAAATATAATAAAAGAACATAAAATATAAATCCTTACCAACCCAATCCTTACTAATCTAGTACCTTTGTACTCAAATTATAACTATGTCATATCCCTATGTATTTTACTGTGTGTACAGAGGTCAAGCTACCCGAAACTGTCAAATTTTCTCAATCAACCTTGAACCTTAATGCTTTAGCGATAAAGTTGAAAATCTATTAAAGAAATTTGACAGATTGTAGTAGCTTGACGTGCGGTACATAAATAATAAGATAAATAAATAAATAAAATAACCCTGATGAAAAATAACTATATGTGGTGGGTTTGTACTCAAATAAACCACGATCATATACCTACATTAGTATAATGATAATAATACTTTCGTAATGGAACTCACCCAGCCGAAAATATGTCCATACTAGGAACAAGTTCACCAACTTTACAAGGTGATTCACTCAGCAACAGACCACCCATTTTGTCATCACCCTGTAAAATGCACACATACATAACATTACGCCTGTAAAGCCTGGAGGGATAGGTAGAGGTGTGTGGTGATAGTTATTGTTTGACATACATACATAAGCTCATGTCTTCGTCTGATAGGGATAGGCAGAAATTGCAGAACGCCACCTGCTACGATCCCTACATACTCCTTTATTGTTTGATATTGATAAAATAAAATCACGGCAACGTCTTTTTAATAAATAAACGCTTTCAACATCTGAGAGTATTTTTATGAGTTTGAGTGCATATCAACAGCGCGCATCAGGAGACTTTTATATTATTGACATAAGGTTGAAATTGCTTTGATGCATGCGCGCTCCTGAAGTGCAGTAACTACTATACTCTACAAATGTTAAGTTACAGTCACAGTATCCATGGACAAGTAACTTTGAATAGAATATTTTTTTTTTATTAGCCTGTACTGTCCCACTGCTGGGCAAAGGCCTCCCCCAAATCCTTCCAGGAACACTTTTCCCGCGCCACATCGAACCAGCCCTCATGGTACGCGTCCAGATCGTCTCGCAATCTCTTTCTGGGCCGGCCTCGGCGGCGCCGTCCACCTTCAGGCACCCATTGTGTGGAGGCCTTTGCCCAGCGGTCATCGTGCATACGGCTGATGTGACCTGCCCAATCCCATTTGAGCCTGGCAGCCTTCATTCCTACATCCATTATGCCTGTTTCGGAACGCAGCGTGGCGTTCCGAATTTTGTCCTGTCTTTTAACACCCAGAATGCTACGGTGCATCGCTCTTTGGCAAACTCCATACCGGATCTTTTGTGACTCTGTGAGCGACCAGGTCTGAACACTGTAGGTTAGGACGGGCAGGATACACACGTCGATGAGTTTGCGCTTCAGGGAGATCGGCATAACACCCTTCATTAGCGTCTGATAAAAATGTATTCTAGAATAGAAGACATTTTTATTGTCTCCAGTATTACAGCCTAGTAGTAGTAAGTACTATCGACAAAACCTATATCTGACCATTTTGAAAAAAAAATCCCGTACACATTACGACCACAGCTACGTCCGTAAGTAAAACAAAAGAGGATCCTTTTTAGGTCGACTAATAATATGAGCTGCAAGCAGGAATAGTCCTTACGGTGGTCAGATACTAGATTTTGGCGACAGTACATACACAAAACTATATTACCGGAAGCAAACGGTTCAGGCGTCAGCATTATGCTTAGGTCCCCTTAATAAGTTTAGAATAATGTTTTCTTAACATATCAAAAAGCTTACAATATCAAAAATCTACAGTAACTTACCGCAGGTCTGTTATGAGGGTCAGGCGCCCTCACGAATCTCTCCGGCGCGACATAACAGAGCCTCCTGCGAGAGGTGTCGAAGAAGTAGCTGAAGTCGGCCGGATTGTCATCGGGTAAGAAGGTCGGCTTGAACGACGCTATGTCGGTGAGCAGCACCCACAGCCAGGAAGTTACCATCACGTTTTCTAGCTAGAAGATAAAAAAATATACGTTGATAGTCATCATCGTCATCATTTCAGGCGAAACACGTCCACTGCTGGACATAGGCCTCCCCAAGCACCTCCACTTCGGCCGGTTCTGTGCTTCTCGCATCTAAGGGACGTACCGGAGAATGGGCAGCAGCGTTCTCTATCCCAGATCCCCAAGAATGACAACCACATTGATAGTGAGCAATTTAAAATATTGTGTTAAGTAAGTATGTACAGACGCCAGCACATCAAGCTACTACAATCTGTCAAATTTCTTTAATATATTTTGAACTTTATTGCTAAAGCATTAAGGTTCAAGGTTAATTGGGAAAATTTGACAGTTTCGGGTAGCTTGACCTGCTGGCGTCTGTACTTAAATACATTGAATGGCTTTAAAATTTAAATTAAAGTAGTGCTAAAGAATGGCTTTACACGTGAGTTTCAGGAAATGTTAGGTGACAAGAAATGAAATGCAGGACATATCATTGTGCTGTGTGTTCAACCACAGGTCTTGATAGGTAGCCAACATCTCCAGCACCTTAATAACATAGTTATATGTCATTCCACACTTAGTGCAGATGTGCTTGCAACAGTACGGCAACGGTAGTGTATGTGAAACTGTTTAATATTAAGACCTTTATGTACCATATGCTGAGAAATAAATGTTTTATTATTATTATTATTGCTGTATACCCCTCTGCTTTACCCAAGCATAAGTCCTGATCAGGCTGGCTCTTGGGGATTGCCACACGAAAAAATAAAACCATAGATTCTCTATGAGACTTACTTTAATATCGCCATGACAAATCCCAAGCTTGTGCATGCGGTGCAGTGCGTACAGCACTTGGAAAGTTATCCATTTCTTTTCAAGAGTGGTGAGGAACGGACGAGTGGACATCCGGTCGTAGACGCTACATTTACAGTACTCGCGCAACAGTAGACCTGCTTTGTCTGTAAGCTGGAAAGAAGATGAAAAATTGGTAAAATAATGTATGTTAATGATATCTGCTTAACCCAGCCTAGGACTATATACCGTGTTCCGGACGGTATACATAAACTTCGACCAAATGTTCAGACCATGGAAATAGCATTTTTCATTATAGACACATTAATGAATTCTTATCTTTTGTTAATTTTTATACAAACTAAATACCTTGACGTAAATCACCAGATATGCATGCCTTTTTATCTCTTTATCCGAAGCATTTGATAGATTTATCATTTTAATTGCACTTAGCGGCAACATAGGCCAAATTAAGACCCTTCCTTACTGCATAGCTCAATTAAATTTCATTAAATGAAATCTTTTGTAACGAAGCCTTTTTAAGTACTACTTCCTTTGTTAGATTCGATTTGTAAAAGCTATAGAAGCGTTTGCCAAAGTTTATGGATAACGTGAAGAACACGGTGTATGTTGAAAGAGGAATATTATGTATGACGAGGCCAACTTCTATAACAAACTACGTAAAGACACAAAAATCAAATCGTCATACATTTACAAAAAAACTTAAAAAGAATATTATATACTAGCTGCACCCCGCAGTTTCACCCGCATATGTTTCGATCCCGTGTGAATATCGGGATAAAAGGTATCCCATGTGTTAATCCTGGTTATAAACTATCTGTGTGCCAAATTTCATCCGAATGCGTTCAGTAGTTTTTGCGTGAAAGAGTAACAAACATCCATCCATCCATCCATACAAACTTTCACGTTTATAATATTAGTAAGAGTAAGATTAAAAGATCTTTCCCTGGCTTTCGATTAATCAAAAATAAATAATGATAGTCTAGGTACATAAATATATTTATGATTTTATATATTTATATAGACTATCATTATTTATTTTATATAATATACAATATACACACAGATAGTTTATAACCAGTATTAACATAAAGGATACTTTTTATCCCGATATTCCTACGGGATCTAAACATTTTCGTGTGAAACCGCGGGGCGCAGCTAGTAAAATCATAAATTTTGTACAAACTAGCTGCGCCCCGCGGTTTCACCCGCATACGTTTCGATCCCGTGGGAATATCGGGACAAAAAGTATCCCATGTGTTAATCCTGGTTATAAACTATCTGTGTGCCAAATTTCATCCAAATCCGTTCAGTAGTTTTTGCGTGAAAGAGTAACAAACATCCAGCTATCCATTCATCCATCCATACAAACTTTCGCGTTTATAATATTATTAGTAGGAAGTAGGATATTAACCAAAAATTTAAAAAAAACATAAAACAATTGAATAAATCGCTTATGTCTGCACTGTGTCGTAGGTTAAAATTACCAAAACTGTCTTGAACAAGTTATCAATTTCCTAGCTTGTAATTGTTGTAGTCAAGCTTGTGTACCTACCCACCCACGCGCGCTATAATGCACCCGCAGTGGAACAAAAAAGAAACACAAAAACTACCCCGAACTTTTAAGTTTACATAACAAGATATATTTCTAAAGATCAACAAAGAGCGAAGCTCATAAATTTCAACCCAAAGCTGCCCATATGCCGAAATGGTCTTATAACACAACACCATAAACACAATGGGCATAGCTGTGCGTATGACAAAAGATGGGAATTCTTAGTTTAAGGCTTTAGCCCATCAAATAAATAATATAATGGGTTTAACTTTGGAGCACGTGTCTGTCGTGTGACAGAATTCGCTTCTAAATAATATACAAGAATTTCTCCCTAACAACAATCTCTCCCAGGAACAAACGATAACACAATACATAACTACACAGTTTAACAATACGTTCTGGGGAGGAGAGGATATTCTAATCGCCGCGTCAGAGTTCTATCTCATAAATATGCATGTGCACACGGATACATGAATCACACTGGTGTATTCACCTACCGGCGAACCAGTACCCGGCAACATACTCATCCTCTACAAAGACCAGCAGTATGATAGCTGGGTCATAACCGACGACGAACATTACAACAGCAACCCGACAGATCAAATGCAAGAATGAAACAACCAACGTCAAAACACCACAACATATTAAGCCTTTAGTTACCCAGTACAGCACACGTGAAGAGCAAGGGCAAACACCACGAAACACCAGTCTCAAACGAACAGCCGCCAATTGGCTACCTCATTAGTTACACAGTATGAACAACAAAAACGTAATGGGAACCATTAATAAAATGCGTAACGGGACAGTTCCTGGAACTGACCAAGTTGTAACAATTGAGGTTTACAAAGCGATACCCCATATAATACAGAAGGCCGTCACGCGCGTCACCAAATACATGAACAAAGCCTGGATACATAACGAAGCGCCCGTCACGAGGCTGGAGACCGTGTAGGTACAAATCCAGAAAACAATAACCCTAAAGATGCGAATGAATAACGGAATTGGGAAATTATCAAGCTGCCTTTCTAAACAATAGATCAACAGATGACCACACCTTTACGCTTAAGAGGGTCTTAGATAAAGAACGGCGTGCAGGTAAAATAATGTATGTACTCGCTATGTGAGCGAGTTGTCATGAGAGACTTGATTAACCACGCTAGGAAAAAATCAAGACAAAACAAAATGGATGAAATCTTAGGCTCAAAAATAGTAACCAAACGCATCAAGACCCACAGGATGTGTTACCTCGCACATGTTCACAGGCGCCGCGAAATATACCTCCTTCATACAGCAATGCAGTACAAGGCCAAATCCAAGAAGGTCGGCCGAAACACTTTGACATGAAATACTTCGACAAGGGAATCAATAGTTGGAGGGATACGGCGGAACACCACAGAAATAAGATCACGAAACCTCACTAGCGATTTACAAAAAACCGGCAATGGATATTAGCGAGACCTCCGACGATGACATTGAAAACAGCAACATCTAACACAACACAACATAACACAGCAGAATAATGACATACAAAAGAGTCGAGAAAGCAGTAGAACCCCGCCAAAAGATTCACCGGTGAAGCTCGACCTGAACCAACCGGGCGGCGATGCCGTTAAAAGATGCCCATCCATAGATAAATATCACCCATCTCTCCACTAGTCCAATGCTTACTCTAGGATGCATATCCGGTATGGCTCTTAAATCCTTCCCTATCCTACGGGCATGTCTTCCCTACCATTACAGTGCCCCCCGGTCTACTCCTTGATATGCAATGGCCTCTGTAGCACCATTGAAACATGAGGCTACAGGGGTGCGAATCTTGGGATTCATTCGATTAATCGAGTCTGGTTTAGCCACGCTGGGATCGGTGCAATTCATTCATTCATATGTTCTGCACTGTGTCGTAGGCCTTAGTAAACACGCTTACGTCTATTAAATTGCACTCTACCCTCATCACTCAAAACTGTTGTGTTGTTTCTTGTGTGTGATGTGTTTCGTGATTTGTTTATTTTGTACAGACGCCAGCAGGTCAAGTTACCCGAAACTGTCAAATTTTCCCAATCAACCTTGAACCTTAACGCTTCAGCGGTAAACTTTTAAAATCTAGTAAACGCTAGCGCATGGATCCAACAATATTGAAACATATACGAGGGTGGCACTGAAAGTTCTTAGAAAATCAAAAACTGAACAAACTAGCAAGTTATTAGTTTTATTACATCTTTTCAAAATAGTGTCCATTTACATCAATACATCGCTGCAGCCAATGGAACCACTGAGAAAAGCACTTTGCCCACTCGTCCTTAGGGATCTCTTCGACGGCATTTTGAAACGCAGCCACTGCTTCCTCGGCGTTCATAAAACGTTTTCCTCGAAGTTTTTCTTTTATTTTCGGAAATAAATAGAAATCGTAAGGTGCGAGGTCGGGGCTATAGGACGGATGACGCAGTAATTCCACGTCTGAAGTCGCCAAGTAGGCGATTGTTTGCTTGGCGGTGTGCAACAAGGCGTTGTCGAGGTGAAGGAGGATCCTACTGCGAGGTCGTTTCTCCCGAATTTTTTCCAAGACAAGTGGCAAACAATTGTTAGTGTACAGACGCCAGCAGGTCAAGCTACCCGAAACTGTCAAATTTTCCCAATCAACCTTGAACCTTAATGATTTAACGATAAAGTTGAAAATCTATTAAAGAAATTTGACAGATTGTAGTAACTTGATGTGCTGGCGTCCGTACCACTCTGCAGTAACTGTTTTGCGATCCTCTAAAACAATTGTTGCGTAATGACCTGTCCTTCCGAAGAACGAGCCCACCATCTTTTTTCCCTCGCTTCGACCTCTCTTCACTTTAGTTGGCAACTCCTCGGAATGAAACACCCAGACAGCAGACTATCTCTTAGTTTCAGGATCATAACAATAAATCCAGCTTTCGTCACCCGTAAGTATGTCGAACACAGCATTTGAGTCACCTCCGTTAAATCTTTGAACCATTCAACACGACGGAGCTTTTTGGCCTCTGTCAAATTATGAGATATCAACCGGGCACAAAGCTTCCTGACCGCTAAGTGTTCATGGAGGATTTTGCGCACTTGACCCATACCGATGCCTAAGCTTGTCCGAATCTGCTGATAAGTCACTATTTTGTCAGTCTCTATCATACGCCGCACAACACTGATGTTATCTTTAGTCGCCGTAGAAGGCCGTCCCTCACGCAGATCATCGGTGCGATTAGTGCGTGTGTGTGTGTGTGTGTGTGTGGTTTAATGAGTTTAAACTCATTAAACCATTTGTAAACAGTGGCATGAGATGGGGCTTCATTGTGAAAGCCCAATCGAAGTCTATCATAACTTTATTGTTGACTTAAATGACATCGAAAGTCATAAAAAATCATTGTACGGAAATTTTCTCGCGTTAAATTCATTCTGACGTGACGCAGACAATTTTCAATTTGCCGCCAAATCGTAAACAAATAACAAATGAATAAAATACATACAATAATATTGGCAAAGAGTTCCATTTTCAAAATTTGAACTTATTTTTTTATTATAAATCGTTTACAAGTGGCCAGTTCTAAAAACGTTCAGTGTCGCCCTCGTAAAACGAATCATTTTATCACTTTTCTACTACGAAATGTTGGTAGATCTTCAACATGGACCTCTTAAATTTTTTTTTGGTTCTTAGACATGCCAGTTTCCTCACAATGTTTTCCTTTTTGAGAGAAGAAATAAAATTGATGAAATTTAATACACAAAATAAAGTGCCTGGGTTCGAATTCACGACCTACAACTCGTAAGTCGGCGCCGATACCACTAGGCCACTAGATTCATTCATTTATAATTGTTTCTCAACATTAGCAAGTGAAAAGAAAGAAAAGCTAAAAAACTTGTTCTTTTTAAATCCTTGTATTGTAAATCCATGTTCCTATTAAATCCTTTTTTGATTGAAACAATAATTTAGCTAAAAAAACTTTTTTCTTTTAAACAACTGACACCAACATTAAAGTTATTTATCACTTTGTAGTGTTTTTTTTGGAAGTCGGTTGTTTTTTTTTTTATGTTAAAAAAATTTTCACATTTCTCTTTTTAGTTGTACCTACCCCACACAACTTCATTTAACACTACATACAACACTTCATTTAACATTATCAATATAAACAAAGTGGAAAAAATCGTATTATTGTAGATAACTCTTAAACTACCCACGCAAAGTTAATCAAATTTAATTGAGGCCACCCCTGAGGCAAACCATATCAATTAAAAGAAGAATTTTGCAGATCCGTCCATATATGACGGAGTTATGTATAATTTTGAATTATTGACAATTCTTCCATACAAAAACTGTCAGATGTTAATTTTATTCCACAAATAAAAATTATCTGTCAATTGAAAAATCAGCCCTTATTCGGTTAATAAGTCAGTTAAAAACTAAAACTTACAATAACCCTCTGGAATGGCAAACAGTTGA
Organism: Apamea monoglypha; assembly: GCA_911387795.2. Lineage (NCBI taxonomy): Eukaryota > Metazoa > Arthropoda > Insecta > Lepidoptera > Noctuidae > Apamea > Apamea monoglypha. Next base: position 8,072,069 of record OU426935.1, on the reverse strand, counting down.
ATGTTGAAGCCAGCTGCTCTTTTATCTTCAGTATCCTCTCCTTGTGTTCAGCCAGCGGTAGTGATGGGTCATGGACCGCAAATACCTTCGCCACTACTAAGCCTTCACGAGATCTGGCGCGAGCCACCTTCAGGAAACGGGTTGATCCAAGACTGGAAGGAAAATGTTTGCAAAATTATTTTTTTAGGCATTTTGATTAAAAAAAATATTTTCTGTATTTTTTAGTTGGTTATTATATGCATTTTATATTGACTAACATAGTTTTAAGACAATGTAATTCAAACAAAATATGAACATTTAAATAGTCTGAATTACCCATTTTTTTTTATAATATCAAATCGTTTATTGCAATTGATAATGTAAAATTACAGGTGGTAAAATAAAAAATAATAGAAACATTTATGGACCCTGTCGGGCACATCAAATTTTTAAATAAGTAGAACGCAGAATAGTGCTTTATAAATTCTCTGTATTATTATTTTTTGTCTTGTATTATTATTTGTCATAACTCATAACATAAAAATATGATATCAAAGCATGTTCACAATAAAAGCCAAAACGAAGATAAAATTATTGAGGCTTGCTCTGCATCATCATTGGAAGTAGTTCATCCACCAACCAGCACCGGGGCCGCATCGTGGATTATTGCCCACTCCCTCTCACAGAATGACGAGGTCTGTGTCCCAGCAGCAGGAACATTATAGGCTGATTATGATTGTTCTGAGTCATAATTTTATTTTGATTTTAAGCGAATGTTTCTTGACTTTTATTTATAAGTATTGGCAACCGCAGCAGTAGATAGGGATAAGTGGAAGGAGGGAGGGGAGGCCTCTGCCCGATAAAAATTTAGTATAGTTTGGCAGGAGGAGGGGTGGGGCGAGTGAGGGGGCATGGCCTCTCCCCTGGCACCACTCCCATGAAAAGGTAACACACAGTTCTTGAGAAAAACAAATTATTGTAACCTAACACTTTGACATGTTGACTGTCAGAGAACAGACACAATAGAAAATCTATTGTTGCCGGACACCGGTGACCGCGGTGGCAGTCAATGCCTTCCTTAAAAGGCGTAGTCGAAATCGCGCTTCGGGCTCAATGGTTTAAAGAATGGTCTGAGTTCGCTCTCTTTGCTCGCTCACTAGACCCCTTCCCCTTCAAACCTAACCTGTCCGAGTCGGGGTGCCCCAAGTCCCAGACTCGCTTTGCTCGCTCTTGTATCCTAAGTTCACCCAGTAACAGTAGCAACATTGCCTTTTGTACACACTTACGATAACAAAAAATTTTCTGAGCAGAATATTTAGGTTGTTCTGAAAAAGTCATATTTTTTTTTTATGTTTCGTATTGGTGGTTTTGCACGACATTTTACACCACGGACAATATACTTGGGGAGATTTGTTTGTCAATCGCCCATTTTAACATTTCGTTTTCATTTTTTATCTGATTTAAGGGTAATTTTTTTTTATTAATTTCTCGAAAAATATGCGTTACTTTTTATTAAGAGTTGGTAGCGTTATAATCGGGTACTTAACCCCTACCAGGTTTAACCCCTTTTACCCCCCAACCCCTGCCAAACGATACTAGAGCCAACCCCTTTACCCTGCAGAAGAACACAAACCGCTTTAAACCTACATATTATAACAATAAAAGGAAATATGTTTCTGGCTTTCTATACAGTTTTATTAAAGATTTGGGTATGAATTTGATAACATTATATGCGACGTGGACATAAAACACCTATTTTTATCAAAACACAATATTGACATATTGATACACAGCAAATTGAATCATACCTCTGATCGAACAACAGGTCCACATGGTCGCTCAAGTAATGTTCTACGGGATATATCTGCGACGGAGCGACGCCCACAAGCTGATTCCCCATTGTGTAATGATAAATTTGCAAGAAATTGCGTTCAGCACATTTCCTTCTTAACAATAACTTATTTATTTTCAACCGAGTGTATGGTATAACTTTGGGATCTCGAAGAGCACTTATTTTTATCTTCTGCGTTTATAACTTTAAGAATATCTGCGATTTATTTATTATAAATAAATAGTAAGAAAGTGCACGACTGCACGTATGTAGGTATTCAAAACAAAGCAAGGGTGCATTCCGAATTATACTTCGACTTTTAATTGTATTAAGTAACTTGACAGTTGAAGGGTTACCAGATTTTGACAAAAAAAGATAGTGAGATGGCGGACATTTTGAAAAAAAGTTAGTGTAACACGTAACTTTTTTCTGAGCAGAATTTCTAAGTTGTTCTAAAATAACAAAACATTAATATTTTTTTTTTCGTTTCGTATTATCGATTTTGCACGACATTTTACACCACGGACAACATACTGGGACAGATTTGTTTGTCAATCGCCCATTTTAACGTTTCGTTTTCGCTTTTTATCTGGTTTAAGGGTAGATTTTTTTTTTTTTTAATTTCTCTAATAATATGCATTATTTTTTAATTAGAGTGGTCGCGTTATAATCGGGTACCTAACCCCTACCAGCTTTAACCCCCTTTACCCCCCAACTCCTGCCAAACGATACTAGACCCTTTGCACTGCAGTACAGCTTGGCAAGAAAGTCCTGAAACGGAACTAAAATATTTAATCATTGGCAACACTCGCTCTGCCTCGTCGAGTAAGGTACATATTCTGTCATTTCTTGTAATCTGTGACTGTTTCTCGTGTTATTATTTATTTATTTGCTTTATCGTGGTGATACTGGTGACCCATTGTGTTCATAATGAACAGATCTGTTATTCGCAGCTCCGCAAGAGCAATAATTTATAAAGTGTACGTGAGATATTTGGCGGAACTCGAGGCCGGACAAATCTTAACCGAAATCAACGATGTGTATGAAAGAACCGCTGAAATGACAGGTAAAATTATATTTTATACATGTAATCAGATCTAATGTGTGTATTTCAAGGTGCAATATCTATTATAAACCTTTCATACAATTATTGAAATGTACATTCACGAATTTGAGGTTATGTTTACAAAACACATTCGGAATGCAGCGCGTTCGTATAATTTTGATACTTTTTGTTAATATTGCATAAAATAAATCACTGAACAAAAATAACTATAGTATTTTTTAGGTAAATCCATCAGTACTATAAGGCTATATTTTTAATTCATTACAATAAGTAATTGCAAATGTTTAGTTGTTTTTATTTTATTGTTCTAGGCAGTGGCTGAACAAGCGTTTCAGAGCATATCAGTTGACGACTGGAAAAATTCATGTCATCATGTCATGAAAATAGAAAAAGGTTATTTTCGAAGGGGGCAAACTGTGTATAGTGACATTGAAAAAAATATCATAAACCTACAAGATGAAAGCAGCAACAGTGACACATCTGAACATAGCCAGCAGAGTTTTGGTGAAAGCTCACACCAAGACATGGATGAAGAGTTTTCGGGCGTGGAATACTTAGAGGAAAACATTTTTTATTCTGATTAAAATTTTTGATTCTGATTAAAAAAGTTTATTCTGATTATTTTTTTAGTTTTTGATTAGAACACCAACTATGGAACATTTTGCTTGTGGTTAGAGGAGAACTTGGATTTGTGGGACACAGTGACACAGTAGTAAAGCTTCCAACTTGTCACTGGGATCTAAACCCTATTGAATTGATCTGGGGTCTTGTGAAACATAAAATTGTCTCACATAATGTGGGATTAGTTGACATTAAAGTATTTTGAAATACTTAATAATTTTATTTTTAATTCATTAAATTAAATAACTGCAAATGTTATCGTTCTAGGCAGTGGCTGAACAAGCGTTTCAGAGCTTTTCTTGTTTTTATAAAACCCGCTTAATTTAAAAAAAAACTAATATCAAAACCGTTTTAGTCGTACTATTTAGGGTTACAACATGCACGATAGTGGCGCCACCATTATTTTCACGACTTTTTTGCCAAGCTGTAGATCACATACCGCTATATACATATTATAATAATGAAAGGAAATATGTTTCTGGCTTGCGATACAGTTTTATTAAAGATTATAGTTTGATTTTGACAATATTTTATGCGACGTGGATATTGTGCACCTATTTTTATCAAAACACTTATCAATATTGTCATATTGATACACAGAAAATTGACTCATACCTCTGATCGAACGGCAGGTCCTCATGGTCGCTCAGGTAATGTTCTACGGGATTAATCTGCGACGGAGCGAAGGCCACAAGCTGATTCCCCATTGTGTAATGTTAAAATTTGCAAGAAATAGCGTTCAGAACATTCCCTTCTTAACGATAACTTTTTATTTTCAACCCAGTGGATGGTATTACGTTGGGATCTCAAAGAAAACTTGTTTTTATCTTCTACGTTTATAACTTTAGGAATAACTGCGATTTATTTATTATAAATAAATAGTAAGAAAGTGCACGTATGTAGGTATTAAAAAAAAGCAGGGCTGTATTCCTATTTAGCCATAATCGCTCACAGCACTCACATCGTCTCACATGTGTTCCGATTTAGATATCACGCACAGAGCACTTTATAATACGGATACCTATCACTATTATTACAGCTGAGGGCAGTTAACAATTCGGAACGCTACAGTACTACAGTATTTCTTTGTGTATACACCACAAATGCCACGTTAGTTTAAAGATACGATGCGACTCAAAACAAAACAGCACAACCGTCATTGACAGCGCTCACGGTGACATTAATTTATGAGGGAAGGTACGTATTTACGCGACCAAGTTTTTACACTAGTTATTTGCTTTCAATTACGCACAGCAGGTAGCAACAAGAGCAATAAAGCATCTGCTAAAATGGTGTTAAAATTATGCCAATTGCTTTATAGAAATGCTAAAATGTCTGCTAACATTTTTCAATGTCAAATAAAACGTAATATAATTTTAAAATGTTTATTAATTAACAAAATATATGTTTTAATCGACTATGTTAATTAAAATAACTTTATTTAACTGACAGAGTGACACTAAAGATAATAATGTTATAATCATAAAGATACAAGTATTATCACCTTAAGGCCTGTATTGCCACGGTAATATTATCTATACAGTATTCCAATTTCATACAAACGGACGAAGCGCGAGTTATGCCTATGTCCCTCGATCTCGACATGCAGACAGTTGCGACTGTGCCGCAGTGAAGAACGGACGGCGTGTTGTTTTTTTTAACAATAACCGCGCGATTTTTTCACTAAAAATAAGTTAATATACATATTTAATATGACGAGTAGGATATATATTGCTGTTTTTGGTTGCATGAATTCGTCAAGCAATTTTTAATTAAGCTTTATATTAGAATGCGAATTTTTTATACTTTAAAATTTAATAATAAAGCATTTCGTACGTCTCAGTCGGGGCGCAAATATTTTTCGGTCGCAAATTTATAAGACCGATTTGTTATTCAAACATAAACATGGTTTTTAAATTAAATCTACCAATCAAAAAACAACACGCATTTTTATTGAACACTTCCTATTCAATTCACAAAGTATTTTATTAGTTTATATAAAAAAAGTATATTTACAATCACAAAACTAAATCGAAACAAAGTAGGCAAATGTAATTAAACTGCTGGAGGCGGGCAGCCCTATCGCATGTTTACGTACAGTTTGGCAAGAAAGTCCTGAAACGGAACTAAAATATTTAATCATTGGCAACACTCGCTCTGCCTCGAGTAAGGTACATATTCTGTCATTTCTTGTAATCGGTGACTGTTTTTCGTGTTTATTATTTATTTATTTGCTTTATCGTGGTGATACTGGTGACCCATTGTGTTCATAATGAACAGATCTGTTATTCGCAGCTCCGCAAGAGCAATAATTTATAAAGTGTACGTGAGATATTTGGCGGAACTCGAGGCCGGACAAATTTTAACTGATCTCAACGACGTGTATGAAAGAACCGCTGAAATGACAGGTAAAATTACATTTTATACATGTAATCAGATCTAATGTGTGTATTTCAAGGTGCAATATCTATTATAAACCTTTCATACAATTATTGAAATGTACATTCACGAATTTGAGGTTATGTTTACAAAACACATTCGGAATGCAGCGCGTTCGTATAATTTTGATACTTTTTGTTAATATTGCATAAAATAAATCACTGAACAAAAATAACTATAGTATTTTTTAGGTAAATCTATCAGTACTATAAGGCTATATTTTTAATTCATTACAATAAGTAATTGCAAATGTTTAGTTGTTTTTATTTTATTGTTCTAGGCAGTGGCTGAACAAGCGTTTCAGAGCATATCGGTTGACGACTGGAAAAATTAATGTCAACATGTCATGAAAATAGAAAAAGGTTATTTTCGAAGGGGGCAAACTGTATATAGTGACATTGAAAAAAATATCATAAACCTACAAGATGAAAGCAGCAACATCTGAACATAGCCAGCAGAGTTTTGGTGAAAGCTCACACCAAGACATGGATGAAGAGTTTTCGGGCGTGGAATACTTAGAGGAAAACATTTTTTATTAAAATTTTTGATTCTGATTAAAAAAATTATTCTGATTTTTATATTAGTTTTTGATTAGAACACCAACTATGGAACATTTTGCCTGTGGTTAGAGGAGAACATGGATTTGTGGGACACAGTCACACAGTAGTAAAGCTTCTAACTTGTCACTGGGATCTAAACCCTATTGAATTGATCTGGGGTCTTGTGAAACATAAAATTGTCTCACATAATGTGGGATTAGTTGACATCAAAGTATTTTGAAATACCTCATAATTATATTTTTAATTCATTAAATTAAATAACTGCAAATGTTATCGTTCTAGGCAGTGGCTGAACAAGCGTTTCAGAGCTTTTCTTGTTTTCATAAAACCCGCCAATATTCATATTAATTAAAAAAAAAAAACTAATATCAAAACCGTTTTAGTCGTACTATTTAGGGTTACAACATGCACGATAGTGGCGCCACCATTATTTTCACGACTTTTTTGCCAAGCTGTACCGCGCGGCTGTAGGCATTTATTTCAAAGATACGGCCGAGCATGGACTTATTATAATAAGTCCATGCAGCCGAGTTACAATACTGTGTGGATACTATTACCGTGGTATTGCTGTGAACGCGCGATAAAGGCCGTACCTACGTTTGTGTGCATAAGTGATGTATCAACACAGAACGCTCACCTCAGAATTCGCACACTGACTGGCGTCGAACGAAACAAAAAACATACCGTCGCTTTTGCACACAGGCTTCGTAATTACGTATGACCATGGTTGGATCATACCATTGCTAAAATTGAAATTGTTACATAAAGTACCGCTAGCTGGTAGTTTTACGTATTGGGTTATTGAACGCATAGCTCTGGGTTCCAATCTCGAATTGGGATTTTTATTTATTTTTTCCAACAATAATCTTTATCGTTTTTTTTTTGTTATTCGTTTTTTATAGATAAATAAACGAGAATAATAATGTAATAATTATTTTATTTTTATTATTTTATTGTTATTGTAATACGGGGTTAAAAATAAAAATGTTTTATAAGTGATTTTAAAATGTTTATTCGTTATAATTTTATAAACTAGAACTTCTTCAACTTCAACAAGATGAATCAACTTCTAGTCAAAACCGTTTATTTTCTCCTAAAGAACAATTGATTGAAGTAATGCAGGTAATCAGTGAACAACGACCCTTAGACTTAAAATATTGTATCTTAGTAATATAATAATATTGTGCTTTAAATTATTAATGTGTGTGGGTACTTTAAGAAATCACAACTAGCAAATCTACCCACGTAAATAAAAAAAGTGGGAACTCCTTGTCACAATACAATTAAAATACTCGGTAGTACTACTTTTTGTTTACTGCCAGTGCGTTCGTTTTAACTTTAGTTGCCTATCTCAAACGTCAAAGTTAACAAATCGTATTTTGTTTTTTTTTAAACTGCCCCGCACTAGGAATTTCTTCTGTATCGTGGGTGCGTTTACAAACATTATTAAACTCACATACACAAACAGCCAGACCCGGAACAAGTACTTGTAGGTCATACAAATATGTGTTCCCTGCGGGAATCGAACCCACGACACGCAATGCAGCAGTGAATCGCTTAACCACTGCGCCAACAGTCTCGTATTTATTAGGACTTATTGCGGTTATAGCATAAGTATTCATTTTCATTATGAAAAGAAGATGAAACTAAACCTCAAAATAATAATAATCCTTAATACGGATATGACACAATATTATTTTAATATGTATTACTAAAATCAATTTGTAATTTATAACTTTATACTTTGTATAACCCCCATCATTATCAATGCTATCAAGTAAACGCTAGCGCATGGATCCAACAACATTGAAACATACGAGGGTGACACTGAAAGTTCTTAGAAAATCAAAAACTGAACAAACTAGCAAGTTATTAGTTTTATTATATCTTTTCAAAATAGTGTCCATTTACATCAATACATCGCTGCATCCGATGGAACCACTGAGAAAAGCACTTTGCCCACTTGTCCCTAGGGGTCTCTTCGACGGCATTTTGAATCGCGGCCACAGCTTGCTCGGCGTCCATAAAACGTTTTCCTCGAAGTTTTTCTTTTATTTTCGGAAATAAATAAAAATCGCAAGGTGCGACGTCGGAGCTAAATAGGGCGGGTGACCCAGTAATTCCACGTCTGACGTCGCCAAGTAGTCGATTGTTTGTTTGGCGGTGTGCAACGAGGCATTGTCGTGGTGAAGGAGGATCCTACTGCGAGGTCGTTTCTCCCGAACTTTTTCCAAGACAAGTGGCAAACAATTGTTAGTGTACCATTCTGTAGTAACTGTTTTTCGATCCTCTAAAACAATAGTTGCCTGTCCTTCCGAAGTACGAGGCCACCAAATTTTTTCCCACGCTTCGACCTCTCTTCACTTTAGTTGGCAACTCCTCGGAAGGAAACACCCAGACACCAGACTGTCTCTTAGTTTCAGCATCATAACAATAAATCCAGCTTTCGTCACCCGTAAGTATGTCGAACACAGCATTTGAGTCACCTCCGTTAAATCTTTGAACCATTTCACGACACCAATCAACACGACGGAGCTTTTTGGCCTCTGTCAAATCATGAGGTATCCACCGGGCACAAAGCTTCCTGACCGCTAAATGTTCATGGAGGATTTTGTGCACTTGACTCATACCGATGCCTAAGCTTGTCCGAATCTGCTGTTATGCCACTCTTTTGTCAGTCTCTATCATACGCCGCACAACATTGATGTTATCTTCTGTCGTCGCCGTAGAAGGCCGTCCCTCACGCAGATCATCGGTGAGATTAGTGCGACCACGGTTAAACTCATTAAACCAGTTGTAAACAGTGGTACGAGATGGGGCTTCATTCTGAAAGGCCAATCGAAGTCATGAGTCTATCATAACTTTCTTGTTCACTTAAATGACATCGAAAGTCATAAATAATCATTGTACGAAAATTTTCTCGCGTTAAATTCATGCTGACGTGACGCAGACAATTTTCAATTTGCCGCCAAATCGTAAACAAATGACAAATGAATAAAATACATACATACACAATGATATTGGCAAAGAGTTCTATTTTCAAAATTTGAACTTATTTTTTCACTGTATCGTTTACAAGTGGCCAGTTCTAAAAACTTTCAGTGTCGCCCTCGTATCTGTTCCTCTTAAATGTTCCCATATTTCCATTCAATGCAACTTTTCAACTGCTCATCAGATCTCTCATTCCGTTCTTCCCATCACTGTATCGCTAAATTTAAACGTTCTTGTTTATGTTTTTCAATCAAATATGGGCGAAACGAAAACCAGCTCAAAACGCTGGTTTTTGTTTGCACGGCGAACGGTTCGTAAAGACGTGTCGAATAATTCGGCAAAATATCTCTGTTCGATCGGTGAATGAGTCGTAAGTTAACTACACCTTATAATTTATTTATTTATTTAGATTTCTGTGGGTATAATCATAAAATTTTACGAAAGGTTATCATGCCATATAACCTAGTGGTTGAATTTATAAAATACAATCAGTTGCAAACGATTGTGAGAGTGTGTGTGTATAGTATAGAAATTACTCATTAGAAGAAGGTCGTAAGTTAAACAGAAGTGTCAATCTATTGCTTCGTGACAATGTCACTCCACTTCTGACCCTTACCGTACTACTAACTAAATTGTGCTAAGATGACAATTGCTGTGTGACGACAATGTCCTACATTATAATTACTTACCCACTAGATTTGGAAGAAGCTGCACTGCTGACAAAGCTAATTGTAGTAGGGTTACCACACTTAACTCACGCTCAAATCGATTACAGCGCAACTCGGAACGCACCCCAGAATTTTGAAATTTTTGACAAGGGTCTGCCAGTCAGTCAAAACGTAACATTGACAAGAGATATTTCGTTCAAGAACGCATATTGAGAATGAATGCATTAGTTTTTTCTTTAAAGGAAAAAACATAGTCCCTTTGTTTATAAAAAAACATTATTTCTTGATATTTTGATTAAACTGGGATCAGTCTGACAGTCTTAATTTTTTTAGCTTCGTTTGTATCAACTTTGTTTGAGAGATTTAAAACTCCTTTGATTTTCGTGTTTTTCTCAATCTGTCAAAAATTCATAGAGAAAAATGACAACACAACTCATCAAATCTGCTGTCATTTTGGCTCTATGGTTTCTCTTTCCTTCAACAAACAAGCATTCCACCCATTTTCATTGAATTTGATATCGTTTGCTAATAATATTTCAAAGAAATGTCTTCTAAAAGTGAAAAAGATCGAGCCAAACAGATCCAGGACAGATGTCAGAACATATTGATGCAGATGTTGAAGGACGAGGACAATAAATATTGTGTTGATTGCGATGCTAAAGGTACGCGAACTTTTTCTTTTTTTGGTTGCAAATTTTTCAATGTATCTTCTGGAATGCACTTGTAATGGGGTCATATAAATCGTATACTAGTGTTTCTTCACAACTTACGTTAAATTCGTGAGTATAATTGAGGTCCTTGAACTCAATTTTTAACATCAAAATTAATCAAATGACTCACAATATCTCGTAATTCTTCGTCTTGCTATCCCTTCATATTTCATATTCTCATTGATTCCGTGCTCTCACTTTATTAGTATTTATAATGAAGTATAAATCACGAAGGCTGCCAGTATTTGATAAACAATTTGTTCCTTAGTTGAATGATTTATAGGAATGTTTCAAAATAGTAAAGTACTAAGTGCAAACAGCTGCTGGAATTTATTGCAAACGTAATTAGCTCTCCCAATCTTCTTTTTATGTTGTTTAACATAACATGATGCCTTGTTTCACCGAAGGGTTGGGCAGAGGTGTATCATAGGCACATCAATTAATAGGCATATCTATCCGCACGAAAGTACATACGTGCTTTTACTGTAAAAGGTACAAAAAGCGTTTCTTAGGTTTATCTATAAGCGTAAACATGGCTATTACCCTTACCTCTATCCAACTAAATTTCTACTGGGATGCCTCGGATATAACTCGCTAGAGGTACGGCGAGCAAAAGACCAGCTCACCATAGCCTGTAATACGCTCTGTGGCACTATTGACACGCCTGATCTACATGCTGTGCAAGCTTGCTTCTTTGTGCCAGGCAACTACTACCGCGGCAGAAAGCACAGGCTGTTTGCTGTGCCTGCATGTAGCACACTTGGGCATGCTAAGTCCCCAATACCACATACTCTGGCCGCACTTAATGATCTCTTGGACTCTAATCCAACAAACGATCTGCTTGCGGACGAATGGACGAAGATTTTGTCGGCATGTCAGAAGTACTGTGAGAGGGATTTATGAAAGTGTTGTTTTACTTGATGATTTTATCTTTTGTGTACTTTTATCTTGTGTTCATGTATATACAAATTGTATCTTTAATTACTGTAATTGGTTTTAAACCGTTTTAATTATAGAAATAAATAAATAAAATAAAAAATAAATAGGACATTTTTAAGTCACAGAGAGCGAGTCTATTGCCATCAACCGGGCACAAATCCAATAACACTGCTAGAAATTTTACCTCAGTAAAATTAAGAAAATCCCTTATCATTCCTCCAATAGCATGTGATAATAGATTAATTTAATCGTAATATTTCATCACATTTCAAAATATTATTTTACTAAAACAATTTTCATGGAAAGACCCAAGTATACTGATATTCGGCCTCAGAAAGCCAATCTCTATAGTTGGAAAAATCCTTTGCCTAAGATTTATGTTAGTTCATAAAAAGTGAAGGATGACATTTTTTTCAAACTGCACATAAATATTGCTCAGTGCTTATAATTTATGATTGTACCTATTATGTTTGGAATAGTAATTAATAAATACACTGCTGTAAAAATACAGGCAGTATTATTCTAATAATAATAATAAACTAGCTGACAGGACAGACATTGTCCAGTTTCCTAGAACTTGATTGCAGCACCACTTACCGGGTCCATCGTGAATCTAAACCATCCAAACTCAAACACATATTAAAATTTCATGAAAATCGGTCCAGCCGTTTAGGAGGAGTTCGGGGACGTACAGAAGAATTATATATAAAGATATAGAAACTAACATATTATATTTTTGACCATACATACATAAAATCACGCCTGCCCATGGCGGTAGGCAGAACTACAGAACGCTACCTGCTACAATCCATACATACTCCTTTTGCTTCGTTCACATTAATGCACCAGGTCCATGGTTCCTTTGACCATTTCAGCAATATTTTTATCTTAAGAATCTGGTGCAATAGAAGTTGTCTAAAATGTTAACTATCTTTCAGATGAGTTAAGTAACTGGAACTTATCTTATCTCGTGAAACAAGCCATAGAACAGTGAAAACCCCACTGCTGGGCAAAGGACTCCCCTTTTTCCTTCCAAACCTCTCTATTTTGTGCGATCTCTGGCCATGTTGGCTCTGTTAATACCTTTTTTGTATAAATACACTTATCTAAACACTATGCAGCGTTACAACTAAGGGAACAAGTGTTTTCGATTATTAGATCGTCACACCACATTCGCCATGGTCTACCTCGACGGCGATGCTCTCCCTCGGACGTCCAGTGGGTGACGTTCTTTGCCCATTTCTCTGGGTCCATCCGTGGCCAGCCTATTCCTACTTCAGCCTATTCCCACTTCAGCCTATTCCCACTTCAGCCCATTCCCACTTCAGCCTGGCGGTTTTTTCACGAATATTCGCTATTTCAGTTATGGGGTGGTGATTAAGAGAGATAATGTAATACAATACTTATTACTCAATTATATTGATTGATTATTAGGAGCTTGCAATAACTTGTCATAACACTTCCTTATTAATCATTCATATTAATATTCTATAGTAATCATTATCATAAACAGATCTACTAATGGATACAACATGTTTTGCATCATATTATGTTACTAGCTTCTACCCGCGACTTCGTCCGCGTGAAGTATCTAGTACCCCGTCATTTTGCTCGGCCCCTAAGGGACCTAGCGTGATATTAAATAGCTTATATTCTTCTTCAAGAATTGGGCTATCAAAAAGAATTTTTCAAATCTGACTGGTAGTTCCCGAGATTAGCGCGTTCAAACAAGCAAACTCTTCAGCTTTATTATTAGTATAATAAAAATAGATTTGCATTACAATAGTTCGTAACAAATGTTTGTCCTTAGCTGTTGAGCATTTTATTATTATGCTTAGCATAATATTTTTCAATTGCAAATAATGCAGGTAATGACGGGAAGGAATGCATGGTATGTCATTAAGATACTTATATAAAAGAATAATTAAAACTTTGGGTAAGCAAATCCACACTGCATTCTAAAACCCCCATTAAAATATCAAACACAATACATACTAACAAGTGCAAGTCGGACTCGTACCTGAAGGCAAAAAAATGCCTACAAAACACGTTTCTTGTATGGAAAGCCCCTTTTATTTTTATTATTTGTTGTTATAGTGGCAAAAGAAATATAATCTGCGAAATCGTAATCGGTCCTTCGACAAATATGGCCAGTCACTTCAGCTTGCTTTCTCTGCAAGCTATGTCGGTAACTCCGGTTCTTTTCTGGATAATTTCATTCCTGATTTCCTTCAGAGAAACATCGAGCATAGCCTGCTCCATAACGCGCAGAGCAACCTCGACCGCGATGTTTAAATGCTAGGTCGTAGGTTCGAACCCAGACAGGCGCTTTACTTTGTGTAAATAATTTCATCACCATTGATCTCAAAATGGTGAAGGAAAACATCGTAAGGAAACCAGCATCCAGCCGCCGCGGGAGACGCTCCGGGCGTCGGGAGCCGCGTGACGACTCCCGGCCACCGTAGGCGCGGGCCTGCGGGCGGAGAGCAATCAAACTCAAACTCAAAGTATTTATTTCAATTAAACCAATTACAGGCACTTTTGAATTGTCAAGGGGTCGGTCAGTCAGAGAAATGAAGCTAGTTGCCCATTCCAAAGCGTAGTAGGTACCTATGGAGAAGAACGGGCAAGAAACTCCATGGACACTCTTTTAATGGGTAGCTCACCGCCTGATCAGGACCAGGCCCGTGCCGGACGGCGCGTTAGTGTTCCACGCGCGCCTCAAAGAGATGTCAGCATAATTTGAGGGGCCCCTTAGGGCCGAAGCCTGCCGGGTCAGCGGGATTGTCCGAAAGGGTTACCGCTACCCCGGAACATAAAAGGCGAAGGAAGGAACATGGGTGGGTTTTAGTCAGTAAGAGTCTGACACTCCCTTCCGCTCCACCCAGAGCGGGAGGGGTCATTTGATGATTTCCAAACAGAAAAAAAAAAAAAGGAAACCAGCATGTCCTAAAGCCAAAAATTCGAAGACGTGACGTTCATCAAGCCGTACGGGGCCCACGTGGTGTATTACGGCCCGCTCCCTCTCACAGAGAGGCCTGTGTCCCAGCAGTGGGAACATTATAGGCTGATTGTGATTATTTTAAAACATAAATATGAGGCCAAACGTTTTTCATAATCAAAATAATAAACAGGTAAACTGAATTATCCTCTAATTTCCACTTATCATTTCGACATGGCTTTTAATGGCAAATGTACAACATTTATATTTTTATCACGAACACTGATATGTTATCTAGAATATTTCAGCTCTGCTGATTGCATAATTAGCTGTCAAAATGAATTTACCGGCAATATCTGTTAGCTGGAAGAAGGTGCCGCGCATGTGTGACTCGTGGATTAGGGCTCACTCCCTCTCACTGAGAGGAGGCGTGTGTCCTAGGAGTAGGAACATTATAGGCTGATGATGCTAAATAACGAATCAATACTAGGACCATTATTAGGGTTGCCAATGCCGGGATCCCGGTATTGGCTAATACCGGGACATTTTGTGTCATTTTCCCATACCGGAAACCCGGTATTGATGTTTTTATTTTATTTTCAGTAGAAACAGTGACACAATTTCTTTCTATTGCATATTATATTTGCAACCAATTTTTAGTGACACAATTTTTTTCTATTGCATATTATATTTGCAACCAATTTTTAATCTGTGGTAAGTTTTGAAAGCTGCTTATTTTAATTATCTCGTGGTTTACCGTTTATTTAGACAGTTACTTTAATTTTACTACTACTTGAGCAGGTAAAGATTGGGATTAAAAAAAGTAGTCTTTGTAATTGCCTCTCGGTCAAGACAAGAGGTACATAGAAAAATAGAAGTACAGCGCGGGGAAATCTCCCATGCGTTAAAAGGTGCATCCTACGGAAAAGTCACCCAATACATTTTTAAAGTATACAAAATTTAAGCGCAGCCATATAGTATAGTTTAGTTTTTTCTACAGTTTTAGGTCCAATAAAACTCTAGACACATGTTTTGTATACTTTAAAAATGTATAGGATGCTAGAAGTAGTAAAAAACTGAAAATGTCCGAAAATTTCGAGGTTTTTCGAGCAACACGCAGTTTGCAGGTCTTTCAACATTACAACCTTAGTTTTACACTATTGTTATCTATCCTAACAACATCCCAAAAAGTCAGTACAGTGTATTTTTTTGCAACCTAACGCAATTTTTGTGTCTACGGTGACTGGCCCATAAAGTATAGTTATACATATTAAAAAAGTAATTTTATATTAAAAAAAACAGTATTTTATTGTTTTGTGGCGAAACTTATTAGTTATTTAATTTTTTTTAAACAATATTTGATAAAAAATAGTCTAATACCGGGATCTCAGCATTGGAAATTGTCTATGCGGTATTAATACCGGTATTTTAAAAAGTCCGATATTCGAAACCCCTAGTCATAATTTTATCATCATCGTCAAGCTGCATTTATTTTTTTATTTACCGTCTAAAGCTTGCCTAATCTGAAATTAACGATTCTACCGAAATAACTATATCTAAATTGATTAAATCCCTCTTTTAAATCGTAAACAATTTAATAGTGACCTTGCATTAATTAAAACGTGGACAACAGGAAGTCTGCAATTGTGTTTTACCTTCTACATCATCAACGTTATTTGGTATGTCAATGTCGCTGTTGCTGCACACTTGAAACATATATGAGTGGTTGAAGTTTGCGTAATAAGCTATTAAAAGTATCAAGGAAAATTATAATTGTCTTGTTACAAAAATTTTTAGAAGTGCTTACTGCTGAGTGTAAGAAAGAAGAAAGAAAATGCATTTATTTGGCACAAACTAAAAGACACACAATACACCAGATACATACATCAAATAAACACACACAATAAAAAAAAAAAGATTTAATAAAAAGTGTGAAGTCCGATGTAAGAAATTAACAGGGAAAGTGTGCCTCACGGCTGCGCCAAAAAGGCCCAGTTCAGCAAAAAATGCCAGACATGTACATAGTTCAATCACTTTATGGATAGCGTGAATCTCGTGTATCAATAATGTGTTGCTTAGAGAAGGTGTAGGTACCACTCCTCCATTGAAATGGAAGAATATTTTTTTACCTTTTAAGTTTTTTTTTTTTTGCGTGGGTCTGTAATTCTTTTTCTATAATAAAAGGAGCCTCAGTTACTCCTTATAACCTGCCTGTGAAAGTCGCGACAAAATGGGTTCAGCCGTTTCGGAGATTAGCCGAAAGAAACGGACAGACAAAAAAAAAAGAAAAGATTTTTTGTTATAAGTACAGTACTTATGCTTTCACATATTATGCATTTATTAAAAAGCTGTTATTTTGACATTACAAACCGATACTTCAATTTATTTATTTGTATAGATAAAAATATGGAATACTCTTTATTGTTTACCATAACAACTTATTAAAGAAGCTTCTGTGTGCGACTTCGTCCGCGTGAAGTTTCTTGTTTTAACATGAAATATATCCTATGACACTGCAATACTGTAGCTTCCCAATAGTCGTCTTTTCGTGAAAGAATTTTCGGAATCGGATCAGTAGTGCCGAAGAATACCACAAACTCACAAATTTTACCTCATTGTAACATAACTAAATATTTACACTAGATGCTAAAGTAAATGACTAACTAACTTACTATACAAATAAATACAAAAACAAAGGTCACTTAGGCGTCGGAATACTTATCCGCATCGCTGTCATCCGGAAACGTGCCCAGAAGACTGGCAGCATTGCCACGTTGAATGGAATGACAATACTGCAATTGTAACATTAGTCTAAAATAACTCATTAAAGTTGAATTAGCAATGAAATGGGATATTTAATGCTACCACCTACACGTAAACCTGTGGGCAATCTAAACCTGTGTAATAATTTGACGATAACAAATGCACAACACATAACACCTGTCGCCTGACATCTTGAAGAATCGTTACACAACAGCGCACGACTTTGACAGACATCGACGAACATACCAAAAGCAATTTTACACATACCCGTTTATTTACTTGGCAAGACGATATTGCGCAATGACGCGAAATGTCGCAAGACTACGTAGTCTTGCGACAGTATATGTCCTGAGAACCGAAAACCAATAGTTAGTGGCTACATAATAAATGAGGTGCAATGTTGCATGCCTTGATGCTGTCCCTATACATATTGTAGTCTTTGCTTGATGCTACGGCTGCATTGTTGCGATAACGCGAACTACACATCGCGCGCCCCCTGTACAGAGGGACAGTGTAGCCGTAGCATCAAGCAAAGACTACCCAAACGAAAAGAATGCCACAAATTCTTGGTCAAATCAAGAATGAAAGAAAACCAAGAATTTGTGACTTGTTAAGATAGGTACTTTGGGCTACTTAAGATAGGTTCTAGAATCCGATACCAATACCGCTGGGACAAGTCTAAAGTACCGTTTCTGCGATTTTAAAGGGCCACCAGTTAGCTTTACCACGGTTTTGTGGGTTCGCTGATGAAGCGAGACGGGACGCGGTATTCCGAATAAAACCACAGTATTTTTTATCGAAACAAAACTGCCAAAATGTCATTGTTACTACGAGTATAAACCTCTACCCAACCCTTCGGGAAGTACAGAAATATTGTAAAACATTTTAAAAGAGTAACTATGGAGTTTCATGCCTATTCGTCTCCATACGAAATTACTTGGAAGGGGCGAATTGAATCAATTAGAAAGGAAATACGTATAATATATTTGCGGCAAACGTGACGCAGAGAAAGACCACAAACAAAAACGAAACAGTTGGGGGAAAATATGCGTCACATCCATGTACGGACGCCAGCACATCAAGTTACTAAAATCTGTCAAATCTCTTTAATAGATTTTCAACTTTATCGCTAAAGCATTAAGGTTCAAGGTTGATTGGGAAAATTTGACAGTTTCGGGTAGCTTGACCTGCTGGCGTCTGTACAATAGCTATCGCTCAGCATAATGCTATGATCCTATGCGAGACAGAGCCCCAGTGACAGGCGGCGTTGACGTGATGACGTCAACCGTTGCAGTATACTATGAGATATAAATAACACAATAAAAAATAAAATAAATACACAATACCTAGTTCTAAATTTTTATGTCAATTCTGTTGTCTTATAAATATTTACATTCAACAGTGCCTTATATTACGTGGCTAATTGAAATAAATTATTTGATTTTTCCGTGCCTCGAAAAGCATGTTAAGCCGTTGGTCCCGGCTGTCATTCGTGGATCTTTGACAGTCGTTACTGGTCGTCAGAAGCCCGAAAGTCTGACAACCAGTCTTACCAAGGGGTTTCGTATTACCCAGTCACTGGGTTGTGGAGGTCAGATAGGCAATCGCTCCATGTAAAATACTGGTACTCAGCTGCATCCGGTTAGACTGGAAGCCGACTCCAACATAGTTGGGAAAAGACTTCTAGAGGCGTGATGTTGTGTTAATCGTTACCACAATGTTATAATGGCCGTAACACGATGTGTTCTCATCTCCACAGGTCCCCGCTGGGCGTCATGGAACCTGGGTATATTCCTGTGCATCAGGTGCGCTGGGATCCACCGTAACCTGGGCGTCCACATCTCTAAAGTGAAGAGTGTCAACCTCGACTCATGGACACCGGAACAAGTCGTGAGTATAATTTTTACTTCTGATGTTGATTACCATGGATTGGGTGCTATACCCTGTCCATTAGGTAAACCCTTTTTTGACAGATGGAACTAGTGATTGCAGCACACACACACAATACATTGATTGATACACATATGTATTATAATGTCTGTAAGAAGCCATAAATAATTCAATAAGATAAGGCAGTTTATATATTTTTTATTACGCATTTGAAAGTTAACTTTTACGTAATCGGGAATATCTACGTTCAAAGGCAGCTGTCAAAAAACGGTTAACCTAATGGACACGGTATAGTATGATGCAATTAGTAGCATGCTGGCTGCATGTTTGATAAGATATTATCTTTACTACGATATGTTTGATCCTATAAGGCTGGCATAGTAACGCAAAGTGGAGAGAAGTAAAAAAAAATGTTTAAAAAAATCTTCTCTGGTGTCGACACACGCTATCCGAAAATATAGCACATGCCGTGGTAGAAAGACTAGCTATCAGCAGTTTAGAGAAGGCATGAGCACTGATTACTACGCTTGCTCAAAGAAGTCATGAGCATGGATCACCTATTCTATATTTCAGACTTATAAATCCAGCCGACCTATTCTGTAAATATCTCACCATGAGAACTCAGGTGAAGTGAGCTCATTCCATGAGAAATCATTCCATCTGATGCTAGATTTTGACACTAATGACAGCTCACTTTAAACTCACTACCAAGTTATCACGGTGAGATTTTTACAGAATAGCAGTACAGGTTTGCCTGCACAGATAGCAAAAGGATAAGTAGTAGAAGTTAAAACCAATCTCCCAAACGTGGTGTTTATGGCAATAACTTCTTTTTTATACTGTTCCACTGCTCACTGCTGAGCAAAGACCTCCCCAAATCCTTCCAGGCATCCTTTGCAGAGCCACATCGATCCAACACTTACGGTACGCGTCTAGCCATCTCTTGCTAGCCCCGCCCTCGGCGGGCACTCCATCCTTAGGTACTCACGGTGTGGAGACTGTTGCCCAGTGGTCACTATGCATGCGGCAATGTACAGACGCCAGCACATCAAGCTACTACAATCTGTCAAATTTCTTTAATAGATTTTCAACATTATCGCTAAAGCATTAAGGTTCAAGGTTGGTTGGGAAAATTTGACAGTTTCGGGTAGCTTGACCTGCTGGCGTCTGTACCCTAATACCCTTTGTTTCCCGCGGTCATTGGCCACGTTCACCTGTACAAGTTCCCCTGATACGATGTTATCGCGTTCAAGTGACGTATCGTGTCGTGCGAAATTATTAAGTACCCTTTATATCGCAGATTGCGTGACTTGTAACAATAAAGTTCTTACCAAAGCGACGTCAATGAACGAAACACGTGGGCTAACTTAAAAATAAACTCTGTGGTGGGTTCCTTTCTTTTGTAATTATTGTTAGGGTTCCGTACCCAAGGACGCCGACGGGATCCTGTTACTAAGCCTCCGCTGTCCTTCCGCCCGTCCGCTTGTCTGTCAGCGCCCAGCGGGCTGTATCTCATGAACCGTAATAGGTAGACAGTTGAAATTTAACAAAGTGTGTCGTCTATTGCTACTATAACAATGAATAAAAATGTTAAAGGGGAAAGAAACGTGTTTTTTGCCTTGTGGTACGGAACCCTTCATGTGCAAGTCGGACTCGCTTTTGGTCGGTTTTTTTTTAGAAATTGGTCCCCTCGGGTTATAAATGTAGTTTTATTTATGTATGAAATAAAGTTTCATTAGGTAAGTAATGCTTTTATCAAAACCCATAAATGCTGACGTTTAAATAGGAAAAAATGGGGAAAGACCTAAAATAGAACCGTCCGTGGTTTCTGAAATAAAAACCCCTTTCATTTAATCATTAATGTACCTTTTCACCCCGTCGATCAATAGAATGTACTCACAACTCGGCCTATCCTACCGCCTGCCCCTCGACTGGCAGAACATGGGGAAATGGAAATATAATTATTACATGCACTGGCATAAGAGGAAGTCTGAAAGTGGCACCGGTAACTGAAAAGTTGTGTGGAAATCGGTTGTCATGGTATGGGCATGTGTTACGGAGAAATGAGGAAAATGTCGTGAGGAGAGTTTTGAGTCTGAATGTCGATGGCTATAAGAGTAGGGGTCTTCCCTGCCTTAAATGATGGATGGAATGTGTGAATGATAATATGGTTAGAAAGGAGGTGACTGAGATGACGACTGACAGAGAAGTATGGAAGAAAAAGACATGTTGCGCCGACCACGAATAAATTGGGATAAGGGCAGGAGACTGATGATGATGTACTGGCACCTACATGGATGAATAACGTTCTTATAGCCAACACTTGGCAGTAAAAGTATGACCTACAACAATTTTCCACAATTTATATTACTAGTGTGCCCCAAATTAGACACATATTCAGCCTGTAATGTTCCCACTGCTGGGATACAGACCTGCACCCTAATTGCGTAACACTATCAATCTCAATCTGAATCATTTTAAAGGATATTGCTAATACATTGCTTCATATAATCGAACAATTTGTCTGCTCAACAACGTAAATAACGAAATGAATGTTGTTGAACTGTCAAAATGAAAGTCATTGCGACTGGTAGTAATCATCTGCCTAGCCTTTTCTCAACTATGTTGGGGTCGGCTTCCAGTCTAACCGGATGCAGCTGAATACCAGTATTTTTCATTGCTACTGATAGTGTGTTACACAATTACCCCTCTGTTCTTGTTCAAGAGGAAGTGGTCTGTAATCTCGTGGTATGTAATCTACCTTGCGGGCCCAGGGCGGGTTGGTAGATACATTCACGTTACAGACATGCGGTTTTCCTTCACCGTTTTGAGAGTAGTAGTGATGAAATAATTTACAGAAAGTAGCGCCTGTTTGGGTTCGAACCCGCAACCTACAACTCGGTAAGTTAGAACCATCACCACTGGGCCACCAATGCTCTTTTAAAAACTAGAGACTTTAGTCTGTATCATGGCGCTCAAGATGTGTTTTCTAGACTATAGAGGTGAAACGAGGTGTTGGTATCAATTTTGAAGATAATAATCTCCTCATGCCCATGTTTAGCTGTGCTAATGGCAAGAGACATCTTAACCTATATAGCTTTCCTATTGAATACGGCATACTGCACGTAAGAGTATCAAAGCCATTCAGCCCCTACTACTCTACTCAAACCTCTTTGTTAGAGGGAGCGGGCCGTAATCCACAACGCGGCACCAATTCTGGTTGTCACAGTTTTACTTTAACAATATTTTCCCATCACTTTCCAGGTATCTCTCCAACAAATGGGAAACTCGCGCGCCCGCGCAGTGTACGAGGCGAACTTACCCGATTCCTTCCGAAGGCCACAGAACGACTCGTCGCTCGAAGCCTTCATCAGAGCTAAGTATGAGCAGAAGAAGTACATCGCTAAGGAGTGGGTGCCCCCTGCACTGCCTAAGGTTAATTGGTAAGTGAAATTAAAGCTTTTATTTGATAAATAGTAAGTAAAGAAAGTGGAAAATTTGTCGAAAGACCGATGACCGGTGGACCAGACGAGTCCAGCGGGTCTACTACGAAGTGCAAAGTGCGAATGTTCGGTTTGGACCGACACATGGCCGAACCGAATATTATTGAAATATGCGAAAAAAGTTCGGATCGGCTCAGTTGGGTCGGGACCATAATCAATAATCGAAAGAGTGTAGGAGTGTATGATCGGGACCAACCGAACCAAATAGTAACTGCGTAGCAGGAAACGGCCGAACATTCGGCCGATACCACTTCGGAGTAGACCGAATCGATCGTAGTGGTCCTCTAAACGTTGTTCCCAAATCTGAAACCCGAAAATTTTGACAGTTTGAACCAAATAGTCGCCCTTTTTTCCGAAAGCTATCTGCTGTCGAGGACTAGGCAAATCAAGTAACCGGAAATGTGTCATTTTCGTGTATGTTGTGAATATAAATTAGCTATACTGTGGAGACCGCGTATCGGCAAGCGTAGTGTGGGAGGCCCGCCCAGCTATATGGTCCGACGACCTCAAAAAGATGGCTGGGATAGACTGGATGCAGAAGGCGGAGGACAGGGTGTTGTGGCACAGACTGGGAGAGGCCTATGTCCAGTAGTGGGCTGCGACAGGTTGAGTGCATTGCTTGACAGAAAATGGAGTAAGCTCGTAAAAACCGCATCATTCTGGCTAGAATAGAAGTCAATCCCATTTTGCTTGGATTTGCCATAAATAAAATAGTAATCACCCTGTATTGTCCCACTGCAGGGCAAGACCTCCCTTTCCTTTTTCCACTCAATTCGATCCTGAGCCAATATGGACCAATCCCTCATATAGGCGTCAAGTTTGTCCTGCCGTGTACGCCTTGGACTTCCGCGATTCCGTTGGTCGTTGGACCCACAAAGACTGATGATTGCAGCAGTTGGCTGCAAAGTCACTTTTGCTGGCTCTAACATGACAATTCAATCCTTTTCATTGTTTAGTATTTGGTCTCTTGTGAGGTACGCCCATATGTATACTTGTCTATGGATCTTGCTAATTGAAGCATTAATTCCGATTTTAAACTCATCCAAAGTTTATCAATAAGGAAGACAAAAGTTGAATAATTGGATAAGGCCACGTGATCCGAAATCTACTGTACAACGCACAGGAAATTGAGAAAAAAAAATATTAATTATTATTTATTATTATATTTTGCGATATTATCATGATTACCTAATGTTTCAGGGACAAAGAGATTGATGAAGAAATAGAGAGGCAGAAACGGAAAAAGAAATCCAACACCTCGGGCTTAGGACCTCTGCCAGCACCCACCACGAGTGATAAGAAATACAACGTAAGTAGTACCAGGTTTATATATTATGTAAATGAAGAGACTGATGAGACTAGGAGTTGTAAATAAACAGGCGACTACCATATTGAAGCTCATATCTTACGAGTTTTAAACACGTGGAACTGCTAAATTATGTAATTCTTACACATTTATACATCGATACGTCCATACAAATAAATACAATTGAAGTGTATGTTTGTAATGTCAAACAAACGGCTTTATACTAAACTAGCGGACCCCACAGACGTCAGTCTGCCCGAAAAAGCAGCGCCACCTACCGGGTCCAATTGTATATACAAACCTTGTCCTGACATTAACAAACACAAAGAAAAATAATTATCCAATTTGGTGCAGTCGATCGGAAGTTATGCGCCTACATACATTTCGGTGATTCA
Organism: Apamea monoglypha; assembly: GCA_911387795.2. Lineage (NCBI taxonomy): Eukaryota > Metazoa > Arthropoda > Insecta > Lepidoptera > Noctuidae > Apamea > Apamea monoglypha. Next base: position 8,047,467 of record OU426935.1, on the reverse strand, counting down.
TTTTTATTTATATAGAAGATGCATATGAAAGTATATACGGTACTTATAACAATAAAACAATTTTTAAACATTTTGTCTGTCTGTCTGTATGTTTGTTCCGGGTAATCTCCGAAACGGCTAGACCGATTTTGACGATTTTTTTCTCGCAGATAGCTGATGTTATTATATTATAAAACCTAATTCTTGTTCTATAATAAAAGTTGTATAAGTAATCCTAACTTATACAACTTTTATTATAGAACAAGAATTAGGTTTTCGCAAAAAAAAAAAACTGAATTTCTGACAAGCACGCGAACGAAGTCGGGCACAGCTAGTATTTACCAAGAACGTGTGAAACCACGACCCGTAGCGCAGGATAACAATTGTTTGAGCCGTCAAAACTGAAAGAAGCGTACCAACTACGCAAAATACCCCGCTTCCCGCACCGATATTTCTATGAACTCTGCCTTAAGCTACGGTTCTAGAAGAGCGGTGACCGCCCACATATATAGCGTCCGCAATTTACTGGTGAATGACGTCACTGAAACGTTATCTTTGAAAGTAAGTCGGTGTGTTTTCCTAGAGAGTGTTTTAGACACCGTAATGTCAAACCCTGCTGCCCAAAGATTTAAATCGCTAGATTTGCCCTCGCCGTACTTAATCACGCGAAAAAGTGTCCATACTGAGGAGAGTGAGTTCACATATTATTATGTAGCGTTTCCATGACAATCAAGGCAAGTCACTGCTTCATTGTGCGCCAGAGGTGTCAAAACGAAACATGCTTTTTTATCATATTTAGTCATAGACCAAAAAAGCAATGCAGTTCAACTTCTGCCCTGCTATAAGAGCTGGTAGTAAGCCCCCTGAAACGCGACTATCTTTTGACGCGGTAAGGCGTATTTATGACATGTATGTCATCATTTCTATGACAGCCGTCACTGCGTCCGTTATGTGCGGTTACCGCTTCCCTAGGACACCGTAGCTTAAGTAGAACCCTAGTCGAAATAGAGCAAAACAGTCCAGAGTTGAAACGTTTAGTACCTTCTGCTCTACTCTTGATTATTTATAGGCGTTCTAATTTGAGGCAAGTAGTAAGGGCTTTCAGGAAGGAAAGTAATAAACTGTTGTATGATGCCGTTTTTATAGCATTACTACTATCATTTACGTTTTTATGACGTCACACTAGCCGTGCGCCGTGCGATGAGATTTCCCATTGGCAAAAATGACGAACTTCCAGACAGATTTTTCGGAGTCAAATAAATAATCATTTCATTCAAACTTTTTTGGTTTCAAATACAATTTGAAACCAAAACCAACCAACAACAACCAACATTATTGAGCACTCCAGTAACTTATTTTAACACAAAGATCATACCTTTTCAGAAATCTGACGTCATCCCCAGCATTCCGAAACCAAAATCGTCAGTCAGCCCAAAATTGGGTAGAAACACTCCCCCCACACAACCGGACCTCAGCAAGACGTCAAACGGAGCCGCAGACCTCCTCGGCCTCGACACGAGTACCAAACCGGACCCCAAACCAGCCAACGACGACATATTCTCCAGCTTCTTCTCCGCACCGTCAGAAAAACCTGCAGAACCGAAACCAGAAGACTTGAAACCGGACCTCAAAACTGAAGAAGAGAACTTCTTCAAGCAAGCCGCACCGACGGAGAAGGAGAAGTCAAAGTTAACAAAGGACAGCATATTAGCTTTGTACAGTCAAACCCCATCAACTAATTTAGTGAATCAATTCAATCCGGTACAGCCCGTACAACCAGCCCAACCAGCATACCAGTTCGGTAACGTGTTTCAACACCAACAAGGCTTCAGCAGCATGGTGCAACAGCCCGTGCAACAGAACGGTATGCAGTTCAATCAATTCCCAATGCCCACCCAGTTCCAGCAACCATTCGGAGGTCCGGTACAGCAACCGTTGCAGCAGAGTCAACCGTTTCAGAGTAATCAGTTCTTCAATCAGCCTCAACAGCCGTTGGCGCAACAGTTTAATAGTTTGAACTTAGGACAGAGTTTTCCGAACGCTTTTGCGCAACCTAACGCGAATGTTGCCAGCAACACGACATGGCAGTAGATATGTGTTGGTTTAGACTTTTTTTTATTTACCGCGGATGTATTTTGTATGTAACGAAGCTTGTGCGGCCATGTAGTGATGTTTTGTTTACAATAATATTTATTGAAGTGAACTTCTTTACGCGCACTTTCTGAACAATGGACGAAATTGAAACTTCACGCTCGGGTCACTGAATCGGGTATACTCGGCTCTGATTCGCGTATACTCGGCTCCAGTTGCAAGTTTTCATTTATATCTTTTTTAATACTGCCAGAAAACCTTTCAAGAAAGCTTTTTTATACAACTTTTAGTACTCTGATGCCATAGAAATAGTTTTGCCATAGTTAGTAACTTATTACCTCGTGTCTTTTTATTTTCTACCTAGCCACACTGACATTTTTGTGTCTAAAAACTAGATAAGGGTGCTATACTCTTTAACCATAGACTTTTCTGGCAGTAATATCTTCAATAGACTTAACACTGCCGAACGAGACTCAAAAGACGCGTTAGTATGCATACACACGAGCGACACGCGTCGACGACAGCTGTCAACGCGTGTCGCTCGTGTGTATGTACACTTATAGGCCCCATTATAATTTGGATTAGCACTATTTCCTGTCACTGTCTCACAACTGTCAAACTACAAGTGCAAGATAGAGACAGGAACATATCTAAGCCAAATCACAAGGGGGCCTATAAGTATAACTTGCTCAATAACGTATCTCGGGCTAAATGCGGAAATGTTCAGAAATGGTTTGAAAACGCCAAATTCTGAAGCGTTTTTTCTCTACTGGGCCAAGGCAAAAATACCAGTAAGGGCTGATTTTTCCAACGCCAGATAATTTTAGCCGAGGAATAATTTTGAGTTCTTCGATACAAAATCTGTCAGACATCAATTTTATTCCCCGAATAAAAATTATCTATCGATTGAAAAATCAGCCCCATCTCCCTAGCCTTTTCCCAGCTGAATACAAATATTTTACAAAATTAATAGTAAATATTTAAAAAAAATGATCTCAATAGGTCTTTTTAAACAACACTACATGGCTCTAAAGCTGAGTACATCTGCGCGGGAGTTGATAACACGTGTAGATAAGTTAGCGTGAGCGATGGCTCAATCGGCTTCTTAAGCAGTTTGTTCCTATTTATAATGCTCAGATAACTAAGGGAGTTGCACATATTAGGCAAGGCGCGGTTTTGGTGATGTTGTTTTGTCTTATAAACCCCTATAACAAACACGGTGGTTTAAGGATATGTTTGAAGGTAATTTCTACAGAAAATATCACTTTTATTTTATAGAAATAACGTTTTTTTTTTTTTGGAATACCTATTCCGAATGCATTCATAAGTCGCGTTAACTTACAGCTTTCGGGCATATCATGATCATCATTTCAGCCGAAAGACGTCCACTGCTGGACATCCCAAGCACCTCCACTTCGACCGGTTCTGTGCTTCTCACATCCAATGGGTTCCTGCGGCCTTCAAAACGTCGTCAGTCCACCTTGTGGGAGGCCTTCCAACGCTACATCTTCTACACGGTCGTCATTCCACAACCTTTCGGCCCCATCGCCCATCTGTTCTGTTAGCATATGATACGCCTAATTTAAAAGAAGTAGTTTTCAATTGATTTCTTTATCCATTTATTTAAAAAAGAAAAACAAAAAGAAAAAACCAGACCGCACCGCGCCTGTTGTGTGCAGCTCCTAACACTGTTATGAGGCTTGGGTCTTCGGAATAAGTGGAGGAAAGGTAAAGTACTTAGTAATATTATTTCCATATCCTATGAGTATTTACTGCAACGATTTTTTGGCCATAGATAAAAAAGGTTCCTCCATACGAGTGCTGTCCTGTTCGATGTTTTATGTAAGAAGTTGGTATCACACGTCGACATCCCAGTGTTCATAAGGTTAAAAACAAATGCAGTATGAAACTGCCATATGAATGAAAAAAAAGAAAATACGTTTATTATATGCTACCAAAACTATACAGCAAGAGCGGTTCTGCACTGCATCCGATCCGAATCCGAGGAAATGACGGTTCGAAGTAGCCATAGTACTATTTGTATGAGGGGTTGCGCACTACATCCGAACTCTGTCCGTCGGAATTTAGAACATTCCCAATGCGGATTGAACTCGGATCTTGAATTCGGATTCGGATCGGATGCAGTGCGGAACCGCTCTAAGGGCCCGTTTATACTTACCGCTCCACATCGCAGCTACAAAATGTAGGCAAGCAGTGGTTACGTGTCACTGCAACTTCTTGCAGTTGTATTGTAGTTGCGTTGTCGCTAGTAGTTGCCATGTGGTTACTTTGTGGCTAGTGATTGCAGACAGACAGATCGTTGTGTTTGCGATGTGGCCGGCTGCTGGTGCGCGGTCCCGCTGTTGGTTGCGTTGTGGCTCCGACGTGGCCTTGATGTGGTCGGCATCATTTTCACACAAATTAGCGCCCGTCCAGTAATGCTATTCTCACCGTGAAAACTTAGCTGAAGTGAGCTGTCATTCCACTTGATGCCAGGGATTAACACTATTGGTAGCTCACTTCAAGCCACTTCACCTAGGTTCTCGCGGTGAGATTTTTACAGAATAGATCGGCTGGTCCGTTCTGGTGTGGTTGTGCTGCGTGTGATAGGACCCTAAAATAACATACTGATCATCGCCCTGTTAACGGAGCCTATCTGGTTCTTGACCGAGGTTTTGTATGAACTTATTCCATCACGATTTGAAACCGTGAAGCAATGGAGAGAATCTTTTTGTCCCCTTTTTTAATGTTTGAAGACAATGGTTTCCACTTGTTCTGAAGTTTTAAGGATCAATGCTCACATGCTCGTTTGTAGCTTTATGTTAGAGGAAAGGTGTTGTTTGATTTGTAAATTGTGGTACTGACACTGCACAACTGATTGTTGGAAAACATTCGATCTCAGTCTGAAATTCCCTTGACAACATTTATGTATTGTATGGGGTTTAGCCGAATCGGTGTGGCAAATGAAATTATACTTTATGAAATACAAAATAGAATTCAAAATGCCAAAATACAGTTAATATATTTACACTTAGCAGGACATGTGTGCAAAGACCCAGTTATTTCAAGCTGTGTTCATTAAATGTGCGTTATGGCTTAATCGTCAAAAACTGAATTAAACAGCCCTCTACTGGGCTCTAATTCTGTATGGTAATTATTATTCCTCGCGTAACCTTACCACGGGCAAACCACGTACAGTTGTCAAGCGTGGTATTTTGACAGTTCAAACCACGCCAACTTCGCGTTTTTTCGTGCAGTTTCGTTCATTGTGTCATAGAGAATACATTAATAGCAAATGTCGTGATTAGCTAAGGAATTGACGTGGTTTCGACGTAAGGGATCATTAATTGGTCATATTGAATTAGGGCCCAGATGGGATATAGTTAGTGCACAATTTAATCTCATATACTAACTATAACATGTTCATTTCAATAAGTTTTAAGTATTATAGGGAATAGTAAATTAACGTTTTGATATTATGAAGACCAAAAACGCCTGAAAACAGCCTGAAATAACAAACCAAGCTCAATCTTATGATTCGACCTGTGCGATTATGTAATTCTGATGATAATTTAATTCAATTTTTTTATTATTTTCATTGAATAATTTATATTTATAATATATTGTGTATCCTAAAATTGTTTACACTTTGATTAATAATTTAGCACTTTTTTAACAATATTTTAAATATTCCTGCACAGATAATAATTTGTGTTTGTGTAACAATCTTAATTCGCAGTAATTTTAAGTAGATTTTTTATTTTTTTTGCGAAACACAGGCGTCCCGGATTCGTTCTATTAAGACAAAATAATATAAATAATGTATTTGAAATGAGCTAAAAAAAAAAGTTACAGATATTTTATTTTTATATTTTATTTAATCATAGAAATACAAAAAAATTACATAATATTTATTATATTACATATACAAATTATTTATTAATCAAAAAAAGATTTCGGGACGTTTGTAACTCGAAAATTGGTGCGTGTTCAACGTTAAATTTTTATTTTTATTTATAGAAGTTAAAATGTTAAATAAAATCCGATAACCGTTTTATCTAAATTGTAAAGTTTCTATATTATAACTATTTACAAATAGGAAGCCATTCCCATCTCATGCTTTTTAGGAATTTCTTTTGGTGTTGCCAAGGTTTACAAGTATTAATTAAGCTATGGTTTCCTAGAAGAAGGGTTCCATCATATAATAACAGTTGTCATGAAAATCTGTCATCTTCACTAGTATGTTGCAAAAACGCTCTGTATTTACAGGACAGTTAAGGACATCCGTTATTGTGTGACCGTTCACCACTTTCTAAGGAAAACAAAGTTTTAAAAAACAATGAATTTTAGTTAACAAGGAGTATATTATAGAGTACCTAGCCCGTAAAGACAGGCCATCGAGTTATAGAATCCGGCAATGTGCAGTCTGTTCACAGGTTATTTTGCATCACTATCAATATCACAGTGATCTATAATCTCGTGACAATAAAGTTGCTGTTGGGTTGCTGTCAAGTCTGTCAAAATCACATTATTTTTGTTGTAATAAGGTTGCTTTTAGGTTACAGCTGTCAGAGGTAAAATAACTGTGAAAGGACTCCAGAGCGTCATGTCTGTCGCTAATTTCTTTGTGACAGTGATCTTTTTAAACCTCGATGCGACATATTAATCCCCGGGTACTGTATTTATAGTCTGCCTGTGCACGATAAACGTTTGTCATAAAAGACTGATTTCTCGTGCATCGTTCCTTTGGAACAGGGTCATATCGTATTGCGTAAACATCAGTAATAATTTGTCAATTTATTATTTATATTTTGGTACGATGAACCCTATTTGCCCGTATTTTAACTGGCATAACTTGAGTTTCTTTCAAAATGACGACTTGCAAGTTAATAGCTGCCAGGTATTTAAAGCATCGATCGTGAATTCAAACTATAGTTGAATCATTTCACGAGAGCATGTCAATGATTGCAATTTAAACCGTATGTCAATGTATGTAAAAGTCACTTGACGCGCACTCGTGGTTCGGAACGACCTTGTCAAAAGCATTAACGCGATGAGTTAATAACCATTAGCAATTTGCTACTTCTCTTTTGTATGCTATTCACATTTTGAGAGAAACACAGGGTATTTATTATGAAAGTACGATTTCATTCCAATATCAGTTTCGCGCCAAATTCATCGACGCGCGTGAACATATACGTGATACGAAAGCATGGAATTAGTATGTACTTTATATAGTGCGAAAGCGTCATACTTTCATAATGAATTAAAAAAAAGAAAATCGTACGCGTCACGAATGATGACGAATGCAATACATGATCAATTGGATTGAACAAATGGAAGTGGCATTCATAGGGCTGGCCGATTTGCACGTCACTAGATACGAGAAGTCGACAATACTTATATGTATAGATACTCGTATCTAATCAAATATCGATAAATGTGATGCTTACAGAGTAGAGAGTCCATGGAGGAAGAATAAGTAGGCAAAAAACGGAAGAACCTATCCTCGCAAACCTTAAAAAATACATTGTTTAAGTACTCCATTTACAAACTACTCATGTTCTAGATCTATTCTGAGTAATGCCTGTACGGATTCACAACTACAAGAAATGAAGTGGCACTTAATGTGTGATAAGGTGCATCCACACCGGAGTCACTTTTTGTTGAGTGAGAACATAAATTCATAGCAAAAGCCGCAATTCGCTAACATAACGGACGTATTTACAAAATTAAAATCATCAATACAACCCCTTAAGTTCATATAATCCTATTGATTTATATTTCATGAAATAGCTATTCAACAGGATTATATGAACTTAGGGTTGATTATTCAATCGACCGATAATTTTTATTCGGGCAATAACATTGACGTCTGACAGATTTTGTATGGAAGAACTGTCCAAAATTCAAAATTATTCCTTGGATTAAATTATCTGGCGTTGGAATAATCAGCCCTTAGATGGCTATATTATAATTCTGTAAATACATACGCGTTACGTTTGCGAATCATATTTTGTTTAACATACAATCTGACACAGCTGCAATTTGCAAAAACATCTCATTATTTCGCGGTTTATCCTAGCGCGATAAAGAGTAACTTCGGAGTGGATGCGCCTATAGAATATCACTAGCAGTCAAAGCACGCAAAAAGTATATTAAAAATAGTACAGACGCCAGCAGGTCAAGCTACCCGAAACTCTCAAATTTTCCCAATCAACCTTGAACCTAATGCTTTAGCGGTAAAGTTCAAAATCTATTAAAGAAATTTGACAGATTGTAGTAGTTTGATGTGCTGGCATTTGTACTCTGTGTCTTTGTCATTACTATAGAATGCCCAATTTGAACTGATAGCGTGTATTATTTTAGATTGTCATTCATCAATCCCACTTTTGATGTATTTAGTTGAAATATAAAATGTGATTCTTATTAAGTGAATATGTAATATATTAAAAGTAACGGGCGATTAGTCATATTGGCTGAATGTAGCCCTGATTGTGCCCGTATTTCGTTTACATACCTACCTAAATAAATATAATGCCAATAGACATATTTTTTATTTAACTTTATACAAATGCCGTCCCCGGACTTAGAGTATCTACTGTTGTTACGAAGAAGTAAGTATACGGATGGACAGATCTACAATACGGCCGATGAATCATGGCCGGTCTGAACACAGGCTCTGCGAACTTTCGCGCATGTTCTCTCACTCACACTCACCTCATGTCACCGTTAGCTTCCTAAAAGAATATGCGCGAAGTTCGTACCCGACATGATTCACCGGCATATTGTACTAAAGAACCTAAGACATATTCTGCAATAACAGAGTTGATTGTTGACAGTATGGGCCACATCCCTTTTAGATCCTACAAAGGAAGACCAGATTGGGTGTATGTAGAAAGAAAAAGTGGCCAATGTGATGGTATAACTAATATGCACGTCGATGATATAGTAAGAAAGGTGATGTGAACAAGATATCACAAACCCTGTCACCAGAAACTGAAACCCTTGATAAACTGAGTAAAATCACTTTTTTTTTGTGAGACGATTCGTTTTAAATTCTTTTTAGTTTCTCCCCTCGAAAGCGGGATAGAGAGCGAAAGAGTGGCAGTCAATTGAGCAGAGTGATCGGGGTTTTTTTTTATTACGGCCAATATTTTATTGTTCTCACATTATATCATTTTAAGTAAGATCGATAAAATAATTAAAATAAATGTTAGTGGTGTAAACGAAATGTGTTGAACACCAAAATAAAGTTAATTCTGCCTATAACGGAACGCATTCAATAATTAGCTTGGGCCAGAAATCGTATTTTTCAACCGATTTTTGTAATATCTATGTGAAAAACGAAGTCAATTGCTGCAAAATCGAAAATCATGGATTGCGGGTAAGTTAATGTGCTAAAACCAATACATAAATCTTTTGATTTTTGTTTAGTTTTATCGTTAAACATGTTAGACTTTTGTTTTGGCGCCCGCAGCCATATTGTGTCAAACAGCTGTTGCGGGACGACTTCCGTGCGCTCCGTTGTTTTTGTCGTTTTTAATAACAAAATAATGTGTCTAAACTCATTACATCGTAATGAACAATGATAACGTAGTGCAAATAACGTGTTTACTATATAAACGTTCACAAATTGGTTAGTCGGGATGTGTTTTCGGTAATCAGAAAATACCATGGCTTGTGGATTGCAAAATTACGAGGACAGTGAAATGCCCGCGGCAGAACTTGAGTTCCAAGCGAAATGGAGCAGGTTTTCCGACTGGTTACACTGCATTTGTGTGGTTACGTTCGACTTGGAGCTCGGACAGGCTATGGAAAGCGTGTATCCTCCTGGTGTGAAGCTAAGTGATCAAGAGAAGTGTAATATCTGTTATTTGGCGTTCCCTGACTCTAATTCGGGATGTATGGGAGACACACAGTTCCATGTTCGCCTGCGTTCGCGAGCAGGGCTCACCCGGCAGCAACTTATGTACAATGACGACAGCGTGCCGACGTTGCGTGCCGACTCCACGCACTACTGGGGCTTCGTATACTTCAGACAAGTCAAGGACCCCTCCCTGCCGCGAGGATACTTCCAGAAAAGTATAATTTTACTTACTAGACTACCTTTTATAAACTTATTCTACAAAGTAATCCAATTGATTGCTCCTAAGCATTTTGAAGAAGGGGAAAGGAGCCTAGAAGCGGCCTGTCATGATATTAACAGGTGGCCTTCACTCGACGCCGGCCAGAATGTGTTGTTACCTGTGCTCGGTACAGTTTTTCAATCATACATTCCTAACCAACAGACCGGAAAGATCACTCGGTCTGACATCGCCAAACAAGTGCATTCTCCAAATGTACCACACATATTAGCATCAATACAAGATGTGAATGTATTTGATGTGTTATCTAGTGTTATTTCACATTTACATTTATTATGGGAGTTAGTGTTGACTGCAGAACCTATAGTGGTTATGGCGAGTTCACCAACTGAATGTTCTGCATTAGTTCAAGCCCTAACATACTTGATACAGCCGTTGCCATATTCGGCAGAATATAGACCGTATTTCACAATACATGACAGTGAATTCAAAGAGTTTACGAGGAAACAATTCAACCCACCTTGCGTAATACTCGGTGTAACCAATCCATTCTTTACGAAAACATTGCAACATTGGCCGCACACCATTAAGTTGGGTGATGCTAGTTCAATAAAAACTAAACTAAGGAAAGTTGGTAACCTCAAGCTTTTGGACTCTGCTCCTGGTGTGTACACGCAGTATAAACCTTTTTTGGAAAAAGATAAAGCGATTATAAAAAAACTGCATAACGGAATAAGAACTGATCGCCCGTCTGAAGTTCAAACTGCTATGGTTAAGCGGCACTTGCTTGAACTGACACAAAGTTTTATGATACCCTTAGAAAGGTACATGGCATCTCTTATGCCTCTACAGAAGAACATTTCTCCATTTAGAGCACCACCAGTACCAAATCCGTTCAACCCTGAGGATTTCTTTGCAACACTGCAACAGTCAGGCCCACAATTGACTACCGGTATCAAAGGCGATTGGATTGGACTATACAGGAATTACTTTAGGACACCCAACTTCAGTGCATGGTTCCATGAAAGACACAACAATTTGACAAATAAATTACATGCATTGCAGCTTGAAGCTTTAGCTGAGAGTGACTTAAAGAAATGGTCAGTTGGGAAGAAGGAGGTTGAAATTGTTGATATGGTCTTGAAACTGAGAGAAGTATTGAAGAGCAACCCCCCAGTCGCGGATAATACCAGGACGTTGTTGGCGCGACGTTTGGAAGACCTTAACTGTGTCCTGCCAGAGGATATGAAGTCTATACTGAATGCAGCCACGTGACAGAAGCACTGCTGCGCCTCAAACCTGCGAGGATGCAGCGATGACTGCAAGACACAATACAGGAAGTTAAGACATGGTCACCCTATTGTGTGCATGTAAAATGTTAAGGTTTTTATATCTATGTGCAATAGTACCGCATTTAGGGGTCGCTTTCGCAAACGACTCGCGAGTATCAACTGTTTCGTTGCGATATTTTTATTATACCAATTTGCGTTACTAATGTGGTGTAAAAAACAATAATAAACCGCTGAGTTCGCATTTTAAGTTTTACGCTCGTTGATTTTACCATCTTTGGCCTGCTTATTACTTTATTAAGTCAACTGTAATTAGGTAATTGTTACATGAACAAAGACCGGATAACTTTTTAAACAATATTCTGGCGAAAGACATGAGTAGGTAATAGTTTGTTTAATAATTTGTTTCCATGCGTCCTTTGAATTGTTTGGAGAATCTTTGCTTCCATCTGTGTACCGACTATGATATTAAGTATCTGATGTTAATAAAGTAGTAATTATCGTATTGACAAAGTATCCTGTTAGGAATGACTGATTTTTAGTTAATTTCTGGTTTTGTTACATTCAGGAATGTATTTATAATCCAAATTCAAGGTGGTGGACGATTGACGATTTAATTACCGATTCTTCTTGTTTATTTGTCCTCTTATGACTACGAAAGACGTTTTCGATGATACCACAAAGCATTTTCCTGTATATATTTATATAAATTTACTTTAGTAATGTATTGGCGCCGATTCCCTTGTTCACAAACTAAACAAAATTTAAGTTCAGTGCATCTTTTACTTTATATTTCATTAAGAAAAGATTAGAAGATAAATATTAGTTTAGTCCTGTTAACTTAGTTAGCGCCTGACGTGACGTATTTTTTGTAGCGATGTTTTATTCACGTCTAAACTGTCTATGGAGTACTATATATACCTTAGGGTATCTTAATTTGACAGGACTAAATTAATATTTATCTTCTGTCCTTTTCGTAATTGAATCGAAAGAACAAGATGCACCGAACTTAAGTTTAGTTTAGTTTGTGAACAAGGGAATCGGCGCCAATGACTCAATAACGATGTCAGGATAACGATAACGATGTTATCTTATGTAAACAATATTGGCATTCAAAATTGTTTTTATTATTACTGTGACCAAAATGTTCGATGTACAATTTATAAAGGCCATAAATCTGCATAATATTTCAGTTTTAAACTATTGAAAATCTTGCCAAGAACGCCTGGGATCGTTGGTGTTAGTTAACTGATAAGGCATGATATTAATATTGAACTACGTCGATTATAAATAGGTGTTGTAAATATTGTAGTTATAAAATTAATACTTAATCATAATATTATCTTTCGGGTAACCACAGAAAATGTCGGAAGGCGTTTTTTAGATAATTATCGTATGTTATAAACATTGTAATCCAATTTGTGAGATATTTGTAAGTCTGCTGTTTTATTAGCTGTGACCAAACCAAGGTCACATAAAAAACGCGTAGTTTTTTGTTTCTTACTAGCGTATTAGGTTTCACGTCACCTATGAATATAACAACGGTTTTTTAAACGTAACTGAATATCTTGATACTGGTTCTTTGCAAACAACATCACATAACGGGTGTAAAAAGACCTTAACAAGGCCGAGAATCACTTGTACTCCCCGTCATTGTGATATTTTTTTTGTACAAGACCATACCTGGATACCTTCGGGTTACGGAGATATTGATGGTCAAAATTCCATCTTTTACTGAGGTTTTTTTTTTACGAAAACAAGTTTTTAATGTTATAATTATAACACAACTTTAAATACCCCCACCACCCCTGCTCCGATGCATGCACATGAGCACAAATTTTCTCACAAAAAATAAAAGTGGTTTCGCAGCAATTATTTTTGTGCAATGTTATTTAGTCTTCTGTACAGAATGCGTAGTTGACGACTATATGTATGATGTATCTTTTTACATCCAGTATTTATTCCAGCTGTCGAAGGCTTTAATTTTATACTTAGTTTGTGCATCAAATTACCTCTTATAATGTTATAATTGTTAAGTGAGAATACGAATACAGTATCACTCTACAGTGCAATTACCGTTCCCAGTGTCGTCACAATAATACCTGCGCCCGCGCTGACTCAGTAATATGAATCAAGTAGCTTAGTTACAGTTTGAAAATAAACATTTCAATCACTGTGAGAATTATTTCAATGTGTCATAAGTTTGAATGAGCATTGTCTCGCTCAGTAAAAAAAAATATTCTCTCATTATCGATGACTGAAGCGGAGGGGCTCGTGGCTAAGTACTAAAAGCTGCACGGGTCGATCAATCAGGTTAAGCGATGCTTGCCGAGGGTGATCCGTGGGTGGGTGATCTATTCATACCAACACCCTCCGCCTCTCGGACAGCGCCGTTTGTAACGGCTGTCATTCGAGGATATTTGACAGTCGTTACAGGACGTCAGAAGTCCGAAAGTCTGGCAACCAGTCTTACCAAGGATTATCGTGTTACCCGGTAACTGGGTTGTGGAGGTCAGATAGGCAGTCGCTCCATGAAAAATACTGGTATTCAGCTGCGTCCGGTTCACTGAAGCTGACCCTAAAAATAGTTGGGAAAAGGCTAGGCAGATGATGATATCGATGACTGAAGTGGGTCTGGTTAGCAGTACTCTATATAATTAATCGTTTATCAGATCTCGCGGAAAAATCAATAAATTCAGTAATCTACTGAGCTTATTTATTGCATTGGAATGTCCCCAAATACGGCTCAATGGTTGAATCGTAATTGTTGAAAGACTTATTTAAAATGAATGTCAGTTTATCCTGTTATTTTCCATCGCGAGAATTACTATCTCCTGCACCTTAATTGCGTAACACACTCAATCACAACCGGCATCGTTTTGAAAGATATTGCTAATACATTGTTTCATGTTTGAAAAAATTGTCTGCTCTACAACGTAAATAACGCAATGAATGTTGTTGAGCTTTCAAAATTAAAGCCATTGCTACTGATAGTGTGTTACGCAATTACCCCGTTGGTTTTCATAGAAAAGGGCCTAAAATATCATTCTCTCACTAGAAAGTAATGTCCTCGACACTTGCGATTTAAAACTTGAGCTAATCACACAGAAGACAGTCCAATTCCAGTCTAAAAATAAGTAATTGTCCTCGTTCGTGCTAAGTCTAGTTAAGTATTACGTACGGCCTCTACTCAAGCGCTACTCAATTTTAAACCTTTGATAAGTCTCACACTGTCCCTTTCATTTGTAGGTGTATTGTAGAGACAAATACTTTTAAGAACGCCTAAAAGTTGAATATCGTTTGAGTATTCGAGGGTTAATCGCATTGAAGTATATTTTCGTATACTATTTTAGTAGAATGTATGTTTAGAATCTCTGTACTGTATTGTGTATCTGTCCTGTCTGTGTATATATGTATGTATCGCAAACGGTGCGTTACGATTGTCAGGGGCTAACTAATCAACATCATTATCAAGATCTAATCATATATATATATGTTAACCTCATCGGTAGGTAAGAAGGTTTTGCCAAAAGTGTCGGGTTTTTTTAAATCGCCAATGAATTTGCTAATAATATTACTACCGTAGATATAGGTGGGATCACCTGCGATTGCGAATATTATTAGCATCGCACCTTAGCTTTCAATAAGCCACCGGCATCCTATCAATCTCAATCTGAATCATTTTGAAGGATATGACTAAACCATTGCTTCTTAGGTTCGAAAAATTTGTCTGCTCAACAACGTAAATAACGCAATAAATGTTGTGGAATTGTCAAAATGAAAGCCATTCCTACTGCTAGTGTGTTACGCAATTACCTCACTTTTTGCTACAAAGATTACTACCGTAGGTATAGGTGGAATACCCTGCGACTGCGAATATTATTCGCATCACTCCTTAGCTTTCAATAAAACACAGGAAGAGGGTGGACCGTAAAATCCAATCACAGAGGACGGTTTCATTATCAATTGTAATTATCTAGAGGACCGTGATCCCACAAGGTCGTGTCAACAAATGTATAAACATAGATAAATATGAACCAAACGAATGTATCGATTTGAAATTCTGTTTTATTCCGACCTAGATTAGATTCATAGATATTTTGCACTGCAGGTGCCACGTCAAAGTAACATTCATACTTAAAATAGATGATTAGATTATAACAAACTGACAATCGGAACAGCCATATCTAATAAGTAATAACTAACTCATTTATCATACGAAAGTCCATCCAATTGTACTTCTTTAAAACCGATAAATAATGAACGGTTGTATTGTTGAACATAGTTAAGTAATGAAGGTTAAGATAAATTACATTGTTATCGCTTAAAGGATTTTTTCTAAGATATTTTATCGAGACTACAATTAATGTAATATGATATTAAACGGACCGCGCTTGTTAATATATATAAAAATAATTTCCTATACAAATTTATGCGAAATTGGAAAAGATTATTGTTTGTTGGTGGGTTTTAGTCAATTGGCTGTACTCAAGGAAAAATAATCTTTAAAATGATCTATGAACTAAGTAATCAAAAACCTGAAAACTGTCTCAGTTGTCTTCAATTCGAATCACAACCACCAATTGATCATTTAGTACAATATGTCCGCTCTGAACACAGGCTCTCCGAACTTTCGCGCATGTCCTCTCACTCACACTCGCCTTATGTCAGCATTTGGTTCCTAAAAAATGTTATTGCGGAGCCTTCTGCGCGAAGTTTGGACTGGCCATGATTCATTGGCCGTATTGTACAGACGCCAGCACATCAAGCTACTACAATCTGTTAAATTTCTTTAATACATTTTCAACTTTATCGCTAAAACATTAAGTTTCAAGGTTGATTGGGAAAATTTGACATTATGGGTAGCTTGATGTGCTGGAGTCTGTACTTTAAATTAAAAGAAATTAGCTTAAGAGTTGCGTGAAACGCATCCATACTAGATAAGTGAAGTGTGTTGGGCAAAATGGCAGCTAGATTGAATGTAGGCGGGAATGAACGGGGTTTCCTATGTTCCTTCCTGGCATGGTTTCTAAAAACTAGAACATTAAAATATCGCCCCCGTCCTCCGCCTACTACCTACGTGACGCACGCCGAACTGTTAAATTAAGCAAGACGAGCATGATTCCGGGTGTTATTTAAAATCCCGTAAGGTATAAAACCTCGTTTACATGAGTCAAGGTTAAATATGCATTTCAACCATAAACACCGACCACCCGGAAATCGATGTTCGCATTATTTTACAACGCTAGTTAACTACTGTAATTGATCACCGAAAGTTTATTTTACGCGAATATTTGTAAATAATTGGGTGCCAAATTGTTTTGTTTTCAAATATTGGATGATAATGATGGCATTGTAATTTTATTTTTATAAGTAGCTAGTTTTATGGTTATACTCCATGAAGGGCCTGTTTGCTCAATAAAATTTAAAGTTTAAGCTTATGAAAGGGTGCAGACATATTGGGGAAATTGCTTTTGATACGAAGGTATATCGCGTTTGCTTTGACTAGGGACAATCTGAGCAGAAAAATGGAGCAGTATTTCGCGTTCTGAAAGTCTGGGTAAAAAAAAAACATGTTTTTGCACTATTACCACGAGCAGCGCAATTGAGCGCGCGAAATTCTACCGCCTTTTTTCGCTCTCTCGGTGAAGATACCGCGGCCGCAGTTCATGCAAGGTTTCCAAGCGTTCGCCAATATGTGCACACCCCAAGGGAGATTATTATGTTAAGGTCAGGTCGAGCTGACGCGACGTCACTTTACTCGTGCAGACGTTTCAAACTGGGTTAAACTGGGACGGTTTGACCCACTTGTTTTAATTGAAATTAAGTTAATAGAGCCCTACCAAGCGGATATTTATGGCTTCCTGTGTAGATCTGATCAGCATGCGTGAGTTCGTCTATGATTACTCCATATCCAATTGCAGGCACATGCCGCACATGAGACATTTCAGCGTTGTCTCTGGGATGGCAGCTATAGGCATCCCATTTGCGATGCCTCTGGCTGATGTCCATAAGTGGCGGTGACTACTTACCATCAGTGTAGCTATTCACTACCATTCGACAGGCTCCCGAGTCGAAAATGACACATTTTACGTTACCTGATGTGCCTAGCGTAGTCCCCGATAGCAAATAGCCGTCGAAAGAATAGTGGTCGTCTATTTGGTATAAACTGTAAAAAAAATGGGTTTCGGAACATTGTTGTTTGATTCGGCACGGAAGCGTAACGAATGTAAGGGCCCTCGCCCACGGCGACTTTTTGTAGCGATGCAGTCGCGCGTTTAGCAAACGCGCGACAGCATCACTTCTAACGCGTGTTAGTCGCATTTGCAACGCGCTACTGCATCGCGATTGTATCGATACAAACGCGCGACCGAATATGACATTCTATAACAACTTTTGAATTTAAGATCATAATTTTTGAGTTGTTTGAATGTTGTTACATGATGTCCACAAAGTAATCTCTGGGTATTAAATGGATGCATCCAATATTGACGCTGCTTCCGTTGCCTACGCTTCGGCTGCTTACGTAAAAGCAGCACCAAAGACAACGTGACTAATGTTGCCTCAACGGAGTCCATCTTGCAACTGTACTGATCCAAATCGCGTTTGCATCGCGACTGAATCTGGTCCCGTGGGCGCGGGCACACAGCTAGCGACTGCTTCGCGTCTGTATCGATGCTACGCGCGAGAGCATCGCGACTGCATCGCTACAAAAAGTCGCCCGTGGGCGAGGGCCCTAAATAGCTATGCAGATGTGCCATCGCATCGGCTAAAGAAAAAAGTTATTGATGAATTTTGATAAGGCCATGTATACGGGTCAGATCCATACGCGAGGTAAACCAGCCTGACTGGAATATTGAATAAGGCTCTTTCTTGTCACAATTTCTCTGCTACTAATTAGCAGAACCTGTTATTTTTTAATACCACGAGTTTTTCTCATCACTCACGACTTCCATTGGCTCGACCGGACTAAAAGGGATGGGATGTTGAAATACCCATCCCATTATATTATGTATCGACATTTATCGCGGACTCCACTAGTATATAACATATCCCATCGTAATCGCCACATGTAAATACAACATTGTACAAACAGCACTGTAAAACAACGTAAAATGAAATAAATAAACATTATTTTTCAAATAACTCATTTATTAACGCTTATGCATATTTGTGCGGTCCTGATACGACAAGGCGGGAATATGTACGTAATACAGGGGGGGTGAGATATCCATAAACCGTACGTAATTTAAACAAAAATTTTTTTATACAAGGATGGATACAGAAAATATTAAAATGAGATAAAATTAAAAAAAAAAAAACACTCAAAAGTCAAAATAATTCTGAAAGATGATATGACCATAGTCAAGGAAGTGTGATTAGAAATCTAAACATTTGAGCAATTCTTTAATACAGGGGGGGTGAGATATCCATAAACCGTACGTAATTTAAACAAAAATTTTTTTATACAAGGATGGATACAGAAAATATTAAAATGAGATAAAATTAAAAAAAAAAAAACACTCAAAAGTCAAAATAATTCTGAAAGATGATATGACCATAGTCAAGGAAGTGTGATTAGAAATCTAAACATTTGAGCAATTCTTTGCACCATTTGACTTCCACAATAATTTACGAAGTACCCACTTTAGTTTTGGCGTAGGAAGCCCTTTGGTAGTCTAGAGGCTATTCTTCTATACAAGTTATAGAATTACACAAAAAAAGCTCAAAATTAACCCAATAATATACATACAACATTAGCAACAGGAACAATATTTATTAAGTACAATTGCAACTAAGGCAAGAGTTACACCACTTACACAGTTTATGGATACCAGAAAGCACTATACATAAATCTAAACAGGTACGGGGGACATGGCACAAATAAGTCCCTGCGTCCCGGCAGATCCTTTGGCGTCGTCCTTAACAAAATACTAAACATAACAGTCTATTAAGTATATACATAACTATAGGCGGGTTGAATCACAATCTGTTGTATCTAGCTTTGCTCCATATGTTGTCATTATCGGTTATGAGGGTGTATACTCCTGCGAGGGTGAGCCCTACTGCGGCTCCTAGGCCTATGGAGCGGAGTCCAGAGGTGCTTTTGTAGATCATTCCGGTGGTGGTGGCAGCTATGAAGGTGTTCGCTGTGTCTTCCTTGTCGCGTATCCATGTGACTCCCAGCGCGATGCACGAGTAGAATGATGCGATGATTCCGAGGGTACAGCCTGTGTTTGTGCCTGGAACATTTTTTATGGAGTTTTTAATGAAGGAGTATGATTTATTATATGGGGGGTAAGGTGGCCAGAATCCGATGGCAGTTAAAGCCCATTGTTTCAAATAAAATATGTATGTTTATAAGCCGACCGCTTAACTGAGACGTTGCCCGAGGTAGCTGCGCGGTGCGGGAGGGGTGATAGTTGTCACAAGTTGACGAATCACTGAGCTCTCGCATCACGTCACTACACCCCTCCCGCACCGTGCTGCTACCTCTGGCAACGTCTCATAAATAAATGGAATAACCCGATATTATATTAACCAAATCAGTGGGTGCTGATAAAATTCTTAAAATCATTTATTCAAATTAGGCTGAGAATCAGCAGTTGAACATCAAAATTACATAAGACAGTCTTCGAAAACGCCCGCCTATCACTACTTTCTAGTACTGACCTTGTTTCATTATGTAGTTGATAATTTGCGTTCTTCGCACCTTGCCTGTTTGCCCTGCTAGTGTCGTAGCCCTCAGTCCTTTGTATAAGCCTGTTACACCGCCTAAGCCTGGAACCGAGTTTAAACATGTTTTAGAATAAAGCTAGTTCAACACACTGTTGAAATGATGATGATAGGTAGGATTAGGTTATGCATTTTTGGATGAAACGTCCGGGGTTAGTATGCACAAATAAGGCATACAAGTTGGTAGGTACTTGTATCAGTTTATCAGCTTTTTAGACTACAGTATTATAGATGCTTATAACACTAATATTATTTGGTTAGACACACTACCAGCTAATAAGTGATGAGTGGATATTTAATCTGTCCAGTCGATTCTTGAAGCAGTTCAGTGTGGGAGCTGTCACAACATTTTCCGGGAGCCTATTCCATGCTATTACAACTCGGTTGGACAAGAATTGCTTTAAAGGCTTTTTCTTTGATGAATTTTCTCCTGACTTTAGCGAATTATGCTGGTATTGTGTCAGAAAGAACCTCCAACTGTATGTTGTACAGACGCCAGCAGGTCAAGCTACCCGAAACTGTCAAATTTTCCCAATCAGCCTTGAACCTTTATGCTTTAGCGATAAAGTTGAAAATCTGTTAAAGAAATTTGACAGATTGTAGTAGCTTGATGTGCTGCCATGTATGTATATGTACATGTATGTACATATTCTTAATAAATTGTTCAGCAAAGCATATTGTATGACTAAACTAGCTTGTCTGTGGCTTCACCCACATGGATGTCGGAAATTATCCCACTTGAACATGCTACCTGAACAAAATTAGCATATGTCCTTCCCCAGGATGCCATCTATCTCCTTGCCAAATTTTATTGAAATCCATTCAGTGGTTTAGACATGAAAAGGTAACATACAGACAGAGTTACTTTCACATTTACAAAACTAAGTATGAATTTAATCAACATCAAATAAAATACTTGTTACACCTGAAGCTATGTACCTAATATGTTATTTAGATTAGACTTCATGCTCTAAAGAACATGAGGGTTATTCATTATAATAAATTGAATCTCCAGTGTTTGTTTTTATTAATGATTGCACTGTTTTTTGTGGTTTCATAAGCTTCTTTGTTCAATTATGAATTAGATGCTAACTCTGTTGTGTGGGACTGTATATGTATGCAGTTGTTACTGCAATCTAACTTGGCTAGGTGCCCACAATGTATATAAACAGAGATATTTAATGATTCATTTGGTAATTAAAATTATCTTGATCGACTTTTTACAACTCTTCGAGACTATGATAGATAAAATCGTGATTTTTTGTCTATAATAAATACATTCTGTTTATATAGCCGGCCTTACGCAGTGTTATGTAAAAATTACTAATGATTTTGAGGTTATGTTATAATTTCATCATCCCATTACCTGATCCGGTCATGAAGGACATTCCAATGATGGGTAGCGCTACATTAGACCTCCGAGCAGTAGATGCCATGTGACTGTCGTCAGGATACAAGAATTCTGGCTGCATTTTCGGTATGATATGGGGATCGAAGTTCAAATACGGGGATAGACTTGCCCCCGCCTGTTGTGCCTTCTCCTCATTCTTATTTATGGATAGTATATCGCCGAACAAGGACATTTTGCTAGTTTTCACACTATTTTAACTAATCTAAAACTAAAACGTGATTTGACTATCACGCAGTGAATTTTAGGAAATCGAACTATTCTGAAATGTCAATGTCAAAAGGTCCTAAAAGGTATAGACAAAAAATGATGTGAATGTTGTCAGTGCTGAAATTTGAATGGCAATAGACAATTTAAAAAGTTAGATGTTTATTTTTAATTTAATTAAAATTATTACTTAGAAAATCCTTAACTTTTGGGAACAATTATAAATATTTTTAGTTTGTATTATTGCTTCAATTCAACCTTATATAAAAAAGCGGTAAGATCAAATACTTGGCGCGGGTCTAGTCCGACATTATTTCAGGGAGTTCTGCCGTAGGTACCTTTCGTTTCATGTTAAATAGCTGTTAATATTTTATCCTATTATCTATTCCAGTGAACTAAGAACCCCAGAGGAGGTGAGAAAAATCATAAAAACTGCAAAACTCCACGAGTCGGAGCTAACAGAAATCACACAGGTATTAAGATTCCCAGATGCCAGCAAACATAACGATAACTTGAAGCTAATGTTGCTGGACGCCACACTCCTGAAGGAAATAGAAGCGGGAAACGAACTGCTTTTTAAAGGTAATACTTTTTTAAGTATTTTTTTTCTGCAGAATGTTTTCAACTCTTCAATAAAAATGGTAATGCATGTAGGCTACTAAATATTGTTGCATTTGTTGGAAAATTGTAACCCCGCATCCTAAAGAATTACAATCGTTGCGGGTTCACCCAACAAAAAGTGACATATGAACGCGACGGTTGCTTTTAAAAAGATATATGAACGCGACGATCGCTTTTAAAAAGTGACATATGAACGCGATCGCTATTGTTTAGGACGCGACTGGATATGGTGAGGGGAGGTCGGTATCGATCATCAGAGCTTTTATCCTATTCTATGACAGGGTACTGATGCGGTAAACTCCTACTCGAGGCCACAAGTCTTAGGTATGCTGGATTGTAGGTAAACGTAACTAACCTCTTATTTTTTTTGAAGTTCAGTATCTTTTGTCTTCATTGAAACTGAACAACTCCATTCAGAAGTCCAGTTATACCGCTGATGGTGTTAGCACCATCAGCGGTCGTTGTAGCAAATTTTAGAAAGGCCTGTGTCCAGCAGTGGACAATTTTTTGGCTGATCTGATGATAATCATATTTATTTGTACAGCAATATAATTATTGCCAAGTTGATTTTATTGATCATGTTATGATATTTATAAACCTCTGTAATTTGCTGCTGTGGCGATTTGGATTGCGCCACTTCGTCGTCCCAGCGAAAGCACTAGGAAGTAGTGAAGAACAGGCGTTTTGGGCTGTCTTATATAATTTTGACGTTCGAAAAGTGCTGATTCTCAGCCTAATTTGAATAAATGACATGATTTTGTAGTAAAAAAAATATATGTACATTCCAGGTGATCCCGACGAAAACGTAGTACTATGTACAAGCAACAAAACATACGATGTAAAAGAAGCCGAAACTTCAAACAGTCTCCTTTTAGTACCAGAATTATTATTCGCAGCTTCAACAGGATTAGACGAAACCATACAAAATGAGTCCATAGAATCCGACTCTTCATTCGACAAGTCCAACGCAAGTTTGAACAAGTCCACTGAATCCGACGAAGGGGCAAGACCACCAAGAAATATCGTACATAAGGATATTATTAATACTTTCTTCACATACTACGAATTAAAACCTTGCAAGCCAAGATTATCAAAGCTAAGGAATTTACTAGAACCTACAAGATATCAAGGTTTGGAGTTAGAGTATGCAATAGACAAAACTAAACTCTTAAACTATGACGCGTTGTGCAACCAAGTCCAGGCGTCGAAAGCAGAATTGAATGAAGAATTTGAGAAGATTCAGGCTATAGAAATTGAAGGCCATTACAGGTTACTGGAATTCGATTACGAATTCCGTGTTCTATCCTACATGTTGGATCTAATAGATGAGAATTCTTGGCTTTTGGATAGAATATCTAAGGAAATTACTATAGAGAGTCTTAAGGAACTTGTTCCTTTACCAATATTGGAGGCAACATTCAGATTTTATACCACAAAGTCCATTCTAGAGAATGGCGTGCAGTTTTACCAGTATAAGCAGGATAAAGTGTGTAGGTTTTTGGCCAGGGTATTGTTGAAGAGCGCCGGGAGATTCAATTTGGCGGAGTTTTTGCAGGCCTGGAGAGACTCGGTTCCTGAAGGGATGGTTACAGATGTAAGTGTCTTAAACAATTATTTTAAGTGTGCATACAGGCGAGCGACACGCGTCAACGGCGGAGGCAACTGCAATCGTCGATAACGTGTCGCTCGTGTATTTGAGTACGGTGCTCAAATACACGAGCGGCCGTAATTGTCTCTGCCGTTGACGCGTGTCGCAGCAACTCTGATTGATGGCAGAAATAGGTATGGTGGTGGTACGTCCCTGGACGAGCTCCTTCACAGAACTCAACCGACCGAAAAGCAGGTTCTCAACTCCACGATTTTTTTTATTTAGCTTATTCTTTCCCAATGCTGGGCAAAGGCCAAGTCCTTCCAGGAACTCATTTCCCGCGCCACTTTGAATCAGCTCTCGCGGAACGTGTTCAGCTGATCTATTCTGTAAAAATCTCACCGTGAAAACTAAGTGAATTGAGCCATCAATAGTGTCAATCCCTAGCATTACCGACTGACAGCACACTTCACTTTTGAAATCACGGTGAGATTTTTACAGAATAGAGTGGCAGGTCATCTCCCCACGGGTACGGCGCAGCACACGTTGGAGGAGTGCCCAGCTTTGGCAGGGCTGCGCCGTGACCTCATCGTGGTAATAGGCGGGAGCGATCTCTTGCTCCCGGCCGTCGTTCAATCGATGATCGAGAGCGGGAGTGCATGGGACGGGGTTGCCTCCTATTGCGAGGATGTCCTGTCTGCAAAGGAGGCAGCCGAGCGGGAGCGGGGAGCGGGGAGAGAGAAGCCGCATCCTCTCTCCCCTCCCGCAGGAGTCGCACCGGGCGCCCGAGAAGGCTGCAAAACGATCTGCGACCTCCATGAGAGGTGGACTGCAGGCGGCGGACTAGGGGCGTCCGTCGTCCGACCAGACAGGCCCGAGTTGGCGCCGCAGTGTTCCACGCGCGCCACTCGACAGTGGGTGCGACCATTGTGGGAATGGCCGCACGGGGAGATGGGACCCGCTGAGGAACAGCGGGTCAAGGCCTGTCGGGGGAGCGGTGAATGCTTATGCGAGTCCCGCACGCCCGGCCACAGCCAGAAGTGGAACACCGCGGTGGTTTTAGTCGGTAAGAGTCCGGCATACCCCTCCGTCCCCCTCGTGATGAAGGAAGTCCACGAGGAATTCCACCGGGAAACTAAAAAAAAATGGTCATTTCCACACCGCTTTCTGGGCCAGCCTTAGCGCCGCCGTCCAGAAAGTTCAACTATATTCAGCGATAATTCTTTACCAAGTCAACTGATTTCGATTAATCTTTTTGTTACATTAGGGGTGGTCCAAGTCGTGCGATCCATGGCCCTATACGGGGCCCCGGTGTGGGCGCGTTCACTGCGGCGGCGAGCTGCCCACTACCTGAACGCGCCCCAGAAGGTGGTAGCCGTAAGGCTCATCCGGGGCTACCGCACGATCTCGCGCGAGGCGGCAAGCCTCCTTGCCGGACTGCCGCCATGGGATCTGGAGGCGATAGTCCTCGCGCGCCTGTATGAGTGGCGCGCGGAGGCACTACGCCGGGGGGAAAGTCCGCTCCCGCGGCAAATTGCTGCGGAGCGGACGGACCTCCGGCTCGATCTCATGGCGACATGGAAAGAGCGACTGTCGCAACCCAGCGGAGGGCACGCCGCGATAGCGGCGATAAGACCCCTCTTTGAGGAGTGGCTAGAGAGGCGCCACGGCCCCCTCACCTACCGTCTGACGCAGGTCCTCACCGGACACGGAAGTTTCGGGAGGTTCCTGCACATCATCAGGCGGGAGGAAACGCCCGGGTGTCACCATTGCCAGGATCGCCCAGAGGACACGGTGGAGCACACGGTGGAGGTCTGCCCCGCTTGGGCGGAACACCGCCGTGTCCTCGTAGAGGCGATCGGCAGCGGCGGCGGCCTCTCGCGCCCGGCCCTGGTGCAAGCCATGGTCCGGAGCGAGAGGGAGTGGGAGGCAGTCGCCTCCTTCTGCGAAGCAGTCATGCTACCGAAGGAGGTGGCGGGACGGATGAGGGAGAGAGCCTCCCGTCCCAGCCGCCGCGGGAGACGCCCTGGGCATCGGGAGTCGAGTGAAGACTACCGGCCACCGTAGGCGAGGGCCTGCGGGTGGAGAGCAATGGGTAGCTCACCGCCCGATCAGGACCAGGCCCGTGCCGGACGGCGCGTAAGTGTTCCACGCGCGCCTCAAAGAGATGTCAGCATAATCAGAGGGGCCCCTTAGGGCCGAAGCCTGCCGGGTCAGCGGGATTGTCCGAAAGGGTTACCGCTGCCCCGGAACATAAAGGGCGAAGGAAGGAACATGGGTGGGTTTTAGTCAGTAAGAGTCTGACACTCCCTTCCGCTCCACCCAGAGCGGGAGGGGTCATTAGATGATTTCCCATCCTGAAAAAAAAAAAAAAAAAAGGGGTGGTCCAAATGGGCACGTCACAATTGCGGCGATAAGTCCCCTCTTTGAGGAGTGGCTGGAGAGGCGCCACGGAGCCCTCACCTTCCGCCTGACGCAGGTCCTCACCGGACACGGTAGTTTCGGGAGGTTCCTGTTCAGGATAAGGCGGGAGGAATCGCCAGAGTGTCACCACTGTGTGGATCGCCCGGAGGACACGGTGGAGCATACGGTGGAGGTCTGCCCGGCTTGGGCGGAGCACCGCCGCGTCCTCGTGACGGCGATCGGCGGCGGCGATCTCTCGCGTCCGGCCCTGGTCCGGGCCATGGTACGGAGCGAGAGTGCATGGGAAGCCGTCACCTCCTTCTGCGAAGTAGTAATGTTCGCAAAGGAGGAGGCGGAGCGCGTGAGGGAGAGGCAATCTCTGCGCCCTCACGCCCCTAGTTGCCGCAGGAGACGCCCTGGACGTCGGGAGTCACCAGCCGACTCCCGGCCACCGTAGGCGCGGGCTTGCGGGCGGCGAGCAATGGGCAGCTCGCCGCCCGCCAAGGACAGACCCGAGTCGACGGCGCGTTGTGTTCCATGCGCGCCTCAAAGAGATGTCAGCACAAACTGACGGGGTCCGCTAGGGCCGATGCCTGCCAGGGCCGCGGGTTGTTCGAAAGAGATACCGTGGTCCCTGGCATAGGCAACTGAAGGAACACGGGTGGGTTTTAGTCAGTAAAAGTCTGACACGTCCTCCTGCTCCGCCCAGAGCGGGAGAAGTCATATGATGATTCCCCACCATGAAAAAAAAAAGGGGGTGGTCCAAATAGTTTTTTTTTTGGAAGTTTATTGTATTTTTTTTTGTTAAAAAGTTTTATGAATTGTCCATTCATTAATTTGTTTTGTATTTCAGGAATCACTATTATCAGGAATAGCATTGGTGGATAAAGCAACTACGCCGCAGGTCGTGTGGGGATTCGCTGAAAGCGACCTACCGGAGGAAATTAACGAGCGGTTTAAAATACTATTTCAAACTAAACCGAAGTGGACTGTCCCTCAAATATCACCTTACATTGAGTAAGTACTATTGTTATTCCGGAGATGTGGTAAACTCTATATTTTTGCGTTTCCTAAGGCCGCGTCTTAACCGTAAGCGATTGTTGCGCGACTACGCGATTGTCGCACTTATTTGTATGAATACTAGCGTCTGCAAAATTTCTTGTTCCCCCGACCCACCCCGTTGCATCGCATCGCCCGCCCGCGCTTTTACTTCGTTTTCGCTCAGCGTTCTGTCTGTCTTTTTCTCCTTTTTCGGCTCTTAGGGGTAAAACAAAAAAAACCGAGTGTGCTTATGACCACACGACTGAAGTGAAACTTCTTTCTCAAAATATTAATTCATTAAATTGTTCAAAACGAAATAGAATTACGAAAAATAACCAAAGAATCACTGTTCGCGTAACGCTAGTAAACTCGCAAACGAACTACTGACTGAGATATATACATATTTCACTTACTAGCTATAAGAGAAAGAGAGAAAGAAAATGTGCGCGCGCACTGCTCTCTCTTGCTCCTACATTGTGATACAGACAATAGGCCTTCACTGTGCTTAGATATACGGAACGTATTTGGCTATGAGCGGAAGAGAGAAAGTTCAACTCCCGTTTGCCTCGACTGATCACACTTTTCGTAACGCTTACGTCACGCGTTCGCCAGCTTACTCCCCAAGTCAAGCGTGCGTAAAGAAGTTTCACTTCAAAAAAAAAAACGAATTTGTTTAAAAAATTGGTCTACCAAATGCAAAAAAAAAAATTAAATCCGACGGGTAGTTCCGGAGATAAGCGCGTTTAAACAAAGAAAACGAACTCTTCAGCTTTATTATATGAGTATACATAGATGTGTAGATGACATCCTCGCGCGATCAATCAATCAATCGCGTAGTTACGCCAATATGCAGGTAAACGATCGCCTATTCGCGCGACAGTTGCTTTCGTTATTTTTTAGGGACGTTGGGCTTAAACTCGTTGAAGGTAAGAAGAGGCCTGGATCAGCTCACGGTAGCCTGTAAGACCCTTCGGGGACGTATCGACTGCCCAGAGCTGCACGGCCTTTTCTGGCCGAGTATTTGTGCCCGACAAATACATCGGACTCCGTCAGAGCCGCCGGCATAATCTGTTTGCGCAACTGCCATCCAAAACTAGCCAGAGTCGAATCCCCAGTCTGTCGTACTCTTAAGATGCTACATGCCCTTCTGACAGCCAAGCCTGAATGTGGTGTGTTTGCGGATGAATGGAGTAAAATTATGCGTATATGTTTGGTGTTCTGTGAGAGAAAGTATGCAAGGGAGTCCACTGTTCCTTGTTAGTTTTAAATTAAATCATATACAACATAGTTATTGTCACCTGTATTTGGACAGCCGTTATTGTGTGACCGTTCACCGCTTTCTTAGGAAACCAAAGCTTTACCTCACCTATAACTTTCTAACTACGTAATACACTTTCTTTCACAATCCAAAGGATTTTGGAGGAAATTCCCAATCTATTGCTTCATTGTTTTGACGGCACGGTTGGTGCAGTGGTTAAGCGATTGACTGCTGCGCTGCGTGTCGCGGGTTCGATTCCCGCACGGAAAAAATATTTGTATGACCTACAAGTAGTTGTTCCGGGTCTGGCTGTTTGTTATGTAAGTTTAAATGTTTGTAAACGCACCCCCGATACAGGAGAAATTCCTAGTGTGGGGCAACGTTTGAAAAATTCGTCTCCTCGACAACGTAAATAGCGCAACGAACGTTATTGTTATTGAATATTATAAGATAATTCGTTAAGTGTGTTACGCAATTTACCCGCAGGTCAGGGTTATTCAAATTAGACTTAACGCTCTTGAGGAGCAGTGGTGGCCCAGTGATGAAAACATGGTGAGGAAACCGGCATGTCCTAAAAGATGTGACATCTACCAACCCGCACTGGGCTCGCGTGGTGATTACGGCCCACTTCCTGTCACAGAGAGGAGGTCTGTGTCCCAGCAGTGGGAACATTATAGGCTGATTATACTCTTGACTGCGGAACATCTCCTTATTATAATATTGCATTTTCCAGATGCTACGCCACAGAAAAACTGAACGTCAACGCCCTTCTGACGAAATACGCCAGAGCTTCCACACAGGACGGCGTTAGAGTGTTCTCAGCTAAACATATGAAATAGTGTGTCATTGTAAGTTGAATACAATATAAGCGAGGAATCATGCATGTCCGGTTTGAATTTTGCGCAGAAAGCTGCGTAATAAATTTTTATTTTTTTATTTTTCGATGGGACGGCAATCCGACACGATCGGCGAGATATCAAAGGGGTAACTCTCCGCGGGCCTGCGGGCGGAGAGCAATGAGTAGCTCACCGTCCGATCAGGACCAGGCCCGTGCCGGACGGCGCGTAAGTGTTCCACGCGCGCCTCTAAGAGTTGTCAGCATAATTTGAGGGGCCCCTTAGGGCCGAAGCCTGCCGGGTCAGCGGGATTGTCCGAAAGGGTTACCGCTACCCCGGAACATAAAGGGCGAAGGAAGGAACATGGGTGGGTTTTAGCCAGTAAGAGTCTGACACTCCCTTTCGCTCCACCCAGAGCGGGAGGGGTCATTTGATGATTTCCCATCCGGAAAAAAAAAAGGGGGTAACTCTCGTAATTTTAAGAACGTTCACAGTCTGATCTGTCGATAAATACCTCTTATTTCCCTACATGTTTGATAAGTTTTTGACATGCGTTTGTCGCCGATATGAGATTGCGACTACTCGTAGATTTTGAACGTTTTATATTACGAGAATTGGGCTTCAGGTGCAGGACCAACGCTCACACGTGCGCACCGAGACACGAGGGTGGCACACTGTCAACTATGAGAGTGGTGGAAGAGAGAGTGCACCTGTCTGGCGTACACACGCCTGCACTATAATGTCTCCCGCGCCAAAGGCTGAAGGCCAATCCCCGTAATTAAAAACATTCAAAATCAATCAGCAACAATCAATGTCAACAGCTTGTCAAAAATTTTGTGACAGAGGTATTTTTGACAGACTGAGGTCAGACAGTGAACGTTCTTGCCCCTCTGGTATCCACTGGGATTGGTCGCCGTGACCGAAATTCAGTCTGGAGGACTTTTATTTATTTTAATAACATTTTTTAAGAAACAAATGGTGCCCATAAGCCCATAAGTTCGGACCAGCCATGATTCTTCGGCCATATTCTACAGTTAATAAGTTACCTAAGATATGATGTACATGTGTGGGTTATGCATGAATAAAATTCAAATTTACTCATTGAATAATACGTTTTATTTTAAACATTACATTACAAAAATATTTATCCATTATTTGATGAGCAATTCATTATCGTTTTACACATAAATCTTACTTTACTTAAATAACACAGCCTTCTTGTTCTTCATAACAACGTCCTTTGAAACCATCCTTTTTAGAACTTTGTCAAAATTTTACCTTCGATCAAGAATACTACTAGATTATGGATTAGGAACGAAAAAACATCGCTCAAGTGGTCGCGATTGATTATAAACCTTAACTTTCAAACATAAAGTTTATTATCGTTTGCAATATATTTACTACTTTGATTGAAACGTAAACATATTTTTTTAATGAGTTCAAAAACATTTATGGAAAATTAAAACATAATTTCTAAGCAATAAGGTTGAGAACACGATGTCGACACTCATCGGGAATCTAGTACTATTGTAGATCGAAGCATTTAACACAATATGACGACCAGCGTTCAATTAAAATCAAAAATACAATAAAATCTCGGGAATGTTTGCAAAGATTATACACGAAAAAGAAATATAGGTAAGTAGTATCTTTACATTCCAAAACTTAGATTAAAAACTTAAAACTAAAAATCTTTGGTTTAAAAGTTAAGATTGTTGAACATTTTTCCTGAGCTTCTTCAATTCTTCCCACATGGCGGCCGGTAGGTCTTCTCCAACTTCTTCTTTGAAATACTTCTCGATAGCGTCAGCTTCTTGAAGCCAGAAGTCTTTAGGTACACTAAAGAGGGTCTTCATGTCGATGGGGCCTAGGTTTTGCGTATTGAGATCGCCCTCAGTGGGGATGTTTCCGAGAGGAGATTCGGTGAAGCATGGTTCGTTGTCGCAGCGGCGCAGGATCCAGTCGAGAACGCGGGAGTTCTCGCCGTAACCGGGCCAGAGGAATTTACCCTGGAGAGAGAAAATTATGATTATGATTAGTTTGATATATTTTTAAAGGCTAAAGAGTCTGAGATTGTTTATATAATCAGCCTGTAATGTTCCACCACGCAGCCCCAGTGCGGGTAGGTAGATGTAACATGTCTCCGAATTTGGGACAAGCGTTTAGGTTGAAATCGGAACTACATAGAAAGATGAAAAACAAAATTCTTTCTCTAATTAAGTAAAGACAACTGCTGCTAAGGTTTGTTGCGCCACTCCTTCCCAGGGAAAGCTCTAGGAAGTGGTGAAGGGCGGGCGTTTTGGGGGAGTGTCTTATATAATTTTGACGTTCGAAAAGTGCTGGTTTCTCAGCCTAATTCAATAAATGAGTTTAAATTTTGAAAGAATAATACATACCTCATCATTCTTACGGAACCAGTTGACATGGAAGACCTTGGGCATCTGGCGACCGGCTTGTGGCATCGACAGCCAGTGCTTGATGTACTCGCCGAAGTTGTAGCCGAAGAACGGACGCATGGCGAAGGGATCGTGCATTATTACTTTACCCTGTAATAAAAAATAGTGGTTAAAATCATGTAAAAGTGAGATTCATTAGTTAGGGAACATGCATCTCTACTTTGCCGTATAATAGAAATAATTTTGATTATAACAATTTTCAAGTAGTATTTTTTTGTTAAAAATAATAAAGGTCAGGGGTCTTTTAAGTTATAGGACTGATATAATTAGTACAGGCTGCTAGTCTGTAATCATCAGATTTTTCACTTTCGAGCTGTCGTTGTTTTTGTGTGTGTGAGAGAGAGAGATGAAGCTAGACAGAACAAATAGCACAAATGCTGAGCCTGGCTAACGCATTAATACAGAATATTAATTAAAATTTGCTCAATAATTTTACAGTAGCTTTGTCATAAATATACTTACAGCATGTTCAGCCGCAGCGGTAGATTCAGATCTCATGGAAGCACCCATGAACACTCCATGTTGCCAGTCCCTTGATTCAACCACTAGAGGTACGCCAGCTGGACGACGGCCTCCAAGCAAGATGGCAGAGATCGGCACTCCTTCCGCGCTCTCCCATTCATCATCAATGATTGGGCATTGTTCAGCGGGAGTGCAGAATCTGTGAAAAAATATTTGGTTAAAATCACTGCAATAATCGAAAGTGTGAATATTTTTCTCCCTTAAAATTGGGTACAATTGAACTGGCAATACTCCCATAGAAAGTACCCCTGACTTAATCTGACAAATGTATTTAAATATTTCGACAATGTTAGAAATTATCCTCAAAATCGGGTAAAATTCTTTAAACCTGGCAACACTGTCAACCACAGAAAATTTCCTAAACTTTTTTTCGGACTACAATAACATTTCATTCAGCCTACCTAGAGTTAGGATGAGCAGCAGGAGTCTTCTTGCTAGAGTCCCATGGCTGACCCTTCCAATCAGTCAGCGTCTCAGGCTTGGTGCCCATGCCTTCCCACCATACTCCTCCATCTTGGGTCTCTCCTACGTTCGTGAATACCGTGTTTTGGAATACTGTTGCCATTGCTATGGGGTTCGTTGCTTCCGAGGTTCCTGTGAAAATAATGGAATCTTTAGGAATTTGATAATGAAACTAATAAAGACTTCGACTTTAATCAGACTTAATCCAAAATTTTGTCTAGTTGGTCTAGCGATTGGGCCCGTGGGGACCCGACCCGGCAATTTTCAGCAAATTTTTCTTTAAGGAAATTCTTAGTAGCAGTCCGGAGTGGGGAATTATGCCAATTTATTTATTTAATTGGTCTTATGAGCTAACAGATTTGACATCCAAAACTAGCCCATACGATTAATTTTCTTATAATAATAATAAGCAGGCCCCCCCGAACACATGGGACGAGAGCAACGATGACACTGACAGCTCTTGAACTCTGTTTAGTTGTGATGATCGCGTTCAGTGGGTAAATTGCGTAACACATTAGCAGTAGCAATGGCTTGCAATTTGACAGTTCAACAACATTCATTGCGTCATTTACGTCAAAATTTGTCTTATTTTGATTTTATTAATCGTCTGTCTTTGTCATCTCTCTAATGACAGCAAGCATTATAATATTATCTTCTGATCCTTACCTGGAGCAACTCCAAAGAATCCATTCTCGGGATTAATAGCCCTTAGTATGCCATTCTTGTCGAACTTCATCCAGGCTATATCATCGCCCACACACTCTACCTTGTACCCTGGCAGGGAAGGCGTCATCATAGCGAGGTTGGTCTTGCCACAAGCTGAGGGGAATGCTGCTGCGATGTAGCGCTTACGACCTTTGGGGTCAGTAACGCCTACGATCTAGAAAGGAGATATTTTTATTAGTATTATACTATTTATTATTGTTTTTGGCCGTAGTATGGCCATTTTGGGTGGATGTGACGGTAATCGCCAATTTTTGTTGTTGTTGTTGTGTTTGGCTACTTTCTCTGCGTCATGTTTACCACAAATAAAAGTATTTAACTGTAGAAATGTGCTTCTACTCTTCAGGGAAACAACGCCTGATGTTATGATTAACTAAGTGATGCTCATTAAATAACATTTTAAGCTCACCAGCATATGTTCAGCGAGCCATCCTTCTCTGCGTGCGAGAACTGATCCAAGACGGAGGGCGAAGCACTTCTTGCCCAGCAAACTGTTACCACCGTAACCACTGCCTGTTAACAAAAGGAAGAATAAAGTTAGATAATTCTGAAATAATTAATCTGAAAGCTGTATAAAAGCAACAGTAAGATTTTGAGTGCGAGAGAAAAGTTGTTGTTTACCGCAACTAGATGGCGTTAGCAGTCGAGAATATTAACTTTTATTTCAGTTTTAAGTTTAAAAATAAGCTTATTTGATTTCAGAATTTTCCTATTTGCGTCGCCTTTTGCTTGTTTTATGTGCTGTTCTAGCAATTAACTGTTATGAAAATGACCGCGCCATCACGGGGTTCCTCATGAATAATTTATGAAGGTTTATGCTGATTCGTCGTATTCATTGAATCTAAGCGATGGTCTTTAATAATTCTTCAATTTTATCGCTGCTAAGACCAGCTCCACAAAGTCGCCAGCGTCTTATTAGAAGAAATACATTTTACAAGTTACAAAAATACTCGCCATAGCTAACAATCTCATTATCAGCAGGTTTATGCAGGATGATAGTACGGGGCGGGTCACAGGGCCATCCAGTAATGCCTCCATTACCAACTGCATGCAGGCAACGTACAAACTGCTCATCTTGACGCAAAACCTCCAGGACTTTAGCACCTGTTGACAATGAAAAGATCCTGTAAGATTATATCTTTTACTATCATGGGTTAAAAGTATCCTGGGAGATATGTTGTCTCTTTCACACGTGGGATGCTGAAAATAGCTGTTCCAAGTGGGCGTTTGTAGGCAAAAGCTGTTTGTAAAAGAGTTACATTAATTTATAGACACTTTGATTTAGTTAAAAACTAGCGATTTTCAATGGCATTGTTCTGTTTTTTTCTGTTTAAATCTGTGTGTATATGTTATAGGGGAAGTATTTACAAGAATGGGCTATATCGTACATATTATGGAAAGAAATTATGTATAATTTATTACAAGTCGTCAAGGACTCAAGATGGACTAAATAAGAAGTCAGCATTCGAAACGTATAGGTATAGCACTAATAATCAATTTGTTTTAAACTAACAGTAACTTTATCCATTAATGTCGAAAGACGTAACTAGGTACTAAGCTAATGTAAATAACTAACAAAGGAACCAAATAATCATAAAACAAACCAATAATGAATGTTTTAAAGATAACCTAACCTAAAACTTTAAATTTCGCGCTCTTTTTTATCTGCGTTCTGATTGGCGTTCCGTACAACCCCACACCTGCGTACTTGGGCGCGACCTACGCAAACCGTGTACGACGAACTTCCGCCATTGACCAGACCGAATCAAAACAATGTTCTTAAGTCTACACAACAACGAAACAGGACAATTTTGCGACGAAAACACTTGAAAAAAAAACAAAAATTAGAAATAGGAACTTCGGTGTGTTTTTTAAGTGTGACGTCGTTAAAATAGTGATGTGAAAATTCAGTTTAAAAAACGCGCCCTTTTCGGATTGCATACCTAGATGTTGTTGCATTTGTGTAGGGGATGTAGGGATGCGGCGACTTCGTTGTTACCGCGCGGCATTCTGTCCGGGACAATGATGGAATGTGGAAGTGAGATGTCGGACCAAGCCTCGGCTGCCCTGCCAGGTCCGTCAGCCCCGCCAACTCCGTCAGATCCGGCAAACAACAATCCCGAACCTGACGTCGGCGATCCTAAAGTCGAAATTGATGAAGAATTGCTTACTGAGGAGGTCAAAAAATTCCCCATACTTTATAATCGTGCGTACTTAGATTATATAGAGAGTATCGAGAAGATGAATGCCTGGAATAAAGTTTGTCAATCTCTGTTCGAGCAGTGGATAGAGTTTAGCCCAAGAAAGAAGAAACTCACAAGTAAGTCATTTTCTTTGTCGTTTTGTTCGCTCAATTATTTATTTAAATAAATGCCAATATTTTTCATTTTGTAACGAGATTTATATGGTTTTGTACTTGATTCCTAGAATTATTGTGCTATATTAAAAATTGCGCGTTTCGAATGTTAGGGTGCAAGACAGGGGCGTTTGAAGCCGATTCAGTGCCCGGGTTTGATTCCTAGGTTTAGTCAGGAAGGGAAAATTTTGTGTGAAAAGTCTTTGTTTAAATTTTAATTTGGTCCAGTGGCGGTTGGTGATATGTATGTATAGGTACCTATTATTGGCATATTTTTAGACTAATTTAGGCACCAATCCCAAGCCTTTGTTCTAAGCTTCAAGGACATAATCGGAATCCATGTACCGTGTTTCTGACAAATAAATGAGTTTGTATTTCTGACTTTGAAGCACGTCCCTCTAATTATACAGGGTGCCACATGAATAGACGTCTAAAAATAATTTTAGAAGCCCCTCTCTAAGCGCTTCCCGATACACCCCTTTGTATATTTAGCCATTATTAGCTTAGGACCTAGTTTTTTTTTTTTTCTGGTAAAAGCTGAAAATGTTGGCAATGACTCCGAATTAGTTTTAAATATGTACTTCCACGGATCGTCAGCTTTCCAGAACAATACTAATACAGCCACATATAACTTTATTAGACGTCTATTCTTGGGCATTCCTGTACTTCTACTAATGTTCTTCGCAATGAACTTCTGAATGAAAATCTCCCGACCCCAGCGTGGTTTGACCAGACTCGATTAATCAAATGAACCCCAAGATTCCCACTAGCCCCTGTAGCCTCATGTTTCATGGTGCTGCAACGACTATTGCTTATCAAGGAGCTGAAGGAGTAGACCGGGGGCGCGGTAATGGTAGGAAAGACGTGCCCGTAGGACAGGGAAGGATTTAAGAGCCATACCGGATATGCATCCTAGAGTAAGCATTGGTCTAGTGGAGAGATGGGTGATAATTATCCTACTAATATTATAAACGTGAAAGTTTGTATGGATGGATGGATGGATAGATGGATGTTTGTTACTCCTTCACGCAAAAAAAATAATAATGAACGGATTTGGATGAAATTTGGCACACAGATGGTTTATAATCAGGATTAACATATGGGATACTTTTTATCTCGATATTCCCACGGGATCGAAACGTATGCGGGTAAACCGCGGGGCGTTTCTAGTCTAGTCTATTCTTAGGCCTTCTACTTCTACTTCTGTTCTTCGCCATGAACTTCTACTTAAAAATAAGAAGTTCTAAACGCAAAGACTTCTATGAAATTCAAATTCTAATTACTTAATTTCTTTTTATATTTTTTTCAGATAAGATGGTACAGAATAAATGGCAGAAGCAGAGGGATACCTTCTATAAGACTTACAACGCAGTCTTTAGCAACGACTTTACACCCCCAAACGCTAAAAAAAACAAAATAAATATGAAAAGTTTGATGTTCCTGCTCCCACAATCCAATGCCAGAGACATGGAAGTTGGCGACGCGAATACCAACACTGATGGAAAGCAAAATTCTACTGCTGGCGGAATGCCCGTGACGGGGGTTAACCTACAGCCAGAGCTAGGTATGCCCCTACAGCCACAGCTACAGATACCCCTACAACCAGGGCTAGAGAGACCCCTACAACCAGAGCCAGAGATACCCCACAACCCTGGTATTCCACCGGTGCCTTCCACATCGGATCAAGTCTACGGATACGCAGCGACTTACCCAGTCCAGCCCGTCTACATGCCCATGTCGGAAGCACAAACTTCGACCTCGAACTCGCATTTCGCGTTTATGCTTATACCTCTCCTGAATAGGCTGTCCCAAAACACGTTATACTCTGCTTGGCCGGAAATCTTAAACACGATTAAGAATTATGAGTTCCCAAAAAGAATACAGATAATAGAGCAGCAGTTAATATACGATGCTACACACAAAACACAAGAAAACGTAGAGTTTTCTGGTGATGCCACTGCACATGTTCCACCCGAAGAACCAGTTCAAGAAGAAGAGGAGGAGGCTGTCCAGGACCACCCCACATACCCATCTAGTTACGGGAGACCGACCAACCCCGAAGGAGAAATAATGTATCCAGAGACAGACCATGAGGACCTTGACGAGGACTAGACGATGCGACTGCCTAAAAATAACTCAAATTCTTGGAATTAAGAGACAAGCGTAAACCCAGCGTAATTTACGCTGCTCAAAGTGAGCCACCGAAATTACTCTGCTACAATATTGCGCTTTTCACCACGCTTGGCGTAGAATTATTATTTAATAATTATTTCTATTTTTGTTTATTTCCAAAACACTTTCCTTTTACAATTTGGTTTGAGCCATACAGCGAAAACCTCTTTTTAATTGATTTAATTTTAAGAATATTTGTGGGCGGTGAAAATTATGCTCAGTTTACGCTTCTCTAAAACGTGTAGGTTATTTAAGAAATGTTTACGAATTTTACTTTTTGTAATAAATTACTATTAAATTCTATACAGGGTGGCACATGGACGCGCAACCGCTTACCATGGATTCAGTACATGATTCTGAAGCCCCGTGCGGTTATATTTTTCGTCGGTTATAAAAAAATAAAACATTGCTGTGCCATAAATTTTGACCGCGTAAGTATTGCACTTTACTATGAAACAGCTGTTTTTTTTTTTGATAACCGACGAAAAATTTCTACCCTAGGAGGTCTAGAACCATGTGCTGATACATGGTTACAGTTCGCGCGTCGGTGTCCCAGCCGCCCTGTATACCCCCCCCCCCCCTGCTGTCCTGTGTACCTGTGTAGTGTTGTCTTTTTAGGACTAAAAAGCGATGAAAAAGCGATTGTTAAAATTAATAAAATAGGTGTTGTATTTTCATTTGTCAGTCTGCAGCCTACGGTATAAGTGTGTAGGCTGCTGATTGCTGTGCGTCTTCGTACATTTGTGTGTTTAGAACTAAAAATAAATGTTGTGAAATACATTTTGTGTGTTATTTCCTAAAAAAAAAAATCAAGCTGAAATATTTTGCAAGTTATTCTGTTGACAGTACTTGCATAATAATGCTGGCGACACACTCCGCAGTCTTAGTTTGAAACACGCTCGCACTCGCTCGCTCGCTAACCTCCTCTCAGACTCAATGAAGATGCTATTGTGAGCGCATTCCGGAATAAGGCTGCAAGTGACCTAAGCCATAAGCGAGTTCGCCAACAAAGCCATTCGAAACCGCGAATCATCAATAAACACATATTTATTTATAGACAACTGGAGGGCTGGCCGCTAGAGGGAGATCAAACATCGCCCTCTCTTTCTATCGCCCGACGAAACGAAAATCCCTTTGCAGACTACGTTGCTACCCGGATTAATTGGCCTTCGGGTTTCCGATGTTTGACGAACTATACGAACTCGTATAGTTCGTCAAACTTCGGAAACCCGAAGGCCCAGGCTCTTTGATATTTAGCTGTCGCCGGCTTTGTACGGTCAAGATATACTGGTTGTCGGCCTGTCTGGCTGGTTTTGTACCTATTGTATTAATATATTGATATTTTGAAATACTACGTACCCATCCTTGTCATGACGCGCATAGAGTAGACAACGTAGGGAGAGTCGGTGATCTCCACGCCGATCTTGGATAGCGGAGAGCCTACAGGGCCCATGGAGAATGGAATTACGTACATCGTGCGGCCTGTGGACAAAGTATTAATTGGTTAGCTTAATAATTAGTACTTGGGTGATCAGACTAACGAAAAAGTAGGTAAGTTGGTCGGATACTTCTATAAATAGGAAAGACGAAATTAAAAATACTTTATAAGGTTTAATTTGGAGCTTCATTTTTTTATTAGTGTAGACTATTCCTAGTAATATTTTTAAGTTCGAAATTCATATTGATTAAATGACATGCTGGTTTGCCCCCTTTATTACAACAAAAACAAAAACTTGATACTTAACAAAAAAATAAAATATTTCAGAATATGTTTAGTCTATGTCCTGATTCCATCGACAATTAATTTGCCTATCATTGCAGCGATAAGCCGATTGCCCGGGCCTCTGGTCCGCTGTATTGATTTTGAGGGGAGACTGAGAGCCCGACATATGCACGTATGCAACTATGTATATATTTCAATTAATGTAGGTACGCATGACATGACGCAATGTAATGAACCCCTTTGTATTTCTACTCAGTTTCTCGGCACTCAATCGATATCCGTTGGAAAAACACATTTTGGGATTTCATTCACCAAAAACTGGGTGACATGTGACATCTACCAACCCGCACTGGGCCCGCGTGGTGAATTACG
The DNA here is from genome assembly GCA_911387795.2 of Apamea monoglypha. NCBI lineage: Eukaryota > Metazoa > Arthropoda > Insecta > Lepidoptera > Noctuidae > Apamea > Apamea monoglypha. The sequence goes on along the minus strand of OU426935.1, from coordinate 8,007,137 downwards.
GCCACTCGCTCTCACAAAGAGGATGCCTGTGTCCCAGCAGTGGGAACATTAAAGGCCAATTATGCTGTTTATGCCATTCGAGTCATCATAGCTCATTGTTTGAAAAATGGAATAAACACTCTTTTGTTTTTTCGACGTATTTCAAAATAGTTTCATTTTTCTTATTGTTTGGAAACATTGTTCGTGACTTTCAAGGAAATGTGATATTGCTGTGATATTGTGGTTTCCTTAAGTTTCACGCTGGTTTAAAATTACTGGTTTTCAAGTCTTCTTTCGCAGCCTATAACGTTCCCACTGCTGGGACACAGGCCTCCTCTTTCGGCACCCTAATTGCGTAACACACTATCAATCGGAATCTGAATCATTTTGAAGCAAATTTCTAATCCATTGCTTCATATGTTCGAAAAAATTGTCTGCTCAACACGTAAATAACGCAATGAATGTTGTTGAACTGTCAAAATGAAACCGATTCCGATTGATAATGTTTTACGCAATTGCCCCGCAGGTTTCAGGGAGTGGGGTATAAATTCACCACGCGGGCCCATTGCGGTTTGGTTGATGTCACATGTCTTCAAATTTTTGGTTCTGGGACATGCCGGTTACCTCACGATGTTTTCCTTCACCGTTTTGAGAGCGGTGGTGATGAAATAATTTACACGAAGTAAAGTGCCTTGGGTTTGTACCCACAACCTACCTACCACTCGTAAGTCGCGGCCATTACCACTGGGCCACCACTGCTCCACAGTGTTAGAATAAGAGCTCTATAATGTCAAATTGAATGTCAGATTTTAGAAAAATAACTCAAAGACTCATTGTTTTAAAATGGAACAAACACTCTTTTGTTTTTGTAGGAATTGCAAAATAGTTTAAATTTTCTTATTGTTTGGAAACACTGTTCATGAATAATTATGACAAAGAAGTTTGATTTTGCCCTAATATTGTGGTTTATAATTACTTGTTTTTTTATTATCTTTTTCCGTGTTTAATTAAGAAAAATAAATAGAAAGACAGAAAATACGCTTACTTGTGGTAAGTATGACACAGAAAAAGAACACATGCGTTACATCCACGCAAAACGGCCATCGCTCAGCATAATGCTAAGACCCTATGCGAGAGAGCCCCAGCGCTTTCTATTGTGTCATATTGCATATTTAGCGATATTAATAGATGCTGAACATACAAGTTTTAAAGGTAATTTTTGTTTGAATGAAAATTATTTAGTGAACACACAACGTTTTTAGGTAGGTAAGTAAAGCCATTCATTTGGGCACTTAGTTTTTTTATCATATCAGTTTAGATACGAACTTGGTAGTGGTGGCATGGCACAGGTGGCTCTTTCTAGCCGACAGCCGAATCTATATAAAGACTGGTGGACTCTTGGTAAACCAAGTGATCAGTGATTAAAATATCTTGTTATAAGCACAAACGAGAATACTGGTTTTCATCCTCTTAACATAAACTAGATTACATTACATAGCAACAAAAATTAAACCAACGACCAAAAGTTTCTATTCTCTATTTTTTTCTCTAAAGAGCCAAGACTCACCTCGCATACATCCCGGGAACCTCTCAGTGATGGCCTTGTCATAGTCATTGGGGGCGATGTAGTTGCCAAGCGCAGACTTCTGTCCCGCGCGAGCTATGGGCACTACATCCCTCTCCTTGTCGGAGCAGATGAAAGTGCGAGATTCTACGCGGGCCACGTCTGCGGGATCGGTGCGGGCTAGCCAGCTGGGGAGAAAAGGGGTTGGTTAGTTTTTTGTGTTTAAAATTTTAAAATCTCATGGTACGCCGATGGAGAAATTGGAGTTTGATTTGAACACAAGGTTTTTTTTTTAGTTCGTCCGGGCTTTTCGGACGGCCCGTTTATTCCAGTAAATACCTATACTACTTTGTACTACTATCACAATTTTATATATTCTGTGATAGGTAGTATACCTCGGATTTTTACTTTTGGGACATTTTTATATCTGAGTTTCATTTACCGGGCAATGAGATATTTTGGACAGAATTTATTGACTACATTTTATGAACCCTTACTTTGTATGATACAAGAACAATAGTTAAGAGAGAACATTTTCACCATTTAAGCATCTAATCTTTTTCAACCATTAGCAAAAAAAAAACAAAAGCAGTTCAGCTGTACTTACCAGTTATCATACTTATGCAGACGCTTCAAGGTTCCCTGCTGCTGCATGATATGCAGCAGGGCAGCAGCTTCAGCCTCGGAACCATCGCAAACGTGAACATGTTCCGGCTGACAGAGAGCAGCGCTTCGCTCCACGAAGGCACGGACCTGAGGGAGTGAAAGAAATGTTAGATTCTCGGTGCCAACTTCGAGGTGTCCCTCAAGGGTCTGTCCTAGGTCCTGAAACGTTTGTTCTAGAACTAACGTCATCGTCGCCTTGCCAGGCAGTAAGATTGGTACAGGGTTTTTATTTCAGGTTGATGTCTGTTCACGATGTGATGGACGTACCTAATTAAGTATTGTCGTCCACTGGAGTCTTGTTTAATGCAAAGGGAATTTTGATGAAACAGGTAACATTTTGGTAATACAATTGGTAGGACAATCTTATAATCGTATTACCAAAATTTTATTTGTTAAATCTAACATTGGTTAGACTGCAAAACGAATAAATAAGGTTCTAGCCTATTGTCTTCGTTGTCAATATGTAGCTTGTTGCATTTTCATCGATCCATGAGAACTGGCCTAAGTCTGAATAAAGTATTTAAAGTTATCGGTCCAATACTCATACAATGACGTGCTAGCTTGCCCTATAAATGTTTGAGTCTCTCGCGCCACCGTTTGCCCGCACATTAAATATAGATGTGCTAAGTATTACAAAGGCCCTTGATGTACTAGATGTAATAAGGCAAGTTTCTTCTAAACAGTTGCACGATTTAGACATTGTTTAAGACAATCAAAAAAAAGGAAATCATTGTGTTTTTCCTGCATTTATACCTACTCAGTTCCTAGTCTAGGTTTATAAAATTACTTTTCAATCATTTCAGTAATTAGGTACAACATCGGAAGAGAGAATGCAAATATTTCCTTTACAGAATCGACATTTGTCAAGATACAAGCCGTGTGACCGATGGGATTTTCCATCGGCAAAAAAAATGACAATTTTCAATACAAACTTTCATCTCCTATCCAAACTCTTTAAGGGATGAATTTTGAAAAATCCTTCCTTAGTTCTCACTTTTAGAACTATACTTCACCGGAACCATGAATTGATCATATATAATTCTAGAACGCCCCTTTCTTGTCGGTTATAAAAAAAAAAAAATCCGCCATTCAAGCAATTTTTTTTTAAATAACTGACAAAAAATTTCAACGGCTGAATCCATGGTAACAGGTTACGTGTCGCTGTCCCTGCCACCTTGTATAAGGAATGCTTGTGCAAAATTTCATGATCTACCCTGCAGTTTTAGCCGTGCGTTGTCTGTCAGTGAATGAGTTTTCAAAATTTTACGTAGTAGAAGATATATTTACCTTGGGCGTCAATGCAGCGAGTTGAGGGTTGGGGCTGGTGGCCCCACGGAGAGCGGTTTGATGGGCCGCGCGCCCGCAAGCCAGAGCCACTTGGGCATACCTGGGGACCAAGGAAAACAAACATTAGAAAATGAAACACGAATAATTATGGAAAATGCTGAAACTGGCGACATGGCGCCATATTGGATTTCCTATACTTATTTCCTAATTAAGGAAAATGTTCTAAAATAAGTCATAATAACGTCCAGCAATGCTCGACGGAAACAGGGGTATTAATGAATTTCCTGTTACCGGCGTAACAGGAAATTCATTAATACCCCTGTATGACGTCAAACGAAATATCGGATTCGGTAAAAGCAAAAATGGTGTCTAATTTTTTGATATCAGTCGAGAGTATTTACAAAACAAACAGAAAAAATATGTCACTCCTTTCCGGGTACAAAGACTTTATCTGACTCCTTGAGTAACTAAAATTAATTGCTACGTTGAAACATTTGATATGAAATAATTAACAATATATTCGTTATCGAGCACAGTCCATTGCTCAGGGCGACGTTTGAAACTTTGAACTGGGCACAAAATGTCGGTCGTGTTATTTATCGTATTGCACTTTGTTCAGTCCTACTTCTTAATTTTTAATTAGGTAATAAACGGATTAATTAATAGAAGGAATCTTCCACAACTGTTATTTAATTCGGATAAAGTTGAAGCTCGGGATGACAATACCGGCTGGCAGGGATATAGACGCGCAACCGATGTCTTAGAACCAAAAATTCGAAGACACGTGTCATCTACCAACCCGCACTGGGCTCGCGTCGTAGATTACAACCCACTCCTCGAAGAGAGGAGGCATGTGTCCCATCAGTGGGAACATTATAGGCTGTTTATCTATGCTATGTTATGCTTTAAATTTGCCTTTTTTTAGCCTTTTTCTTATCATACCTAATTACATACGTAGGTACTTACGTTCACACTATCAGATTTTCTAGTCAGGAAAAAGAATAGATGTAATTTGGCATTTCATAACTAAAAGTATCCTAATAATAAAGCTATAGCATGTTCATAACTTTGTCTTTTGGAACGAAGTTTCTTATCATCGTTACGTATACTGTGCTCACTTGGCGAATGAGACGTAGGTACCTATAGATCGGAAAACGTGCCACATTTTCACCGTGACGACATTTTTGCTATATCTAAGTAGGTACACACGGCTACACATCAAGCTATACATTTCCAGTTTTAGCTGACCTCGCATTGTATAGGTTTTCTTACAATCAGAAGTCAGGTTATACTGGTTATGTATAGCTTGATGTGTAGCCGTGCGTACTCAGTATGTTCGTTGTTCTTTTGGACATTCGTCATCAATTAGAGACCATAGCGGAGACAAAAAAGGAGACTATAATTATACAAACTGCATTCGCGATTTATTTGCAAAAAATGTAAATAAATATCAGTTTATGGAAAAATAACTTTAATTCCTACAAAATAAAGTTCAGTTTACGTTACAACTTCAAATATTTTTATTCCTTTTTCAATAGTGCTAGTCACTCTGAAATCAACTTAATGAAAATTATAATAAAGTTGATATTTGTTTAACTTGAAATAACATCAATTTGAAACATAAGTTTGAATAGACTTTAGGGAGTTGAGATGATGTGGGTGGGTGCCTTCGTCGGGAACCCCGGGCAATGGAAACATTCGGTACGAGTACCTACACGTGGAAAATCTACGGTACCTGTTGCCGGCCAGACTTGGTTTTATTTATTTATAATACAATACAACCGTATTTTACAGCCAGCCAAGCTAGGTTATGATTATAGCAAAGTTAAGTATTCGATACGAATGTAGTAGGAGGAAATAATCTACATTTAGATCTATCATCATGGGTAGAGGAAGCATAAAATCGTTCAATGTGCGTTTATTGAATGGTTATTTTGCTTTACCGTGTCCTGTGAATGACGGCCAGACAGTGTACCTAGCTAACTATAGGAGGGGAAAATGTTAAGCCGCGATGCTTGCAGTTGCCAGGGTCGATGCATACAAAGGGTGAATTGGGACGAAACTTAAAAAAGGGATTTTAACATTGAAATAATATAGTTTGTTGCCAAAAAGGACTCGTGTTTTTATTGTATTATAATTAACGATTAAGTGTCCTTGTTGGCAACAATCTACCTAAAAGTCTATTCGAATTTATGTTTCAAATTGATGTTATTTCAAGTTAAACAAATATCCACTTTTTCGTAATGGTAATTAACTTGATTTCAGAGTGACTAGCACTATTGAAAAAATATAAAAATGTTTTAAGTTGTAGCGTAAAATGAACTTTATTGTGTAGGAATCAAAGTTATTTTTCCACGGACTCATATCTGTTTACATTTTTGGCAAATAATTCGCGAATGCAGATTATATTATTTCAACGCTTAAATACATAGTTCCGTCCCGAATCATCCCTGCATTCCTATTCATCCCGTTTGTATGTACCTAATGATAGCCGAGGTAGGTAGATACTAGTTAGTACCTACTATTCGTTGCCAGGCCCACGCCTAGTGACGTGTGCCGAATTGATTAATTTTTATTAGGAACTTATCTATCTTCTATATAAATAAAACAAAGTCGGCTTAGTTATACCATTTATAACTCAAGAACGGCTGGTTTGTTGGATATAACTCCGCCCAGAAACAAAATTATGAAATAATTTCTTTTTCTTATACATTTTTTATGGACTTTGACTGGATATTGATTCTGAGGCGTGAGACGGTACGAAGTGCACCGGGTCAGCTAGTTGACAATATAAAAAGATTGGCTTGGCTGGCTATGGCTTGGTAATTTGAATCAATTTGAAACAATGCTGTTATGACGAAATGCGAAACGCTACTGAAGCGTCTGGAACTAACGTGGAAGCCGACAAAGGCCAATATTAAAAAAAAAAAAACATGCGGTTTTCTGTGCCTTCATTATAATAATAATAAACTACTTCTGGACACGGCTCGCATTGTCAGGAGGTTCCTCGCTCTGGAGCCCTGACCCGTAGCTTGGACCCTGTTTCCGATACCGGTGGGTTACTATTTTTTATATTTTTAATGTTTTCATAGGTACTTTTTATATTCTGATATTTAAAAATATAATTTAGGTGTATTTAAATTGAAATAAAGGAGACAATAATAAATACTTTATTTCAGACCATGGTGTCCATTTTGTTGGTACCTAACAATGTTCTTATAGACTAGTGTTAGTAATACTGAATACTAGCCACAACACCAAACATATAAAAGAAAGTAAACTCAACAACAATCACTACTGCGCCACTCCATGACAAATGTGCAGCAATGATCGATGTAATTACAGTCCAGCCGACTAGCGATCATGCTAGGGATGCTGAATACAACTCAACAACTTAAACTCAATGCATTTATTTCAAATAAAGCATTTACAGACACATTTGAATTGTCAAGGAGCCAGTTAGTTACTCAAAAAGTTAAATTTGCCACTTTAGACCGTGCAAAAGCCATTCATATCACAGAAGTTGCTTCCCAACGGTTAAAAGGATATTTAATAAACTACCTGAATCGTATAAGGAACTGCCATTCAATCGATTTAACACAGCGTTATTGAAATGGCTTAAGTATAGAAAAATCATTGTTTTCTGTGAATGAGTATTTAGGTTTAAAAGATTCACACTAATCATATTGCATGCTAGTTTAGAGAAATGTGTTTCAAACTTAAGAAAAGTCGACCGTCGTCCGTTTCTATACTATAAATCAGTCAAATAAATTTCATTACCCAAACTCCAAGAACACTCTTTTAAATCAATATATTACAAAATTCTGGGTACATTACTCTTGTTGATTCTTTCAACTTTAGCTGTAGCAATAAATAGGTAGGTACTGTTGGTATTTAATAACCAAGGGGGTTTTATTTTTCTCGTATATAAATAGGTTGATTATTTATCGATAAGCGTGCTACATAAAAACCGTGGAGATTTTCCGCTGAGGGAGAAGGAAATTACCTAACTAATAAGGTAAAGACGCCAGCAGGTCAAGCTACCCGAAACTGTCAAATTTTCCCAATCAACCTTGAACCTTAATGCTTTAGCGATAAAGTTGAAAATCTATTAAAGAAATTTGACAGATTGTAGTAGCTTGATGTGCTGGCGTCCGTACCTAGTTACCTGGGTACTTAGCTAAGGTGATTATATTTCTGAACTTGAACGTGAACTTTCGTCTTTTACTTTAAGGGCTGATTTTTCAATCGACAGATAATTTTTATTCGTGGAATAAAATTGTCGTCTGACAGTTTTTGTATGGGATAACTGTCAACAATTCACAGTTGTTACTCGAATAAAATTATCTCGCGTTGGAAAAATCAGGCTTAAGCCAATTAGTACTTGAGGGATTATCTAAGTAGGTACCGTCAAACGGGGCGAATCGGGACGAAACGAAGGGATTTTAACATTGAAATAATATAGTTTGTTGCCCAAGAGGACTACATATTAAGTATACGGAGAGGATAGGAAGGGGAGAGGGAATATTATGCCAAGTTAGAAATTAATTATCAGAAGCTGAATGCGTGGACTTAATTATTTTAAATGAATACATAAATACAAAACATTGAAGTTTAAAGAAGAATTGGAGAGATAGAAAGAAAACAAAGGATATGGACATTAAAACGGTTCTAGGACAAAATACACATTTGAAAATTAAAATTTAAATACTCAACAGACTTATATAGAAGACAAAGAAAAGTAAAGTAAAAGAAGAAAAAAAAATACTCACTGGTTGGTCTTCCTCACGTAGTCTTCAGGAATAGAGTTGAAGTGCAACATTTTGAATTTAAATTTAATAAAACTAAACAACAATACAATTAATTAATACTTTAAAATAAAATAAATTAACGCGAGCTAAATTTTATCAAAATTGCTGAAACTGAACAGAAATATCAGCCACCTATAATATGCTATTGTCTTTAATTTGTCACCCATTTAATTAATACTATGCGAGATGAAGCTTCAGAAACGTAGTGATTTTAAAACGTTGCGCGCACGCTTTAATACCGGAGGAGTGTTCACTCGGCGCGCGCTGATTGGCCGAGAGCGCGGGTGTGTCGTGACGCGTGCACACATAACGTAACAACTTGTTTTTCTGCGTTTGATCGATTTGTTTTTGTAATGATGATAATGTTTATGTGCTTTTGAAAATAATGTCGTGAATTAGATGATTCGAGATTTGGTCTTAGTTATTATGATTTGACAGTTTGACATCTGTACCACGTGTAACATGGAAGTAAAAAAAAAAACGTGAATGTTCCATTCCATAGCACGCCCTGCATCTCAATGGTAAATTCCGTAGTACATTTCTGTCGGTAGAATAAATTAGTTTCCTTCTACGAGTGTATATAAATATGTAGGGACACTTTATGTAGGCCAGTCCTAAAACAATATCCATGTGCTATGTAGGCAAGATGGAAGCCTTGTTGCATCAGTTAATCATATGTCACGCTATATCAGGCATTTTTTAAACAAATTCATCTTTGCGAGCAGTCTGATAATAAAATTAGAAGGTCGGAGGCCGTACAGAAATCTAAAAAAAAATTCCCGCCATTTTTAATGTCAAAAACTTTTTGCTATTTTTTTTCATCCATAGATTCTTGTCAGATGATCACGGAAATATACGGCCAGGATTAAAATAAATAAATGAACGAACGAATTGTTTGTTTTGAAATTTATTGATCTTAGGAAAGGAAGGTTTTTGACTTAGTAGAGCCAAGTTGTTTATATTGTAACTGAAGGCGTTCATTTCGTCAGCAAGTTGTAAAGCTCAAGGTGAATTTCGTCATCGGAGGCGAGTACGGCACGCACATAATGATTGCGTTTTAAAATACTTCTATATTTTGTGGACTTTGTACCTGTGTGTTAGCCTATTTTAGGTAGTAGATATGCGTTTTCTTTTCTTGCCTATGACTACTGCAAAAAAGTAGGTAAGGACTGGAAAAAACAAAAGATTCTTTGGTCATTGATGTGTCAGTGTTTTTCTTTCTGACTTTGCGCCCTTGGATGAAGAGAAAACCATTCTTGCGACAATCTAGATCAAAAAAATATTCATTGTGGAACCTATCTTTTTATAGTTTTGTGCTTTAGACAAACACATTTTGCACTATCAACAATATCTTTAATTTGCTCAATGGCTCTTATTATATGACGTAAATGGAAATTGTCGTCAATGACCAAAAGACGCAAGTACCTAATCTACCTATTTGTGGGAAGTGGACCACATGCAAACTGACGCACTTGTTTGAAACCAGACATTAACTGATCTGTCCGTGTTGGTTGATCTTGGCCTTCAGAGCGTCCAAAATGAAAGAATCGCGTGTATGCATCTTACCGCATTTTTCTTTCACGTAACTTTACCGCATCTTTTTCAAGGACATCTAGAATAGAATAGAATAGTATAGATAGGAAGAGGAGGATAGATAGATCTACTTTAGTAAGATCGATTATCCTTCTTGGACGTCTTCCACATTGCATTTCCAGTTAAAAACTCCTTTTTATCTATGGACCTCCTTTTTATCGTCTTCTGAATTCATAGACAAAACCGCAAATGACCGTTAAACCCTTGGTTTCTTAAGCAACTAGTGAAGGACAGATGGTTACATAATGTAATTTTGTCCCTGTTGTACAACTTACTCTTAAGACTATACCTTGTACTACCTTATATTCCGTACAAATAAATTATTATTATTATTATTAATGATACTAATATTTTTTACGATATATCTAACCTACTTACCACTGCCATGTTCCTATGTTTGTTTTTATGGTGTAATTATTATTTTAATGTCAAATACTGGTGAAAATAACACGAATGATGAAAGTAGGATGCAACGAATGATGAGTCGTTACGGGTCGTCAGAAGCCCAAAAGTCTGATAACCAGTCTTACCAAGGGGTATCGTATTACGACCCAGTAACTGGGTTGTGGAGGTCGCTCCGTGTAAAATACTGGTATTCAGCTGCATCCGGGTAAATTAGAAACCGGCCCAACATAGTTGGGAAAAGGCTAGGCAGATGATTACTGGTGAAAATAACAGATTTCCATGATGGCCGATGTAATATGACAGAACTACTTTTACAGGAGGCATAACATTCTCTTCCCGTTAATGTTTGACGTCAGTTGACGTCACTAGCTCAATGTACCTAGTAAATTTTTCTGTTCCATCTAACTGATTTGTTTACCAAAGACATTGATAGTTAATTAGTTGCAACGTATTTTATTGACGATGCCGATTTTGATGACGTCATCATAATATTATGATCAGTTGTTAGTGTTTGGCCCTAATGTTATTTTAGTAAGTGATTTCTGTTTCATGTTAGGTATTATGCTGCACCCTAATTGCGTAACACATTATCAATCTCAATCAGAATCATTTTGAAGGATATTGCTTATCCATTGCTTCATATGCAAAAAACGTACGATCAAAAGTCGCAAGATTCACCTACGCACTTCGAGAAGTGAAAAAAACTACCGACTTGCAAACTGCACTTACTACATACTACGCCCACGCTCATGCATGACTCAGCTATAGCATTTTTTTTTTCTGTTGGGAAATCATCAAATGACCCCTCCTGCTCTGGGTGGAGCGGAAGGGAGTGTCAGACTCTTACTGACTAAAACCCACCCATGTTCCTTCCTTCGCCCTTTATGTTCCGGGGTAGCGGTAACCCTTTCGGACAATCCCGCTGACCCGGCAGGAGCTATAGCATTATAATGTAACTTTTCATTCTCAAGAAGAAGTTAACTGTAAGCCCTATTTTATAAAACATAAAATACCTTACCATCTAATAAATACCTTATCATCATAAAATAAAATGTTATATTTACCTATAAAATTTAATGTTAATAACATATTTTGAAGATTGCTTATTGTTAATTTGTGTTGTCCTAAATTTATTTTATTTTAATAATTTATTTTATACTTTTTGCTGTGTCCATAATTGTACCTTAGCTTTAAGCCATTGTACAACAGTCTACAACATTATGGAATGCAAATAAATATATGAATATGAATATTAGGTTCGAAAAATGTTTCTGTTCAACAACGTAAATAACGCAATGAATATTGTTGAACTGTCAAAATGAAAGCCATTGCTACTGATAGTGTGTTACGCAATTACCCCACTGAAGTCATGGTTACCGTTTGAGCGACGATGTCCCTGCCCCCCTATGTATATTATTGATCTCCATAAAATACATTCAAGTTGTGAATATTCTTGTTTTATTAAAACATTAATTATATATTTTATTCTGCGTCAAACAAAGGCTTGTTGAACGATTTAAATATTCCTGTAATCATTTTCCGGAATACATATTATGAACTAACTGAATAGGAATACCATTTTAATGAAGTTTACAACATGCAGCGTTCGTATTTCCAATATTTTCACGAACCGTCCCTTTCAACAAGCGCAGAGCTTTGAGCTCGATTTTCCAGGTTCCGGGAAACTGCCTGTAGCATCTCCCTCTGATAAATTAAATTTCCTGAAACTCACTAGTGTAAAGAGTAAACCAGCGCTAGATTAAAGTGACCTACTTTTAATGCAGAGCAAATAAAATAATCTCTCTCGTGATATTACGTTGTTATAGATTTTGATGTAGCCAAGTTTTTACAAACCAAGATCCCTCCTTGCCTCGGAAAGCACGTTAGGCTGTTGGTCCCGGCTGTCATTCGTAGATCTTTGACAGTCGTTACGTGTCGTCAGAAGCCCGAAAGTCTGACAACCAGTCTTACCAAGGGGTATCGTATTACCCAGTAGCTTGGTTGTGGAGGTCAGATAGGCAGTCGCTTCATGTAAAATATTATTACTCAGCTGCATCCGATTAGACTAGTAGCCGACCCCAACATAGTTGGGAAAAGGCTAGGCAGATGATGATACAGCCAAGTCAAATTGTACGGAGGTTCAAATATTATCTAGTGGAATAGGTACGAACAATCCATTTATCCAAATTAGGCTGAGATTCAGTACTTTTTGAAGGTCACAAACATGATTCAGCCCCCAAAACATCAGCTGAAAAGAAATAAATACCTATATTAGGTTCTAAATAAAAAAAAAAAACTCAGACGTTTCATCCATAGAAATTCTTATATCTATGGTTTCATCCCAACATGGACCCATGAATCGAGACTTAGATAAACAACACGCACTATGGGGTTTATTTATAAACGAGGATTAAAGTTAAGTGACGTTCAAACGTCAAAATGTATGGTTAAACGACAATATATTATTTACTGTGGTTAAACAGTTGCCAATAACTACTTAACTTTAAGCAACGTTTATAAATAAAGGGGTATATTGATAGTTACAAGTGTGGCCAGCAATTAAAAATACCAGTTTATAAATAAAATTGTTGAATCTAACGATAAAATTCTGATGCAAGTCTCCATCCACGGCCATAGTACCTAAGTTACCAACATACATTCTACTACATTGCGTGACTCCAATAGGTCATAAGTTCGGAGAGATAAGCTAGATGTATAGTATAGTCTGTTAGTTTATATTTTACATCAGTGTTTTTGTTAACAAAAAATACTAGTCATATGACAAGCGAAATTCAGATAAAAGAGATGAGTGCAAAATTGGGTGCAATTTTCCATGACTACTTTTTTTTGAAGTTATACTTATAGTACATTACTAATTCCATAGTAAACATAAATTAGGTCATAACCATAGATAAGTTAGACAAGGTTTCTTGTAGTGTTATCCTGTTAGTTAAATAGGACACGCCCTCCGATGCTAGGGACAAAATATGAGCTGAATGAAAGCGCGGTAACTTTCGCGCGCGAAATTCTATATTCCACATTTTCCCGCTCAGAATTTGTTCAGTACCTAGAATATGTATTTTAATGATGAAGTTGTGAGAGTACCTACCTAAATACTTAGAGAAGCGTGGCTGTATAATCAATACCAACCAAGGGCATATTATGAGACGAATAGAATAGTGAGTCTTGCCTATGTATGTTATTACACTTATTACCTACAATATTCTCGTTCGGTTTAGTAGGTAGAACATGAAATCACTTAGGTGTTTGCTGGGAGTATGTTGAGCCATATCTTGTTCCCAGCAAAAAACTGGGAAGTTGTAATGGGTCTGCGATTTAGGAACTATCTTTTTTGACGTAGGTAGCTGTAGCGTTATTTGAATGCTTGTATGAATTTTCAATTTGCTCTTTTTAGTTAAAGAGATAGGTTAAATCTGTTCAAATTTATGTTTCAAATTGATGTTATTTCAAGTTAAATATCAACTTTATTTTAATAGTAATTAAGTTTATTTCAGAGTGACTAGCACTATTGAAAAAGTTATAAAAATGTTTTGAAGCTGTAGCGTAAACTGAACTGAATTGTGTAGGAATTACAGTTCATCCATAAACTCATATTTGTTTACGTTTTTGGCAAATAAATCGCGAATGCAGATTAGGTAAGTACGTAATTCCGAATTAGTAACATCGAAGAATTGGTATATTTTGTCTTTATCACTTATTATTAAGGAAATCATTATCGATAAATTGATTATCTCGATTACCTTTGCCCAAAACTGTGGGCGTGTCAGCGGCGCAAAGTTCGTCATAGACACAGTAAACAAAAGGATTACATACATTAATCTTTCAACCTCTTTAAGCCTCTTACACTGAGCTTTTGGTTCCTATGCTGTATTTAGGTACTTTTTATCACAATAATAATTCATTATGGAAACAGTACAGATGCTAGCACATCAAGCTACCCGAAACTGTCAAATTTTCCCAATCAACTTTGAACACGGATTTTGTATTTATTTGGCACACAGATGGTTTATAAACAGGATTAACATTTAGGATACTTTTTATCCCGATATTCCCACGGGATCGAAACTTATGCGGGTGAAACCGTGGGGCGCAGCTAGTTATTAATATTTTTATTTTGACTGACTCTTGAAGCGTCAGGCTACACCGCGAGTCGTCTGTTGCAAGAGACGTATGAAATCCTTAGAACGGCCTTTCCTTTAATCCTAATAAGTACTTCATTTGGTTAATTGTTATTTCTGGCTGTTTTTAGGTAAAGGTTATCAGTAGGTATAGGTAGGTGTATGTAGTGTTTATCACAAACCGTATTTAACCATGAATTCAGAACATAATCCCAGATCCCCTAGGACTTATATAAGACAATTATTTTTTATACCATTTTTTACCATTTATGTACACACATAAATATAAACACACAAGAAAAACAGAACAGAAAAAATAGGTACAGAGGTGATGCTTATTTCACAAGAAATCTCTTCCAGCACACCCGAGACAGGACAAAAGATATGTACAGAGATGTAGACATTTATTTTTTTATTTTTTTAATAACCTGCGAAAAGTTTCAACGCAGCAGGGTTCAGAGTCGTGTACTGAACAGGTTGCGCGTCGAAGACCCTGCCACCCTCGTTTTCTTTCATTTACACGTTTCAGTACCGACGTACTATCGCTAAAATCTGTATCTGACCGCCGTAAGGACTATTCCTGCTTGCAGCGCATATTATTAGTCGACCTAAAAAGGACTCTTTTGTTTTACTTACGGACGCAGCTGTGGTCATCATGTGCACGGGATTTGGTATTCAAAATAGGCAGGATTTTGGCTATAGTAGAATAGAATACTCTTTATTGTTATACCATACAAATTATAAAACATAAATATACAAAAATTTCACAAAGGGTGACACAATGGGCGGTCTTATCGCTAAGAGCGATCTTTTAAAGACAACCTTTGGATGGATTAAAATAGTACCTACTACTACTATTAAAGTACCTACTGTACCGGGAACATCGAATGTATGTATCATCATAATAACATCAAGTAGAACCTTTGGTATTAGTTCCTTATTATTATTTTCATAAATGGCCATATACATATAACTCATACCATTTAACGATAGGATGAAAACAGTGTTACAGAGTAAACACAGTTCTAGTAAATCTAAATAAACACAGATATTTACGACAAGTTGCACCGATTTTCTAATAGTTGTTGTTTTATGTAGTTGCAAAATTGTTACTCATAGTTCTAAGTCCAAGTGGAGGGCCCCGTGGCTAAATAATAACAGCCGCACAGGTTGATTGAGCAGGTTAAGCTACTCTTGCCGCGGTTGGCCTGTGGGTGGGTGACCATCTTTACATACCGAGACCCCTCCGTGCCTCGTAAAGCACATTAAGCCGTTGTTCCCCCACGAATGACAATTCGTGGATCTTTGACAGTCGGAAGCCCAAAATTCTGACAACCAGTCTTACCAAGGCATAGGCAGTCAGTCCATGTAAAATACTGGTATTCAGCTGCATCTGGTTAGACTGGAAGCCGACCCCAATATAGTTGGGAAAAGGCTAGGCAGACGATGAGTTCTAAGTCCAAGCGTCTGCCTGGTCTAGAACGAACCAGATGTTACATTGTTGATTAGCTATCGGAGATCAGAAGGCCAATTCTCGTACTTTAAAATGTTCAAAATCTAGTCGCAGTCTCATCTCAGCGACAAACAAATGTCAAAAACTTGTCAAATTGTGGGGAAATTTGAGGTTTTTTTGACCGATTGAGACTGAGATCAGACTGTGAACGTTATTAAAATTACGAGAATTGCCCCTCAGTCCTAAGTCCAATGGGTCTTTCCATTTTGTTACAAAATCGTATTAAGTAGGAAGTCCAATTAACACTAATTGACTTATTTTATTTAGATAATAATACCATAAAGTTGATTTTATATGTAAACAATAATAAATTCACTATCTCACACAAAATGCCTAAGAAAACATTGTGTGACTCGCAAAAATTAACACAACATCACGCCTGTATGCTCCGAAAGGGTGGGCAGAGTTTTAGATATATCTAGTCCATACGCCAGCTCATCAAGCTACTACAATCTGTCAAATTTCTTTAATAGATTTTCAACTTTATCCCTAAAGAATTAAGGTTCAAGGCTGATTGGGAAAATTTGTCAGTTTCGGGTAGCTTGACCTGCTTGCGTCTGTACATACATAGCGTCACTTGTTCGAAGAGGTAGGCTAAAGTGTAGGTAGGTACCTATAGATACACCTACACTTCGCCAGGTTTGTTTATCTCATGTATTAGTTAATCAAAGAGGAGACGAGATATATAAGCAAATAAAAGAAAAAAAATCTTCCAAATATCACCAACCCAAACATTTCTGTAACCCGCGGGTTAATTGCGTAACATCGTAACAGTAGCAACGGTTTTCATTTTGAAAGTTCAACAACATTCATTGCGTTATTTACGTTGTTGAGCAAGCAAATTTTTTGAACATACTCGTACATATAAAGCAATGGATTAACAATACCCTTCAAAATGATTCAGATTGAGATTGACAGTGTTACGCAATTATGACGCAGTTTTGTTTGCCCCATGTGTCAAAGAGGGGACGAAATATGTAATCAAATCTTCCGAATAACACAAACCCAGACGTTTTTGTAACCAGGAAGCCGTTCTTTGTATTAAATATATTATAAACAAGTATTAGTAGCTAATAATTGGCGTAACATGATTTCCGGAACCTCCCATCTTCCTTATTCCCCCTTATCAAGCGTCGTGGAGGTCACATTTGATAAAATACACGTTTTTATCCGAATCATACCTACTTAGCGTTTGCTACTGACAAAAAGACGCACATCATTGGGTAATATTTTGGCAGTGCCTCAGCTCCTAAACTATAAATAATCGCTGAACATAGTCAGCGATTATTTATAGTTTAGGAGCTGAAGGTTTTTAATAATTTTGGACAAATTCTCCTTTAGCTTTAGATTTCCAACCCATTTTTTCATAATTTATACAATAATCTCATAGAAAAAAGGACGATTAGTTTTCCCCATTTAGGTACGAGCATCGATTACGAACATTTTAAAACAAAAAATACTCAATTCTGTCCAGCCGTTCTCAAGTGATGCACTTAACAAAGAACAACATTTAATTTCTAATTCCCGACGGAAAAAGAGGGGTGTTTTAAGTTTAACACGTGTATCTGTGATTCCCAAACGGAAAAACCGATTTTTAACCCCCGACAAAAACAGAAGGGTATAAGGGTGGTATAAGTTTTGTTTTATTTGAATGGTGTTTATTTGTATAGAATAGAATATTCTTTAATAAGTACACCATATAAATTACAGACATAAATATATCTTATCGCTAAGAGCGATCTTGTAAAGACAACCTTTGGATGGATTAAAAAGGGGAATAAATACTGTAGGTTTTTTGATAATTAATCCTTAAAATATAGTATAATATCGCACTGTCTGTCTAATCGTTACCTAAATTGAGTAAAACTTAAGCAGTCCAAAGGGAAAATTTTTGTTCGGCGAAATACGTGGACAGATTTTCCAGTAAAAGAAAATACAACCTCTGTCATGGATAAGGAAGTTCGGAATCACATCAAGAGCTACTCGCGTAGCATGACCAATTCTACCAAGAATAGACAAAGTTCTTCTATCCAACCCAACATCTCTTCTACTCGAGCACGGGCGACCCGTAGACTGACGGACAAAGATTTCCAAAGCAACGGGGAGCAAATTTTAAAATCAATATCTTGTCTAAGTCCAATGTGATAACTACTAATTGGCACTTGTTGAGAAGAAATGTGTGTCAAAAGTAGAGAAAAATTGGTCGACATGCTTGACATTGTAGACTTTTGTCGATTGAAGTATTCTGTCATTTTGTCTATTCTTCCGTCTTCAAAACCCGTTTCTATGGTGGTCATGCTGCGTGTGAAGGGGTAGAAGGATCCTCTATCTGTTAGCCTGCAGGATGTCATGGTGATCACCAATCTATGTGCCCAAGCGTGGTGATTATGGCACTATCACTTCATCATCAGCCTAGCCTTTTGCCATTTAAGTAAATTGGGGTCGGTGTCTAGTCTAACCAGATGCAGCTGAATACCAGTGTTTTACATGGATCGACTGCCTATCTGGCCTCCACTACTCAGTTACCGGGTAACACAACCGTGTTAATCGTATTATCGGGCTTCTGACAACCCGTAACGAACGGACAAAGATCTACGATTGACAGCCGGGCAGGCTGTCATGCGCAGATACTGTCAACCGGACCGCCAGCCGAGGCTCGGAGGGGCTCACTAGTAATGGATTGATCGACGGACCGACCAAGCAAAGCATCCACAGACTGACCTCGGACTAGGTACTATGAACTATCCCATCCTTTTTTTTACTTTTTCCCGGGTTGGAAAATCCTCATGGATGTCCGCCGCCCTGGGGTGGGCGGCGGGGTCTGTCAGACTCTCACTGACCAAAAACAACCCCGGTGTTCCATCTCACACTCAGGCCGGGGGTCGCGGGAACGTACGACCATGGCCGATAAATTAATCTATAATCGCCTAATTTAAGCAGTGATATTTACGACCAGATGATATCATCAGCTGATTATTCTCGATCCCCCTAGGAACAACTATCAAAACAACTATAAAAAACCGAACTTGGCCTGAATCGTAACATTTAAAGAGTTGATGTGGAAAATTTATCGAAACCGGTATGGACACACCCACCGAGTCTTGAATATTTTAACGTTGTGATATTAATCGAGCGACGAGACGGTTAGGTGTGTCTGCGACGTCACTGAACACGTTTTGGAACGGAATGTAACTATTGCAGTATGTATCATACGTACTTGTATTTATTTTTATGTATAGGACGTAGGAGGCAATTTTGAATAACTGACCATAGAGCTTTTTTTTTCTTTTGTTCCTTGTGGAACAGGCTAGGGTCAGGGAGTGACCATAGAGCTTCCAATTTTAAAATATTTTATTTCACATAATCTTACATGGGCACATATGAAACGTCAGAAGCTAGATGCACGGTTCCAATTGGTCGTTTCCTATGGAGTAGAGCCGGAAAGAAACACCACGGTTACACTTTTAAAAATAATTGGCTTTTACAACGTTTTCAAATTAAAGTGTTAATAGGTATGAGAGGATGGTGTAGGCATCTTTTCATCGAGGATGCGGGAAGCACAGAACCATAATACATATAAGATTTATATTTCTATGCACAGAACCGATCGAAGTGGCGGTGCTTGGGGTAGACCTATATCCAGCAGAGGACGTCTTTTGGCTGAAATGATTAGAATAATGATGATTACCTAATTGAAGGAAATTAGGAAAGTAGGCAAATGCCCAATAAAAATATCCTTTATGAAAATAAAACAATAATAACATAACATGCCCGCCCCTTTACCCCGAAGGGTTAGTTAGAGGTTTAAACAATAATTAAAAGTTTTATCATCTCTATGGTATCTCTATCTGGAATATTTGCATAGTTCATTTGATGAATAAGACCATTTTGTCGAGTGCAGTTACATACGTCCCCATACTTCGTGGATTTTTTCACAAACGAACGCCAATGAATGTTATGGAACAAACATTGCGAAACTGTTTTTTTTTATCGTCGTCGCGTCATGCTAGCCTGTCGGCGGCGTTGCTATGGTTTGATAAAAAATAAATAAACTTTTTTAACGTTGCTTAACATGTATTGCAGAATACTGGCACGTTTTGTTTATGATGCAATCTTTGTTGGCGCGTTTTGAAAAAGGAAAAAGAAAATGGGTTGTGTATGTACTGCGTACATACTAATTCCATGGATGTAATAGAAGTATGGACGAAAAAGACATGTTGCGTCGACCCCAAATAATTGGTATAAGCGCAATAGAATGATGATAGCATAGTAATACTTATGGATGGACCTGTGATGTGGAATGAGGAACTTGTCCTATACATAAGAATGTTTTGAGTTTGTTTGTCAGTATAGTTCCCAAATAAAACAATGAATGAATTGAGTCAAAGATTATAAGTAAGTACTAGCCTTAGGTAGGCTAATGCTAGAATGGGACCCAACGACAATTATAGAAGAAAAAGACGCTGCTACGCTAAATAAATTGTAATAAGGGATAAGAGATTTCTGAGAACATTTCTTAAGAATCCCTTTGACCTTTCATCTTGAATAGCGCAGGAAAACGTTTTTTCCACCCCTTTCATATTTATATAACCGTGTCGGTTGAAAAGTCTACCACAGTTTCAGGGCTTCATTTGTTAACTTTGGGCCAATTAAATCAGCTAGAACTCGTCGCGTAAACGTTATTGTGACTTACTCTTTAGAATTTCAATAATTATTTATAGATTCGTGTTGTTTATTGGGCAGTGTTTTTATCCACTTATGTGTCTGATTAAAAAAATCAAGGCTATGTTGATAAAAACAGGATTTTGATAAACAAGTGACACACCTTTGCCCTGACAACACTTATCAGGACGACGGTAGGCCCCTTGGAGACTCATACGCAATACAATGACTAGACATTATGTCTCAGATTATATTGTTATCTTTAATTGTGTCTTATCTTTCATGAAAAATGTGATATACACTTTCCGGACTCCTATATCGAGCCATGTCAGGTACTCCTAGAAAGGTCAAAAACGATGAAAAGTTTTAATGCAGTATTGTTGTCGACGTACAGACGCGCCAGCACATCAAGGTACTACAATCTGTCAAATTTCTTTAATAGATTTTCAACTTTATCGCTAAAGAATTAGGTTCAAGGTTGATTGGGAAAATTTGACAGTTTCGGGTAGCTTGATGTGCTGGCGTCTGTACCTACTGGCCATCATTTTGGTGTCGTCATCGTTCCGAATACTTATGAATTCATGACAATTTAAAGAGTTATAGACTTTTATACAAAAAGTGAGGAGCAGTGGTGGCCCAGTAGTAACGTCCGCGACTTAAAGAGTTTTAGGTTCGTACCCAGACAGGCGGCTTACTTTGTGTAAATTAATTCATCACCACTGCTCTCAAAACGGTGAAGGAAAACATTGTGAGAAAACCGACATGTCCTAGAACCAAAAATTCGAAGACATGTTACATCTACCAACCCGCACTGGGCTTGCGAGGTGGATTACGGCCCACTCCTTCTCGAAGAGAGGAGGCCTGTGTCTTAGCAGTGGGAACTTTATAGACTGATTATGTAAACAAAAAGTGCAAAGTGGATCGATTCAGGAGACCGGGAGACTATTATCTCTAAAGGCCACAGAGAAGGACATTTATGTCTATTTTTGGGTCGGACACAATTAGGCTACCTTCATGTGAAATATCTCAATTGCCTTTAGTTACACGGACACTTCATACCGGAAAAAAGCAACGATTCTTGGCGGCAAAAATCTATGGTGGTAGTACCTACTTTCCTGAGCTCCTTCAAAAAGAGCTCAATATCTTTATTTATGGTCCTATCTTCTATATCTATCTATCTAACTATGTCTTTATCTATGGTTTTATGGGACAACCTTCTAATTCGATTGGCAATAGAATAGAAACCAACGTTGAAGATACATTACAATCAAGCTATTTTTAATTTATTGCGTACATACATTTTGATGCCGTCATGACGTCTAAAATTTTAGATAGCCTCACCCAGCCCCTATTACATGGGGCTTATACCTATAGCCAACTGGCGAGATGTGGTTATACGATATCCTACCTGTCTACTCCGTCGGGGAACACAGACATGGACTGTTATGGGAAATATTTAACTGATCCTCTTAAAACTTCTTGACCATCTATGATGGATACTTTTTTTAAAATAAATGAACCTTTAAAAGGTTTTGGCGCTTTTTGTAAAAATAGGTAATGAGCTTTTTTTACAAAAAAAACTTGGTCTTTCTCACAGTTTGTCTCTGTAACCAGAGGGTTTGCTTCGTAATTTTAAAAACGTTCTTAGTCTGATCTGTCTCAATCTGTTAAAAATACTTCTAATTTCTCTACATTTTTGACAAGTTTTTGACATTCATTGTCGCTGAGATGAGATTGCGACTAGATTTTGAACGTTTTTAATCACGGAACGACTTTTAGGTTAGGTTAATCTGGCAAAAAGAGGCGCAATCATTATATTAGTGTCCAATTTTTTTTTTTGGAAAGCATTATTGTTATTGTTTGAGCTTCGATTACATGCCATTTGTTATGTCATTAAAACGATCTAATAATTTCTGCTGGAATGAGGATACAAACACCAAACCAGTCACCAACTAATCATTTCCTAGTCAACCACAGCCAACAACTTTTTTATTACTACCTCTTTATAAATATCTCCCTCTTTGTGTACCAGAATATATTTTAATATCGACTCGTAGATAATGTATTCCTGCGTTTCTTTGTCTGCTGAGCACCTGTTAGACAAGTCGTGAAGGTCGCGGGGCTTGTCGCCTAAAGAGAATGGGGTTTCTTTGTCTATCAACTAAACTAGGAAGTTTAACTCAGTTTGATGCAAATAAAAAATACGCGGATTATCTTTTTACTTTTTAAACTTAATTGCAGTTGCAAAAAAGTTTTATTGTTTTCTTGACAGAAAAAATAGGAAATAAAAAAGAGAATTCGGTATTAGTCTATTATTCAATAATTTTATTATTAGAAATATATTTCTATCTTTTAGCTCTCTAAGCATTATAAATAGAAAACCACTTCTATTATGTTTTATTGGTGCCAAAAATATATCGAGAGCGCCTACATTTTCGTCAATGTTGCTTGTTGAGTGCGGGCGATATCTCATTAGGCGCTTGGTATAATTCGGTACAATTATACTCTTTCGTTTTCGACCAATCAGGCACCGGCCTTAGGGGGATGCGCTAAAGTAGCCCGCAAAATTCAAATTTACTTACGTTCTTTGCAATTTGCAGGTCAACCGTCAGGTTGTATGTTGATTAAAATATGATTCACGACAGTGGTGCTAATTCCCTTGTTCACAAACTAAACTAAATTTAAGGTCAGTGCATCTTTTTCTTTCTATTTCATTAAGAAAAGTACAGAAGATAAATATTAGTTTAGTCCTGTCAAATTAGTCAGTGCCTGAAGTAAATTGACGTATTATAAGTAGCCATGTTTTTAATCACGTCTAATTTGTCTATGGAGTATCTTAATTTGACAGGACTAAACTAATATTTATCATCTGTCCTTTTCTTAATGAAATAGAAAGAACAAGATGCACTGAACCTAATTTTAGTTTAGTTTGTGAACAAGGGAATCGGTGCCAGTAACACTGGCTTTACATAATTATAATCATTTTAATCAGCCATACAACTCCTTGAGTTACAATTGGCTCTAATGTCATGATTTCATGAAATAGTCATTCAATAAGATAATATGAACTTAGAGAGATGTACTTACTATTATTGATGATTTTTATGATTATAATTCTATAAATAAATATTTGTCACGGCCGCGAATCATATTTACATTAACATACAATGCACAGCTAATTAAAGGTTGATCGAAAACGAAAGGGCATTGTAAAAAAAAGTAAGAAAATTTTAAATTTCGCGGGCTACGCTGACGGTTTTTTTTTTTCGAAAATACATTTTAAATTAACAGTGCAGTAACTCGCTCAGTTTTCAACAGTTGCATTTTTCTTCACTGCAAATAAAACCAAAGAAACGTATTAAAATATTTAAAAATTGACATACTCGTATTATGGTGAATGGCTTTCGCAAGAAGCTGCCAGTATCATGACAACGGTAATATTTTTTCATTGTTTGTCTTATTTTTTTTTAATATACTCATGTATTTATGTATATATATATTTATTCGTGCTTATATCTATATGTAATTAGGTATATATTATATTTATAGTTTTAATGGGTTTATACGTACATTATATTTAAAATATTGATTCCTCAATGTTCATGATTGCACCTACCACTGTTTGTCTCTGTATCATCCAAAGGTTGACTGGGAGAAAATGCCTAAGTCATTAAGTCCGCCTCTGTACTTGTATGTCCTTGAAGTATTATAAATGGCTAATTAAACAAAGCAATATCATATGATATAACCATCACACATATTATGACTAACAGTAAAAACTATTTCAAGTTGCCACTGATGCAACACGCCGACCTTTTGCAGCAGACAAACAAAGATACGGGACAATGTAATAATTAAAATACTGTCTAACATAATTATCTTTACAATTAATACTATTAGGTTAAATTAAATTAGCTAGCGAGGCTCCGTAGATGAGATGGGTATCGTTATTTAAATATGACAAAATAAAAATAAAAAAAATTGATGACTTTTTTGTGGGTCATCGACCGCAGTTAGTGCAGTCTCTTGAAACATCAGTTTTTTTCTTGTGATAACTTTACAGAAGTATCGATATCATACTAATATTATAAATGCGAAAGTTTGTATGGATGGATGTTACCACGGGATCAAAACTTATGCGGGTGAAACCGCGGGGCGCAGCTAGTAAACTCATACTTCAATTAACAACACTCCCAGCTGTCGTTGACCCCCCTAAGAAAACATCATTTTTTTTTAAATTTTTATTTACCTATCGTGTTTAGATATCGATAGGTACCTATCGCGTCTGCAGAGTTTAGCTAGCTAATTTAATTTGACCCTGAATAATTAGAAAACCTTCTCTAGTTTACTAATATTACATCATCCAACCCGCACTAGGCTCGCGTGGTACGGTGGTAGATTACTCTACCCCCTCTCGAAGAGAGACGCCTGTGTTCGAGCAGTGGGAACAGAATGAGCTATAAGCTGATTTTAAGCGGATTACCTGCATCAAAACATAGGTGCAGAATAGAATATACGAATACATACAATACTTTATGTACACCATAAACATTTGGTTGACATTGCAGGTAATTATGATACCATAACAATATCAATTACTTATTAAAATGTTGTACTTATCAATGTTATTATAGTCTCATGTCTCACTCTACATCTGTTAATTATTAATTAAGAGTACAATTATAATTCACTAGTTATCTTACGAGGGGGATTTTCCGCAATAAAGAGTAAATAACAAAACAAAATAATAAACAACACTACTGTGACAAAAACATTGCAAAAGTAGGCATAAGGAAAATTTTGCTTGATTTCATGAGTAACTTCAAGATAACGGTACACTTTATTGACTGATACCGTTGAAATCTCAGGGTCATACCAGCTGGAGTGTTGCGGATTTTATGAAACGGGGATTTCCGTGATTATTGTTGCAAGATAATGGGGCCGATTCCCTTGTTCACAAACTAAATTTAAGTTCAGTGCATCTTTTTCTTTCTATTTCATCAAGAAAAGGACAGAAGATAAAAATTAGTTTAGTCCTGTTAAATTAAGGTACTCCATAGACAAATTAGATGTGATTAAAAACATGGCTACTAAAAATACGTCAATTTAAGTCAGGCGCTGACAAATTTGACAGGACTAAACTAATATTTATCTTCTGTTCTTTTCTTAATGAAACAGAAAGAAAAAGATGCACTGAACTTAAATTTAGTTTAGTTTGTGAACAAGGGAATCGGCGCCATTATTTAATTACTGGGTGGCAGCCAGTGGCGTAGAAATCGACGCACATTCTGCAACCATGAATTCAGCTCGTGATTTTGAACCATCCTGCGTTGAAAGTTTCGTTGGTTATAATAAAATAAATCAGCAGTTTCATAGAAAAGTGAAGTACTTACGCGGTCACAATGTGTAGAACAGCAAAAATTTTTTTTGTTAACCTAAAAATTTCAACGCAGGATTTAGAATCATGTACTGAACCCATGTTAACATTGCAACAATGGTGAGTTTCAAATTATTGACATATCGTGAGAGTTAATAACTTACTTCTTAAGTAGGTAAGTACAGACGCCAGCAGGTCAAGCTACCCGAAACTGTCAAATTTTCCCAATCAACCATGAACCTAATGCTGTAGCAATAAAGTTGAAAATTGATTAAAGAAATTTGACAGATTGTAGTAGCTTGATGTGTTGGCGTCTGTACATCAACCCAATAACTAGGTAATATGATACCCCTTGGTAAGGGTCGTCAGAAGTCCGAAAATCTGACAACCAGTGTCAGAGTTTCGGACTTCTGACGACACGTAACGACTGCCAAAGATCCACGACTTTTAACGTGCTCTCCGGGCCACGGACGGACCAGCCGCGGCAAACGCAGCTTTTTACCTGATCGATCGACCCGTATGGCTGTTATTGCTTAGCCACAAGCCCCTCTTAATACTGACAAAGATACGAATTATTGAAGGAAATCATGAAGTACATCGAAACTGATAGCGGTAACTCAGGAAATCGTTCTAGAACTGCCCGCTCAGGACCAGGATTTAATAACCTAACAAATAAGTTAAACACAGACAATGATGGAAGTTCAAGAGTTCACAGATAACACATTATTAACAAAAATGACTATGCATACGAATTACGACTTAATATTTATAATTAACGTTCACTTTGCACACCCATTTTTGCACTCCAAACGCTACATCTACATAATCAGCCTATGATGTTCCCACTGCTGGGACACAGGCCTCCTCTCTGTGAGAGGGAGTGGGCTATAATCTGCCACGCGGGCCCAGTGCGGGTTGGTAAATGCCACATGTATTCGAGTTTTTGGTTCCAGAACATGCCGGTTTAAGACAATAATCTCAATGCAGTATAAAACACCTAATCTGCTCAAACTTAAAATCTCACCTTGGTTTACACCCGTGAGGTTTTAATAAATATCAGGTTCTAGGAACCTGAGAAAATAAATTTAAAAAACATATGATTTTTATTTCGAACCAAAGAATCTATAGAGTGTTGTGTCCAACTTATTATCTAGTGTTAGTACCAATCACCCTCTGCACAAAAAAATGTCTCTCTATTATAAATGCTTGTTAAAACCCTAGCTAGTCTAGTCGTTATATTTTATGACTTCACTGATAGAGGTGGACTTTACGTCTAGGTATTAGCTTGCACAGAAAGAAAGTAAACAACTGTTATTACTCATTAGGTACAAACTACACATGATTAATTAATTACGTTACGTGTGATTAATCTACAATATCTATATACTAATAATTGAAAACTGAAGACTTTGTTTGTTTGAACACGCTAAGCTCAGGAGCTACCTAAGTCGGATTTGAAAAAAAAAAATGGAAAAAATTCTTTTGCGTTCGATAGCCTAACTCTTTAGGAAGGCTATAGGCTATTTATCATCAAGATATGACCCTTAGGAGACGAGTAAAAAGAAAACAAGTTAGAAAGAATGCTAAGTGAAAATGAAATGATGGCGCGGACAGGTGATGTGGCTACGGGAAGAAATTTAACGCGGACTAAAGCTAGTACAGCAGAGCGATTCTGTAACCATCTCACCGTGAACACTTAGGTGAAGTGAGCGTGGAGTGAGCTGTCATTCCGACTAATGCTAGGGATTGACACTATTGACAGCTCACTCTAAGCTCACTTCACCTAACTTTTCACGGTGAGACTTTTCCAGAATCGAGCGGCAGGTGTTATGTAATTGTGTAATTATAATTTGTTTATTATTGACATCCGGTGCTATTTAAAAATAGGTACGATAATGTTAAAGGTCAAGTAAGATTCACAATAGTCCACATTGAGTATTTATAATACTAGGATGTTATCTAATAGTCTAGAACTTTCTAATACATATTATAGAAAGGTCTCTTATCCTATACATTTTTGCCATTTAAACGTCTTTTAACTATAAGCAACGTTTATAAATAAAGGGGTAAGTTTAGAATCATAGAATTTCTACGTTTAGAACTTTATAAACGAGTTTCTGTCGTGAACTCGTGACCAAAGAAACGATGGATGGACTGTGTGAATGATGATATGGTTACAATGGGGGCGACTACCGAGATGACGACTAATAGAGAAGCATGGAAGAAAAAGACATGTAGCGCTGACTCCAAATAAATTGGGATAAGGGCAGGAGAATGATGACAATAATGAGATGGGACTGTCGTCTAGAACGATATGGTTTATCATAAATCTTCTTACTTAGATTCAAATATTTTAGATAAATCTTTATGCAGGGAGGCAGGTACTCGAACGAAACCAAGGTTCATATCTTGAGCTATGGCTTGAGTAGCGTATCTGGCTGGTGTATCTTGCGAAGAATAGACTTTCGTCGTTTTCCATTGTGTTTTGCGGATGGATAGAATAAGAAATGAGTATAAGAGGAAGTCTCAAAGTGGCACCGGTAACTGAACAGTTGTGTGGAAATCGGTTGTCATGGTATTGCCAAGTGATCCGGATGAATGAGGAAAATGTCGTGAGGAAAGTTTTGGGTATGAATGCGGAGGGCTATAAGAATAGAGAAAGACCAAAGAAACGATGGATGTACTGTGTGAAAGATGATGATTCTAAGGGTCACAGTTATTTAAATCGATAAAAAGGCCTACTTAAATCTTTATGAGGCAGGCTGTACGTAAAACTTGTGTGTTAGGTATGGCATTCGTAATTACGAATACTTTAACAGACTTTTATGTTGGTGTATGCTGCTAACAATAGATACCGAGACCCCCCTGTGCCGCGCCGGGCATTCATATATTTGACAGTCCTTATGGGTAGACAAAAGCCCAAAAGTTTGACAACCAGTCTTACCAAGGGGTATCATGTTACCTAGTGACTGGGTTGTAGAGGTCAGATAGGCAGTCGCCCCATGTAAAATATTGGTATTTAGCTGCATCGGGCTAGACTGGAAGTCAATCCGAACATAGCAGGGAAAAGGCTAGACAGATTGATCGGTTTTGATGCTGTTAGCATTAAAATGATTGCTAAGATAGTAAGTAAGACTTTCAGATCAAGATTGAATCGCATGTCGTAACAATGAGCCTACCGCCAATAATTCGGGTCAGCTCATCAACTCCAGATAAAGACGTTAATAAAACTGCGATAGCAGTGCGGTCTGGGTGGAAACGAGATTGCTTTGGTATAAGCCCGGCCGTAAAGGTCACATCGATTTATAATTACGTCAGATTTTTTTTTATCTATGGAATATACCGCGATTCGGACCAACCCATTTAGCGGGTACTTTACCTCTTTTGCAAGAGATACAGAGATCATCATCTGCCTAGCCTTTTCTCAACTATATTGGGGTCGGCTTCCAGCCTAATTACCAGCTGCAGCTGATTACCATTTCACACCTATCTCTATATCTTTTGCACGTCAAGCCGTTTGTCCCAACGGCTTGACGTGCAAAAGATACAGACATACATATAAAAAAATAAGTTTAAAAAACTGTAATTCAACTACGAAAAAATAAAATTGATCTAAAAGTACGAAACAAGGAAATATTTGAGACAGAAAACAAGACATAGGTACAAAAATGATCACAGTAAAGCCGTGGTCGCATGCTATTATAGTTTTGGAGGTGTTCCTGGCACCCACTTGGTATACAGGCATACGACCACCGCTATACCTTGACCTTTCCCTTTGGCTTTGCCGTAGTCGGGTAAAAAGCAAAATCTACACTCGAAATAACGTAAATATAACAAGGTTTATATTTCGTTTTTATGAAGATTTTTGTGAAATGGTCTAAGTTTCTGAATGAGAATAGCTTCCTGAAAAAAACTAGACAGTCTACTAAAGATTGCTTTTAGCGATAAGACTGCCCATTGTGTCATCCTATATAAAATTTCTACATTCATATCTGTAATCCACAAAGTGTACAGACGCAGCACATCAAGCTACTACAATCTGTTAAGATTTTCACTTTATTTCTAAAGCATTAGGTTCAAGGTTGATTGGGAAAATTTGACAGTTTCTAACTTTACAATTTTTACAATACTTATTGAACATGCACTCTCGTCTTCATAATATCACAAAAAAAAAAAATTGGGCTTCACCGCAAACCAGAATAGTCTAAAAGCCAGTTTCCCGTAATTAAAAACGTTCAAAATCTAGTCCCAATCTCATCTCAGAGTCTCAGACAGATAGAATACTCTAATGTTATGTACGTAGACGTACCATAAAAATCAACGACAGTCAAATGTCAAAAATTAAGTAAATTAGAGGTAGTTTTGACAGATTGAGACTGCGATTTGAATGCGAACGTTCTTGAAAACACTGGAAGCCAAGCCAAACTCGTTATAAAATAAACCAGCATATTCAGTCGTAAGAAACTCAGCAGTTGTTGAAACACGTGCGGGAAAAACCCAGAGCCCTTTCAAAACATTTTCTTTCACTGAGTTAACTATAGGGACTTTATTAGATTTCCTTCTGTTCCAAGTTATGAAGCATTTCAAAAACCAACTCATTTCCGAGTATTCCGTCTGACGGTTTATTTCTCAATGTAAAGTTAAGACAAAGTCAAAAGGTCAAGTATAAGGAAATAATTCTTATATAGGGCCGTATTTAAATATCACATCGGCTTTTGGAAAAGGGAGAGGCTCGGGGCAAAATAATAACAGCCGCACAGGTTGGTTCGTGGATGGGTGACCATCCATTGCATATCGAGACCGTGCCTCGGAAAGAATGTTAAACCACTAGTCCTGGCTGTCGTACGTCGATCTTTGACAGTCGTTACGGGTAGTCTTAGACATGGGTAGCTCGCGAATGAGAGATAAAATTGAACTAGCTCTTTAATCACAATCTACCTAGCTCTCAGCAGTCGCTCAGTCATTCACGGAATAGCTCACTAGCTCATTTAGCTCATTGACTCTGTTACTCTATGCGAGTAACGAGTGGTACCGACGGCGGCACGACGAAACGTCGACAGCGGCCGACAATGCCCGAACTTCCCCGAGATACCGACGGCGACGCGACGAAACGCCGATAGCGGCCGACAATGCCCGAACTTCCCCGACGAACAGGTGATCGATTTTGCATTGTACTTATTTAGCTCACGGCTAAGTAATAACAGCCGCACGGGTCGATCGATCAGGTTAAGCTACGCTTGCCGCGGTTGGTCCGTGGATGGGTGACCATCTTCACATACCAAGACCCCGTGCCTCGAAAAGCACGTTAAGCCGTTGGTCCCGGCTGTCATTCGTGGATCTTTGACAGTCGTTACAGGTCGTCAATAGCCCGAAAGTCTGACCACCAGTCTTACTAAGGGGTATCGTATTACCCAGTAACTGGGTTGTGGAGGTCAGATAGGCAGTCGCTCCATGTAAAATACTGGTATTCAGCTGCATCCGGTTAGGCTGGAAACCGACCCCAACATAGTTGGGAAAAGACTAGGCAGATGATGACTTAAGCTTACTGACCGACTCTTCGGCTCAATACGTCGTAGTAAAATAACTTTTATAGTCGTTGTCTCAAAAGTAAAAATACTTTAGCACTTTTACATTATAAGTATGAAAATCCTTAGGGAATAATAGTTTGTGATTGTGTAAACAAAACAAACGTCGTTATTTTCTTAAAAGTACTCAAATTGTTTCGGCGGAATATCGTGTCATTCGTGTCGCTTGTAGCGCAGTTTAGTTTTAGTTTCTCAGTTAAAAGTTTAATTATTAGTTGTAGTTAGTTAGAATTCTAAATGATATACGCCCATTCATTACATTATACTGTCAAAAAAATAGCTTTTTTAAATATTTATTCATCTAGATGAATAAATATTTAAAAAAGTGGATTGTCAATCTAGATTGACAATCCTAAGCCTGTTCAAGTATGAAGGAAAATCATTGGCTTTCATAATTTTAATATTTAGTTGCAATAAAAACAAAACAAGTAAAGAACTTCAAAGATTTTATAGAGCCACTGAGCTAGTTGTCTCGTTTGACTTGTGTAAAGTAGCGCGGCTCAATTTGATCTGTAGCTCGCAAGTAAGTCAATTGAGCTCAAGAGTTATAAGAGTTATTCGGTGAGCTAAAGAGCTAAAACAGTGATATAGCTCTTTTGATCAAAAGAGCTATATCTCTCTTTTCTTTTCAGTGAGCTACATTTCGCATGTCCTGAGGTCCAAGTCTGTGAACAAGTCTTACCAAGGGGTATCGTCAAGGGGGAAGGGCGAAGGGGGGTGAGGGGGTGCAGTCAAGATGGAGCAACTGCCTATCTGACCTCCATAATACAGTTAGGGTTGTGGAGGTCAGATAGTCAGTCGCTCCAAGTAAAATACTGGTATTCTGGTTACTGGAAGTCAATCCCAACATAGTTGGGAAAAGCCTAGACAGATTGATTGAGCGAGTTTGAAAAAAAAAATTGCATAGTGTCTGTTACTATGAGTAGTGAGAGAGTGGAAAATGATGAATGTACCTGTCACTACACACTAATTCCATGCATTCACATGAATACATGGAATTAGTAAGTAGGTACCTACTAAATTAAGCCCCTTGTGTGACAAAAGTGGGCTTGACAACGAATATTCTAAAAAGTTGTTACCTACTACTCCGATAATGTCGTAATTATTATTGGCCATATAAATATTATTATAATAACTAAGATTACGTTGGAGGGTGTGAGGCCAGGCCTCCGAGATGAGGGTCATCTGGCGACCTTTTTATCACTGTTATCAATCCGGAGTTCTCCGTATGTTCTACAATAATATTTGTGTGTGTTCGACTGGCGTGTGTAAAGATAAGTTAGAGAAGGTTAACTTCGTTGAATGTTTGTCATGGTCCCGTTTGAAAAAGCCAAAATAAATATATTAAGATGAAAATAATTTGTGCAAAACTTAGAGATTATTTGAGGCAATTGCATTTTATTCACAAGGGTGAAGTGAGTACGTATGGGATAGGAGAAAAAGACGATTTGTTCAATAACTTGGTATAATTGCCAAAGTCCACACACGTAAGAACACGTATAAAAGAAGAACGGAAGGTGAAAAGTCTACACAAGGAATAGATATATAGTTTATTCTAAAAATACGATATAATTATGCAAGGAAAAATAGATTTTCCATTGACATGATAAAACCTACTGACATTGAGAAAAAAAAAGTGGTCATAATGAATTAGGGCCCAGAATGCCTTGCGAATTTCAGCCGTGATAAAAGGCTATAATTTTATCAGTTCACCTACGAGGGCGACACTGAAAGTTCTTAGAAAATAAAAAACTGAACATAATAGCAAGTTATTAGTTTTGGCTGATGACCCAGTAATTCCACGTCTGACGTCGCCAAGTAGACGATTGTTTGCTTGGCGGTGTGCGACGAGGCGTTATCGTAGTGAAGGAGGATCCAGTGTCTTAAGTCTTTTACTTAATCTTTATTACAAACAATGTTAATTACAGGTTATGGCGTTGGCAATAAAGTAATATCCGATAGATATATTGTTATGTCACCAATATGTCTTTAAACAAATTTAAGTACTACTACAAATATGTTTTTAAAGAACTTTGAAATATTTTCTCCTCCGCTGTGTAAAGTTATGACATCTACCTTCATGCACTACCTTCGTCGAACGTAGGCACTTAGTTCAAAAAATCTCAAGCGGGAAAAGTATAATAACCTTATCGGAAATTATATTTTTGAGCCGTTTGGGGTTGAAACCCTCGGGCCGTGGAGTCCGAGTGCTCATGGCTTGTTCAATGAAATCTCTAAACGGCTGGTTGACTTCCCGTGACCCAAGGGCTGGCCTTGACCAGAGGATAAGTATTGCCATACAACGTGGCAAAGCCGCCAGTCTCTTGGGTACAGTACCGGTCGACAACGATGCGGAGGAATATAATTTCGACGCAATATTTTAGTTTTTTAATAGTTTTAGTTAGGTTTGGATATTTTAATTTTAATACAATTACATCTATCAATTTAACCAGTTCAAGAGTTAGTTAGCTAGTTCCCCAATTCCAAGATAAATGTTGAAATGTCTTGTCTTAATGAATAAGAAGTTCCTTAGCTCAACCAGCGGGGTAACTGTGTAACACACTAACATAGCAATGGCTTTCATTTTGACAGTTCCACAACATTCATTGCGTTATGTACGTTGTTGAGCAGACAAATTTTTCGAACATGCATATGTTCGAAAAATTTGTCTACTCAACGCAGCAATGGATTGGCAATATCCTTCAAAATTATTCAGAGATTGTGATTGAAAATGTGTTACACGATTAGGGTGTTGCATAACGTTATATAATGTAAACAGGCATTCAAGTCCATAATTTTCTCATTGCCATGTCCACTAGAACTTCTGCTATCTCCCTGCCCAATACCCATAACGCAATGAATCGGCACTCGGCAGCGACTGATCGATCGCGATGTGAAAATAGACTCGTATTAAATAGAAGAGCGTTGCGACCACGCGGCCAGTTGCATACATCACGCACTATGTACATAGTTACAGTGTTTGATGTATGCAACTGTTGGCAACACACGAGGGGGAATGAGGGCGGGCGTTGATTACATTGTGGATAATGTACAGACCAGCACATCAAGCTACTACAATCTGTCAAATTTCTTTAATAGATTATAAACTTTATCGGTAAATCTTTAAGGTTCAAGGTTGATCGGAAAAATTTGACAGTTTCGGGTAGCTTGACCTGCTGGCGTCTGTATATCGAACGAAGAGACTGCTGGTTGCCTGGTTGGCGGCCGTAACAGTGGTGGTTATGCTTTATGAACTATTTCAAATTATTTTTTTGGGGTACCCGGTTGATTCCCTTCCCAGGTGCCAAAAGAATACATATTAAGTCATCATTATTTGCCTAGCCTTTTCCCAACTATGTTGGGGTCGGCTTCCAGTCTAACCAGATTCAGCTGAATACCAGTCTTTTACATGGAGCGACTGCCTATGATACCCATTGGTAAGACTGGTTGTCAGACTTTCGGGCTTCTGACGACCTTTAACGACTGTCAAAGATCCACTAATGACAGCCGGGACCAACGGCTTGACGTGCAAAAGATACAGAGGTACAAATAAAAAAATAAGTTTAAAAACTGTAACTCGACTTCGAAACAATCAAAGTGATCTAAAAGTACGAAACAAGGAAATATTTGAAACAGAAAACAAGACATAGGTACACAAATGATCACAGTAAAGCCGTAGTCGCATGCTATTATAGTTTGAAGGTGTTCCTGGCACCCACATGGTATACAGGCATACGACCCCGCTATACCTTGACCCTTCCCTTTGGCTTTGTCGTAGTCGGGTAAAAAGCAAAATCTACACTCGAAATAACGTAAATATAACAAGGTGGTTTATATTTCGTTTTTATGAAGATTTTTGTGAAATGGTCTAAGTTTCTGAATGACAATAGCTTCCTGAAAAAAAACTAGACAGTCTACTAAAGATTGCTTTTAGCGATAAGACTGCCCATTGTGTCATCCTATATAAAATTTCTACATTCATATCTGTAATCCACAAAGTGTACAGACGCAGCACATCAAGCTACTATTCCTGTAATAGATTTTCAACTTTATCCGCTGTCCACGACAGCAGCCGAAGATTGCCGGAGGTGCCCGAACAGTCCCTATGTATTATTATGAAACACGTTCGCCGTCTCACGACAGCAGCCGAGGATTGCCGGAGGCGCCCGAACAGTACCTATGTATTTTTACGAAACACGTTCGCTGTCACACGACAGCAGCTGAAGATTGCCGGAGATGCCCGAACAGCCGATCGATTCTGTAAAAATCTCACCGTGAAAAGTTAGGTGTTAGCTTAGAGTGAGCTGTCAAGGTGTCAATCCCTAGCATTAGTTGGAATGACAGCTCACTCCACGGTCACTTCACCTAAGTTTTCACGGTGAGATGGTTACAGAATCGCACTGCAGTACCTATGTATTTTTTTTTTTTCCTTGTCTTTTTTATATGTGTGTACATAAATGATTAAATAAATAACGCAATGAATGTTATTGAACTGTCAAAATGAAAGCCATTGCTACTGATAGTGTGTTACGCAATTACCCCCCGAGATATTTTATTGGAACGAAGTTCCAGTAGGAGTTGACTGGTAGTAATCGTCACGTAAGGATAAAGACTGAACTCTCTCTGTTTTTTTCTATTATACACGAGGGTGCGTGCGGATCTTCGTTCCTGATTTTAATTAATTGGTCCGCATGTTCAGAAGAAGACTGTGAGACGATCGGATTAATTACTCGGTATTCAAAAGGAACCTATCTAACACCCCGGCGTGAACAATGCATTCAGACTAACAAGTAAAAAAAAAAATCACTTACTTTTTAGTTATTCGAGAAAAGAAGAACACCATTTTGATTTCCTTGTTTACCGCTCCAATAGTTTGATTGCCTGTAACAAGAAAATATGTTATTTATTAAAGCGTTATGAACACATATCCGGTGAACAAAAGCGGAAACACACTGTCGCCTCTTCAGACACGACGTTATTAGCTACACACATTACATACATGTTGTTGTTGTTTTTTTTTTACTTTTATGGAAAATTTTGTGACAAAAGATGATTATATGTATAAAGGGGAAAATATGGACACCACTGTAGGTAGGGTAGTGTAGGGTAGGGTACGTAACCTAAATCGGTAGTTAAATAGGTGCTCTCTTATTAATAAAGTTATGCAACCCTTAAACCTCGAAAATGTATAGTTATGGTTCATGGTTATATACCCAGTGTGGTTTGGTTGGTTTATGGTGGTGGTTTGTGGTATGGCTGGATATCATCATCTTCCTGCCCTTGTCTCATGTTACTCGGGGTCGGCGCAACACGTTTTCTTCTCCCATCCTCTCCTGTCAACCGTCACGCTATCATTCCCTCCCTTCTCTTTCATATCACTCCTCACACTTCTTTTCTTTTCTTTGGTCTTCCTCTGCCCCTCTATCCATCAACATTTATATTCATCATTCTTTTATTCACATTTTCTTTCAACGTTTCTATCACTGGTGCCACTTTCAAACGTCCCCTTATTTACTCATTTTTTACTTTATCCATTTTCGTCACTCCATTTCGACATTCTCATCTCCGCTGCATGCAATCTTTTTTCAAACGTTATTTTCACGGTGGATAAACTCCATGTTTAATAATAAGAGAGTAAGCTACCAATTTAAAGTAAAACACGTAGAGAACCTGTTTTTCTCGCAATGGAAACAATGTTTTGCGTCGTAGGCGTTCGAAATGCAAAAAAATAATCAAAAACGGTATCAAATGTATACTTTTTTTTTTTCTGGGTGGGAAATCATCATATGACTTCTCCCGCTCTGGGCGGAGCAGGAGGGCGTGTCAGACTTTTACTGACTAAAACCCACCCGTGTTCCTTCAGTTGCCTATGCCAGGGACCACGGTATGTCTTTCGAACAACCCGCGGCCCTGGCAGGCATCGGCCCTAACGGACCCCGTCACTTCGTGCTGACATCTTTTTGAGGCGCGCGTGGAACACAACGCGTTGTCGACTCGGGCCTGGTCCTTGCCGGGCGGCGAGCTGCCCATTGCTCGCCGCCCGCAAGCCCGCGCCTACGGTGGCCGGGAGTCGGCTGGTGACTCCCGACGTCCAGGGCGTCTCCTGCGGTGACTAGGGGCTTGAGGGCCCAGAGATAGTCTTTCCCTCACGCGCTCCGCCTCCTCCTTTGCGAGCATTACTGCTTCGCAGAAGGAGGTGACGGCTTCCCATGCACTCTCGCTCCGTACCATGGCCTGGACCAGGGCCGGACGCGAGAGATCGCCGCCGCCGATCGCCGCCACGAGGACGCGGCGGTGCTCCGCCCAAGTCGCGCAGACCTCCACCGTATGCTCCACCGTGTCCTCCGGGCGATCCACACAGTGGTGACACCCTGGCGTTTCCTCCCGCGTTATCCTGAACAGGAACCTCCCGAAACAACCGTGTCCGGTGAGGACCTGCGTCAGGCGGAAGGTGAGGGCGCCGTGGCGCCTCTCCAGCCACTCCTCAAAGAGGGGACTTATCGCCGCAATTGTGGCGTACCCAGCACTGGGTTGCGACAATCGCACTCTCCATGTCGCCATGAGATCCCGCCGGAGCTCTGTCCGCTGTACCGTGATTTCTCGCGGCAGCGGAGTTACGCCCCGGCGTTTTGCCTCCTCTCGCCACTCCCATATGTGGGCGAGGGCTTTTGCCTCCAGATCCCATGGCGGCAATCCGGCAAGGAGGCTCGCCGCCTCAGCGGAGACCATGCGGTATCCTCGGATCAGCCGGACGGCCATGACCCTTTGGGACGCGTTCAACCGGCGGACTGGTCGCCGCCTCAAGGAACGCGCCCACACCGGTGCCCCGTAAAGGGCCGTGGACCGCACGACCCCCGCATATAGCCTCCGGCAGGAGGCGTTTGGACCCCCTAGATTGGGCAGGAGCCGCCTCAAGGCAGCCCCGGCCCGCTCCAGTTTGGGAGCCAAACGTCGGAAATGCTCCACGAAATTCCACCGGCTGTCGAGGACGAGTCCCAGGTACTTCATCGTCGACTCGACGCCGATGTGAACCCCCCTACCGTTATTTGGGAACCCGACGGTGGCGCGTCCCGAGGACCATGAAAACACATGGCCTCGGACTTGTGCAGGGCCACCTCGAGTCCCAATTGCCGGATCCTCTCAACGATTGTCGCAACCCTGCGTGTCGCTATTTCGGCCGCTGCCTGGTGCGACCTCCGCTAGGACCAGCGTGTCGTCAGCGTAGCAAACCACGCTGACGCCGCTAGGGAGGTCGGCGCGCAGCACCCAGTCGTACCCGATATCCCACAGATGCGGCCCCAGGACCGATCCCTGTGGGACACCGCACGACATCTCTCGCCGGTCCCACTCTCCCCGGTGACCGGGGTAGACGACGACTCTGTCCGTCAAATAGGCCTCGACAATGCGACAGAGGTAGGTCGGCATCCGGTGATACCGGAGTGCCTCCCTGATGCAACTCCAGGGCAGGGTATTGAAGGCATTGGCGATGTCTAGAGACACCGCCAAGACAACCCCACCCCGGGCCACGGCATCCCCCGTCGTGAGGGCTCGCACGCGCATGATGGCGTCCACCGTAGAGCGCCCCCTGCGGAAACCAAACTGGCTTTCCGCCAAATCCGGCCCCACCCGCACCAGCCGCCCGACAAGGCGGTCTGCATCAACAGTTTTTGTTCAATCTAGCAATCATATTTCGGTAGTGGCCATCGAAACCTAAACTCTAAGGTGGGCCAATAGATGTGTCCAGAAGTGTATATACACAGACAAGAAAATCAACGGACTAAATTCCAGTAACAGGCACTGACCGGCTCGGTGTTGCGTCGAGTTGCAAATTGAGTTATTCGGGATATGTCAGGTTAGGTATTTCGCGCCATGTGAGGGCGTTACACACTGATATTGGAAAATGTTCCTGTATACTGTATACAGATTTACTGTTTTTCGTTAATTATCTGAGAGGTA
This sequence comes from Apamea monoglypha, assembly GCA_911387795.2. NCBI lineage: Eukaryota > Metazoa > Arthropoda > Insecta > Lepidoptera > Noctuidae > Apamea > Apamea monoglypha. Next base: position 7,967,600 of record OU426935.1, on the reverse strand, counting down.
CTGTGAAACTGTCTACGAGGTTCAGGGTACGGGGAGGAATCTATTAAACCACGGTTTATCATGTATGTTCAATATATTCTTATAAATCATTCCGTGGGAATATCGGGATAGAAAGTATCCTATTAATAATAATTGTATGTTATTCCTGGTTATAAGCTATCTGTGTGCCAAATTTCATCCAAATCCATACAGTTTGAGCGTGAAGAAGTAACAAACATACAAACACACACACGCACACACTCACAAACTTTCGCCTTTATCTATATATTAATATAATGTGGTTCTTAGATTTGCAACTCTACTTATTCTACACAATGACGCGCTGTCTACTCTCTAAGCTTATCCTCAATACTTGTCTTATTTTCTAAATATGAATGAGTGTTTATAATTATATATTATAAAATATTCGCGGAGGCCAGCACCCTAATTGCGAAACACATTTTCAATCACAATCTGAATCATTTTGAAGGATATTGCTAATCCATTGCTTCATATGTTCGAAAAATTTGTCTGCTCAACAACGTAAATAACGCAATGAATGTTGTCGAACTGTCAAAATGATAGCTATTGCTACCTACTGATAGTGTGTTATACAATTACCCCGCTGTTATTAAAGCCATTTGTCAGTAATCGTGAGCTCAACTTAGAACTTGAGGAGCTCAATATTTAGATTTTCACCCCCTAAAATACTGAAACTTGGGTACCTACTGATAGTTTTTTCACGGCTGAAGAAAGCTGGTACAAATATAGATTTGGCAATTCATCAGTTGTTTATTTAAAACCGATTGCGATTACAAACGTCTACACTGTCGCTGGCCGGTTGTTTGTTTTAAAACTATTAATAAAATTATAATTATTGAGAACAACAAAGCCTGATGAACTTTGTTAATTCTCAAATGGAAGTGTAACAAATTGCAATGCAAGTCATATGCTGCTTCAACATTATTGTATGCCATAGGCAAGAAAATGCAATTTGATAAAAAAAATAATTACCTGGCCGTACAGTCCACAAGTAAGTATTAGTCATAGACTGTCCATGTTTTCCTGTTTGTATTTTCCCTTCTTTTACGAGGGCTCGTGAGTCGGGAGTTTACAAAAAGTCTGGAAAAATCACCAGACTTACAGACGTAAAATGAAAAACAACCGTCCATTTAATATAATTACAGACGGCCGGCATGGCCGTCCGACGCCCTAGCTAATTGATGGATGCATGTACGTAAAAACCGGGGATTGATGTACCTATGATGTATCGAATATCAGAGGGGAATTTCTCGTACTTTTAAAAACGTTCACAGTCTGATCTGTCTCAATCTGTCAAAAATACCTCTAATTCCTCTATATTTTTGACAAGTTTTTGAAATTTGTTTGTCGCTGAGATGAGACTGCAACTAGATTTTGAACGTTTTCCACATCGAAATATTGGTAAAGTATGAAGTTTGGTAACATGGCCATGTGATGCGGAGGATTGAAGAAAATGTTGTGAGGAAAATGTTGTATGATTGTGAATGGCTATAAGAGTAGGGGAAGACTAAAGAAACGAGGGATAGTCTGTGTGAGAGATGATATGGCTAGGGATGAATACCGAGACGACGACTTATAGATAAGAATGGAAGAAAAATACATGTGCACTCTGAAACCAGATACATTGGGATAAGGGCGGGAGAATGATGATCAGGTTTGGTAATGGTGGTGTGGTGTATGGTGTTTGTGCAGGAAGTAGGCATCTATACTGATAATGTGTCCGTAGTGTCCATTCGTAGTTATGGGCTGACATAATACAATTGAAATTGCCATATAAGATGAACTTGGAAAAATTTGTAAATGCAATAATTTATGGAGGAACAGGATGGAAGCTGTTGAAGGTTCATTGAAAAAGGATGCTCCTCCGAACGGACCCGTCGGGTGTTGTGTCTCTCGGGCTGCTGCCCAAAGGTTTCTGTATACCTATACAGTATTTTATTTTAAGCTTATAGCTTCTGGCCGTTACTTCGACTCCATCTATCTTAATTTTTTTTATAATTTGACGTGTAAAAGTGATTCCGAGTTCCTATTTAGAGAATAAATAATCTCCTTTCATTTCTGCGCCCACGTGGTAGTCAACTATACTATAAAACATTCCCTATGACACTCGACAATAGTGCAGCTTTCCGCCAGTGAAAGAATTTTTGAAATCGGATCAGTTCTTCCAGAGATAACCTCCTACATCCAAAATTTTGAACTGTACCTCTTTTTAATATTAGAAAATTCGAAGACATGAGAGTAACATCCACCAACCCGCACTGAGCCCGCGTGGTGGATTAGGGTCCGCTCCCACTCACAGAGAGGAGGCCTGTGTCCCAGCAGTAGGAACATTATAGGCTGTTTTTGTTTAAAATATTAGTGTAGACAAGCCGGTGCCCATCGGTAAAAATGGCAAACTTCTACACGAACTTTCATCCCCTGTTTAAACCAATTAGAGGATGAATTTCTACAAATCCTTCCTTATTGCTCACCTTTGTTACGTTAGAAAATTTCATGTTTCTACACCCAGCGATTTAGACTGTGCATTGTCTGTCAGTGAATTCAGATTTTTATTAAGTGGAGCTTTTAATACCAACGTCCATACTTAAAAAAATAAACACTTTAAAAATTGCGGTAATTAATGTTTAGTTTAGTATGTATGAACGCAATACTATTTCCGTTTGAAGGAAACGCCCTTCGTTGATTCTAATATACCTATTATAGCGTATAGTTTACCGCGCGAACTGTTTTACCTGTATACCTGCGCGGCAAACTGTGTTAGCGCGGTGCAAGATTCTAAGAGGTCAATAGCGACATCTATACTGCAATATACTTACTACGTACTTGTTTTTTTGAAGATAGATGTCGCCACACGTCACACGACAATAGTTTCTCTTGTGGGCTTTAGAGGACTTCTGAGCGTGTAGTTCTGGGTTGGATCCCCAGGTGGGGCAGTGGACAATATTAGACATATTGTTTATGTACACCTTATAGTTACAGATATAAAATTAAGTATGATGCCCAGAGTTGTGGTAGCGGGTTTTTGGAATTTGTAGTAGGTTAGTTGTGCAATCTAGGCTTTCTAATCCACTTATTACTATCTATGTCTTCTCCATTGAGTTTAACAAAACTGAGGGCCTAGACAAGTCGCAATCGTTTTCGAAGCGTTTAGTATTTATACAACGACTTTTAACGGGATGGTTTTATGTTTTAATCCTCTTAGAAGCTTTAAGACAGGATTGGATCTAAGCTTTTCGGTAGCTTATATCAATCCAGGACCAGTCGTGGCCCAGTGGTAACGGCCGCGACTTACGTGTTGTAGGTCGTAGGTTCAAACCCAGACAGGCGCTTTACTTTGTGTAAATTATTCCATCACCACTGCTCTCAAAACGGCGAAGGAAAACATGGTGAGGAAACCAGCATATCCTAGAAACAAAAATTCGAAAACATGTGACATAAATCTACCAAACCGCACTGGGCCCGCGTGGTGGATTACGGCTCACTCCCTCTCATAGCGAGGAGGCCTGAGTCCCAGCTTTTGGAACATTATAGGCTGTGATCATATAGTTGGTAACAGATATTTTTAGCTATTCGCTTCATATCTAACAAAATATATTATCTTATCAAAATATGACGTTTTATAAATATTTCTTCCGTCTCTTCACTTCTTATTTGAGTTCGGAGGAAAATATCATTCTATGACGTCAGAACAGTCAGCTGTTTACACTTTCAATCAAAAATTACGCATTTGCGAATTGTTATCTGAAACAAATAGGCATTTGTTATGCCTTGATGCTGGCTTAAAACATTTGATGGCAAGTTGATAGCGGATGATAAAAATCATGTCACAAATGGCCATGATTTTCTACTTCAAGCTGAAAACAAACAATACCTATTGTGTATCTTTGAGTTGGACATAGTCCTAGGATTAGTGGTCCCGGCTGTCATTCGTGGATCTTCGACAGTCGTTACGGGTCGAAAGAAGCCCGAAAGTCTGACAACCAGTCTTACCAAGGGGTATCGTATTACCCAGTAAACCTCGATAACTCAAAAATTACTTTTTGTGGGTCGAGTCCTTTCTGCTAAACTACGTCCACTTGATTCATATTTCGACTCACACAAAAACCCTAATACACAACAGGATGTGATAACGACAAGGATCTGATAATAAAATATTGTTTTTATAAGATACAATGTAGAAAACTGTGCATTCAAGCTTCAAGCTGTGACAGTTAACATTTAGTCAATAGTTCTTTGTGTTACTATTATTAAACCATACTTCTTTCTGGTAATTGAGGGGCTTGTGGCTAAGTAATAATAGCCGCACGGGTCGATCGATCAGGTTAAGCTACGCTTGCCGCGGTTGGTTCGTGGATGGGTAACAATGTTCATATACCAAGACCCCTCCGTGCCTCGGAAAGCACGTTAAGCGGTTGGTCCCGGCTGTTATTCGTGGATTTTTGACAGTCGTTATGGGTCATCAAGTAGCTCAGTCGCTCCATGTAAAATACGGGTATTTAGCTGCATCCGATTAGATGGAAGCCGACCCCAACATAGTTGGGAAAAGGTTAGGCAGGTGATGATGACCTAAATCTATTGTTTTTCACTTCGGCGTGATTCCGAAACAAATGAACAAATAAAAGATATTCTAAACTTCTGCATATTATTTGCCTAATACTGACACATCGATGATTAATTAATTATTATTGACAAATAACAAAAACAACGCATCTAAATATTCTATAATAGATCATTTATCTATTCAATATATTTATTTAAGCTGACGAGTTTGTTTGTGTGAACGTGCTAATCTCTAAAACTACTAGTCGGATTTTAAAAATTCTTTATACATTTGATAGCCCAATTCTTGTGGCAGGTTATAGGCTATAGGACTACAACACCACGGTACGACCCTTAGGAGGCGAGCAAAAAGCAAAAAAGTCAGAAAGAAGTTTGGAAAATTTCTACATTTTTATCAGTAATTTATATGGTGCACAGTCACGAGCACTAATATGTCAACACTTGGAAACTATCCATAGCGATTTTTGCGTGAAATAACGAAAACAACAATGACTATGGGCTCGAAAATACTATGTACGTAACAACACAAAGTTTCATTAAAAAATAAAGGAGCAAAACGCTTTTGAATAAAGCCAAATTTATACATACATATGCTCGTGACTGTACATAATAAAGAGTATTCTATTCTAAGAATGCTAAGCTAAAATGTTTTATGTTAAAACAAGAAACTTTACGCGGACAAAGTCGCGGGCAGAAGCTTACTGTTACTTATAATTATCAATTTAAATAATAGCCATCAAATTAGTAAGTATTGGACCTTTTCACCCGGATTTAAACACACAGATAAGTTTATAAAGTCGAGTACGCAGCTGTACCAGTACCTATTATAATTCGTTTTTGTCGCATTTTCTTATCAGCACATAATACTATGGAATATTTGCGATTTATTTCTATTTTAAACTCGGGCGCACGTTTATAAATAACGATTCATTTTATTGATAATACTTTATACAAGATCAAATTAAATTTAATTAGATAGCGAAACTCTACAGATGTCATGGGTATCGATATTTAGACATGATCTTGACTTTCCGACTTTATTTTTATGCCCTAACTGTAGCCATTTCAATTAAATGTGTGATGAATTGATGAAGCAGAATTCTGAGCTAAGGTTTTCTTTTCCTAGGTATATAAATTTAATACATTAGGTTAATTAATAGTTAAGTAAACTTTAAACACTATCTCATGCACGTCAGGTGCCGTAATATGTCAGCATGATTCCAGTGAAAGAGAGAGACGGGGCTATACATGACCGATTAACCGATAGCACCATCCCTTTTTCACATTGGAATCGTGATGGCATTAAAACTCCGAAATACGACCTCAGTAGAGAGGTAGCTGTCACTAATGTCAACTGTCACGTCACCACGAATGGCGCGAAACAATTAAAAGTGAAGCGTGCCTGCATGCACGAGAGCCGTGGTGTACTGGTGAGCCAGTGTAGTGATAGATTCAGCTAAAATACGGAATCAACAGAATTCGACAGGTAGGTACAGCTACTCCATAAGCTAATGGTTGTAGTTGTATCTAATTTACCTACAATAGCAATCAAACATACCTACAATTCAGATAAACGAAAAAAAAAAAAAACTGAAACAATAAATAGTTTTTGCAAAATATCTCTTTAGGTAGGTATGTTGTAAGAACGAAGAAAAATGTGTTTTGAAACAGAACTGGCCCGAAAATAAATAAACAAAAACAAACGTCTCCATTATCCCATTTTTATTTTCTCATTCTGATTTCTACCTGAATAATGGGTGAAAAATCTCAAGAATTTTCTAAACTTTTCACTTCATCATGTAATATTGGAAAATATATGAGCTCCCGATGTCCTAAGAGAACTATTTACTGTAAAAGCACTCAGCTACCACTAGGCTGGTACTTCTCCGGTACTTTAGTGATACTATGGTACTCTAGAGAGTACCATCACACGGGTTCTTCATCGGCAGATAATGTACTTTGAATGTTTTTTAAAAGGTATCATAGACAAGATAATAAAGAGTGGGTTGTCTATGTTATCTATCTACATCTACTTATACCTACTAATAATAAAGGTGAAGAGTTTGTTTGTTTGAACTTGAACGCGCTAATCTCGGGAACTACCAGTTGGATTTAAAAAAATATTTTTGCATTTTGTAGCCCAATGTTTGAGGAAGGCTATAGGCTACTTAACATCACGCTAGGATAATTAGGAGTCAAGCAAAAATAAAAATCAAGTCAGAAAGAACGGTAAGCGAAGGTCGGGGAACAAGAAACTTAACGCAGGCGAAGTCGCGAGCAGCAGCTAGTAGAAAATAAATTGAAAAATATGACGTGTAGACTTTCACGCTCGCGTTTTGTTATACCTAAATAAAGTAAATAATACACAGTGGTTAATTACCTTATGTTTACATAAACTGTAGCTACGCAGGTACTATTTACCATGTACAGACGCCAGCAGGGCAAGCTACCCGAAACTGTCAAATTTTCCCAACCAACCTTGAACCTTAATGCTTTAGCGATAATGTTGAAAATCTATCACAGAAATTTTACAGATTGTAGTAGCTTGATGTGCTGGCGTCTGTACTTGTAATACCTTACAGTTGCGTTATTGTAATGCTTACTACATATTATAATGGTCGAGGTGTAGCTACATACATAGGTGTATTCAGAACGAAAATATTGAGTCTATCATTTTTTTTTTAATAATAGTTCTTCTGAGATTTGTCAGGACCAGAAAGCGTGTTTGCTAATTAAATAACGGAAAACATGCCTGGTTTAGAATCTTTTAAGGGAGGGAGAATAGTAAAGACTATTCTGAGAAATAAAGTTTGGCTGTTCTTGGTCCGGAAATCGTTTGCCTCATTCTTGTCTAACTCTGATTTTTTATTTGATAGACCAAAATGACAGCTAAATGTAAACTAAATAATGTCACGTTGACAAGGAAAGGTCGATCGTAGCACAGCTGTCATTTTAGTCTATCAAATAAAAAATCAAAATAATTTGAAAGGTCTTGTTGAAAACCAGCGCGCTGTGCAGCGTCAGATACCAGTTGTCTGGCAATTGGTGCAGCCGCGAGGCACACATTACTGTTTTATTTATTTTTATTGTGTGCCCTTAGCCTATGACAAATAAAACTTTCTTTATCCTTTCTTTTGAGGGGTTCGTGGCTAAATAATAATAACCGCACGGGTCAGCACTTGCCGAGGTCGGTTCCTAGACGGGTTACCATCCCTAACATACCGCACGTTAAGCAGTTGATCCCAGCTGTCATTCGTAGATCTTTGACTGTCGTTACGGGTAGTCAGAAGCCAGAAACTGACCAACAGTCTTGCCATGGGGTATCGTGTTACCCAATAAGTAATTGGATTGTGAAGGTCAGATAGGCAGTCGATACCATGTAAAATACTGCTATCAAGCTGCATTCGGTTGGACTGGAAAAAGGCGAGGCAGCCAGGAGTCTTTCTTTTTCTAACTTTGAAATAATCTTACGCAACATAACAACACTTTTACAAATACCAGACACAATCAGAATGTCCCTCGATAATGGAGCTGCAGCGTTGTCAACAAGTCGCTACGTCACAACGGCCAGTGTTATCAGTGTGCGGTTTCTCGGCTCAGTTACATCATGCTGTTGTTCTGATAACGCGTCTAGATCGCGCTCGGGGCGCTCGGAGGCTCGCCCTATTGACAGATGTAATGACAGATGATATGGTTTTGAGTTGGTTGTTTTTGTGGACAAATTGCAGCTCGCTTCTTTTGTTTTTAAAAGTTCGTGGGCACTTTTAGCTACACGTGCTACCACACCGATTGCTGAGTAGTCGTTAGGTCGTCCCGTGTGCAGGTATCCCAGCTAAATGGAGCGACGACCTTGTTAAGAAGGTGGCTGGGACAGACTGGATACGGAAGGCGGAGGACAGGGTGTTGTGGCGCAGCCTGGGAAAGGTCTATGTTCAGCAGTGGACTGCGATAGGCTGAGTTGATTGATTGATTGTGTGCAGACACAAATCGGACCATGGACGTATTGATGTGACCAGGTTTTGGCGAAGGAAAGTGGTTAAAAAATTGATGTGTCCTCGTTGGCCAGTTGGTTGGCAATCAGGCTATTTTTGATCTTTTATATTGTGGGATCTAACGGTGGGACCACAAGGCAGTAACTGTTCACAATCGTAGATATTTTTAAATAAGACACTTATTAATTCCCCGAAGGAATAGGGAGAGCTTTATTATAAGCAAAAATATCTATACTATGTATCTCTTACCCATGTTTGCAAATAAATTAATGATTTATGATTATAAAGCGATTTTACAAAATAAATCCTACTAATATTGTAAATGCGAAAGTTAGTATGGATGGATTGATGTTTGTTACTCTTTCACGCAAAAACTACTGATCGGATTTCAATAAAACTTTACAGTAACATAGCTTATACATAAGAATAACACATGGGATACTTTTTATTCCGATATTCCCATGGGATCGACACTTATGTGGGTGAAACCGCGGGACGCTGCTAGTAGGTAATAATAATAAATAAACATTTATATATCTCTTCCACAAAGGCGCCTTAAAAATATGAAGACACTAAATCTAATAAATCCTTTGTGGGAGACTGGTATCTGCATTAGGAAAATCCTATCACACAGATTACCAGGCTGTTCGGGCGCCTCCGGCAATCTTCGGCTGCTGTCGTGAAACAGTGAAAGGCGGCGGGCGGCGGCGAGAAGTGCGGCGTGCGGAACGCGGGCGGTCTTCGCTACCGATCTCAGATGACAAAAAAAAAACAAATCCCAAACAAATGGTTCTTCGAGCCGGATCATTTGTTTTTTCCGCCTTTCGCTGTCTCACGACAGCAGCCGAAGATTACCGGAGGCGCCCGAACAAGGCTGAATGACTAAAAAACAACTTAATACAATCATAGTACATACAAATAGCTGTGACAGTTTTTCTTGGCGTGAAGCCCATTTTTAAGTTTTCCAGCACAGAACAGGTCCATCTTATAAGGAACTATCTGAAACCAGTTCCGCAAAGTCTTCTCGTTACCAGTTTGACGTCTTTAAGTTACAAACGGACGCCTGAGCAGTTCATCATACGACCTATTGGTAAACCTGATTGTCAACTTATGGAGATCACTGTAACATGCGTATTTTTAAAAATCTATATGCTTGTATAAAAATAGTTTCTTATACAAATACGACGTAAGAGAGCAGCAAGGAAAGATTTTTGGATGGGTTATGAAAGTTTGTTTAGAATTTTGTTCACTTTTGGCGATGAAAAAACAATCGCGCGGGTTGATTTAAAATAAAGTTGTTAGTTATAGTCTCTGCTACGGCCTCGATCACAGAACACGATAAACATAGAAATACTTACTTAATTCTGTAAACTCAAAAAAGCAATCATTATCGACTGATGGTCAAAGAAAATGTGAAGAGGAAACCATTGTCACGTTTTATGTTTTTTAACCGACTTCAAAAAAGGAGGAGTTCCTCAATTCGACTGTATTTTTTTTGTTTGTTACCTCAGAACTCCGTTATTTTTAAGCCGATTTGCAAAAATTCTTTTTTTATGTGAAATTTTTTTATCAAAATCGGTTCAGTAGTTTGGTTTAAACCAAAATTACGGATAAAAATTCAAGTAAATAAAATTGCGTCGTTTGCTTTTCACAAGTAAAAAGTGAAAAATAAAAACTTTAATTTCGGAAGTCGGTGGTGAAAAACGAAATACAAAAACTAAAGACACCGAATTCCGAAATTAAAGTTATTTTTCACTTTGTAGTGTTTTTATGGAAGTTGATTTTTTTTTGTAAAAAAAAATTTTATGTAAGTATCTATTGGAAAATAAATCTCTTCAGTAAATACTCTCATTGAAGAGGTCTCTACCTATCCCCGATCTTGATTGCTAAAACATTGATGTCGCAGGATAAGTAATTGGAAAATCGTTTTATTATTTTTTGAGAAAAACATCGTGTTTTTTTTGCAAAGAATTGGATTAGTGTATAAAGCATTAATGCAGCCTCATGTAATTGCAACAGCTGTTGGTTTGAAACGCTAAAGAGTGAACGATATGTGCTTAAGAAAATCGTAAAATGAAACAAAAAGCGATCGAAACGAAACCAATTAATCTCAATCATTTGCCGAAAATGTGTTACACAATTAGGCTGCCGGGCAAGCATCTGGCAAAATGTGGGTGAAGTAGGTCCACCTCTGCCTAACCTCTCGAAGAATACAGGCGTGATGTTATGTTATGGAAAGGTAATCCAAAATTATTACACTCCCGTAGAATATTGAAGAACTGTTATGTCCTGTTGCAAGTTAGAGAAGCGGTGATGCAATTAGCTTGCTGTCAGAGAAAATTGAAACAAATGGTACTGGGGATAAAGTTCTTTTTCGAGGAAGTTCTCTAGGTTTATTTATGTATTGTATTGGTTCACCATCATTCTCTAAGACATCAACAGCAGTACATACAAAAGTATAGGCTTACTTTATCTTTATTTAGACATATTATACACTAGCAGCGCTCCGCGGTTTCAGCCGCATAAGTGTCGATCCCGTAGGAATATCTGGGTAAAAAGTATCCTATGTGTTATTCTGATGTATAAGTTATATTATTGTAAACTTTCATCAGAATCCGTTGAGTAGTTTTAGTGTGAAAGAGTAACAAACATCCATCCATCCTCACAAACTTTCGCGTTTATAATAATACGTAGGATAGTAGGGCTTTTTTTTTTTTTTTTTTCTGGTGTGAAATCATCAAATGACCCCTCCCGCTCTGGGTGGAGCGGAAGGGAGTGTCAGACTCTTACCGACTAAAACCCACCCATGTTCCTTCCTTCGCCCTTTATGTTCCGGGGTAGCGGTAACCCTTTCGGACAATCCCGCTGACATGCTAGGATAGTAGGTCTAAAGTCACTTTTGGTGACCGCGTTGTTATAAGCCACGCAACGGATTTCGAAGCGGTTTTCACCATCATTTAGAGAAGTTATTCCGAAAGGTTTATGTGCGTAATACATGAATAATAAGCATATATACTCGTATAATAAAGAAATCTCAATGTTGTAAAAATCCTATTGCCTAACACACTATCAATCTCAATTTGAATAATTTTGAAGGCTATTGCTAATCCATTGCTTCATATGTTCGAAAAATGTGTCTGCTCAACAACGTAAATGAAGCAATGAATGTTGTTGAACTGCCAAAAAGACAACCATTACTACTGTATTACGCAATTACCCCGCAGGTCATTAGGCTAAATTGATAATTAATAGGCATTATGACTATCGAAAAAATAACAAAAATGTAAATTTCGCGGGTTGAACCCATAAGGAGAAAAGATTTCATTGCTTGTGGTTATTTGTTACGCTTTCACGCTAAAACGAACGGATTTCGATAAAATTTGGCAAGGAGATAGATGGCATCCTGGGGAAGGACATAGGCTACTTTTTAGCACGTTCGTATGGGATATTTCCGACGTCCACGCGTACGAAGCTGCGGGCAGAAACTAGTCTAAACTAATAATATAAAGATATTTTTTTTGTATGTTTGTTTGTAAAAAAATACTTAACCGATTTTATAAATTTTTTCATCTATATAAAGCTACATTATCAGCGAGTAACATGGGCTGTATTCTTTTAGTACAGACGCCCCTCATCAAGCTACCCGAAACTGTCAATTTCTCCCAGTCAACTTTAAACCTAATACTTTAGCGATAAAGTTGAAAATCTATTAAAGAAATTTGACAGATTGCAGTAGCTTGATGTGCTAGCGTCTGTACATCTATTATGGAATCTTACGACTTCCACACGAACGAAGTCGCGGGCAAAAGCTAGTATTATATAAAACAAAGATAAAATAAGAGAGCTGGTATCTATGCATTAGTTTTACTGGAAGAAACCGTGTGTGTTCAGTCTTGTTTGTAGTTGATAAGTTTTGTGTATTCTTAGAATTTTGGTAATTAATTTTACTTAATTAATATATTATTAATATAGCTATCCCTTTCACTTGTAGCTTTCCACACTCTAATTGCGTAACACACTTTCAATCGGAATCATTTTGAAGGATATTGCTTATCCATCATTGCTTCATTTGTCTGCTCAACAACGTAAATAACGCAATGAATGTTGTTGAACTGTCAAAATGAAAGCCATTGCCACTTATAAGTAGTGTGTTACGCAATTACCCCGCATCAACCAAAAACAAAAAAACCTTTATGCAGTAGATTTTGCCTAGATTATATCCATAAATTAGGAATTAAATGGTGATGGCTACCTATTAAGTAGTAAGTAATAATAATAATAACAATTTATTTGTTCAAAAATATACAGACAATTAGATAATATGGTGATACACTATAATACACTTTATACTATGTTCAGATATTGAACATCTGTGTCGGAACTAGAACAAAAAATCTGTATTTCAGACATCAGAATATTGGTAGGTACCTAATAAAGTTAGCCTAAAAATTAACAGTACCTAGATACCTAAGTATCCAGTTGTATCAGTAGTTAGTCAGTGGAGTACCTAAGTATAAAACACTTCCTTTGAAAAATTATTATGAAATTGTAAACGCAATGTAAATCCGCGTAAAGTTTTGAAGAATTTGACGTAAAATTTCTAAGTTATTTTTTCAGAAACGAAAAGTTAAAAATATTTCGCGAACTTGCCGTTTCTTCGAACCTCGACAAGCAACATCGAGTTCGTATAAATGAATGATTACTAAGTTATAATTACGAGTAACGGTTTTTATTTGTTGCAACCAGGAAGCCATAAGCAATATTATTCTTATAGATTACAATCGCGTATAAAAGCAAACGCATAATAATATTGTAGGGTAGTTCACTATTGACTTGACATCTAGTCTGACAGTTGAGCAAAAGATAAGTGACACCGACGTTAATGCGCAAAAAAAAAATGCTCCGCGAGTCTGACAGTATTTTTTTCCCCGTGTGAAAAGAGTTTGTAACTACTTAAAACATTATAAAATTAATGAATCTATGTTTGTGAGGAGCAGAAAATTCTAATAAACGCGCAATCAATCTTATTTTCTAATTAACACAATAGAAATCAGTTTATCAACCTATTAAAAGCGATAACGTTGTTTATTTTGAAACTATCACATCCAAGATTTGTTATTATTTCTAGCATTTCTATAACTGTGCGACTTCAAACGATAACCTTGCGTCATTTATGTATACGTTCTATAATGAAACTCGAGGAAAGTATTCCGTATTTAAACGTCAACCATCGACTTAAATAAAGAATAAAACAAAAAAAAAACGTCAGCCTATAACTTACCTTTTCCTCAGTTAACGGTGCACGAATGAAAACCGGATTTCTCCTTCACGATGCAGTTTCACGTTATTAACGATTATTAATTAAAAAAAAAAATGCGCAACACGTGTATTATGCGGTCGACGCACTAGTGTACTGCTGTGAACAACACTGAGATGGTACAATTACTTGCCAGGCATCGCTATCAGTGATGCGTCGTCTTGTGTGTGATTGTGGCTGCCAAATGCGCTCGTAGATAGGTCAAGGACGCAAGTGGTGACATTATTGTCGATGGTTGATTTGTATAACACTGAAAACAGTGGTGGCCCAGTGGTAACGGCCACGCCTTACGAGTGTTCGAACCCAGGCAGGCACTTTATTTTATGTATTTTATTTCATCACCATTGCTCTAAAAACCGGCATGTCGTAGGACCAAAAATTCGAAGACATAACCCGCACTGAACCTGGGTGGTAGATTACAGATTACTCCCTCTTAAAGAGAGGAGGCCTGTGTCCCAGCAGTGGGAACATTATAGGCAGATTATGCTTGTGAATATTATTAAATTATCTCTCTATGTAATAAAAGTATTGGTGATTACTGAGATGACTCGTAGAGAAATATATGGAAGAAAAATAATAAATGTTCCGCCGACCTCAAATAAATTGCAGTAAGGACAGGAGAATGATGAAGAGGTAATAATAAGAGTATTTAATTTCGATAGATTCTAGAAATTGCAATAAAACTGAATTCCTATGCTTTCCATTTCAATATGCGATAAAAAAAATCGGCGAAAACCAATAAAAATCTATGTAAAAAAATAATGGCGCCGATTCCCTTGTTCACAAACTAAACTAAATTTAAGTTCAGTGCATCTTTTTCTTTCTATTTCATTAAGAAAAGGACAGAAGATATATATTAGTTTAGTCCTGTCAACTGTGTGTACATACTTGTATGTAAATATTTCGAAATAGGTATAATTTGGTCACGACAGATCCAGTGTCTTGCCTCTTAAAGAATACGTACCCTAAATAAGATATAAGTAGGTATTAGATAACAACACTGGAAAACAAAAACATTACATAAAACAATATTTGGTTATGTAATGTCAACATAAAGAGTACCTATAATCAGTATTAATGTTGGATAATATCAACATACAAAGCATAATCAGTATTAATGAGATAAATAATAAGTAAATATAAATCTTCCCAAACTAGCTGCCCCGATAGACGTTGTCCTATCAAAATTCCAATATGGTCATAAGTTCATACAATACTTGTCCAATTTTTTTACCCAAAAAATCAAATTCGAACAATATAGTCATTACAATTACTTAAATAATTTTCACAGGGTCCTGTGCGTTAGGAGTTATTGATGCCGATTCCATTGTTCATAAACTAAGCTAAATTTAAGTTCAGTGCAAACACAAGATAAATATTAGTTTAGTCCTGTCAAATTATGATACTCCATAGACAGTTTAGACGTGATAAAAACATGGCGACTGAAATACGTAAATTTACGGTAGGCGCTGACTAATTTGACAAGACGGATTTGACTAAACTAATATTCATCTTCTGTCCTTTTCTTAATGAAATAGAATGAAAAAGATGCACTGAACTTAAATTTAGTAAAGTTTGTGAACAAGGGAATCGACGCCATTGCCATTTTTAAGTTTATGTAGCAAGTCGTTACAGAAATTTTTGTACCTAGTGTACACCGGTACACGAGGCGTCGCATTTCGTCATTTGGATAAGATTTTAAGTCTAGGTAGACGCCTCCTGTTATCCAGGGTTTTAGATTGTAATTTAGAATTACGAACATCTTAAAATAAAAAATAGCAAAATCGGTCCAGCCGTTGTCAAGTAAAACGCTTACTCAAGAACAGCATTTTTATATAGTAGGTAGGTAGGTATTTGAAACATTAATATTTATAACTAGTTAAGTAAGTATGTAAATGATCAAGGTTTATATATGTATAACTCTATTTCTGGGTTTATCTTGCTTTCAATTATCATTTAATATTTATAAAAATAAATGCACCGTCATGGAAACAACACCACACCCATACTGTGACTATAATAATAATCAGCCTATAATGTTCCCACTGCTGGGACACGGGCCTCCTCTCTGTAAGAGGAAGTGGATCATAATCCACCACGCGGGCCCAGTGCAGGTTGGTAGATGTCACAGGTCTTCGAATTTTTGGTTCTAGGAGTGTATTTTTTTTTGCCAGTTTACTCACGATGTTTTCCTATGATTATCAACTAGTGGTAAACTTCTTTAAAGTCCAGACTCACACCACTCTCTGAAATCATCATCATCAGCCTTCAGCAGTCCACAGCTGGACATACCCCGGACATGCCCCGCTGGCTTAAGTTGGACAATCTGAACAAATTGATCAGTAATCTGTGAGCAAATTGTGTTGATTATCTTTTCAGAAACCGGATTTGAGTCTTTCTTACCCACAGGGTGGTGGTTTGTTTATTATGTCGTTAGGTAAAAACATAATTATTGCCAATAAATATCTAGTAGTACCGTAGAACCAATGTTAAGTCATGTTATAATTATAACAAATTAATATGTGGTATCAATTTTTTACATATTGTTTTAAATATGCAAGTCCTTGGTGAAACGTGTATACATAACTCTATTAATAAGACGTTAATGTAACATGTTTTTTTAGGCAAATAAATATATTCTATTCTATTCCACTCGTGGCAAGTCCCCATAAACGCTTTCTTAGGACATATGAAGTAGAGTACCTACTGTAAAGGTTGTCTGCAATAGTCGACCTCATGTAGTGCAGACTGGCAGTAAAATAACTCTGAAGGCCAATTCTCATAAATTAAAACGCATAAAATCTAGTCGCAGTCTCATCTTTGCGACAAACAATTGTCAAAAACTTGTCAAAAATGTAAGCAAATTAGGTATTTTTGACAGATAAAGACTGAGATCAGACTGTGAACGTTATTAAAATTACGAGAATTGCTGATCTCAGTCTACACGCAAGTTTTTGACATTGATTGTCGCTCAGATGAGTTTGCGACTTTTTAATTAAGTACGGGAATATTGGTCTACTTACTGTGAACGTTCTTAAAATTACGAGAATTGACCCTCTGGTTACCCTATGGATAGATGGATGTATGTTACTCTTTCACGCAAAAACTACGGAACAGATTTGAATGAAATTCGGCACACGATATTTTATAATATACCTATCTATACTTTTTATCCCGATATTTCCACGGGTTCGAAACTTATGCGGGTGAAGCCGCGGGGCGGGGTGGGTATTATATAAGATGTTTGTAGTTTTCAATAGTGTCCAATACCAAAGGAATCTATTGAAATTCATAAATAACTAGCGACAATGGCGGACATTTTGTAAAGCGCCACCTGGTGGATCGCACGAGCATTGTCAGTCCGCATACGAACTAACAATGGATCAAAGAGAATATATGAATGTATTTCATATTCTACAATGTTCTTAAATATGTTTACGTGATCCTTTGTGGATGTGGGCATATGTCTTAAGCTGTGTAGGACTGTAGGGTTACTACTGAAGGGTAAAGAAATAAACTTAGAGTCGTATCAAAATTTATTGCCTGCCTGTGTACTTTTAAAGTCTGCAATCATCCTTTAGTATTTTCACAGTTATTTTGCCTCTGATAGCAACTCAAGCGGCATCTCACCTTAGAGAGAGAATACTTAAAGATCACTGAATGAATATTTCATGAAATTTCAATCAATAGGATTAATGAACTTAGAGGGTTGTATTGATGATATTAATGATTATGATTCCGTAATGTCATATTTGTTACGCTCGTGAATGATATTTTGTTCAACATACAACCTGAAACTGACCTGCAAAGTGAATAAAACGTAAGAAAAAATGAATTTCGCGAGCTAGGTAGCTTTCGCATTTCCCTTAAACTTATCAGCCTATAACTTGAGTGATCAAGGACCAAAGATAATAGAATATAAATGGAGTGTCCATAGACTATTACCTGTGCTATTAAACTCAACAGTCTCGATGATCTAGTGGCAGCACGAAGGACAGCTGAATAGTGGGCTCCTAGGATCGATTCCCGGGTTGAGCAGTGTTATTGTCGTTCTCAGTAGTAGTCCTTAGTCTAATAAGTGATCGCACTTGGATTTTTGTACTGAGAGTTTGGCATTAGGTACCTGAAGTTCGGTATACGAATTCCTAGTTACCTATAGACTAGGGAACAATGAGCATGACATGTAAATGTACCTATTACTTAGCTGCCATAAATATAATTATGTTGAAACCATTTTTAACAGGCCTAAGAGGTGTAAGAGGTCCTCAGTGAGATTTCTTAAACATTTTCCTAAAAAAATTCAAGCGAAATTATATAAAAAGTATTTATGCGTCTTTTGGGTGGCTATATTTTCATTTGTATAATGCGTTTAGAATGTTCTTGCTAACTGCAGTGAAGGAAGTAAGAAAGGCCTAAGGGACGAGGCTCTTCCAATCATGATTATTGTAGATTGGAGAGTACTTTCAGAAACAGGGGCTGAAATAATCTAGATGTAAGGAAAGATCTTGTTAGACTGCCAAAGACCCATTAGAAACAAATGGAGATGTTACGTTGTTCTTACTCTCTAGGTCCATCATCGAAGAAACGAGCCCTTCCGAAAGTAGTTCGAAACTTCGAAATGAACCCTACTCCCGATTAATTAATTAACTTACTCGGACGGGTAAAACACATCGGGACTAAGGACAATTGTCAAATCGGTCTTTCTTTCTTAGTTCGGTCCCCGAACTAATGGTGATTCTATTCCTGAGTCCGTCAACGAAGATACGGACCTTTGTTACGGTAGGTACCGGTTCACCCTAAACCTAATGAAAGATTTGATTAAATCCTGCTAACGTAAACCGTATACCTACATCGTAACGACCACATCTATAATTCTATGCAAAAGCAGTAAACAGCAGATTGGTTCACTATGTCTCTAAATAATAGATAGGTAGTTAAATGAAGTTTGTAGATAATAATGTAACGACTCATATTACAATATATTGACCTAGAGAGCAGTGGCGGCGCAGTGGTGACAGACCCAAAAAAAAATACGTTTATTTCTAGCAGCACAGTAGTAACCTTAGGAACATATAATATATATATGTATATATAAAAGAATACAATAAAAAAATAACATAAGATCTCATGTCGAACGTATATGGTTGTTAGAGAGTAATTCACACCTCCGTACTAGTAAAAACTGTATCACGGTAGGTCAGTCTTCCTCGTTCTTCAACAGTCACGCACTCAATCAGTGAACCTAGTATCTTAAGATATTTAGCAGGTAGTTCGATAGTAATTATTACATTACATACAACGTTATTATACTGAGTTGTAGATTTAGGGTTCGAACCCAGGGAGGCGCTTTACTTCGTGTAAATTATTTCATCACCACTGCTCTCAAAACGGTGAAGGAAAATATCGTGAGGAAACCGGTATGTCCTAGAACCAAAGATTCGAAGACATGTGACATCTACCAATCCACACTATGCTCGCGTGGTAGATTACAGCCCACTCCCTCTCTAAGAGAGGAGGCCTGTGTCCCAGTGGGAACATTATTGGCTGATAATGCTATACGCTTATGACAGTGACACAATCGGCTTTAGCCTTTTCCCAACCATGTTGGGGACTTGGGGTCGACTTCCAATCTAATCAGAGAGGTTACGATAAAAAAAAAAATCTATTAATTTAGACGAGTTCAAAGTTATGTAGGTGAAATAAATGATAACATTGATGACTATAGAAAATAGAAATAGAAAATATTTATTGTCCAGGTAATACAGTACGCAGGTTCACAGGTTAACAGCAAGTTAAAACGACATGGGTGGCTTAAAATATTACCTACAGCTAGGTCACAATATAGTATTTGCTAGTGAGCTCCAAACTAGACAGTTATTCTGTATCCTTGGGGCTCGATTAATATTCGCTGTTTCTTGGGTCTCGATTATTGTTATCTAATTGGTGTCACTAGTACAGAATGCTTATTAAAGGGTACTTTTTTTAAGGTTGTATTTGTGGATCTTTCACAGTCGTTACGGGTCGTCAGTAGCCCGAAAGTCTGGCAGCCAGTCAAGGGGTATCGTATTACCGAGTAACTGAGTTGTCAAGGTGAGATAGACAGTCGCTTCATGTTAAATAATGGTAGTCAGCTGCATCCTGTTAGACTGGAAGCCGACCCCAACAAAGTTGGGAAAAGGCTAGGCAGATGATGTTCACACTGCGAGTACTCGTTTGTCGCACCGACAAGAGCTATCAAACATAGTGCTCGCTCGGCGACACTCGCTTGGCGGGCAGTACACAGAGACCCACGCTTGGTACATACGCATACCAGCGAGTCACCGCTCGTTGCTCGCCAACATGTTTTTAATTGCAAGCTGTACTCGCTTCTCGTTAATCACCGGCGGTGGGACAGCTGCCTAAGTAGAGGCTATTGAGACAGGACCAGGCGACACTAGATAAAAGAAAATTAATGGAGGTCCCAAGGTCCACCTTCCAAAAATCGGGAGCAATACCAAGAAGCACCTGCTCCCTAATTGCGTAGCACACTATCAATCTCAATCTGAAACATTTTAAAGGCTATTGGTAATCCATTGTTTCATATGTTCGAAAAATGTGTCTGCTCAACTACGTAAATAGCGCAATGAATGTTGTTGAACTGTCAAATTGAAACCCATGCGTTGTGCAGGTTTTTACGCAATTACCCCGCTGCTACTAAACCTTCGCAATTGATTTGGGAATGTTATTATGAAAAGATGAAGATGATAACTTCTACTTTGTCATGCTTAGGTGTCAATCCCGTGGGAATATCGTCATAAAAAGTATCTTATGTGTTATTTTGATGTATAACCTATATTACTGTAAAGTTTCATCTAAATTCGTTCCGTATTTTTTACGCGAAAGAGTAACAAACATCCATCCATCCATCCTCACAAACTTTCGCGTTTATAATATTAGTAGGATTTTCTTAACTTTACCCCATTCTTGGCAGAATGTCACAAGGACATACTACCATTATAAATGACTTCCCTAAAAAGTTCACAAGGTAGTCTTCGTGTCTTCCATTAGGGTAATGAGGTAAATTATTACCATCAAATTCACTTACTGATATTACAAGTTATGAATCTGAAATTTAGCACCACAATAAAATGTAATTATGACCCTTTGCTAAGAGTACAATCTGGGTTCGCCAGGACTGTTTGTCTCCACAATAAATCTCATGTTTTGTAGGTAATGGTATTCTAAATCAAGATCAAAAGTCATTTTATCAAACTAGGCTGAGAATATAAGCTATTTTTGAACGTCAAAATTACATAAGACAGTGCCTCGAACCCCCCCTTCATCACTTCCTAATGTTTTAACTAGTAAGAAGAAATGGTGCAACAAACTCCCCAGCCTGAATGGAAATGGTCCTGCATAGCTATCCACAACTATCCGACAGGCTATCGTATCGAAAATGACACATTTCGATAGCCACATTTGCTTGCCCCCCCTACAGCAAACAGCTGTCGGAAGAATAGCGATCGTCTATTTCATTTAAACTGACAAAATTTTCGGGTTTTTACTTGTAACCAGCGTTTAAAGGACTCCTACAATAAAAAATTGATTGATGTTCGATACGGTACGCGCGCGAAGCGTATCCAGTGGTGTCCTAGCTATGCTGAAGTTAAGATACTTGAGAACTCGAATCCGCGACCAAACGCGGTGGCACTTCCTCACTGTACCACTGGGGGATGTGAATACCAAATCAGACACCGAAAACACCAGTCAATACTATAATAATGATTAAGTACAAAAGTTAAGCAAACTGCTATTAAAAATCCAAGATATCGATTGCAAATTGAAATATTCTTTTAACCATATTCTCATGGTGCAAAGAAAGAAAGAAAAGAAACTCCCTACCTTTAACTAGAAGGAAATTGAAAAATATGAAGACGTTCTTTTTTAAAATATCTCTGCATTATCCACAAGAGATTTTCTTAATCCCTTCCCACGTCCTGTGCGTGGAGGGATGCGCGGGAATAGGGACGGTATATA
Organism: Apamea monoglypha; assembly: GCA_911387795.2. Lineage (NCBI taxonomy): Eukaryota > Metazoa > Arthropoda > Insecta > Lepidoptera > Noctuidae > Apamea > Apamea monoglypha. The sequence continues at coordinate 7,945,694 of OU426935.1, read as the reverse complement.
AAGATGGCCGCCGGTCTGCAGGCCACTGTAATTGTGACCCGTACCAACCAGTGACATGACGGCAGTGCGCTGTAGGTGAGTTTGATAAAAACTTTTTAAACTATGTGAACTTTTTTTAGAAGTTGTTGAAAATTATTGGTGGAAAAGAAGTTTTGAGAAAGTATTTGTGTGAAAATTGTTTTTGAAAGTTTTGCATTTAGGATTTTTTTGAAGGAAGTCTTTTAATGCGATGTCGTAAAAGTGGTCTTTGGTATTATTTTAGGAGTGCCCAGTGCAAGTTATACTTTTAAGGCAGTGTAATTTTGCCTCAGAAAAGACGATTGTTACATATTTACTTACTAAACTTTCTTGAACACCTCTTTACTGATAAATGATTTAATTTCTGTAAGTAGGTTTGTACAAACAGTTTTACACGTCAATCATATTTTTAAAACTATCTGAGGCCGTTTCCTATTTGACTATTTTTTTTAAGTCCGGAATAATCTTGGTTAGATCATGTGAAGACCGTGTATATTGATGTCTGAAGTGGTCTTTTGAGGAAAGAACCACACAGATTGAGTGGGCCTGTCCAGTCAGTGCACAGATTTATCAGTAATCGTGCAGCTCAATTCAGTACCAAATAATGAGCACGTTTAGCAGTTGGTCCCAGCTGTCAGTCGTAGATCTTTGACACTCGCTACGGGTAGTCAGAAGCCCGAAGTCTGAGAACCAGTCTTGCCAAGGTGTATCGTGTTACCTAGTAACTGGGTTGTGGGGGTCAAATAGGCAGTCGCTCCATTTAAAATACTGGTATGCAGCTGCATCCGGCTAGACTGGAAGTCGACCCCATCATAGTTGGGAAAAGGCTTAGCAGATTGGTTTTTTTGACTGATTAATGAGTTAATGAGGTAGTCCTTGGAGGCCTACGTCCAGCAGTGAGTGTTTTTTTAATTAAGCCCTGCTGCACTGGACTTAAAATTTTGGCACATTTTGCGATTTATGAAAGAGATCTTATTTTCACTTATCAGTAACATATATTGGGTATAGCTTCTACTTGTTTTAAGATAACATTTATCCTATGACACTCGGCAATAGTGCACCTGCTCATTAGTTAAAGAATTTTCGGAATCAGATCGGATCAGCAGTTCCGAAGTCAAAGATGCCAGCCATTCCTGCCTGTTCTCGTGATAGTAAGTTCAGTCTTAGCAGAACCTTGGCAACATAAGGGGGATGCCGCCGCCGTTGGTCCCGACTGTCATTTGTGGATGTTTAACAGTCGTAATGAGCTGTGAGAAGCCCGAAACTCTGACAAAAGTCTTATCAAGGGGTATCGTATTACGCAGTAACTGGGTTGTGGAGGACAGATAGGTAGTCGCTCCATGTAAAATACTGGTAGTCCTACTCAATTGCATCTGATTAGACTGAAAGCCGACCCCGGCATAGTTGGGAAAAGGCTAGGCAGATGAAGATATTAGTTGTTTCTAGCGACCGCAGTGTCTTGAGCGCGTTCAACTATCTAATTTTTGACAAGGATTGATTCAACACTGTATAGGTAGGTACTATTATCAGCTAGAGAAACGGTGATAAGCACAGTATCCAGCTGCCGCGACCTTCACCGAGACATTCAGTCGGTCCTCCTCGTGGGGGGCCAACACGATAAGATCGAAAGATAAACTATTATCTTAGAAAAATTCACCCCGAAAAAGATTTGCAATACATTTTTTACATCGCAATTTTGATTGGTAGGTAGATTGTGTGAAGTGTGAAACTGTGAATAGATAAAACAATATGTTATGAAGCGTAAAAGTGTTTAAAGTTTTAAGAAAACTTCATTGTACCAGCAGTGGGAACATTATAGACTGATTATGTATCCTAACTTATCACTAACTATCCTAACTATCTATGTACTAATAGTCGCTCCATGTAAAATTTAATTAAATTCAGCTGCACCCGGTTAGACTGGGAGCCGACCTGAATGAACATAATTGGGAAAAGGCTAGGCAGATGATGGTACTAATAATGAGAAAAGATTAGATATTTTGTAATTTTGTTATGCTTTCACGCTAAAACGGCTAAACGGATATGGATGGAATTGGTACAAGGGTAAACCCAGTGGCGTAGCGTGGGTATCGGCTGCCCGGGGTGGAAGACAATTTTGCCGCCCCTTAATTAGGTATTTCAATTTAATGTATACTATAATGTATAGTTACACAACAGAACAGTCATCATTATTACATTATACAGGTTAGATTTTAAATATTTTTTTTTTTTACAATCACGTTTATTAATATGTACAAAAATTGGTTGAAGTAAGAATTTTTATTAATAAACGTGATTGTAAAAAAAACCTTTAAACAAAACATCATTCAAAGAAAGGGGATTCCCCGAATTCGCCACAGAATAAGCAATGAAAAATTCCGTGCTCTTTTCAATCGGTCTGAATTTATAGTTGCGTTAAAAATATGAAATGGTTCAAATATTTACAAAATATATTTTATTATTTACTGTGAAATTTTGCCGCCCCCTAAAAAGTGCCGCCCGGGGCGGGTCGACCCCCCCCCCCCCCGCCCCCACTACACTACGCCACTGGGTAAACCATGACCTGGATGAGGACATAGTATACTTTTTGTCCCGATATTCCCACGAAATCTAGACTTATGCGGGTGAAACCGCGGGCGCGACTAGTTTTCCATAAAAACAAACAATTTTGAAGATCAGTAGAGAAACCGTCGTCGTTCTCAAATGATAAACGTCTCTATTATTTCTGCCCTTTTCTAAACTATAAGTAGTTGCTCATATTTCAAAGAAATGTACAAGAAGGTGTCGTAACTAAAGAAGATAAAAGCTAGAACAGCGAGTTATCCGGTAACTTATCATTGTAAGCCGCCATCATTGTTGTTTGTGAGCAAATGTCACGAGCTCTGCTGATCCCGTGACTAAAACTGCCTACGTGTGGTCGCACATAATAAAAAGTCACTGTTGAGATAATTCTACTTTAATAATGACGCCGATTCCCTTGTTCACAATTCACAAACTAAACTAAAAAGTTCAGTGCATCTTTTTCTTTCTATTTGAAAAGGACAGTAGATAAATATTAGTTTAGTCCTGTCAAATTAAATGGGGTGGGGGGTGTCTGGTGGTGTGCGTTAATTCCGGGATATGTTGTATATGTATACTTACTTTTATCACTTAGAGATTTCGTTGGCTGATGAGCGATTTTGTTTATAAAAACGTACTTTTAACTTCAAGATACTTCCTCGAAAATCGGCTCTTATCCTCCGCTTTTAGGTTCAAAATGCAGCGTATTTAACACGATACACGAGTATGCTTTTTACTTTGTATTCCCGGTCTAGTGCAGGAAAGTGCACCACAGTCACAGGTTAGGAGTAGTCAAACATATGCAATACTTTTTAAATCTCATCAAAGACCTTTCAGCCATTATCATGCCTGAATTTAGTGAATAGAAACTGTGAAACTTAAATAAAATATAATAAATAAACGTAATGTTTATTTCAACGAATGTCCGTGTTTCTCGTCCGTTCTTCTCAATAGGAGCCTACGATTTCTAAGCTTTGGAATGAGCCACTAGCTTCATCTTTCTGACCGACCCCTTGACAATTCAAAGGTGCCTTTAATTGGTTTCATTTAAATAAATGCTTTGAATTTGAGTTTATTTATGAAATAAATAAATTCAAATTAATTATAGTTTTAATTTTTTTAATATTAGGCTGTTTGGCTGCTTCCAGCCTATAGTGCCTCTACCTACTTCAAAAGCCACCACACCAAAAGGAAAAAACTACGAGGCATTTTTCTAAAATATTTCTTACTAAATACAGGGTGGTAGGTAGGTACATGACGCAACCTGCCGGCCTATTCTGTAAATATGTCATCGTGAAAACTTAGGTGAGTTTAAAGTGAGCTGTCAATAGTGACAATCCATCAGGTCAATCCACACACGCATCCACACACTCACATAAAAAGAAGTTATACCGGTATCTCTAACTTTTCATTCATTGTGTACTTGTTTGTAATTACTTAAAATAGTTTAGTTGTCTAGTTACCTAAAAATATGTTGATCCGAGGGAGGAGCAGAACCACCCAATACAAGCATTACTACATGCTTCCTGGGAGGTTCTAACCACAGAATAATATTGTACAAAAAAGTTAGAGAAATAAACTATTTTTTTTTTTTTTATTTTAATCAGGTGAAATGACAGCTGCTCACTTCAAGCTCACTTCACCTAGGTTATCACGGTGATGTTTTTACAGAATACATAGGCTGTTACTATGAATTCAGTAAATCAGTACACGATTCTGATATCGGCTGCGTTGAATATTTTCGCCGATTATAAAAAAAAAATAGCTTTTCCATACATTTTGACCGCGTAGGTACTTTCGTCATTAACCGAATATATTAAATAAATCTTTTTAGCCAGTAATGTCCCACTACTGCGCAAAGGCCCCCGTTTCCCTTTTCCACACACGTCTCTCCTCTGCCATTGCATTGCAGGGTAATTGCACAACATACTATCACTAACAATGGCTTTCGTTTGACAGTTCAACAACATTCATTGTTGAACAGATTTTTTTAAAATAAGTATACGAAGTAATGGATCAAATTAAGATTGATAGTGTATTACGCAATTAGGTTGCAGTCGTATCTGATAAGCCCTAAAATGTAAAGTCATCTTCTCCAGCAGGTGTGTAGCGGTAGTAGCGGCCTGCGTGCTGGCGGCGGCGCTGGTCTCGGCGCAGATAACCTTCAGCCGCGACTGGACCGGAGGCAAGCGAGCGGCCCCGCAGCTTGCCCTGGACTGCGGCCAGTTCACCCGGCTATGTCGCCACTTCGTAGTTAGTATATAATTCTGGTTCCTTGAGAGATAGCTGGTACAAATGTGTAAGTGACTGGACCAGCGACAAGTGAGCGGCCCCGCAGCTTGCCCTGGACTGCGGCCAGTTCACCCGGCTATGTCGCCACTTCGTAGTTAGTATATAATTCTGGTTTCCTTGAGAGATAGCTGGTACAGATGTGTAAGTGACTGGACCAGCGACAAGTGAGCGGCCTCGCAGCTTGCCCTGGACTGCGGCCAGTTCACCCGGCTATGTCGCCACTTCGTAGTTAGTATATAATTCTGGTTTCCTTGAGAGATAGCTGGTACAAATGTGTAAGTGACTGGACCAGCGGCAAGCGAGTGGCCTCGCAGCTTGCCCTGGACTGCGGCCAGAAGGCCAATTCTCGTAATTTAAAACGTTTAAAATCTAGTCGCAGTCTCATCTCGGCGACAAACAAATGTTAAAAACTTGTCAAAATGTAGGGAAATTAGATGTATTTTTTGACAGATTGAGACTGAGATCAGACAGTGAACGTTCTTAAAATTACGAGAATTGCCCCTCTGTTCACCCGGCTATGTCGCCACTTCATTAGTTGTATACTATTCAGGTTTCTTAAGAATCTGGTACAAACGTTAATAGTCAGAGACTGGACCCTGGGGCAAGCGAGCGGCCTCGCAGCTAACTTTCTTTATTACTCAGGTGGTTCTGACTAACGCTGATGAGAAGGAACTGCACTGATAAAATTAATACCAACTTGATTCCGATAGAAGTGGACTCACACGTAAAAGTAATGCTTTAAGTCATCTTTATATCTTTGAGCTTCATCTTTCAACGCTTAGTTCCGCATATAGAGTTAGGTTGACCTTTACTAAACGCTCTAATCCCACCTTTACGCTCTAAACGCTCTTACGCTCTAAAGCTGTAAAACGCTCACACACTATTACCCTGACCGTTACTGACACAAAATGGCTTAGAGATGTCACCAAAATTCATCAAACCTAAATCATAAATACATATGGGCGCTTCTCAATACCGAAAATAATATCGTGTGCACCCTAATCCTTATGCAAATATCAATCGAACCCTGACCCCATGACAGAAGCCTCATCCTTTACCCGAACTTCTATTTGTATGGTCTGTCTATTATGTTAAAGTTGGACATCATTTTCTTGGCTGAATTGTATAGAATCCAGTTGAGTTGCAGAGCAGAGGGCCACCAGCTCTTGTAGCAGGGCAGAAGTTGAACTGCACTGCTTTTTTGTACTTAGTCGTAGAACAAAAAAGCAATGCAATTGAACTTCTGCCCTGCTAGAAGCGCTGGTGATAAGCCCCCAGTTTGTTGCTTATTGGACAAAGGCATTAATCATCTAGTTGCTTTCCAAAACGGAGCTCAACTAGGATGATCAGGCTGCCTTTCTACCAGAGATGTACTAAGCTGTGTAGCGATGAATTTATATGTGTATCAACCCTTGTTTATGTATATGTATGTGTATGTTATGTGTGTCAACCCAATAGGATAGTTTGATTTTCATAGTGTAGCTTGGATTAGCTCTGGTGGAAAAGGGTTCGGCGAAGCTAAGTTTTACATACGTGCAAAGCGTATCGTCATAGCACATCTTATCCGCTCTACTACATTCGTTCTGGTTGAAATAGACACAGGGCAAGATTAACAGATTCCGATTAGACTCTACTTGACTGGGTAAATTAGCGTTTCCTATATGAACCTGTGTCGGAAGCAAATAGTGTTCGTATAAGCGAATCGAAGCGAAGCGAAGCGTTCGAATATGAACCTAACTGGACTGCGGTGACCACCACATAGTCTCCGCTATTTAATGACGTCACTAAAACGTTACTTATGAAAAAAGGATTGGTGTTTCCCTAGAAAGCCTTTACATGTTTATTATGCGCACAGCCATAGTGTGGAACTCTCTATGTTCCCTCCCTTTATCCCGTCTGCCTTCAAAGCAAGAGTGAACAGGCATCTTCTGGGCACGCTCGTTCCATCATAGACCTCATCCATCGCTTTCCATCAGGCGTGATCGAGGTCAAGAGCAGGCCCATTTAGTAATAAAAAAAAAGCGTTTTTTGACCCCGTCAAGTCAACCTTCCTGCTATAATTTTCATAATGTTCGTTACTATAGCAGTTATATGGCAGCCAGCGCTGTCTTAGGGAAGCCAAGCTTTGCCAATGGCTTGCGCCAACATCCTGCGATATGCTGCCAATCATGATTACGAAAGAGGGGTAACAGGTGTTTCAATCTATGTTGAGTTTACGTGCTTAAAAATAAGGTTTATATTTGTATGAATCGCCATAGTTCCCTAGCTTAGCTTACCTCGCACATTTCTGAAGGAAATGCTGCCTTGTAACTAACCCAACACCAAAATGCAGAAGTGACGTACTAATCTAAAATATTTTCTCCCATGTTGGCAGCACGAATTGAAGCAAGCCATGACGTCAGAGCTGGCCAGCAAGCACCACAGCGAGCTGGACAAGCCGCCGCTCTACGACGAAGAGTAGCCGCAACCTCCCTACACTTAGGCAGATAGGACTCCTGAACTGACGGCCCGATCTTGTTGATGATGAATAGATTCTGTAACGGTTGGATAGAGTTTAAGTAGCGACTATATGCTGTGCTATTTCTTGATATATGCCTTCTGTTTTGGGACAACGACTGTAGGATTTTTATTGTAGATTTCTGTTTTAACGTCACTTTAAGGCTGAGATCTTTAGGCGTTCCTGAGCTTGTGCTTTGATTTAGACACACGCCCGTCTCTATCTTGTACTTGCAGTTTGACAGTAATGTACGTCAATGACAAGAGTAACACTTAGCCTAAGAACGTGCTAAGAAACGTTTAAAGATTTTATTATTTCTGTAGTCCATTTTACCTCAACAATTTAGAAAATTTCTAAGTATAGTTAAAAGGTTCCTATTTTAACAGGCATTTATAACTTTATTAGCATTATTTTGTTGTGACCGAACATACATTGTTACTCTTGGGTAACCTAATTGGTTTCCGTAATCTAAAAGTTTCCAGCAATCATAGAATTATGTCTAATTTAAATTTAATTTAGCGTGGAGGATATTTATGGACGACAATATTATGTGAAAAGATGAAAACCATAAACTTGTACCGTGACGCGTATTATTATTTTGGTCGCATCTGTTGCTAAGTTAATTACCGTAGGCGTTAATTTTATTGTTTTAAAATTGTTATTTCTTTTAAAGTAATTGATTGTTTCTGTACGTTAAGAGTGGAAATCTTTTGACTATAATTATGTAGTATTTAATGAGTTTTTGAAATTTATACGCATGACAGTTTTCTCTTGGAGAAACGGACAATATTTTTTTAATCTAAATTCACAATACATTTCTTTCATAATCAGTTCCAGATTTAAGTGTGACTATATTGTTCCTAAAACCTACTATATATTAACATATAAGCCAATTTCTACCTTCGGCTCTAGTCAATATGCTTTATTATCTAATACATAAGTAGTTAGGTATGTCTAGGTATCAAATTACGCGAATTAATGCACGACGAGGTAATTAGGCGATGATCGATATTCTGATAGGCTAGATATCATCATTGTATAGCAACTGAATATCTCTATATATTGTACTGTATTATAAATAAAGGAGATTGAAGTCTTATCGTCTGTTTTATTTATTAAAGGTATGAAACCCAAACTCTAATAATAAGAATATTTTTGTTTTCTTTTTTTAATTATGAAGTATACTAGGCTGACTGCACAGATTTATAAACTAAAGGGAGATATGCCAAGGGGGCGTGGTGCGTGTGAACAATGTATGCACAAAACAGAAACAAACGCGGGCGCCGTTGATTTGTCAATGTAGTTGTGTGTCTCAACGTTGCGATCTGCGTTACGCGATTGGCTCGCGTTGAGTGTGGTGACTGTTATAGTGTGAGTGAGCGCGTGTTCGTATTGTAGTGCATATGTAGTTGAAGGCGACAGCCGGACTCGAACAGTTGGGCAGCCACACCATATCTCCCTTTAGTTTATAAATCTGTGGCTGACTGAGTAGTGGTGGTCCAGTGGCAACGGCCCGACTTACCAAGTTTGTAGGTCGTGGGTTCGAACTCAGGAAGGCGCTTTACTTTGTGTAAATTATTTTCATCACCACTGCTCTCAAAACGGCGAAGAAAAACATCGTGAGGAAACCGGCATGTCCGAGAACCAAAAATTCGAAGACAAGTGACGTCTACCAACCCGCACTGGGCCCGCGTGGTGGATTATAGCCTACTCCCTCTCATCGAGAGGAGGCCTGTGTCCTAGCAGTGGGAACGTTATATACTGATTATGTTATATATACTAGGCTCGTGGCTAAGTTATAACAGCCGCACGGGTCAATCTTAAATGTTTTAATTCTTTTAACAGATGAAATAAGCAATTCTCTCATTAGGGTAAGCAAATATAAGCAATTGATAAGTAATTTTTAGGCACAATTTCAAAGCTAAATACGACTGTTGACCGGCGATTCTGACGTTCACGATCGATCAGGTTAAGCTACGCTTGCCGCAGTAGGTCTGTAGATGGGTGACCATCATTACATACCAAGACCCCACCGTGCCTCGGAGAGCACGTTAAGCCGTTGATCCCGACTGTCATTCGTGGTCGTCCTTGACAGTTGTTACGGGTAGCCAGAAGCCCGAAAGTCTGACCACCAGTCTTACCAAGGGGTAATCGTTATGTTCTAGCTAGTTTTCCAAGTGGAGACAGCATTAGGTAATCGATAATAATAATACCAGCCTAATATTGTCACACTGCAGGATGAAGGCATCTTCTCATACAGAGAAGGCACGAGCAATGAACACCACGCTCGCTCAAGAAGGGTTGGGAACCAGTAGTTTGCGTCAATAAACTGCGATGCGCTGGCAATCGTGATCGCGTTGAGGTGCTGAGTGTTTCGACCTATGTCGAGTTTGTGCAACCGGAAGAGATATAAACCATATTCCAGATAAATTAAACATAAAATTTCAGAGTTATTTTCTATTTCACTGAAAACACCAAAAAAATTACCTACTTCCTCTTGGCGACCAGTTTAATGATTGTATTACTGATATTTGTTACACCGTGGCAACTCATACTTAACTGTAGCTTGTAAGTGTATCCGTGTCAATTGAATGTTGCTCTCAATAAAAAAACTTTCGTTAATTAAACATTACATCAATTATATTTCTGAATGCACCTGTTTTGATTAATAATATATTATCTTGGTGATAACTTTTAAGCGATATCATCACTTTTATCAATGATAAAGATCTGGGGTAGGAAGTATAAGAAGAAACAACAAAATATACTTAAAATTGTTATATTGTTGTAATAAATTGATTTTATTTACAGGTAAAATATAATTACATACTACACACACATAATTATTGCAAATTACAATCAATTCCGATGCTTGGTGCACACTATTAACTAAATTATCGAAACTATTGTTTCTAACCAAATTATATTAGAATTTATGTAAAAAAAAATGTCTTTTTAAACATAGAGGCTGTATTTAGATGATAATCCTTAACATATCTATTATGTACGTGAATAAATCGAATAAAAAAAAAGATGTGATACCTACCAAAGCACTGGGCTCGCGTATTGGATTACGGCCCACTCGCTTTCACAGAGAGGAGGTCTGTGTCCCAGCAGTGGGAACATTACAGGCTGCTTATGTTGGCCATCCTTCTATATCGTTGACAGATTTTTGTATAATTAGAATTACTTTATTTTCTTTGGAAAATTTGTTGTAGGAATATATATTGAGTTCAAGTCAAGTTTCAACAAATGGAAATGGAAGACAATTCACATAATTTCATGAAATAGTATTTTTATGTGCTTGGTATGTATCTAGGGAATGGAAATTAGACCATTCTGAGTCTGCCTTATATCTGAACTTAGAACCATAGAGTATGAAACATTATTTTCAAAATAATGGTTACATAAACATGATGTAAAAGCAGTGGAGAACGATATTCAAATGGTGTCAAGAACCTCTATTACCTAAACCTACGGTTTCAAAGAGGAACGGTGGCCGAAAAAACGACCGTCATGAAAATGATGGCAGCGGGGTTTGACTTTACGGTGTCAGTGTAAATTGCGGACGCTATATGGCGGCCACCGCTCTTTTTTTAGAAAGTCGCAACTTAAAAAGAACATCTAAAAACTAAAACAGGTGGATTATACATGACTTTAAACATAATTAATCTATTGCATTTTTATAATGCAATATTCTACTTATGACGTCGCGAGTAAATATTTTGTGATACAGTATTATAATGGAAGATGAAATGATGTTTATTTAAAACTAAATATAGTAAGTTAGTTTAGAAATATTAAATTGTGAGAATAATCCATGATTCTTATTAGTACAAGTACCTATGTTAATGTATAGTATTTGCATCTAACAGAGCGACGCGCGCTTTACTTGTGTTAACAAGTGTACAAACACACAAGTGTGTGGTAATGAGGAGGCGGATAGATTAGCGAAAATTGGAAGTACAGAAGAACAAGAAATTTATGTGAAACCATACTATTCAGAAATATTAACGAAATATAATGGACAGTGTTATGATTTGTGGAAGGAATATTTCAATCAGAGATCATTGGAAAAGGGCATATGGTATAAAACCATCCAATGTCAGCCTCCTCGTATACCTTGGTGTACATATAGTCGGTTTAGTAGGAAACTGATTATTATCGCGCACAGAATCAGAACCGGACATATTCCATCAAACAATTTTGCCTTTTTAATGGGGAAGGTTTCTTCCCCTAAATGTGATACTTGTGGAATAATAGATGATGCACACCATTTGTTGATGGAATGTGTTCAATTTAATGCAGAGAGAGAGGAATTATTGGAAAAATTGGATTTGGACAAATTGCAGGTCGGAATCATGAATTCTATTCTTTCAAACCCTAACAGTGAAGAAGAGTCTTTTGTTTAAACTATTATCATTTTAAGTTAAGCTAATGATGTATAACTAGTGAATAAGATTAATCGGACTGACATATACATGTAGTATAAAAGTCCAAAAAATAGAATAAAAAAAAGTGTACAAACAAGCTGTGAATGTGTTCGTGAAGAAGAGTAGCGTCAACACATAAGACACACACTTCCGACTTCGCCATTGTCTCGGACGGTACGGAGAGCTCCTGCACTTACACACACATCCACAGCGTGTTTGTACACTTGGTAACCACAATTAAAGCGCGTCGCTTCGTGAGGTAAAAGTATTGTAATGTTCTGCATTATTACTTAACAAACAAAAAGAGATGAGGACAGTTTTAAATAGTAAATAGTTTAGTTAAATTCATTGTGGTTATTTTACGATGCTAATAAAACTAGCATGTAGTAGTACTGTGTTCGACTTTGTTGAATATTGAAGTCAAAAGAGGTAAGTTACCAGGGTCGTCGGATATAGTTGAAGTTTAGTAAGCCACTGATGGATGTTTTCGAATGAAATTTAATTTGATAAATTAACTGTTTGTTTTCTATTAATTAAATTAAATATTATTCGAAAACATCAATTGGTTTCTTACTAAACTTCAACTATATGCGACGACCCTGATTACTTATACCCTTTGGTGACTGTACGTTCGATATCAAAGATATTGCGACTTGGTGTCTAGTGAATCAATAATAATTTCAGAACATATTGATCAAATCATTGTCATTGTTATTAATAACCTAGCGGTTACATTGTTAGTAATTAAAGCTAGATTCAGTCAAACTATACACACTACAAAATTATAAAAAAAAACTGTTTTACGCTGTAATAGTATCTACTATCTATAAATTACGATCTATGTATATTGTCATGGAAAATTTAAGCAGACGAATGCTAGGGTGGGGGGTCTACTGCCATAGGTTTCGAAGGGCTTCAAGTATCAACTTCGGATCCTTTAGCTAAACTTTTTAGGGTCTTAGCTCATAATCTCGATTAGAATCTGTATGTTTTGAATCAAGTGAGAAACAAAACTCTTCATTTGTTGAACATAGTCAAGGCCAAATTCTGCAGGTATACAGGGTGACAGGGAAACTCGACGTATTCTTTGAAAGGCGTTATACTAGAGGTCATTAGCAACAAATTAAGTCCAGTGAACTAGAGGTCAAAATTGGATGGTTAGATAATAAAAAAAACTGCTATTAAAGTCCTTTTATTTCAGAGAGAAAAAAAATGATCACTCATTTTTCAACTTTCAGAAAAGAATCAATTAGATGTTTGGAGTGGAGTAGTTTTTTCTCATAATTAATTGTTTTTGGTAACAAGTCAGAATATTTATAAAAAAATCGAAGAACAGACAGCTCGGTAACCATCCAGTTTTGAACCCGAGTTAACTGGACTTTGATGACCTCTAGTATAACGCCTTTCAAGGAATACGTCGAATATTAATCATGTTTCATGGTCCAAAAATTGGTCCCATACAAATACATACAACATAAAACATATAGGTAATACAAGTATTACTTGGCCCTGCCAATTAAATACTGGATCCTAAGGCGGATAGTCTTGTAGTGATTTGAATGGCTGGTGATAAGCCAGTAGAACCTGCATGTTTTGTTTGCAAAATCATTGATACAAGAAACAGAAGGAACTTTTGGTTGTTTATGACTGATGTAGTTGTCTATCCACAATACTCTCAAAACGGTGAAGGAAAACATCGTGAAGAAACCGGCATGTCCTAATATCAAAAATTCGAAGACGTATGACATCTACCAACCCGCACTGGACCCGCGTGGTAGATTACAGACCACTCTCTCTCGAGAGAGGCATGTGTCCCACCAGTGGGAACATTACAGGCTGGTTATGTATCCATACTTGTCAGGGTTAGAGCTTTCTGGGTCGAGTTCCGTCAGGGTCGGGAAAATATAACTTTAATACTCGTTTAATGAAGTTGTTAACAAATATCAGGATGCCAGGCCGTCCGGGCTTTGTGTTCCATAGCGCGCTCCGACGTACACGGACACAAGCACAGAAAGTCCTGACCCGGAACTATATGGACAAGGCTTTACTTATCTCCCATCCAATTCAAAATACTATTACCACTATTGAATAACCGAAAAAACGTCGTAATCACAGCATTATGTCTTTCACATATCACATACCTACATCATCAAGATTTTATTCATACTTTTTCTAATCGTCATCAGTACCACAGCACCTGACATACTCTAGAGCCTTATTCAAGCACTCCAGCCAAATATCTCTATCTTTCGGTGTATCCGCGGCTAGTAAGTGCCGCCGCACGATGGAGCCGTCGGGTCGCCGCACGTACACGAGCGAGCCGCTGTCCGGCACGATGAGGCCGGTCGGGATGGACGACTCCAGGAGGATCGTGTTGGGGCGCGCACACAGGTCGCGCGGGGCTTTGATGACGCGCTCGGAAATTACGGTTGATAGGTCGATGTCGCCGATGGGCATCTGAAAAAGAGGTTTTTGTTAAGGCTTCCAGCTGTACCACATCTTGTTCTACCTTACTTTTGAAGTTGTCCTTACATAAACTTGATAAACAAATATTTATCTGGACAACTTAATTCCTTGTCCATACAGGGTGGCAGGGACAATAATGATTCTGAACCATTTAAATTTTTTGTCGGCAATAAAAATAAGTATTGCACATTTCTATGAAACAGCAGAGGGGCAATTCTCGTAATTTTAAGAACGTTCACAGTCTGATCTCAGTCTCTATTTGTCAAAAAAACTTCTAATTTCCCTACATTTTGACAAGTTTTTGACTTTTGTTTGTCGCTGAGATGAGACAGCGACTAGATTTTGAACGTTTTAAATTACGAGAATTGGCCTTCAGATTATTTTGATAACCGACGAAAAATGTCTACGCTAGGTTTAGAATCATGTGCTGAATCCATGGTTACAGTTTGAGCGTTGATGTCCCTGCCACTATTTACAAAGAGGAGACTGTAAATTAGAACTGTTGATAAGACATTGCAGCGACATATATTTGGGTATGAAAGTTTTAGGTTATCCCGTTCGTCTAACGGGCATAAGAACTGCATTAGTTTTTTTTTTTTGCTACAGTTGCACAAAGTAAAACATAAGTTTTCGCTCTTGTGTAAGCTACGATAACGATATTCTTACCTTCTTCTGCACATCATCAGGGTACTTCCAGTAGGCCAGCCGGGGTGGCTGCAGTCTGAACCAGCGTCTGTGCCACGCCCCCAGTCCTGACACGTCGTCAAAGGCAGTGAGGAAAGCCGCGTGAGGTGATGGAGGGGAAACTTGTACGCGTGCTTTGATCTCGACGTTCACTGTGCCTTCGAGGGGACTGCTGCATGGAACCTGGAAATATGACAATAGATGTTAGAGTTAAAGTTGCGTAGTACTCGCAACTATCGTGCATGTATGACCAGAAGGCAATCTCATCTCAGCAACAATCAGTGTCAAAAACTTGTCAAAAATGTAGACTAATTAGGTGTTTCTTTAACAGATTGAGACCGAGATTAGGATGCGAACATTCGTAAAAATACGGGAAGTGCCACTGAGATGTCAACGTGGACTACATAAGTAATCGTAGTAGGTGGTATTCTGTAGTTTCTGCCTACACCTGGGAGAGAAAGGCGTGAATGTATGTATTTATGTATGGACGTGTTTTCTAGTGTTAGGACACCATTTTAAAGGGTTATTTCAGTGGCAAGTGTGGTAACACAATGTTCAATCAAAACTGTACAACATAATTATGTTTCAGTAACATAACAAAAGAGGTTTGGCTCTCCTCTCTGTGGTGAATGAGCCGTGACCCATTAGGTGGGCCTAGTGTTATATTTAAGCCTATTTTATTTTATTGTCTTTGTGTGGCTTACAGCTATCAAATACAGAAGTAGTAGTGAGGTAAGAGACGACAAGCTATTTACAAGCCTCCACAGTTAGTAATAGAGTATTGTAGAACACATTTTCAAATTGACTTACTTAACTAATAAATTAAATTAAATATCTGTAAAAGCACACACTCCAACAGCAGCGGCACATGCATCTGCCATGCATGCGCAGCCGCTGTCAGAGTGCATCAGAAACAATATTATACTGCTTAGATAAGACAATAGTAATGGACGCTAAGCTGTTTGCAAACAAATCGATTGAAGGGTGCTTATTCATAACAATTTGGTTAAAAACTTGGACTGAGCGAACCATATAAGAATTGCTACGGTAAACTGTGCGAGCGTAAGGAGCATGAATGAGATTTCTCAAACGAGAATGCCGAGGTGGAACATTAAGAGACAGCTTAGAAAGAAGTTCAGGACAATCCAAGTTTTGTTCGCGAAGGGTTAATTTTCTTACCTTGTTAAGAGTAAAGTTGTTCCTGGTGGATTGCTGCAGCGCGAAGATGCAGTATCCGTGCAGTGAGAACTGAGGAGAGCGTACTGCTAGCGGTCCAGCTGGGCTTTGTATCCGCGGCGCTTTAAGTTCGGATATCTTTGATTTTGGTGTTAAGAGCTTTGAGCTTGACTGTGGAGAGAAAGGATGTGATTAATATTTACGTCACTTATTGCAACAAAAGTCAGTATAGCGGATAGCCAATGTTTCCGTCAGTAACGGGCAAAGTTTACTAAGTTTCCAGTATAACAGTGGCTTTGCAAAAGGTTAAAAACATGCTAACAGACTGCCATGTGTTTTGATAATTTTTGTTACTTCAGTCAGTCATTTACAGCTATATACCTAAGTTAGACTGTCTATAAGAATTTTTGTTGGTAAAGCCATGTCTCCTGCACGTGTTTTTTCGAAACATTAAACAAAAACCCTTACTATTTGTTTTCATACATAAGCTGTCTCCTGCGTATTAAAATATTATTAGATTAATCAACTATTCACAAGACAATTTAATCTCAAAACCTATGTCAGTTGCAATTAAGCTTTCAACATGCTAGATGTGCGCGGTGCGCGTGGCGGTTGAAAATGAAACAAACCCTTCCCCTTTTCTCCCGCGCGGGGAATTTTTTCCATGCAGCTCGGACAACAAAAACACCGTGTTTTCATACACAAATATGTATGGGCACACCTCTTTGTTTTGACGTTTTTGTATACGTTATATAATATAGCTGTAAATGACTGACGCTTAAGCCTTTCAGAAACAAAGCAGTTTACTTTAATATAACAGTCTGTTAGCCTTGCACAAATTAGGTATGAAAGAATCAAGTTGGTAGTGCGTTTTCACCTTTTTGCTGGAGATGTGATATTTCATCTCATGTGATAGTACTTCTTTTGATGCTTGCAGCAGGTACACCTCTACAGAAACCTGGAAATAGAAAAAATATAATTGTTGTCAAACACTACAGAATATTTACCTGGTCATGAACTAGAACCGAAAATTCGAAAACATGCGACATCTACCAACCCTCATTTGGCCCGCGTGGTGGTTTACGGCCCGTTCCCTCTCACCGAGAGGAGGCCTGTGCTACAGCAGTGGGAACATTATAGGCTGATGATGCACTCGGACATATGCCTGTACTCTGATGCAGACACCAAATGTTGTATGTAAATGCTCACCACCATTTACTTGACAACGTCAACGCAACGTTACAGTATCGATAATTTTGGGGGTAAAACGAGTTATCGATGTTCTTGAGCAGTATGGAATACCCGTTGAAAAAAGTATTTTAGTTATCGTTTACATCACTTTGGAAATTCTGCTGAGGGGCCTCAAACCTTTATCTTAGGTACGGGGTTTGGTAGTGTCCACTAAATGACAACAGGAATGTGCCTTTCATAAGTATGACTTTAACGGCTGTTAAATTTTGTTTAATTTCAATTTTTTCAAATTCAGTCGTGCCAGCGACACGAAGAAGAAGAAGAACGACTGTTATACCGTATTTAGAGAAATATGCATGCTAAATTACCCATTAGTGGAACAGTGAGGTTACTAAAAAAATACCCTTCGATAAATAGGGACGTCATAGATATAATAATGCTCAGAAAATTACACAACAAACCTTGAAGTCGCTAGCAAGTCCCAGCATACGTATTTCATCAGGGAAGTGCAATATGTTGCTTGTCGGCTTTGTTTGTTGCATGCTGGTTGCTAGCACGCGGTCGCGACACTTGACCAAGCAGACTGCATGGTGACCTACAGCGCCATCTGTAATAGGAGTTATTATTTATTTATTTATTGGATCGCCAACAGAGGCTACACAGTTACATGTATGTAAACATGAACAAGGACAAATACAAGTAATAATAATATAATATACTGATAAATCCTCATCTATCCCCACTGTTTGTTCCAGTAGGTACCATGAGTCGGGGGCCCGGGAGATATTTGTAAATTCGCCGCACCCCCGACTGGTATCAGCCCGTCATGCCTAGCGGGCCCCTTCACTAAGTGCGGCCAAGACCGCACGTCTTCCCATTATGGCGTGCATATAACACTGCGCCTCTTTGAGCCTGCCTGCTCGAGCGACGACACGTCCCGCAGGTCCGTCCTTATGGTGGCCGGAGATCGTTAAGCGCCCTTCGACGCCCGCCTGCTCTTCTGGTGTGGGTGGAATGAGAGGTAAGCTCTTTCTCCCCTCCGCCGCCTTCTTTGCATGCATCACCTCCTCGCAAAAAGAGGCGACAACATACCACGCGTTTTCGCTTCCGACCATGGACTGAACCACAGTCTGCCGGAAGCGAGATGGCCTTAAATTTGAATAGGACTATTGTGATGCAATAAACAGTTACATACCAGCATTCAGTTGCCGCACGTACTCTCTCTTGAGCGGCACATTAAGAGCGTTGAGGTGCAGTGTCGCCATGCCGGCTGTGGCGGCCGGGCCGGCGCCCTCGACCTGCAGTCGCTGTAGTTCGTGCACGCATGCTTGACGACGATGCGCTGGAAATGAATAACATCATAATTAGTTCATCACTATCCTACCTTTTTTTTTTTTTTTTTGTTTTCGGGGGGAAACCTTCAAAAGTCACCCGACCTCTGGGGAATGAGGTCGGGGAGTGTGGGATTTTTACCTCACTAAAACCACCCCGGTGATCACCATCCGCACATAGGGGTAGTCCCGGTTCCTCTTAAAAGACCAATTCCGGAACCACCCCTGTGCAACGCCTGTAAGGCACATCCCTGGGGAGACTGTAAAGGGGCCTCCCCTAAGTCTCGCTATGCACGGCAGCACGTGACCACTGTGCCACCGTCTTCCCTGGGGTCGCTTAGTAGGCGGACAGAGTCCCCACTCTATGCGCCCACGACTCCAAAGGTCCCACTTACCTTAATTGGTAAGCGGGTTTCGGCGTATTAGGCGCCAAGGCGGTTGCCTCCCCGACGCCTCCTTCTCCGAGCAGGATCAGCCCTCTCCCGAGTCTCTCTCTCTCAACACTATCCTACCTAGCTTAAAATTTCTTATTATATGAAGTTTAATATTAATTTATTATAAACATGAACATTCCGAAGGGGCTTGTGGCTAAGTAATAGCAGCCGTACGGGTCGATCGATCCCCTCTTCACATACCAAGACCCTTCGTGCCTCGGAAAGCACGTTAAGCCGTTGGTCCCGGCTGTCACTCGTGGATCTTTGACAGTCGTTACGGGTCGTCAGTAGCCCGAAAGTCTGACAACCAACGGGTATCGTATTGCCCAGCAACTGAGTTAGATAGGCAGTCGTACCATGCAGAATACTGGTATGCAGCTGCATCCGGTTAGACTGGAAGCCCACCAAAACATAGTTGGGAAAATGCTAGGCAGACGATGATGACATATGAACCTTCCGGAATAAATTCTCTATATGATCACGAAAACCACATCACAATCGGTTGCGTAGCTGAGAAGGTAAGCGGAAATATAATAGTGATCAAAGTGTCAAATGTAAACAATTTATTTTTTATCTATTTTAATAATGTAATATACACTTACTTGCTAATAACAGTAGTCTTT
Source organism: Apamea monoglypha (assembly GCA_911387795.2). Classification (NCBI taxonomy): domain Eukaryota; kingdom Metazoa; phylum Arthropoda; class Insecta; order Lepidoptera; family Noctuidae; genus Apamea; species Apamea monoglypha. The sequence continues at coordinate 7,925,990 of OU426935.1, read as the reverse complement.
CGCCCTCCGCCTGCTCGGTGGAGCCACTGAATTCAATGGTAGCTGCGCACAGGTTCAAAGCTTGACTCGCCTGAAATCAAATGCAAGATAGTTAGTCGGAATGTTTTTTATTAAAAAGGAAATAATTCGGTCCAGAACGACAAGTTTTAAAGTAATAATCGTCCGACTCGCACTGAAGTTAGTTCAATAGCATAGCATAATCAGCCTATAATGTTCCCACTGCTGGGACACAGGGCTCCTCTCAGTAAGAGGAAGTGGGCCGTAATCCACCACGCGGGAATTATTTATTTTTAGCCTATGTTGTCCCATTGCAGGGCAAAGGCCTCCCTTTCTCCTTTCCACTCCTCTCTTTTTGAGCTAGTGTAGACCAATTCTGTCTATAGGCGTCAAGCTTGTCCCTGCATCTTCTCGTAGGTCTGGCTCGATGTCGCTGGACGTTTTCATGGGACCCACTTGGTAGTAGATTTGGCCCATGGCTCGTTCAAAGTAAAATTACCTATATTATACAAGTACGCTGGTCTAAATATACTATACGAAACGACAGTTGTTTTTTGTGCCGATTCAAAGCTCGAGCGTCTCAGGAACTAAAATTGACACATTGCCGCAATTGACCGTTGTTTTGTTTTGGTATGTACAGACGCCAGCAGGTCAAGCTACCCGAAACTGTAAAATTTTCTCAATCAACCTTGAACCTTAATGCTTTAGCGATAAAGTTGAAAATCTATTAAAGAAATTTGACAGATTGTAGTAACTTGATGTGCTGGCGTCCGTACTTACACGTCTCTGATGATTTAGGTCTAAATCGTGGAATAAGACTTTTTTGTGTATTTTGTGTTTACAACGAGATATTTCGAACATTTTTATCACGAAAGTATGCGCATCTTGTAAAACTCGCTATCAAAAATATTAGTTCCACGGACGCTCAAGTTGCTGTCAGCGCCAAAATGGCGAGAATCAAATGTCTTCATTTTGTCATGGATAGTATGAGGTCAAGCGTACTTGTTTATTATAGGTCAGTGAAAATACATAATAAAGTATATGATCCTGTTTACCTGTGATATAACAGTCTGCTGCTTCGCTATCTCGTTCTGTAGCTCCTTGATTCTCTCGCGCACGGTCGTGACGGAGGAGGCCGGCTCGTCCGGCGTGGCGGGCGGCTCGCGGTCCGGTGAAACGTGCCGTATCACACGCATAGGGGTTGTGGGAGTAGAAGACTGTGGGAGAAACCATAATAATATAGCACAAAGAGAGCCTAGGGTATAGAATTTTTATAGTAGCCGAAGATATTTATGTTTTTACGAGTTTATGTTGTATCCTACCCCTTCCCGTTCACGTTTTTTATGTCTGATCATACATGCTTTGCAAATCAATATAGATACTCAAGCATTTTTTTTAAATTTATTCTACACTGGCCCAATGCTGAGCAAAGGTTTACCACAAACCCTTCCAGGCATCCTTTTCTAGAACCACCTCGATCCAACACTTACGGTACGCGTTCCTGCTATTGATTGATTTAAAATTAATTCAAGTAAATCTTGTGAATAAGTTGTTAATATCTTACGGACGTTACAAATCATTTACTCATTACAGAGCTTAACGCGTATGTTAAAATATATTACAAATATATAATATTTTTTATAACATCATCATAGAAATAGATGGATGCTCGATAGTTTTACTTTTGATTGTATGATTTATGGGCTTTCTTCCTTCATCTTTACACATAGCACTTATTCTTCTTTTTCAATGCTTTTTTTGCGAGATCTTCTGTTGAATTTTAGTAACTTTTTTTTTATTATAAAATAAAATATAAATATAATACTCACCGCGTTCTGCATGCGCCTGTAGAAGCTGACACTGTGCACCAGCTCGTTGCCCTTATCGGCCCTGGGCGTGTGGGGTTGCACCTTCAACGGAGACTTGAAGGCCGAGCGCTCCTGGTACACGAAACTTGATGAGGACTCGACGGAATGCTGCAACCAACCCCAGAAGTGGTTGGTCAAGCGAAATATGCAAGCTAGGGTTCGAAAAGACCCACGAGCACTAACTGGTCAGCTTAATCAGCCTATACTGTTCCCACTGCTGGGACACAGTGGGTTATAACATAATCCACGACGCGGGCCCAGTGCGGGTTAGTGAATATCACATGTCTTGGAATTTTTGGTTCTAGGACATATTGGCTTCCTCAAGACGGTTTCCTTCACCGTTTTAAGAGTATCGAGATAGTTTTAACTGTGGTTTTAGCCCGTGCAAGCGTGCTTATGAGCTCAACTGTCACTAATGAGACACAATTACCGAACATGTCTTTGAATTTTTGGTTCTAGGACATACCGGCTGCCTCACGATGGTTTCCATCACCGTTTTGAGAGCATGAATATAGTTTTAACTGTGGTTTTAGCCCGTGCAAGCGTGCTTATGAGCTCAACTGTCACTAATGAGCTTGCCTAACAGACAAGAAGTTATATGGATTGCATTAGGAAATTTTGTCTTTTTTTAAGTTTATGTCTGAAAAAGTCTTTCAAACTTTCCTAATATTCACACATTCTTTTATTTGTTTACCTGTTTATTAATTGGCAGCACAATTTCCAAGAAACCCGACATTACTTAATTCCACTAGATGTTTATTGGCAACAATTAAAGACGATAGCACTCAATGTTGCGTACTGTGACAGTAACTAGCTAACACTAAAGAAAACACAATGGATATTTGTACAACAATGTCTAGCGTATTTTGTTGTTTTACAATTCATTGGAATACGTTAGTCTGTTATTTGTCATGTTTTACTGAGAAAATTATAACAGAGGACGCATAAGATGATTAGTAACAGGTAGTAATTAACAGCAGTTTTGTTTGTGCGTTAATTGTCTTTGTTTAGATAACTAAGTATTTGTTCGTAGGCTACAACAATTTGAGGGAGCCATTGATTAGGTCCATTGCTTTTACAGATCTGGGCAACTCTTACTTTTTTTGAATGCGGCTGCCTTAGAAGATTCCACATTCCAAAATATTTTTTTGGTTATTGTACTGCAGCACTGGGTGTACACCCAAAAGCAGGTGCAATTTGGTCAAACCATAATGTGTGCGATCACATACTGTCAAATCAAGCAGTGCACTGCTGGACATAGGCCTCTCCCAGGTTGCGTCACAACACCCTGTCCTCCGCCTTCCGTATCCAGTCTGTCCCTGCCACTTTCATATACACCACATACATCCTGTATGTACCCGGCCGTTGATATGGCACATCGACTTTTACAAAATGTTCGTCTTTGCAGAGCGTCGTCTCTGTCACTCATATCTGTGTGAGAGTTTCTTTTTAAAGTTTGATGTGCCATCAGCCCCAGAGCACCGTAAATGTAAGAGCATTTACAGCACGGAGGATTACTATGAACATTACAGTGTTTTGTATGTGTACCTTGTTAACTTTAGGCGGCGTGGGTCCCTCGCTCTGCTCATTAATCGCCTCGTCTAGAATATCGTCCAGCTCACTATCCAATCCACTGCTATCAGAGTCACTCTCACGCACCGCCTTCTGGTAACTCGAGTTGTTTTTCTTTACCACCTGATGATAAACACATTAGTTTATTAATTTAAATAGCACTTAAATGTACGTCCGACACGCTGGGCCCTGCTATCACTTTGCACTCTGGTCAAACATTTTAACGATACCGGAACAAAAAAAAAATGGTTAATTTAAATTAGCTGGCGAAACTTCACAGACTTGATGGGTAATGATATCTAATGTCGACAAAACAAAGATAAAAATAAATTTAAAAAATTCCAAACTCGTCATTTTGAGTAACTACACGCCTTGGTAGCTGTTGACACCGTAAATTACGAGTTTAGAAAACCTTTGATTATGTGTTTTATCGTCATAAGAATGATATCGATACCAATCACGTCTATGAAGTTTCGCCAGCTAATTTAATTTGACCCTATAAAATAATAACAAGATTTTATTACTTAAAATCTTTTACAATAATTTCCAGCTTATAGAACGTGCTCACATACACAATAATGCTTTGTATTGAACACAAAATGTCTGTAACGCTAGAGCAGAGTAATTAATAAATGTTTGACTGTTTTATCTAATAGGTTTTGTTGTAATAAAGGCGACATTGTGTAAAGATTATTTATTGTGTCATTGTGTGGTTTTCCTCACAATTTTCCTTCATTGTTTGCTTATAATTACTACCTCGTAGATACATAGGTACTATAAAAAGTTTGAGGCATAAATTAACGGTACTTAAACGCCTATTCCTTTCATTCAATTGTCAAATTATAATATTTTTCATATAATTGCTTTTGGTCGCACAGTAAGTGTTAAATACAGTTGCGACAGGTACGGCAGTAGGGTGTGGATGTGGGTACTTGCTTCGGCAGTACATATACTAAAATTGGAACGATACAGAGAAGATTAGCATAGACCCTGCGCAAGGATGACACGCAAAATCGTGAAGCGTTCCACATTTTTTTTTTGTCAGGGGTTGTTTCGGAATTGGTCTTTTAAGAGGAACCGGGACCACCCCTATGTGCGGATGGTGATCACCAGGGTGGTTTTAGTGAGGTAAAAATCCCACACTCCCCGGAGGTCGGGTGCCCTTGGAAGGTTTACCCCCAAAAACAAAAAAAATGGGTATGGATGTGGAGCTGTGTCGAAAACTATGCTCCACCTCATATCCTGCCATCTTTGTCCTAAGCTATGCAATCAAAGTGACCCCTGCGCTCCACCGACGACGCCGTGGAAATGGCGAAGTTTTAGGCCAACACGACCTGACATACAGTCGTGTCGTTCACGAAGAAGAGGCAGAATATAGTTTAGTGTAAGATGCTGGTCGAAGCAACCACGACCACGGTCGCGGTCCCCATGTGACGGTCTTCTTAAAAAGAGATTTGGCAGCAGACTAACTGATAACAAGCGACTTTATTAATGTTCCAGAAACCAGCACAGCTTTCCACATCCACTTGATACCATCCGTACCGTATCGAACATCAATCTATGTTATCGTAGGAGACCTTTAAATGTTGTTCACAAGTCCAAAACACGAAAAATTTGTTTATTTTCAATCAAATAGACGACCGCTATTCTTTCGACAGATGTTTGCTGTCGGGGGCAAGGAAAATCAGGGAGTCTACTCCGAAGTGGTAAATGTATCATATCGGCCGAATGTTCGGCCGTTTTCTGCTACGAAGTTACTGTTTGGTTCAGTCGGTCCCGATCCTGCACTCCTACACTCCTTCGAATATTGACTATAATCTCGACCTAACTGAGCCGATCCGAACTTTTTTCGCATTTTTCAATAATATTCGGTTCGGCCATGTGTCGGTCCGATCCGAACATTCGGCCGATACGATACATTTACCACTTCGGAGTAGACCCCCAGGCTATCGAAATGTGTAATTTTCGATACGATAGCCTATGCCGCATCCAAACTTAAGTAATATAAATTCATTAACTTTATACCTTTGCCTTAAGCAATACGTATTTGGGTACGCTAAGCAAGTAGTATATAATTTCGTATAGACTTACATTCATAACTTCTCGTCCAAACGATGTGTCGGCCCAATTGTCAGATTTGTTCATTTTCTCTTGAGCACTCTCTCGGACATAGTCTTCAGAACTGGAATACAAATCATAAGATGACGTCAGAAATGGAAACATCTTTACATAAAAAGAAATGTACAGATGCCAGCAGGTCAAGCTACCAATCAACCTTGAACCTTAACGCTTTAGAGATAAAGTAGAAAATCTATTAAAGAAATTTGACAGATTGTAGTAGCTTAATGTGCTAACATCTGTAAAAAAATTGATTATATTATTCCTTTATTTTGCTGTGACGTTAAGATGATAAATCTCAGTATGTTTGGTTTATATTATATTTTCATCTCCTAACTAACTATTTACACTAGATAATAAATTAAAAGACTAACTAAGGATATAAATAAATACAAAAACAAAAGGATATTTAGGCGTCGAAGTATTCGTCCACTTCGCTGTCATCCGGAAATGTTTTTTTTTTTAATGTTAAAGGCTAGACTTTCACTAGCTTAGTTAATTAATTGGTTGCATTCCTTATCAGATCGGCTATACAAGATTTATTTTTGTTTTATCTAAACCTGAAAATGTGTCACTGTACTCATCATCACGAACAACATTACAATGGAATCAATCTAGAAATCGCAAAAACAAATCCAAAATCAGCTTTTCCATACATTTGTGTTAATACAAATCAACAAAAATATAGGGAACCGCTGATTATTTTCGTTTTTTTTTTAATTTAATTTCAGGATTGGTTCAATATTAAAACTTGTTCATAATAATGAGTACAGTGACCCCTTTTCAGGTTTACAGTAAATAAAAGTATAACGATACTGACAATTTAATTTGTTTTCTTAGGACATGGATTGGGTCTTGTCGATGTCACAATAGGCTTGTTGTCTGTTTGATGTTAGGTGTCATGTGCCCAAAATAATTAATACCTACAATAATTTCATTTCTGAATTTCAGGTATGCCTTTCAGTTATAATGACTTGAATAGCGATGAATGTGTTTGTATCCTACAAGTATATTATGAAGCCTACATTATCAGTAAATTAGCGTTCATTTTGATCATATACTACAGAAATAACTTAACTTTCATGGATCCGTCAATTTACTTTTCTTGACAGCCATGTGTGGATCAGCAAATACATACATAAATGCTTTATTTCCATGACGGTAAGCAGAACTACGGAACACCGCCTGCTGCGGTTTCTACAACCTAGCAAATACTTCGATGTAAGTAATCTTGACATTTTTATGTGCAATTTATAGGAAAGACTCCCTAAACTCCACCAACCTTCTTTTTTACTGAATTTATGTGGATGTGTTCTATCGCCAAAATCTATATCTGACCACCGTAAGGACTATTCCTGTTTGCAGCGCATATGATTAGTCGACCTAAAAAGGATCCTCTTTTGATTTACTTACGGACGCAGCTATGGTCATCATGTGCACGGGATTTTGTTTTCAAAATCGTCAAATATAGTTTTTGGCGATAGTACCTATACCTGTCTTATATTACTATATTTAGTTTTCTGTTTATCTATGTTAAAATAGACTTTCATTTATTTTTCCTAGAGGTATGTTGTAGATGTGGTTTTTTCATTTTGACCAATTTTATTTGTGTACCACCCGTAGTATTCTATTCTATTCTTATTATAATGGTGTCTATTTTCAGCGGGATTGTCCGAAAGGGTTACCGCTACCCCGGAACATAAAGGGCGAAGGAAGGAACATGGGTGGGTTTTAAACAGTAAGAGTCTGACACTCCCTTCCGCTCCACCCAGAGCGGGAGGGGTCATATGATAATTTCCCATCCGAAAAAAAAAAAATGGTGTCTATTTCATACAATCTAGTTTTTTTATTTACCTCAAGTTCATTGATAGTACTTCGACAGGCCAAGGTCTCGATTTACTTGACTAAACACATTTAACAAAACGTGCTCATGTACTTAACATTTTTTTATGTGTAACAAGTGACCGTGGTTTTTATGGACCTCTAGTGTACATACACTACGTTTAGAATATTCTGCCTTTTTTTATACCACGAATGACAATGAAGATAAGTTGACAACATTTGAGGGACAATTCTCGTAATTTTATGAACGTTCACAGTCTGATCTCAGTCTAAATCTGTCAAAATACCTCAAATTTTCCTATATTTTGACATTTGTTTGTCGCCGAGATGACATTGCGACTAGATTTTGAACGTTTTAAATTACTAGAGTTGGCCTGATATAGGCTCAGATTTGTATCTTGTAATTGCTCGTGACTATGGATGATCAATGAACATGATGCTGGAAAAAGTCATGTATGTATTATAAGTGTACCTATAGTACCTACACCCGCGTTTCGCCAGTTATGTTTAAGTCCCGTGTTTATGTCCCGTAATAGGGGACAAGCCTATTGCCTTCAACCGGGCACAAATTCAAATACCGGGCTGCTAGTAAGAAATTCCAGATGGAAAAACCTAATAACAGTGGAAACTTGTAAATGGCCTATAATTGTTTATATGTATAAGCTGTCAGTTTCCCGAACAGAATAAAATAAAGTAAATATTACATACAGTACATTTCCGCCGGGGAATCGAACCCAGTACCTCATGCTCAGCAGTAGCGCTTGCGATCACTAAACCAACGAGGTAGTCAAAATTAGTTGTGTTTTTTACACAAATAAGCCAAAGACTTTGGTGGTTACTACTGCCTATAGAAATCCATCCCCTTTATTTATAAACGTTGCTTAAAGTTCAGAGACTTTTTTTTTTGTTAGCCTACGTTGTGTCCCACTGCTGGGCAAAGACCTCCTCTTTTTCCTTCCAAACCTCCCTGTCTTGTACGATCTCGACGATCAGAGACGTTTAACCGCCAAAAATGTATGGTCAAACAGTCGCTAATCATTACTTAGTTTTAAGAACCGTTTATAAGTAAACCCTATTTATTTATTTGCGTAGTCAACTAGTCGCATGTACCTGTAAATTAACCGGAGCATAATATGCCAACACAAAAGCTACTTGGCAGCACGCGAAAGAGCCACTTTACAAATAGCTTTAGACACTACTAAAAGGCCTTGCAGTCTTTGTAATAATCAGATGTACGAGTAGCTACTATAAAGGACATTCTACCATCTGCCGCGCGTGTCTGTTACATATTGCTATTCAATTCAATGGCAGGCAGGAGAACATCTGTTTGCCTCCCAGGCAACGGTAGAGGCAGATGTGTTTGTAAATACCCAATTTGGCATCTGTTTCGTGTTTTTGTATAGTTTCTGTTGGAAAGATTCATAATGAATGCTTACTTTGTTTTACAAGATAAGGATTATGAGTAACTACTAGTCCCAACTCTCGTATCCTAATGCATGAAATTGGCATAATCATAATATACCATCATGCCTTGTTTTCCCGAAGGGTTAGGCAGAGGTGTACCTAAAGAAAACACAGTACCTACACACACTGTACATTGTGTGCTGAAGATAGCTCGTTTACAGTAAAAAAATCTGTCTAGACTTTTCCCAACTGTCTCGATTTCTTGTTTAACCAGATGCACCTGAATACCAGTATTTTACATGGAGCGACTGTAGACTTGTCTGTATAAAAAAAAAAAAATTGGACATGCACTGGTAATACAAACGGAACAGTTTTGATCGGTCTTCATCAAAATTCGGATTATTCGGAAATAAGGGATACATAAACCAAACAACATACTGAGATTCCTCATTACAGGGTGGTAGGGGCACAGCCTGTTACCATAAATACAACAATAAAAAAATGCGTTTAAATTGTTCGTCGGTATTTAAAAAAAATGCTGTTCAGTACAATTTGACCGCGTAGTATTATTATTGCACTTTTCTATAAAACAGCAAATTTTTTTTTTGATAACCTACGAAAAATTTCTACTCTAGGAGCATGTGCTGAATTCATGGTTACAGTATGCTCGTCGATCTCCGTGCCCCTGTAGGTTTAAAAATATAAGGTATGGGTATCACAGCAAAACAAAAGGAATAAAATAACCAAAAATATGTTTCAATAGCTTTATTTTTATATAAAAAAAAAACATTACTAATTAAGTTTAATATTATCACAGACAACATAATTAATAAAGTACCTGAAAAGGAGTCTTATAATTATATATAGTATTAAGGCCCTATCCACTTGGATACCAGTGGTGGGGCAACTATGGCTGCACTGCCAAAAAATGTATGGTTTGTTGCGCAACCGATAGGACCCCTGGTGAGATACCCACCAGAAAGCTTTATACAGGGTAAAAATAAATTAACTAGCGAAACTCTGCAGGCGTGATGGGTATTCGATATCTAAACATCATAAATAAAGGGAATTGCTCATTCTTGGCTTAACGTGGACAAGTTGTTCTGTAAAAAGTATTTTTACGAAAAAATATAATTAAAACTAAAATGAATATTTTTTTGATTCTCGTTGCAGGAAAGTAAATGTAAAAACAAGTCGTTTAATAAGTATTTAAGCTGATTGAGTTCAAAAAGCGTCGCCATTTTATGGTTGGAGGCTGATTCTGTGTTGCCACATTAATAACAATTGTGATTTCAATCTTTTATTAAAGAAAATAATCGATTTCTAAATCTGAGTAAAAAGTATGTATTTTCTTGAAAATCTGTAATTAAGTGATTTTTCAAAAGGTTTATATTTAGTTTCCTTTAATTACATTAAAAACAAACTAAACACTCATCGTTTTTGGCCATCAAATCGTTTTACATCCGATTATAATATTAGTTCGATTGTTGTCAAATCGATTTTTTTTTATTACCTGGCAACACTAACTGTCAATAATGACAAATCTAGACAACGAAAACATTCGCTTTGCAGTTTGCCTCCGTGTATTGTGAATGTTGAAAACAAAAAATATTAGTTTTATTTTTTCCATAAATGACCTCAGGATATGTAACTACTGCATTCAAAGTAAGAGAATATCATTATTATAAAGGCAAATGATTTATTTTGGAAAATAAATACTCATAATTGTAACTTTTTCAGCGACAAGTTTTAGCATAAGACATGCTAAATATGAACCATTTTTACACTTTCCCGTAACCTTATTACTATAATTCATTTCTTTTAGGCATAAACTATTAAAAACCGTAGTCATTAAATATTATACTTATTGTTCACGTTAAGCCAAATTGCCCTAACAAACTGAGCAATTCCCTTTGATGATGTTCTTTTTGGGGTCATCAACCGCCGATAGTCAAATATCAGTTTTTATTGTGTAAACTTTACAGACGTGATCGGTATTGACATTTTAAAACAGATTTCATCAACTCACACTTCAAGTAACAACACTACTGGAATTGACCCAAAAAAGAAACACTTTTTTTTTGTTTTATCGTTTTAGATATCAATACCCAGCAAGTCTGTGGAGTTTCGCTAGCTAATTCAGTTTGACCCTTGTATATTTTGGTGGCGACCATGGTTGCGACACCAGTGAGATATAAGCTTTAGTCGAAATTAAATTATATTAAATCGTCATCGAAAAAGAAAATGGCTTGTTATGAAAATGCTTGATGTATGGCATTTTGTTCAGTTTTATGAATGCAGGACATACGACTCGTGACATTGTCAGAAAATAACGTCGCTTTATAATCACGCCTGTAGGCTCCGAATGGTTAGGCAGAGGTGTATAGTACACCCTCATTGCCCATGTTATAATTTTTGATGGAAAAACCTAATCAGTTTGTCCGACCTGGGAATCAAACTTAAGATCTCATACTCAACAGTAGCGCTTGCGACCACTAGACTAATGAGGAATTTTATTATACCTTACACGACACGTAATTGTATTTGCGACAAGTCGACTAAACAACTCAAAGCGACAAATCGCATGCTCTCATTCATAGAATTCCCACCTTCGACTGTTACTATTGCAAACATTAACTAATTAAGTATTGATAATTTCAACTTTATGAACACAGCGATAAAGTCTATTTTACATTGTGTGGTGCAACTTGATTATGCATGTATCTATTGTGCAAATGCCTAGGCATTAGCCCAAATACTTTTACCTAATATTTTGCTACAGATAAGCGTTCGTCGATAGATTTTGTAATTCTATTTGTTTTACCGGTCTTATTATACCTACTGTTGTCAATATTTCATTGTGTTTTGCTAATTTTAGTGTACTTAGTAAATAATTAAGTAGTTTTAGATATCATAGAATGAAAATGGCGAAACACACTTACGAACATCAATTTCCAGTTAACTTAGATGTTTATTCATTTTGATTAATAATGATTTTATAATGCATATTATGAGGGTAAGCACTCAAGTAGTCGTCCATGATTCAAATGCTAATGTTTGAACAACTTATAAGTTTAGCATAAAAACAACATTATTTTTTGGACAAAATATGCATTCATGTTAATAAGTAAGTGGCTCTGCCCTACGATCAGCTCTATTTTCTCAAACTGTCTACCGCGGAATATTCATAACGGTAATTTCCATTTTCTTTTTATGGATAAAGTTATTATGATATGCCTCAGCTGACAGTTCCACAACACTAGTTATTCTTATTAAATGGAAATGTTCTTTTCTACAGTCCTTTCATAGTTATTTTACCTTTAACAGCAGCAACCCAACAATAATCTTATTATAACAAGAATAAAGATAAATATGATTTTGGCAGACTTGTCAGTGGCCACAACCCAACAGCAACCTTATAGTAACGAGAATTAAGGTCACTTTGATTTTGACAGTGAGCATCACTGTCAAAACCACTGAGTGATGCAAAGTCAGAGGTAAATAACTATGAACGGACTGTACCTAGCTTTTACTTTGGGTTTTTTCCGGCCTGTTACCAACGTAAAGATTATAACATGGAATTGTACTACAGTATTATTATGCGTGAATAAACAGTTGTACTCGTAATAATTGTTCATAGTACGTCCAAGTAGAACCGTGTATATCTAAACTAAGCTATAGTACAACAGAATGTAGTAAAACCACTACACGCTAATAGGCAACATACAGTCTTAGAATACATTTTTTATTGATTTTCTTTTTATAATTTAGCATACTTATTGATTAGCTATTAGAGTAGGGGATCACCAAAGACGGTGGAACGATTGTGTGATAAATTATAGGGCTAGAAAGGGAGTGGATACTAAGACTGGAAGACGTGCAGCGCCGACTATAAATAACACTATATTCACGCCTGTAATCCCCGAAGGGTTAGGCAGAGGTGTGTTGAAGTGAAATTGGGAAAAATGCAGCAGGGTGATATTTAATAAGGCATTGTTTGCGTTCTTTATGTGGCGTTAAAAATGTGAAATGTCGTTATATGAAAAAAAAAACAATTCGGCAAATTTAGCAGTAACTAGCGGCTCATAAATAGAGAACCACTTAGGGCTGATTTTTCAATCATCTGATAACTTTATACGAGGAATAATTTTTGACAGTTATTTCATACAAAAACTGTCAAACGTCAATTTTACTCCTCGAACAAAAGTTATATAAGGTGATGTAAAAATCAGCCACAATTAACGAAATTTTTGTTTCTATATATTTTTGTTTTAGACTAGCTTCTACCCGCGACTTCGCCCGCGTGATGTCGAAAATTATCCCACGGGAACGTGCTACCGGGACAAAAAGTAGCCTAGTTCTTTCCTTATACATGGATACCATCTCCTTGCCAATTTTTATCCGTTTAGTGGTTTAAGCGTGAAATCGTAACAAATAGACTTAATATTAGTATGGATATGTTCCAAGGAGTAAAATAGCTGTCATTGCGTCATTTTTCTTATATTGCATTTTTAATAAATTAGTATACATTACAATACTATGCAATACGAAGAAATTATAGGAAAAAAATTGCATTGAATAAAAAGGTCCACGTTTTCAATAAAAGGGTATCGCAGCCTGTTTAGATATGTACGCTAGATAATCAACGTTTTTTTCGCCGCCATGACCGGCCACCATGCAAATCGACTTGACCCAATAACGTGGAACATTAGCTGAATACCTAATGAATTATACTAGTTAGTTTTGCACACTGTAATTAATGGGGTCTTCGTTTTTAATTTAGAAGTGTAAGATTTAAAGAAGGCTTGCAATTTTAGGAGAATTATTCTAAGGTGCATCTGTCTTTTGATTATGTGAAAGGAATTATGGAGACCTAAGAAGGAACATAATGCAGCTCAAGATATTTTCTTAAAGGAACTCTTGTGTTGAGTAAGTAGACAATTTGATATGTAAATCAGTTTGATTCTCAAATACTTCGAGTGAAATGTATACGAGACAGATATATTTGCAACATTATTATGAACAGGAAATTGATTTATTTTTAATACACTCCAAATTCAACAAAAGCAAACGCTTCTGCCTTAAGCTGACACAACAGCCATTGTATTTCAAAACTTCATTCACTTTAGTCATTCAGGCTTACCTATAACTTAAATCGCAATAGAATATAGCACGACGCCTACATTCTCCAAAGGGGTAGGCAGATGTGTGCGCCAGTTACATTAGGCCATAAGTCTTAAAAGTTCTTAGTATGCAATACTAAGTTCTTCAAACAGTCTAACACTTATCAAAGTGTTAATAATAACCTATACCATAAAGTGCAGGCAAATATTTGCACTTGGTAATACGAGAAGTACTCGCGAACGTGACGATTGCGCAAGTGGCGCCGTGTAAAGTAACGGATTATTGTGAAACGTACGGCCGTGCCTCCGACAATGTATCGAATTACTTGACACTCGGATATTGTCGGTGTGACTGAACTATAGGACAAAGGAGTGTGACTGAGCTAATTGTTATTAGGGAAACGATAAAAGTATTTTTAAACTGAATTCTCTAGTATATGGAAGGGGTTGACAGAAAACCTGAAGGGCAATTTGTGTATTTTTAAGAACTTTCACATTCTGTTAAAAATATGTACTTTAAAGCCAACATTTTTGCCAAGTTTTTTATATTGATTGTCGCTGAGATTTTATATATGAGATATATGAGCTTTTAGTTAGATTTTAAACGTTTTTAAGTAAGGAAATAGACCTTCTAACTGTCTTGAAAAAATATTTTCTCTAAAAGATTCGCGGCTCGTCATAATCATAGCTGCATTGTGGAAGTTGCCATAACGTATTCACGGATTTTTTATTTCCTTTTTTACTCCCAACGCAATGTCGCATAATGTCATTCACTAGGAATTATAAGAACGTGTTGATCGGTTAGTAAGGTTAAGATATAAAAAGATTATCTCACTATTAATATTGGTTCTCATAATGGAGGAATACCAATATCACAGTTACTAGATATTTTATAGGGCCAATAATTCGCATGGTAGATTACGGCCCACTTCCTATCACAGAGAGGAGGCCTGTGGCTCAGAAGTGGGAACGATATAGGCTGATTATGATTGCTTCATATTATGTAGGATATAAATATTCCAATTAACTCCTAGAGTCGAATATCTCCTTACGTACACGATATTTTATGCCTACGTTAATTACCGCGTAATGTGAGTTAGCGTTCTCATTTTACCACCGGAAACATTCAATTTCAAATATTACTAATGACAATTAATACCTACGTATCAAAAAACTTTTGTAAAACAGTCCATTACAATTTAGGCACGAGTTTAAATTCAATTCAATTATAAAATAATTGAAATTTTTATTGCATTTTTTATTATTATTAAAATATGCGATATAAAATGCGTTATCAGCAAAAAGGTTATTCATTTCTAAATTACCGATTTCAAAATGGCTGACAACCTCTTTAAATTTGGATAAACCTAATGGTTTATACGTATCATTAGAAAATTGAATATATTATTTATATTTTCATTTGAAATATTCATATTGTTAGGCGATTGATCGACATACTAATAACAGTCATTTATAATATTAAGCACAGTTTTCATATATCTAATTGCATTTTAATGCTCGCAATCCTATGTATGATTGCCTATTAAAAGCTTCCCGCAGATCGACGCGACGCGACTCAAGTAGAACAACAACATGAAAATTGTTCTACCAGTTCGCGTCGCATCGTCGCGTGTCTGCGGGAGCGTCAAAGAATCGGATCAATGCCACCCAGTCCTTGTGTTCAAGTCTGAGTTACGACCTAGTATCTATAAAACTGGCTAGACAACCTGTCTACACCCATAAGAACGTATAATAAATAGCGAATTAATAGGAATATTAATAAATATCTATTGAAACGATATCGAAGTCTAGTTCTTTTGTTACAGCAACTTTGTGGAACAGGTATTAAACGTTTCAAGTTTGTATTTAATGTTTTTTTTTGTCGTTATTTGTTCCTGAGAACTAAACATTAACATAAATTATACAATTAGATCCTAAATTAATAGGAACATCATTTAAAAACTAAATAGCAACCGTTTGCACAACAGTTGCTGTAACACCGCCATCTTGAACTCCAAAATTGAGTACAACGCCATCTAGTTTAAATCCCAAACAACTTTCGACCTGAAATTTAAATACAGAGGAAGAAGAAGACGCATTCGAGCGTGTAATGCCCACACCTTGATCCGCCACAGTCTGAATATTCCTCTTGAGTATGCGAGGTGTCTGTCTCAATGTCTGATATATGTGGATATATACTCGTTGGTTGTTGTAAGATCGCTCCGTTAGTCTGTGCCTCCTTTTTGTTGTTGTTTACTTTAATTCTTTTCACGTCTTCTATTACTGATAGGACTACGGGCGAGTCTTGGGAACCTGGAACAAGATAATTATAATTATGGTATTTGAGTATGATGACAAACAGGGGCTCGAGACTAAGCTATAACAGCCGCACAGGTCGATTGATCAGGTGACAACCTTTACATACCGAGACTTATCCGTGCCTCAGAAAACACGTAAAGCCGTTGGTCCCGGCTGTCTTTCGTAGATCTTTGACAGTCGTTACGGGCCGTCAGAAGCCCGAAAGTCTGACAACCAGTCTTACCAAGGGATATCGTTTTACCCAATAACTGGGTTGTGGAGATCAGATAGGCAGTCGCTCTATGTAAAATACTGCTATTCTGCTGCATCCGGTTAGACTGGATGTCGACACCAACATAGTTGAGAAAAGGCTAGACAGAAAGATTTGCCCCATCTCGGCAACATTTGGATTTCCCCATAAATTACCGTGATTTGAATGACGGTAGTGATTTAATGAGTGATTGATTTTATAAGGTAAATTACCAGCATAACCCTCTGATTTAATGATAACATCTTATTGCGATTCAACAGACTACCTAGCATGATGTCGAGGATAAGATTGGATAATTTTGCATGGAAAAAACCTAGTGTCATCATCTACTAAGCTTTTTTCCTAACGACGTTGGGAGTCGGATTTCAGTCTCCCACACCTTGATTGCGTAACACACTTTCAATCACAATCTGAATAATTTTGAAGGGCTTGCTTCATATGTCCGATTTTTTTTTTATTATAAAAACGTTGCCCCACTCTAGGAATTTGTCCTGTATCGTGGGTGCGTTTACAAACTTTTAAACTCACATACACAAACAGCCAGACCCGGAACGACTACTTGTAGGTCATACAAATATTTGTTCCGTGCGGGAATCGAACCCGCGACACGCAGCGCAGCAGTCAATTGCTTAACCACTGCGCCAACCATGTTGTCATTTGTCTGCTCAACAACGTAAATAACGCAATGAAAATTGTTGAACTGTCAAAATGCCGATGCAGCTGAGTACCAATACATATTATACATGAAGCGACAACCTATCTATTTCCACAACCCAGTTGCTGGGTAACACGATGCCACTTGGTAAGACTTTCGGGCCAAGAAATCATAATATTTTTAGTTAGTAATAAAGTAGTTGCATAAGACCATACTCACTTCGTCTCTTACCACTGGTCACAGCCTGTGTCCGTCCAATCACTCTATCTTCCTTCTCCACTTCCCTTTCCTTATCATTAGGCTGTTCCTTCTTCTCGTCAAAGGTGACCTTGGGTATATTGGCAATGATCTCCGGCTTCTTAGTAGTTTGTGCAAGGCTGGTGGTACTGCCCATGAGGGGAGCCTTTTCTGAAGGGTCCTGTTCGCTTGCGTCATCGTCCGAGTCATTTGGGCTTTCGGCTTTTTGTGGTTTGGGCTGGAATTGAGAAGACATTGGGTTATTGAAGTTTTGGAAGACATTTTTAGTATGAAATATACAGTAAGATGGTTTGGTCATGTTGAGAGGATGAATGAAAGGCCACTAACAAAAAGTATTTACAAGGCAGATGTGAGTGAAAACGCCGGTCGCCGACGCTCTAGGACGACACACATATGTATAGTGACCTTATTGATGTTCTTAAGAAAGGTCAGGTGCCAGGTAACATGTACGGACGCCAGCAGGTCAAGCTACCCGAAAATGTCAAATTTTCCCAATCAACCTTGAACCTTAATACTTTAGTATTAAAGTTGAAAATCTAAAAAGAAATTTGACAGATTGTAGTAGCTTGATGTGCTGGCGTCTGAATGAACGTAAACAAGGCAAAAGGAGTACGTAAGGATCGCAGCAGGTCGCGTTCTGTAGTTTCTGCTTACCCCCGTAGGAAGAAGGCGTGAGTTTATGTATGTATACCGTCCAATATGTACGAGTGTCAGAGCTCTACAAAGCCGAACTTATTAAAAATGCAGCTGCCTTTTTTACGACCGCATAATGCAAATTTGCATGTGATTTTCCGTCTACAGTAGGGCAAAGCACGTAGATTTTTTTATACATAAATGAACAGTTAGGTAACTTGTTCGCAACCCACTTATTGGGTTTTCCTTGGCAGCTTTTATTTAATGAGGAAAACGATTTCGAAGTTGATGGCGATATAATTATGATTCGAAGATTATTGCTGTCTTAAGGCAACGAATTTATTATGTTGATATGCGCCCAGTCGCTAATGTCATTATGGTTTAGCCAGCGATACTCGTAAGTACATAATAACACGGATAAGACCAGACACTACGTATAAGCACACAGATTACTATACCCACTTATTGCATAAGTAAATCCCAAGAACCTAAGGCATATGGCAGTTCCCACATTACAAGAAGTCTGTTTATAGATCATTTCAAAATATAGAACATCGTGGTACCGTATTTTAAAGAAAATGAAGTGTAACGCAACATTGTGTAATGAAGGTTTTACCATGAGGTGCAGAGATGCGGAAATGTCGAAATTTGTTGAAACTGTTTCGCCATTTACCTACCTAGATGATTCATGGTACCGTTTCGTGAACTTCAAACTGACTGTTTTAATATTTGCATAAGAAGACAGACTACGTACAACCTACACACTATAAATAGAAACACGTAATTTGGAATATTAATTTCAATAGAAGCTGTACTGCTTCACTGCTTGAGTCAAAGGGTTGAAGTTTGTATGCAAACAAGTAAGCAAAAACCATTAGCATAATCATTTTAAATTGGCTGGTTTTGAAGACCACACAAATTCAGTATTTTACTACAACAACATTTGCATATTGTTGTGATAAACAAAAAATATCTAATTTAAATTCAACACAAGATTCAAATACGGTTGTGAGACTTTTTTATCCAAGAAGGCCGCGGATCTATTCTATCCGCCGGTGGGCTTCGATACCCCTTTATTTACGAACCGATCCCAGCGTCACGAGTCTTGCCAAAAATCTTCATTGTGAAAAAGCATAGCCAAAACTGTCGAGATACATCAAAGTTAAAAGCTTTGTTCGGAAATGCGACCCAATATGGACATTGCCAATTGGCATTCGTCCAGAAGCTTACTAAGGTACGGATGACCGATATTTTCTACCAAAAAGTTTCCGGACAATACTTCAAATGGAGTCTGTCGTGACCTGGGTCGTCTTAACTGAACAGACAGCTGTGCTGCTGGGGAGTTTGTTTTGTTGCACCACTTCTTCCTAGCTAACGCACTAGGAAGTGGTGAAGGATGAGCGTTTTGGGTGACTGCCTTATGTCATTTTGACCAAACAAAACCGAAAACAGCAACTTCCGAAATTTAAGTTATTTTTCTCTTCGCTGTTGTTCTTTTTTATGTTTTTTTTTTAATTTTTTTAAAACTTAAGTTAGCCAGCCAGACTAACTCGAAATAAAAACATGAGCTCTAGATAACAATATTTTCTTAAAACATCAAGATTTAACAGTCCCATGGACGAACTGACGTTCAAAAAGTGCTGATTCTCAGCATAGTTTGAATAATTAACCTTGCTGTCTAGCTCTTTACCACGGCATGTTCTATCATCATATAGGTACTTCGTGCCGATACTAGTAAATACTTCGCAGTATAGATAGCTTTATTTCTAGTAACCTTTTAAGGGCAAGATAGAAACGCCAAGTTGTAAGGTAAGCAAGTTTCCTAAGCGGGTGTTGCCACCTGTGAAAACTTGTACCACAATACCTTTTTGAGATTTCAATCAAGGTGTTCGAAATATCTTATTTTGTCTAATAGGCAGATGATGGTCAAAGACTTAAAGTAATTACATTTATGATGTGGTATGATCATAGATATGACCTCTGCGCTGCCCCCGACAACGCCGTGGAAGTGACAGTTTTGGGAAAACAACATTTAAAATACAGTCGTGCCAGCGACGAAGAAGAGAATAGAAATGGTTTTTTTTTAAAGTTAAGCTTGAATAGTGAGTTTTGAAAATGCTGTTACTGGGCTGGCATTAGACTAGAGAAAGGACATGAATTCAGTTTCTAGGAGATTATTGTGGAGACAAAACATCACGCCTTGTTTCCCCGAAGGGTTAGGCAGAGGTGTACCAATAATACACTCACATTTCGCCAGTTATGTTACACAAATATAGACTCCGAGCTGCTACGTAGAAATTCTAGATGAAGCCACTAGAACAACGAGGCAGACATATGGAGACATGGACGAGAAAATCAATGAATTGCTTTCTTTAGGCGGAAGGCGGAGATCAAATGAGGCCATTCTAGTCTAGTCGACTCATAACCTAATTTGAAAATAACATTCACACTTCTACTTCTGCAATTTTAATTGCAGCTTGCGAGGTATATCAGCTTTTAGCAACTTGCAGATCAATAACCAGTCTTTACATAACCTAATTTGCATATAGACTAAAACAGTACCACATTGTTCATTATCGCTTCTTTTTCTCAGCCTTCGTCCATCATTAAAGCTTCACTTAGTACATGCAACTCATTAGTACATGTTACGCCACGTTTTGCAACACGACCTCTTTTTAGGGGTAAGGGCGTGTACGCACCGCCTGTACGGCATTGTCAATTATCGTGTATTGTGTATTTACTGTACACTTTCTTTACTTTGTGTTGGTTACGTCATAAGTTTTGGTCTGTTTCGTGAAATGGTAAAAAGAAATGAAGATCGGAGTTTTTTCGGAGTGCAATACATGGAAGCGTGCCTACTAGTTCAGCTGCAAATATAGAGGTTCTAGCTTATGTGTGAATTGCACATTGTTATGTGATTTGCTTTTGTTTTATTTAGATTTAAGGCTGGCTGGCGACGGTGGCCCAATGACCCCCAAGACGATGTATGGACTGTGTGAATGATGATGTGGTTAGAAAGGGGGTGACTGCCGGGATGGCGACTAATAGAGAAGTATGGAAGGAAAAGACATGTTGCGCCGACCCGAAATAAATTGAGATAAGGACAGGAGAAAAATGGCGAGATGACAATATCAAGTCATACTACAGTCATTGATGGATTGGCGTTTTGGGCACCATCCCTTGTAAATTCTGACGTTCAGAAACGGCTGATTCTTAGCATTGTACCATAGATTCTGACCGCAAAGATGTGCACTTTTCTATAAAACAGCAGATTCTTTTTTATAACCGAGGAAAAATTTCTACGCTAGGTCTAGAATCATATTATTATGCTGAATTCATGGTTAAAAAAAAACCAGTATGAATAAATAATTTTTGACTTTATCTGAATGTAGGAGGAACATTTACTATTGATTGCAATGGTCCTCTAGAAATAAACTCGTATCGAAAGTGGAAAAGATAAAATTATACCAATCTATCCTTGGCATTTCACATTAAATCTATCCACATTACTCTGAAATAACTTACGAGTACAGTTCTTAATTTCCTTTCCAGCGAGAGAAGCAACAGGAAATAAATAGCGCTGGTTTGTTGCTCCCGACGGGAATAGCTCGGGAGCTAGTAAGAAAGGAGTTGGAGCGAGGAGACGTCGTGTTTTGTGAGGAATTTATGGTGTAGTTGGGGACAGCTAGTTTTTCGTGGGTAGTTTTAAATGCGATGTTCTTTGCTTAGAGAAATTGTTGGGAAGTTTTATTGCACTTAATATAGGACTGTGGATTCTTTCGTGGTCCTTTGGATACAATAGAATGGAGCTGTTAAGTCTACTGTTGAACTTAGGGCTTTTTAATTGCGTTAGATAAAAATCACAGTATCTCTGCTTTCAACCTGCTACATATTTGTGTTTCTGGGACAAGTTGTTTATCGTTTAACGCCAAAAATGTAGTCAGGACAAATCATTGTTTATAAAATTGTCACACTTGTAAATTTTTCGTGTTATAGCCATTTTATACAACTGTTGAAGAATGACAGTTGTAGATTTCGAATATACATATGATTTTAGTGGGTAGTCAATTTGATAAACGAGATTCCCTGAGTTTGCATGATTAAATATTTTGCAATTGGAAACCTATGGAATAACTTCGCCTTTAGTGCTATTTTAGCTCGACTCATGCTCTTTCGACTACAATTTACAAACAAAAACGAATAGTTTCAAACACAAAACATCTTCAATTTTTTTCCCCGTTTGCCTATATTGTCCCACTGCTGGGCAAAGGCCTCCCTATTGGACAATTTAATTTAAAAAAAAAACAAAAGTTCCTCTCACCTTATAATGAAATCTGTTCTGCAGCATCTCCATTTCCTTCTCTCTCTCCAGTTTAAACTTATTCGCGATAGTAGATTCGCTAATCGTCTGTTCCTTACTGAACAGCGCCGCTAGCTTCCCTTTAATTCCACCACCCAAGGAGCTCTGGCTTATATTATCATCAGGGATATCGTCTTTAGAGTTCGTTCTGGAGTTCGCCAAGGAGCTGGGTTTGGTTGGTGTCGTTTTTTGAACCAATGGTTTCTTGTCGGCTAAAAGAAAAAATAAACAAGTGAAAATTCGAGGTCGTAGGTAGAGTTCGATGTACTAAGGGCCCTCGCCCACGGCGACTTTTTGTAGCGATGCAGTCGCGCGTTTAGCAAACGCGCGACAGCATCACTTCTAACGCGTGTTAGTCGCATTTGCAACGCGCTACTGCATCGCGATTGTATCGATACAAACGCGCGACCGAATATGACATTCTATAACAACTTTTGAATTTAAGATCATAATTTTTGAGTTGTTTGAATGTTGTTACATGATGTCCACAAAGTAATCTCTGGGTATTAAATGGATGCATCCAATATTGACGCTGCTTCCGTTGCCTACGCTTCGGCTGCTTACGTAAAAGCAGCACCAAAGACAACGTGACTAATGTTGCCTCAACGGAGTCCATCTTGCAACTGTACTGATCCAAATCGCGTTTGCATCGCGACTGAATCTGGTCCCGTGGGCGCGGGCACACAGCTAGCGACTGCTTCGCGTCTGTATCGATGCTACGCGCGAGAGCATCGCGACTGCATCGCTACAAAAAGTCGCCCGTGGGCGAGGGCCCTAAGTGCCAACAATGAAGTTTTTGTTCCGAGTTTGTGTTGAGTACAATGTTTGTATCGTAAGCAGCAGAAAGGTAGATAAACCACGTTTCGTTCGATGCTTCGTGATCGATAAGTTGGGAGTTTGTTGAACAGCAAGATTATTTTACGTATGATGTAGCAGCTTTTTTTTTGTTTTTATTAATTAAGTAACTATGCATGATAATGTCATAAATAAAAGTCAAACTGTTGAAGGTCGATCAAGGAAAATTTTACAGGTCATTCGTTATGATTTTTTTTATTATTACATAATATGTGAAAAAACCTTCACCAGCTAACAAACAAGGCTTTTCCTGTTGTTGTTCCACAAACTGTAGCACAGCTACCTACTAAATAGCCTAGCCTTTTCGCAACTATGATGGGTTCGGCTTCCAGTCTAATCGGATGCAGCTGAATGCCAGTATTTTACATGGAACGACTGCCTATCTGACAGCCACTACCTTACTGGGTAACACAAGTATCCCTTGGTAACACTTATTGTCAGATTTTTGGGCTTCTGACTACCTGTAACAACTGTCAAAGATCTACGAATGACAGCCAGGACCAACGGTTTAAAATGCTTTCCGAAGCACGGAGTGGTCTTGATATGTAATATGGATGGTCACCCATCCGCGAGCCGACTGCAACAAGCGAAGCTATGCTTTGATCAACCCGTGCGATGGGTGGAAGTAACAAGTATCAAACATAAAAGCAATGTGAACGTTTTCCTCGGCCAATCCAATCCCAATTTACAAATGGATTATTAATTGAGAAAATAAACCTGTTCAGTTTATCGTCAACTGTCACAGAGGTGGTTTAATTGTTCCGTTAACGAGGCGAACCTTGGCGAAACATCTGTCTTCGATACGGGTCAAGTGAACCGATCGAGTCAACCAGAGAAGTGATTGTAAACTCAATTGATAATAGCTTTTGTTTTTAAATGTAGCTGCGTTTACTTACACAGGTGATCACAAAGTAGGACTGATTTGAGGGATTTTAGAGAAGTGTGAATGATTTAGTTGTTACTTTTCTAAATTAATATAATGAAATAATATTTGATTGTTTGTACGTTTGTTCGTTACGCTTTCACGCTAAAACCGCTGAACGGAATTTGAATGTAATTTGGCACATAGACATAGATTAGGATATGGAATACTTTTTATCCCGATATTCCCACAGGATCGAGACTTATGCGGGTGAAATCGCGGGGCGCAGCTAATACAGAATAAAATGGTAAAGAACTGAACTATATTGCCATATTTTTTTTATTATAACAGTATGAAATTAATAAGTAGAAAGTGGAAGACATCTTGCATTGCGATGCAATTATATTTGTAGGCACTGACTGAATAGAATATTAGTTATTGGTGTTTTTGTCTTCATGAATGAGGATGAATTTTATAGAAATGCAAATTGAAGGCCTGAGTATATTGTATATTGTAGTTAAGTTTCATTCAGGAATGAATGTTTTAAAATAGAATATAATAATCTTTCTTGTATACACCATGTAAATTACAGAACATAAATTTGTAAATTTTAAAAGTTCTCCATTAGAAAAGGAAATAAAGTGAAAATACTTTTATCTGCATAATTACAATCTGAATCATTTTGAAGGATATCGCTAATCCATTGCTTCAGATGTTCGAAATATGTGTCAGCTCAACAACGTAAATAACGCAATGAATGTTGTTGAACTGTCAAAATGAAAGCCATTGCTACTGATAGTGTGTTATGCAACTACGCCGCTGATCTCGTAATCGCGACATTTAAGTTACGTTTAGATAAAACTTGTTACAAAATAATTAAGTTTACTGGTTAACCATTTTGCATTTTAATGTTTCCTGAAGTTAACGCAACTTTCTATGAACAACTTAGGGCTCAGAGGACACGGTGGAGCACACGGTGGAGGTCTGCCCCGCTTGGGCGGAGCACCGCCGTGTCCTCGTGGAGGCGATCGGCAGCGGCGGCGGCCTCTCGCGCCCGGACCTGGTGCAAGCCATGGTCCGGAGCGAGAGGGAGTGGGAGGCAGTCGCCTCCTTCTGCGAAGCAGTCATGCTAGCGAAGGAGGTGGCGGGACGGATGAGGGAGAGAGCCTCCCGTCCCAGCCGCCGCGGGAGACGCCCCGGGCGTCGGGAGTCGAGCGACGACTACCGGCCACCGTAGGCGCGGGCCTGCGGGCGGAGAGCAATGGGTAGCTCACCGCCCGATCAGGACCAGGCCCGTGCCGGACGGCGCGTAAGTGTTCCACGCGCGCCTCAAAGAGATGTCAGCATAACGAGGGGCCCCTCAGGGCCGAAGCCTGCCGGGGCAGCGGGATTGTCCGAAAGGGTTACCGCTGCCCCGGAACATAAAGGGCGAAGGAAGGAACATGGGTGGGTTTTAGTCAGTAAGAGTCTGACACTCCCTTCCGCTCCACCCAGAGCGGGAGGAGTCATTTGATGATTTCCCATCCCAAAAAAAAAAAAAAAAAGGGCTCAGAGGAAATACGTATTAAACTATAGTTTCTTGTTTTTCCTTCAAATATTAAAAGCTCTTAATGGGGAAGTGCCGCTAGATTAAAATAGAAGGTAGCCAGCGAAATTCAAATTCTGATTTTTTTGGATTGCCAGTGTCATGTTGATTAAAATATGATTCGCAAGCGTAATAATATAACTTCACAAAATTATAATCATTAATATCATCAAACCTGACCAGCACCCTAAACTATCAATCAGAATCTGAATCATTTTGAAGGATATTGCTAATGCCATTGCTTCATATGTTCGAAATATTTGTCTGCTCAACAACGTAAATAACGCAATGAACTGTCAAAATGAAAGCCATTCCTAATATTAGTGTTACGCAATTATCCCGCAGCAAGTTGTAAGAAACGTAAGTAAAGAATGTCGCGGGCTACCTACAGCATCCCCCTAAAATAGCAAAATGTGGGTGTTTTATTTTAGGTACATTTCTGCTTAACCCTTCGGGAAATACAGGCGTGATATTATGTTATATTACGTAAAGATCAACCATAGGCATGGATGGGGTAATTTAACGATGTAGTTTAAATTTAAATCTTTAAACGTTTTTTCCTTGTGCTGAGTTGATGATAAGGCGGTTTTATCTACTAATGCCTGGTTTCTGAGGTCGTCGGATAAACTTTCAACAGATACTGATTCGACAAATAAAGTTATTTTATCTTCTTCTTATACTGAGTATTCTGAAACGCTGTGTGTCAACCTCTGAACCCAATAACACTATTAAATAGACAATACTCCAATTAAAAATACTTCGGAAACCATAATTAGTATATTATACCGTGCTTGGTTGGATATAAGAGTAGGGCAAGACCAAAGAAACTATGGATGGACTGGGTGATAGCCGATATGACTGGAAAGGGGGGTGATTACCGAGATGACGACTCACAAGAAGCAGATAATATAAGGCACAAAATATAATATACATGAGATAAAAAGTGAAAAGTTAAGAAATTTGCAGGAAAGTGTTCGGCTGCGCTAAAAAGGACCAATTCAGCAATAAAAAAAAATAGAAGAAGGAGTAAGAATAAGTAATAGAGAAGTATGGAAGAAGAAGATATGTTGCGCCGACCGCAGAAAAATTGGGATAAGAGCAGAAGAATGACGATGATGGTTCTTGATGACGTGATTGAAAAACCTTTCAGGGGTCAACACACGAACACTTTTGTCAAACGACACCTTTTGTGCAAAACAAGATTGGGGTCAAGAAAATCTAGTGGATGTTACGGAACAATCACTACAGTGTAGTTATCTCAGGATTATAATAATGACGGAAACCGCGTAATGACTGCCACATTGTTTGACGCTAAGCTTTAAACATTGTTCGGAAACGGTGGCACCTTGTGAAACAATACTAAGGTATTTTTCGAAACCAATAACTGCATTAAATAAACATGAATTTTACCCTAATATCCAGGAAAATGCAATATTTTGAATTTAAATACTGAAATCGTTTGGAAAATTTCTTCACTGAAGTACTTGCTACCTACCTACCAGAAGGTAATTCTCTTAGTTCTAAGAATATTCACAGTCTGATCTCGGTCTCAATCTGTCAAAAAGACATCGAAAATTCCTGCATTTTTGACAAGTTTTTTACATTGATTGTGGCCGAGATGAGATTGCGTTTCGATTTTCAACGCTTTTACGGGAATTGACCTTCTGGTATTTTAAAATATCTTTTATAAATAAGTAAATAATATATATATTAAAAACAAATCATTACCTCAATTTAATTTTCAACAAAAAAGTCGATCGATCAACAAACTATCGATTGGCAATTTTTGTCACAAAAATCCAATGAAGCTGTGATCACAAAAACTCTTCAATCACGATCACTAAAACACGAATCACGACAATCGAAAAAAAAAACTAAGTACATATAATATTTTTCTAAGTTCGATCGGTTGCGCGTGCGCTCAGCAGAATGGGCGACGCGGATCACCAACCGTTGGTCCACCACTACTTCGAACTAGTGAAGTGCGCTTCCGAATCCCACGTTCGGTACAGTGGCACTAAACCTTTTGTAACTTAGCAATCTTTTGTCGTTTTTTACGCGTCACCGGTTCGTATCTGCTGTTCGGTTCCGATGGCCGATTGTCGTGTTAAAGAGCTATTAATTTCACTAGAAAATTGTCTGATAGCGTGTCGTTTTCATTATCAATGCAATTAATGTTGTAACTGTTATAATCTTCGATAGTAACAGCTGCTGTTTTATAACTGTCTTCGCAATGGCTCTTTTTATTTCCAATCTTCAGCCAATCAATCATCATTCTCTTGGCTTAAACCCAATTTATTTGGAGTCGGCACAACAATGCGCTTTTTCGTCCACACTTCTCTATTAGTTGTCATCTCGGTAGTCACCCCCTTTCCAGCCATAATCATCTTTCACACAATACATTCATCCATCGTTTCTTAATTATCTTCAACATTTTAATGCGCCCCATATTTTAAAATATGATATGAAGCACTCACTACAAAACTTTGAAAATTTACTCTACAGATCGCTCATAAAGTAGAAATACGTAAACTGCGGTCAAAAAGGGCCTCTTTCCCTGTAAACCATCTGCGGAGTCAAGGTTGACGGCGCCTGCTAGCCTTGTTCAGCTACTATTAACTGACGTCGCATCACATAATTTCGGCACTTTCGACAGCCCTATTTGGGTGTTTATTCTGACATCGTTTTTCTTTTTATTATTGGTAATATTTTGATGATAAAAGAGAAAAAGAAATCCTACTAATATTATAAACGCGAAAGTTTGTGAGGATGTATGTTTGTTACTCTTTCACGCAAAAACTACTGAACGGATTTGGTACACAGATAGTTTATATCCAGGATTAACACATAGGATACCTTTAATCTCGATATTCCCACGGGATCGTAACTTATCGTGAAAACGCGGGGCGCTGCTAGTATTATCATAAAAAAACGACTTATACAAAGATTAATGTTAATAGCTTTTTGAATGCAAAAGAATTCAGTGACTAATGATCTAGAATCGCATTTAGCCTTCTGCGTAACCAGGACCAAGGTACTTGTTGACCCTGACCACAAAACTGCAGGAAATTAAACAAATAAAAACCTTTTAAGATTAATAATCTTCACGAAACTATCTTATGGACGACTACTATAATTTACGGATTGGTTAAAATTAAGACTTGAAGAACCAATAATGAAGCAAAGAACTCATAACTTTGCATAGTAGACCATCCCATATAGAAGTATGTAAAATTAGCATACGAATAATTTATATGTCTGCCTTTTTAGTTTGGCAATAAAAATGATAGCATTGATAAGCAAAACAATACATTTTTGTTTATAGGAACGCAGCATTTGGCATTAGTCGCTTTGGAAATTCTCGGAAAACACACGGAGCAAGTGTATTTTGGCACGTATGCCTTTAGTGTCCAACAACCATGCAACATTAGGATGTACGTACGGCCTTCTTAGTAATAATAAGAACCGGTTGTGAACCTGCTTTTAACTCGAGCAAAAACTTTAAGGAGTTCTTTTACCCTGAGTGCTTTAAGCTCAGCTTACTAGCGATGGATTATCCGTTTAGCCTTGTGTAGCTTTTTCTCTTGACAATTTGAGAAAATACGCCTTGTCATTCTGCTGGGCGTTCTTGGCGTGATCTAGGGTTCAATAAAGTAACTCTTAATCTTTGCTACTAACCCTGTGGTACCTATTTGAATCCTACAATCAAAATACATATAATATTCGGCTGATATTAATATATTCTAAGGGTGCATTAGTTAAAAGAATCTCCACGAAAATGATTCTAAAATTTCGTCTGGAATATCTCGGACAGCAGCTCTGCTACAAATCAGGCGCGATCATGGGGTCATGACCCTCCCCAAAAACATTCAAGCTGTCGAGAGCCTGAATGATTTACTTGTCTTAGGGTTGATTTTTTCAATAGTTAGATAACTTTTATCTGTGTAATAAATATTGTGGTTTTACAGCTTTTGTATAGAAAATATGTCAAACTGTCAGATTTATTATTAAGATAAAAGTTCTGATGATCTGACTATTGAAAAATCAACCCTTACTAACTTAAAACTGTACATCTGGCTCTCCGTAGCTCAAGTAGTGAGCTACGGAGAGCCCGATGGGCATATACAAAAACATTAAGAAGGTAGTCATGTGGGCTACCGACAGAAGTGATAACTTAAAACTATGAAATAACTTAAAACCCATAAGATTTTCCCGTACCAACGTTGCACTAACTATATGTACGGTAACATATATTATAGTTAGTGCCGAAAAGAAGCAGATTAAGCTCGCTGTAGTTAACGTGTAGTTTCGTTTCCAACATTAAAATTTTCAGAATAAAACCGTCCCTGTCGGTAATGATACTGGCCGGAACGGTAGCAGTTTCGGTAATAATACATCATTTTTGTGGACTATGCTATACCTCTAATGATTCAAACTGATTGTATGGTATATGTACGCAAACATATCATTGACATATATCTCGTGTAAGAAACCGAATGACAATACCGTAAGTGAATTGGGGAAAGTTTATCTTAGATATTACTGACATCAACGTCGAAAACATCGTGAGGAAACCTGGACTTAAAATAATTAATATGAGTTTGAAATCGCCAACCCGTCTTGCGATCAATGCTCATGCAGAGAAGTCTGTATGAGAAGAGGCCTTTGCCCTGCAATGGGACAATAATAGGCTGGTATTATTGGATTATGGAGTAGAAACGTAATACTTTGGCATTCGGACTTGGTATTTTAAGTGTTGCTACCCGAAATTATTCTGCGAAGATATCACATTAATATCACCAGGGTATAATATGACAGATTCATCTGAACGTTATCAACGTATGTCCACCACATTTACGCTGAGAACACCCGCGCCTTCAAAAAGACTGACATGATATATGTCGGTCTTTCGTCGACTTCATTTTTGGAAAATCTACATAGCCTTAATCTCGAGAAAGCTCTAAGGCTCTTATCTCGTCAGTCTTCTGATTCATAAAGATAGCTTCTGCCCCCGACTCGGCAATACCGTAGCTTCCCATTAGTGAAAGAATTTTGGCAATCGCATCAGCAGTTCCGAAGATTGCCCCTACATATAAACCTCTTTATAATCTGATTCTTCATGATACATAAAAGATAAATGTGTTCTTGCATATTGCTTATTAACCACCAACTGTTCGAGTAACAAAAAAAACTTTTTGTACAAATTAGGAAGAATTCTATGGCAACTGCAATGCATTTAGGAAGAATTCTATGGCAACTGCAATGCATCTCCCAAAAGGTTGTTCCTAGCCTGATTTACGTCGCAGAATCTGATGATATCCTAAAGGCAGCTTTAATGGCTCCTTGCGTGTGCGTGCTGGCAGGCGCCGATTACATCCGTAATGATGACATAATAATAAGCAAGGTTACTTCGACTACATTAGTTTTGTATTAGCTTACCATACCACTGCGTCATTTTAAGACCAGTAGGATAATTTGACGACCTTATACTTTTTGGTTTGTATAAACAATTGACACTTATCTAAGCGTTTTGATATTTTAGGACCAAAATATACTTTGTTCAACGAACATATTATAAGCTTGGTTTTATCCTTATTATGGTTAGTTTGCATATAGTCAATTTTGAATATTACTACTCGATTGCCTGGTCAAGCAGACATAAGGAGAGTGTAAACAAATCCTGGATTCGGGCATGACTCATCAACATCAGCTTCCTGCCCTTGTCTCATGTTACTCGGGGGCGGTCGCAACACGTTTTCTTCTTTCATTCTTCACTGTCAACCGTCACGCTATCAGTATCACTCCCTTCTCTTTCATATCGTTCACACAATCCCTACATCCGTTTCTTTGGCCTTCCTCTTCCGCTCCATCCATCCTCCATCTCTCCTCTCGATTCGGACTCTTTCTAAATGTTTGCTCCAAAAAGCTTTCGAGCGAATATACATAAATAGGTATCTTCTACTTCAGCGACATAAAATAAACAAGAGCATCTCACAAACAAACAGTAAGAACAGTTTTTCACGTCATCTCGACTTTCTCTCCGTTGTCGCCACCAGAATCGACGGATCGGTACATAACAGACTGGGGTCATTCAAGTGTTACAAGCAGGGCTGCCAATACGTGTCACCGTGCAATTACTTTAAAATTCCATAATGATGCATCATCGAAGGGGTATCGTCTTCTTCTTAGCGTGTCGATAGCAATCCAAATGGACTCTGTCCAGAATTCGGCCACTTGTTTGGCGCCAACCAAGAAGGGAAGGGGTATCGTATTCCCCAGTAACTGGGTTGTGGAGGTCCAAAAGACAGTCGCTCCATGTATAATACTGGTATTCAGCTGCATCTGGTTAGACTAGAAGCCTAAACATAGTTGGGAAAAGGCTAGACAGATGATGATAATGATGCATGCGGAAGACTGGTTTTTCTCGAATGCTATTTGTACCGTGTGTGCTCAAATTTCGGATATCGCGTCTAATACTTCGTTTGACTTGACACAAAAAATCTGCGTTGTCCGGTGCCAATGCAGGCATGGTAAATTTTTGCGATAGGTGAAGCGGTTATCTTGTTTTTAGAAGATTTTGAACAATAAGTCAAAGTTTATACATATACTTTAATTTCAAGAAAACAGGCATTGCAAAGATTTTGTATTAGGTATATTTGGTAATTATGAATTAGACATGGTTAATTAACGTTAACCCTATATATAGCAATGTACAGACGCCAGCAGGTCAAGCTACCCGAAACTGTCAAATTTTCCCAATCAACCTTGAACCTTAATGTTTTAGCGTTAGAGTTGAAAATCTATTAAAGAAATTTGACAGATTGTAGTAGCTTGATGTGCTGGCGTCTGTACATCAATTTACTTCTATTATTTATTATGTAACTTACTGTACTTACTTTAGTTCTTACTAGCCCTACAGGTAACGTTTCGTTCTGTTACACCGTAAACCCGAGCTCCATTGTCGTTGACAGGGTTAAACAAAAGTCGGAACCAGGATGCTATCGTTATTTGCATTTAGGTAGGCACCAAATTACCTGATACTTATTTTCTCAAAATATTTCGCTGGAAAATTGACTTAACTAAGTACAGTTCGCCTGCTGATGTTTAAAGTAATATCCCAAACGTTCCATTGGTAAAGGTTTGGCCCGTTTGGGCACCCAAAATTGAGCACGCAGCAGAGTAGTAGACATTTATTGGTGACAAAGTTCTTAACTAAGTTATTGCTGGTACTGTCTTAAGCTAAGAAGGCAATGGTGGTCATTAACCTGGATAGCAAAGCCATCAATTTGATACGTGAATTAAATTCTACAGGTTTTCAATAGGCTGCAGCTTAGGGCCAACATTTTAGTATTTGTTTTCTACAGGACCATCTTTTAGTAGGACTTCAGGGCTCCCAGTTGGCAGCCCTACGATCGGATTCGTTCCGTTAGTTCGCTAACCCGAGCTCGATACTCAATAGACTATTGTCGATAAAGCATTATGCAACTGTCGGAACAGGCAGCAACCGGGACGTTATAGGTACTAAAACTTTGAATGGTTAGGTGGAATGCTTTTCATTTAACTTTTTGCTGTTGTAGCTGTTGAATTTTAGCGATAAGATTGCCAGCAGTGCTATTCTTCAAAAATATCACCGTGAAAATACCGGCGAAGTGAGCTGTCATTCCACCCGATGCTAGTATAAGCATAATCAGCCTATAAAATTCCCACTGCTGGGACACAGGCCTCCTCTCGGTGAGAGGGAGTGGGTAGTAATCCACCACGCGGGCCCAGTGCGGGTTGCTAGATGACACATGCGTCCGATTTTTGAACCTGATGCTAGGGATTGACACTATTGACAAGTTTTCACTGTGATATTTTTGCAGGATAGATCGGCTGTTCTTTTATAGGGAGGTAATAAATATCCCTGTCAATATTTTTACACTTCTTTGAAAAGGACCCCTTCAGTCGGTTTTTGTGCCGAGAAAACACATAAGTATAGGCAACTTTTTCATAGTATAATTTCTAGTATTCTTTATTATTAGTATTTCCATTTCTAGTAAGTAGTAGTGTGTAGTGTGTTGTGTGTGTGTGTGTGTAGTGTTTCTAGTAGTTTACAATTTTGAAGCCGGTGTCCTTAATGATATTTATTTACCAATTTAAAATGCCTTAAGAGGTTATTTGCGGAAACTCACGCGCATAACTTGAGAACATGGAATAGTAGCGACATCTGTTTGGCAAGATCAGAACAAATAGTTTTTTTTTGAACGGATGTAGGAGACACTAACTTGAACACATCCTCATTTTTTTTCCAAGACCTGCTTGCACCACGAATGATTGAATACATCTAGAACTAAACGAATTTAAAACATCGTTCTTATTCTGTCAATCATTTTAAGTTGACAGTGACAGAATGATTAGCACTTATGGTATTAAGTGATTTGTGGTCGAAGCGACGCTAACTATTCTACAAGCTGTTCGTTCGACTCAAAACTAAGGGGAAAGCCAGACCAGAGTAATATCCAATATGACTTTACGAGCAGTAACTCTAATTAGACGTTACTGTCTTTCAAATCGCTGAGGGACTCGTGACTAAGTATGTAATAACAGCCGCACGGGTCGATCGATCAGGTTAAGTTACGCTTGCCGCGGTCGGTCCGTGGATGGATGAACATCTTTACATACCGAGACCCCTCCGTGCCACGGAAAGCACGTTAACCTCTCGAATGTCTTATGTTACACAGTCCGACATAAGCAATTGTCTTTCTATTGTGTCTCTAATTACGACAATCAAAAAGTTAAGGGTTTCTTTTCGATTAGCAAAACTGTCTAAACTCCGTCTGTTATTGTGCAAATTATATTTGTACTGAGTCTCCAGAAATATATTGTCAATTCTCAATTCTTCATCTCCTTTGCGTATGTAAACTTCGGTCTGACCCCCAGCTGTTAGCCAACAACTTTAGCCCAACAAAACCTCGTTACGTCCAGCACATGTATTTGGTCTTGGATAATGTTTGGAACGACCTGTTAAAACTTGTCTTATATTGTGGAGCTATATTCGCACCGAGTCTCCGAGTGAGAAATGCCAACCTAGGCTGCGGTTGCCATCAGGCAACATTGCGGTCAAACGCAAGCTTCTTGCAAATTCTAGAAATGACGACTTCTAACTGTTGTCACCATAGCCTAGTTACAGTATTTGCGTCTAGTTTATTTAAGCCTTTGTTATTCCACTGATGGGACACAGACCTCCTCTCTGAGGGAGTGGGCTGTATGCAACACGAGGGCCAAGAATAGAATAGAATACTCTTTATTATGTACACCATACAAGTTACAGATATGAATGTTGAAATTTTACATAGGGTGACACAATGGGCGGGCGGTCGTATCACTAAAAGCGATCTTTGTATGTCCAATTGTGGATTGGTAGATGTCATATGTTTTCGAATATTTGGTTCTAGGACCGGCATTTCTATACGATGCCTTTTTCCATCACCCTGTAGGCTAATCATCTTACAACTATTATTATTATTAAAAGCCTGTGATGTCCCACTTTAGAGCAAAGGCCTCCCTACTCTTACTAGCTAACTTCTCTCTAGCTAAGGACCAGTTCTTGTTGAAGGAGTCCAGCTCATCCTGCCATCTCCGTCTGGGCCTGCCGCGATGTCGCTAGCCATTAAGAGACCCATTGGGTCGTAAGTTTGTCCCATTGGTCGTCATCTTATAATTAATGATAATTTTCAGCTATAAGTTTTACACTCGAGCTAACATTACATTATGTAATCTCGCGGTTGAGCATAGCTACTAATTCTCTATCATTATACGCTAACTATTCATACGATTAGAGTACCACATGTTACTTACGCAGAGCAAGCAAATCTCAACTCCGCTTTGATGAAACAAAGTCCAAATTAGAGTGATTTAAAGATTTCATGGATAGTATATCGAATATTCCCACAATCTGTACCCACGTGTGATCTGTTTTATGGTTAAATTTAAGAAGATTGTGTATTTATGGGACGTTTAATATAGCCTATTATTGTCCCTCTGCAGGGCGAAGGCCCCTTTTCTTATAGAGAAAGCACGTGTATGGATCACCACGCTTGCTCAAGACGGGTTGGCGATTGTTGATGACGAAACCTATATGACGTTTATTGCGTAGAATTTATAGGTTCAGGTAATGGGCAAAAGTTAGCTTATTATAACAGCCCATATAAACAACTTTGCGTGATTTACTGAACATGACAGAATAAGGATGAAAACTTTTTTTTACAACTTTTTAATCTATCTGGACGGATTTCAATAAAATTTGGCAAGCAGTTAGGGTAAGGACATAGGACATACTTTTTGTTCAGGTAGCACGTTCCCATGGTACAATTTCCGATAAACTATACCGAATGGATATTCGGTATAGTTTAGAGGTATGAGGAACAGGGTGTAAAGTTCACTCATCCTCCATAGAAAAGGGAGGATCCTCCGACCAGACGGGTGTTGTGTCTGGCGGGCAATTGCCCAACGATTGATGTTGGGAAATTGTATCTATGTTAATTGCGCGGTAAACTCTGCTTGCGAGATGCAGGATTTGCGTGACGTCAGTATGACGCGTTGTTCGCATGTGGCGTTGTAGATACCGCTACATCACAATATAGTAATATCTTAATGATCATAGGTGCTGATTCTTCCTCAATGGGCCTTTTCACATTACCATTTTCGATCTTTTCACATTTCCGGTCGATTAATTTACATAGACATGTAAATTAATCGACCGGGTCAAACTCATACAAAATACATTTGTATTTTAAATATTTGTTGCGAAACCGTGTAACACAATTATTGATCAAATATTGTTATGTTAAAGTGGTCGCATTTTAACAAGTCAACAGCGGTCGTTGCGCCACCACCTACATTTTTTTTATTTCCAACGCCGAAATATTTTTTTTCATAAGTCCTTTAACGTCCTGAATCAATTTCTATCGTGATCTTTAACAAGTTCCAATAACGAAACACCATACATAGTTAGAGCAGTGGTGGCCCAGTGGTATCGGACTCAACTTTCGAGTTATAAGGTCGCGATTGCGGAGGTTCAGTCCCAGGCAGGCACTTTACTTTGTGCATGTAATTTCATCACCACTGCTCTCAAAACGGTGAAGGAAAACGTGAGAAAACCTAGTCCTAGAACCAAAAAAATCGAAGACATGTGACATCTAAAAGCCCGCACTGTTCCCGCGTGGTGGATTACGGCCCACTCTCTTTCTCAGAGAGGAAGCCTGAGCCCAGCAGTGGGAACATTATAGGCTGATTATATATAGCGGTTATTGACCTACATACATTTTGTGACGTTTTATTTCAAAAGCTGAAATAAAGTCCGCTAACGTCCTGAATCAATATCTATCGCGATCTTCAACATGTTCGAATAACGAAAAGACATACAAAGTTTATAGTTTAGGTTCCTACGGAGAGATATTAGGGAAAGGCCAATGGCCGTTATTGCCTTGCTAAAACGCGACGACTATAGTTTAAAACAGTACAGCCAATTACCGTTAAATGTTCCGACGTAGTTAGGACGTGCTAAATGTTTTTCTAAGACTTTCGGATGAACCCATATTTGGGTGGTCCTAATTTGTCTCAGAGTTTTCTATTGGGAATGGCAGAAAGTGTGTCAGCTTTTGAATAATGTCAATAGGCAAATAACTGTAGCTATTGAAGTTAACGTAACATATAATCACGCTTGTTTGTGTCGAAAGGTTAGGCTGAGGTGGAGTGTTTGTAGGTGGTGTTGAAATTAACAGTTGAATTTTGGAAATGCTCGACTTTCACTGGATAAAACAGGGATCCTGCTCTGAGAATATCTCCGTCCATCAAAACACTAGCATAAGAACCAATCTCGACTAAAATCTAGGATTATGCCTGAAATATGTGTAACAAATTGGATGATTTTAAGTGGTCATACCTGTAGATTTTGACAAAGATTGGCAAGAATGCATGTATCAAACGGTACATTACACACTCAGTCTATAATGTTCCCACAGTTAAGACACAGGTCACCTCTCTTCGAGAAGGACTGGGCTGCAATCTACCACGCAGGCCCAGTGCGGGTTGGTAGATCTATGTCACATGTTTTCGAATTTTTGTTTCTAGGATATGTTGGTTTCCTCACGATGTTTTCCTTCACCGTTTTGAGAGCAGTGGTGATGAAATTATTTACCTACAACACGTTAGTCGAAGCTATTACCACTAGGACACCACTGCTCTCTCTCTCTCTCTCTCTCTCATAAGGTGCATTGCCGTGTAACAAAGCTAGGTACCTATATGTCTCATGCGCCTGGAATTTCACTGGCATCCGTAACCCTCTTATTCAAATACCTTTTTACCTGATATCAAGGAAGTAAATTTGGATCTTTAGGTCCGCCTCGATGTGTTTACTGTCAGTCCAATATGATTCACAATTTAAGGCCTTATGGTACAGAATTAAGGGCGAAATTTTTCCCTATTAACCTTTTTGTTTTATGAATGACATCCGGTACTGTACGCGTATTAATTAAGACATTAATTTGTTAAAAGCATTTTTGTGTTCAGTTTGTTTTACCCACGTTCTTTTTTCTGGGAAACCACATGACAGTTAATTATTTTCTTGTTAAAATACCATTTTTGTTTTGTTAGTCAGATAGGTACCTATTACTTTTTTGTATAAAGCCATTAATGTCTTACTGCTGGGCAAAGGGCTCCCTACTCTCTTTCCATTAGTTTACTGAATTAATTAAACGTATAAGGATATTTTGCGAACTACGCACTATCTGTATTATTTCAACAATGGACACATGCACAATGTTTTTCATGGAAAATTGCATGACACATACTGTTCTACTTAAAGTAACGTAGTTCTCTCAAGTTAAGAAACCTTTTCAGAATATTGTGGTTAAAAACGGCAAGAGATTCTATTCCATGGAAAAAATGTACTTTGCTATCATAGCATTATCTAAGGCACAATAACTGATTAATGTATTGTCTCAGGGTTCGTTTACTGTTTAAAGCCCAGTATGAGACCTAAGATATCAATAACTGAACAGACAGCTGTGCTGCTGAGGGGTTTGTTGCGTCACGTCTTCTTCACAGCGAAAGCACTAGGAAGTGGTGAAGGGCGGGCGTCTTGGGGGACTGTCTTTTGTAATTTTGACGTTCGAAAGGTACGGATTCAAGATACCAATAATAAATGGGAACTCCATGAATAGAAATTTAATTAGAACTAATGAACGACTATTTCGCCAACATAAAAATAACCTCTCTCCCTATTACATGGGACCTAAACATAAATGGCCAAATGTGGTTGTGCTATAATAGGTATACCTCTGCCTAACGTTTCGGGGAATAAATGCGTGATGTTGTGTTATGTAAAAATAACATGGTTTTATGGGATTTAACAAAATAAATAAAAAAGTAAGTAAATTAATAAATAACAATGTATTTAATAATAAAATGTTGCGATGACAACCTTTAACGAATATATTTACAGATAATGAAAACGTCAACATCATTTCAGTAGATAATCGCCGCAGTATGTTAATCATCACAAATGGCGATTAGAATTTAAATGGCAGCACTGCAGGTGGTGAACACACTGTGCAATTTGTGATAGGTCCCTGGTTTTAATTCTGTCTTAATGATACCCACTTCCGCGAAAAGTATGAATTAAGTTGCTATAGCTAGTATTATTTTGATTTTTAAATTATAGTTACTCCAATCTGCGTAGCCTTTTCGCAACTATGTTGGGGTCGGCTTCCAGTATAACAGCATGCAGCTGATTAATTGGTTTCGTTTCGATCGCTTTTTGTTTCATTTTACGATTTTCTTAAGCACATATCATATCGATCGCTTTTTGTTTCAAACCAACAGCTGTTGCTATTACATGATAGTGGAGTTACGCAATACGAAAATCGTAAAATGAAACAAAAAGCGATCGAAACGAAACCAATTAATCTCTATCATTTGCCGAAAATGTGTTACGCAATTAGGTTATATCTACATCTACCTATCCTTTCCCAACTATGTTGGGGTCGGCTTCCAGTCTAACCGAATGCAGCTGCAGACCAGTAGGTATTTTATATGGAGCGACTGCCTATCTGACCTCCACAACTCAGTTACTGGGTAATACGGTACCCTCTTGGTAAGACTGGTTGTCAGACATTTGGGCTTCTGACTAAATTACCCGTAACTAATGATGGATGGACACTATTGAGTCAAATGTGCATTAAATTACAGGCAGTGTGTTAACTCTTTGTACATTATACTAGCAGCGCCCCGCGGTTTCACCCGCATATGGTTCGATCCCGTGGGAATACCGGGATAAAATGTAATGTGTTAGTCCGTTCAGCAGAAGTGCGTGAAAGAGTTACAAACCATCCATTCATCCTCACAAACTTTCGCGTTTATAATATTAGTAGGAATTAGGATAACACAACATAACATCATCACATCGCCTGTAATCGTTGAAGGGTTAGACAGAGGTTTACACACCCACATTGGGCCACTTACGTTTGTGTAAATTATATAATAAATGCATAAAGTAGATCAGCACGGGTTGATTGCGTAACACACTATCAATCTCAATCTGAATCATTTTGAAGGATATTGCTAATCCATTGCTTCATATGTTCAAAAAATGTGTCTGCTCTACAACGCAAATAACGCAATGAATGTTGTTGAACTGTCAAAATGAAACCCATTGCTACTGATAGTGTTATGTAAGTACCACGCAGAGATCACATTCACAGGGAACCCCATATTAACAGTCTTTAAAAACTTAAGTACAAACGCCAGCAGGTCAAGGAACTGTCAAATTTTCCCAATCAACCTTGAACCTTAATGCTTAAGCGATAAAGTTGAAAATCTATTAAAGAAGTTTGACAGATTGTAGTACTTAGCTTGATGTGCTGGCGGCGTCTGTACATGGATTATAAACTTTTTATTACCATTACAATAATGAAATATCTGTGTGGTTCTTTCCTTAAAAGGCCATTTCAGACACCAATCTACATGGTCTTCGCATGATCTGACCAAGATTATGTCTGGACTTTAAAAGAGACTGTGACCTCTGAGTTTGTTTCGGCCTTTCTTCTCAGAGTAGTCAGATAGGAAACGCCGACCTCATCTAGTTTTTGAAATATGATTGACGTGTAAAAGTCTTTATACAAAGCAACTTACAGAAAAAAAAATGGGCAATGCAAAACTCTTTCGATTTTGTAAAAAGAAATCAAGACCGGTTAGGCATTCGCAACAACTATTGTACATATTGACACATACCAT
Source organism: Apamea monoglypha (assembly GCA_911387795.2). Taxonomy (NCBI): domain Eukaryota; kingdom Metazoa; phylum Arthropoda; class Insecta; order Lepidoptera; family Noctuidae; genus Apamea; species Apamea monoglypha. The sequence goes on along the minus strand of OU426935.1, from coordinate 7,885,016 downwards.
TATGCAAAACTTAAGTCTGGCTAAGCAGAAGACAACCTCCTAGGTTGACCTGCGAGATGCCATTCAAAAAAAAAAAAGCTAAACTAATTTCTACGTCAAAAATACATTGGTACTGCATAATTGATTAGCAACAAAAGTTTATAGATCCTTGATACTTATCTACTAAAGGTGAATGCACTTTAAAGTATTCGGAACAAAAAACTTATACGAAACTTAAATCGATTCGCACCTATTACTTATTCGATTATATACGAACTACAGCAGGTCAAACTACCCGATACTGTCAAATTTTCCCAAACAACCTTGAACCTTATTCCTTTAGTGATAAAGTTGAAAATCTAACAAAGACATTTGACCGATTGTAGTAGCTATGATGTGCTGGCGTCTGTACCTAGCTATCGAGTCAACTCGATTTAAAAATACCAACAAAAAATATCCAGACATGTTTCTGCATGGAGACCGATGGATGCCGTTAAGACCCCATAAATATTAATATTTAAAATAGAGTAGAGACAACAGAAGTAAAAAAGGGGGCCAAGTGCGAGTCGGACTCACACACGAAGGGTCCTGTGCTGTATAATATTTTTACACTAGGTTTTTTTATATTAAATACTAGAACACGTTTTTTGTATAGGGTTTGAGGAACCCCTTTATTTAATAACTTATTTTATTTGTTGTTATAGCGACCACAGTACTCTGTGAAAACTTCAAGTGTCTACCTATTACGGCTCAAAAGATCCAATGATCCCTGTGTGTGTCCCAGACGGACAGACGGGCGGACAGTTGTGAGTGGAGCCTTAGTGAAAGGGTCCTTCCTGTTGGCACAATTTGAGTACGGAACCCAAAAGATCGTGATAAGTTTTCTATCTAGATTTATCTAGATATTTTCATGACGTAATGTTACAGACCTTTGTGTAGACGGGTTTTATTTTATACGAAAGGAGATGAATGCTAGAATTTATACTTAGCGACGATATTATGTAGTATGTTTGTACGACTGTGGTGAACCCAGTTCTAGCCAGATGCGCGGGATTAAACGACCTACTTGAAATGGCTAAATGGCTAATATTAATGAGAGAAAGGTCAGATACGGTGGGCTATTTTCCCAGATCGGGCGAAATGTTATCGAGTTTTTCTATCAGAAAATTGTCAGTAGCAGCTCGATGTCAGGAATGTGCCCGGTTGATGGCAATAGGCTCGCCCCCTATTACATGGGACTTACAACATAATGCGAAATGTGGTTGTACTATGGGTACACACTGACTAACAAGGCATCTCTAATCACCTAGTAATCTCTATCAGCCCTCAGTGCATAACATTCTTTATAAAATATGACTACTTAGAAGTCTTAATTAACATTTTCGTCCCACATAAGGCTAGTATTAATTAATGCAGAAATGTCAAAGGGATCATTATAGCTGCAGCGTGACGTAACAGAACCAGTATGACTGACACAAAGGTCTTTGACATGACCTGAGGTAGGGCCTCGGTAAGCTGCTGTGTTAACATACATAACATTGTGGACCTAAACCTTATGCACACATCATGTACCTACCCTTTTTATTTACCTTAAGAGGAAAAGGTAAAAATAATATCCTCTGGTCCAAGAAAGCCTTACAAAAAGGTTTAAAGAGAATTGAAGTTCATACTTATTTTACTGGTGCCTAAGTGATTTTTATGGTAAATTTCTTTTTGAGGAAAAAGACTCTTTAACGACATCTTTTTGCGGTGAAACTTTTTTGAGAAACCATGAACTCACTTTAAGTAAAAACTAAGTGGCGTGCTTTTTAGGTTTTCAGAAAAAGTTCGTAAACTCTGATTTTTATTTTGCAAGACCAAAATTATGCGAGTGCTGGATGCGGAAGGCGGAGGACAGCGTGTTATGGCGCAGTCCGGGAGAGGCCTAATGTCCAGCAGTGGACTTCAATAGGCTGAGTTGATGAAACCGAAATGACAGATAATATAATATACTAAATAAATAATATATAAAAATAATAATGTCATGTTGACAAAAAAGGTCGATCGCAGTTATCATTTTAGTCTAGATAATTAATAATCAGAGTTTAACTAAATTAAATATTTAATGATACAATAGCGTCTATGTCCAGCAGTGGACGTCTTTCGGCTAAAATGCCAAGGATAAACCTTACGGTTCCAGGAAAGTGTGGATGCCATCTTTTTTACGAAGCAAAGTTATCCAGTAGGATTCCCCATATTTATTGCGCCACACTACAAAAAGTAAATGAATCTGTTTGCCCTAAATAAATAAACATAGATATTTATATATCTGTCCCGATCGCGATACGGGAATCGGCCCAGTGACCCTGAGCGCAGTAGGCTACGCTATTTGGGTCGTGGAAAAACAGAGAAATTGTAACAAATAGATGGAATGTTCATTTTAGTATCCTGATTACGCGCTTCCTACTATAAAACTAGTTAATTAAGTACGAACAAATTTTATATTAAACGAGTCTGCCAAAACAAAAAACGAAACGTAAAACTAACGCAACATCTCACCTCACATCTGGCCTTTTTCCAACTATGTTAGGGTTGGTTTCCAGTCTAACCGGATGCTGCTGAATACCAGTATTTTACATGGAGCGACTGCCTATCTGACCTCCACAACCTAGTTACTGGGTAATACGATACCTCTTGGTAAGACTGGATGTCAGACTTTCGAGCTTCTGACGACCCGTAACGACGGTCAAAGATCCACGAATGACAGCCGGGACCAACGGCTTAACGTGCTTTCCGAGACACGGAGTGGTATTGGTATGTGAAGATGGTCACCCATCCACGGACCAACTGCGGCAAGCGTAGCTTAACCTGATCGATCGCCCGTGCGGCTGTTATTACTTAGAAAACTAACCTATACATCCTGGTTTTTATATCTCTTCGTTTTTTGTTAGGATTTATAATAAATATTAAGTTTGCTTATTAAATAATAATGTCAGCTAATTACCATAGTTATGACGTGAAACGTATTAAAATAAGAAGAACTGTCCGACTGTAATAATATCATAACTTTTTATGGTCGGAAACGTCAAATAAATTAGACCAAATAAATAAAATTCCATTTACCCTCGGGCACTTAATTATCCCAAAATAAAGTTTCGGCAATTATTGATAACATCTAAATGCCAATACAGACGAACAACCATAAAAAAAAACATTATATCTTAGATCGGTAATCGTGGAAAAACGTGCAAAAAAAGCCGGACTCTGAATATTTCACAAAAAAAGAAGATAGTAACAGAATTTGCACGACTTTGACATTTAAATTAACTTGTTTGTTTTATTTCGTTTTCTTTATTCATTTCGCGGGAGATTGCAACACAAATCTTTGCATACGAGATAGTGATGAAACCATTGTTAATTGTTATGAGATTATCATGAATGAATGAAGAAGTAGGTTATCAAATAAGAGACAATTCGCTGTTGTTTTTGTCATCAAGGAGTTCAAACTAAAACATTTGGGATAAGTACTTTTAGACTCATTAATATTCATTCTAGTATGTTAGTTATCTACGAATCAGCTGCACAATACATAATCATCGCTTACTTAGCTGCATGTAAACGCCAGACCGCAATTAAAACAATTAACAGCGACAGAAAAATCTCGGTAACTGCGTAACACCGAAGCGAAAAAAAACCGTTTGCTTATTGGTTACAGACCATAAATTCGAAATAAGTGTGTGTCAAGGAGTTAGCGTGTTCTTCATTGTTGGCAGTAAATATTATTAAAAGTTGAACTTACCTTTGTTGTCCCCTAACAGGGCCTTGGCGGAGGGTGCAAGGCCGAAGGGGGCCTTCGGAACGATCGCTGCACCCTTGTTTTTCTCAAAGAGCGCTTTGCGTTCCCTGAGAGACATTTCGGCTGGGTCCTTCGCCTTCGGGCTGCTCGTCTCGAACATCGCCGCCTTAGACAACACAGAACTCCTGTCAACACTCCCGTTTATTTTTGGACCCAACTTTTTCACTAGCGGCGATCCCTTCTCCGGCGCCGGCTTGTCGTCCGCCGGTTCCGGTTTTGTTTGTTTACAATCATCACTTGCGTCATTTTCGTTGTCGAGTTGCACTGCATTCTCTTTGTCTTTTTCACTTTCACATTCATCTTCCGTGATAATATTCCGCGGCGGCGTGGGTGCTTTATATTTCTTGATAGAGGGCTTTTTTGTGACGGCCGGGTTGGCGGGCGAGGACGCCACCATTGTCGCCATGTCGGGGGCTGAAGCGGCACTGGGGGTGGTCGATGCGCACTTCGGCTCCTGTCGGTCGGGATCGGCGGGTTTCGTGGTGAATTCGTAGACGAGCCGCGATTGGCTGGCCGAAACTCGCCGGTAGCCCTCGCCCTCCTACGATTGGACAACGGCCGCGTAACGCGAGGGTTGAGCACGTGCTTGCATTTCGTTTATTGATACGTTTTATAGAGGCGGCGAGTTCGCGCGGTTAGTTTAACTGGGTTAGGTTAGAGTTAAAGGGCTCGCGGCGAAGTTGCATCACATCTGGCGGTACGTTGCGTAACTGAAGTGCATTTGTAATTGTTATGACAGTAAATAAATAGTTTGTTGAGTTGAATGAACGTATGTGTCGTGTCCGTTAGGACGCGGGGTCGTATGTGCGCGCGTGAGTCCCGTGAGGCGAGCTCCAACTGACTGGCTGTCTGCGGAGGGCCGCACACGTTAGCCCAGCTGATAATTATATTTTGACGCATCGCGTTGTTTGATGCAACGCTTGCTTTGTGTTATTATAATTATTGAGGAAATGTGTATCATTATTTCGGGTAAATGACACATTGTGTTATGAAATGATTTATAATATTACCTTTGTACGCGTTGATAATCGCGTCAGGTTTGTGAACTGTGCTCAGCGGAGCGTCAATTTGGCATTCAATGACAGAGGGTTTATTTAACAAATTTTGTTAGTTATTATTTGCGATCTTTATTCAGTAAATCCATACGAATATTATAAATTCGTAAGTAACGGTATGTTACATTTTCACGCCTAAACCACTGAACGGATTTCGATAAAGTTAAGCAAGGAGATAGATGGCATCTTGGGACATAAGCAACTATTTGTCCCGGTAGCACGTTCCTGTGGGATAATTTTCGACACAGCCGCGGGCAGAAGCTAGTAAGTTTATAAAAACAGCGCCCCGCGGTTTCACCCGCATATGTTTCGATCCCGTGGAAATATCGGGATAAAAAGCATCATATGTGTTAATCCTGGTTATAAACTATCTGTGTACCAAACTTCATACAAATCCGTTCAGTAGTTTTTGTGTGAAAGAGTAACAAACATCCATACATCCATTCTTACAAACTATCGCGTTTATAATATTAGTAGGATTTCAACATAAATGGGACAACATCTGGTTCTCAAGAAAACCCTATCAGGCCAACTCACTGCAACAAAGTACTGTAAAATCAACTGTAGACAAAAAAAATAGTTCATTTCTACTATGACATTTTTTTTGCCAAAGACGAGTCCGTGCCGGAAACCCTAATGACAACACAATTAGTTATACAGAAATATCGGCAGGGCCGGAAAAAACACAAGAAAAAAAATGTCTTAACGGACTGCTCTCAAAACTTTGGCGTGATTATCGTCATTACAGTGTACAAACAACTGTTAAAGGCCGGAGAAATTAACTGGTTTTGTTCAAATGTAATAACAAAGTTTTATTTACTTTGCAGGATGCTGATTGCAGGCAAGCAGCTGATTGGGCATAAGATCGTGTTAGGCGCTACGATATTATAATATAAAGGGATATCAACTCGCTTACATTTATCATCAAAGGAATGAAGGACATGATATTGTCGGAAAGCTCAAAATCAAAAATAATTTATTCAAACTAGGCTGAAAATCAACACTTTTTGAACGTCAAAATTACATAAGACAGTCCCCACAAAAGCCCACCCTTCACCACTTCCTAATGCTTTAGCTGGGAAGAAATGGGGCATGGAAATGACGAATTGTATGACAGATGTTACGGTTAGAAAAGGAGTGAATACTCAGATGCGGTCTCTCAGAGATGTAAGTATAGAAAAAGAAAATATACTGAGCCGAATCTAAATAAATTATGAGAAAGGAGAATGATTAAATGATTACAAGTAATAGCCAGTTTAGCCCACTCCCATTCCCTCTCACAGAGAGGAGGCCTGTGTCCCAGTATACTGTTTATGCTAGATAGTTTACAGGAAAAGGATATTCGTCACCGTCGATAAGTAACAAGGAACCATGACTGGCAGAAGCAAAGTCCATATCATAAAGGAAGACAAAAAATATAAACTTGTAAAAACGAAGCAGGTAATGTGTTTCATAATGTGATTAAGATTTTATTGATTGTCGGTCAGCCATTTAAATTGGGCTTAGTAATTTGTAATCGAGTTTCTTATCGACATGGCAAATTTAGTTTAAAGTTGGGATCTAGGACTCTTTGAATTAACTATAGAGCTGAACTGTCTCCGGACACAAAAGGGGAAGATGTAACTCCAACCTGGTAAAGTAGGGCTACCACGACGGGACGGCAGCAGGGTGTGGTTGTGGAGCTATATCGTAAACCATGCTCCACCTCCTATCCTGCATTCTGTCTGTAGCCACTTTCATCCAGTTTATCTACGGTTATGTCTCACAACCATTATAAGGTTAAAGGTTAGCAGTTAACACAAATAACAGCCTTCATAATAAACGTATTTTTTATTCGAGCGACAGTAAATTACGTCGTGATGCTCGAAGTAGGGCAAAAACTTTACAGGCTTTGAACTATAAAAAAAAACAGACAAAAAATAAAGACATCGAGCCAGAATTCAGGAAAAAATTGTCACACCCTTTTGAAATACATACTCCCCAAAAAAGGTCCCATAAATAGGGTCCTTCTAAAAGTATCAAATTTCTCGCTCCTAAATTGGTAGTATTAGCCTATTAACCAATTCACTTACTTAAGTTCGGGTGCCCGCCGAAAATTGTGATAGACATTCCCCTAACGCCTTACGGTCAATGGCTTCAGCTAGCCAATACTGCTTAGTTGACTGACGAGGGTCGTGTTACTTTAATTTAGGACTGTTTAACTGTTTAAGTAAACTGGGGAGAACTTTAGGGATCCATTTTTAGTCCTTCCACGTTCAAAAAAGTTGAGAGGATATTTGAAAAATGATATGTATTTATTTATATAAAGGTTTCCTAAGATTGTGGTAGCCGTTTTTAGACACCGTAAAGTCAAACCATTATTTTCACGACGGCCGTAACTGCGGCCTTTACCACCCAAGGAACCCAAGCTTATATTGTTGTATACAAACATGTTTACACGTCAATAATATACAAAAAAAAGAGAGGATGAGGTGGGTGTTTCCCATCCGAATGCTCTGAGAAGAAATATTTAAGTGACTATTGATCACTTAAATGTTTCTTCTCAGAGCATTCGGATAAAGAATATTATTATAATATTTTATAAAGAACTAGCTGCGCCCCGCGGTTTCACCCGCATAAATTTCGATCCCGTGGGAATATCGGGATAAGAAGTATCCTATATGTTGATCCTGGTTATAAACCATCTGTGTGCCAAATTTTATCCAAATCCGTTCAGTTGTTTTTGCGTGAAAGAGTAACAAACATCCATCCATCCATCCAAACAAACTTTCGCGTTTATAATATTAGTAGGATACTGAATTTTGTTGGATTATCTGAAAGTCATGTTTAGTAGTGGCCTGTGACAGAGTGATTTGATACGTAATTTAATTAAGTAGCACAAATTTTAAACCTACTTATCACCATTGTATGTATGAACGTATCCTAGAAACTTTGCATGAATTAGCAATTATATTTTTTGTAGCGCCAACAATACTTTATACATCGTTCTACGAATTAACATCACTTTAGCGTAGCAAAATGACTAATGCTTAATCATTTCCTTTGGCATTTTAATATATTCTGTGGCAATCGTTTCTAGTCAAATTCACAATGTCTAGACCTTCGGAAAGAGCCAACATTCTATAATCCCGAGTGTCTAGTCGAGGTTCGATGCACCCAAGCAATCAATCTTATAAAAGCATTTACAGAAAAACTGCCCGATCCAAACAACCAGTACATGGTTCGCAAAAACTTGGTTCAACAAACTTGGTAGTAGTTTGACCATTTAAAAAGACCTACATTTCTATGGGGTTTATACCAAAGAATGGGTCTTTTCTCAGGCCATGTTTGCAGGGAAGCGATGCTGTCGTAACAATGATGCAATTTGTATAAAAAGCGATATAAAAGCTGTGGCGATTAATCTGTATCGGGGTGTAAAAAGACAGTAAATTCACACCGTTAAATACATCCAAGATTTATAGTGTGTGGGTATTTTAATGTTTACGAGAACACATGGCTGTTTCTGGAAAGTTAGATCATTCCTGCCCTGTTGGGATATAAAGGCAATCTTTGTTTTGATGGCCTCAACGTGTTATGCAATGTATGTCGTGAAACCGAACTTTCTGGTTGCGATTTCTCTACCGCCTTGTTTTTGAATGGCAAATTTAATCTTAATTATTATGGCAAGCTGGTGACATTAGGCTCGTGCCATCTCTGTATGAGAAGAGGCCTTTGCCCTCCAATGGGTCAATAATAGGCTGGTATTTTACTCGGGACCCTGGGGTCCCGGATCTTTGAAAGGTGTACGAGTGGCCGAAGCCAACTTTCAGATACCCCTTAGGCACTTTTAATTAAATGAGGCATCCACCGACGATTACTTATCCCTGTACGCACTATGCAAGCACCCAAAGACAACGGCGGGTTGGTGTAGGATTATTGCAGGATATGGAACCAAAGATATTGTAATATCTGTTAGGGTAGCTGAAATGGATGAACTATAAACTAGTTACATAGAACTATGGCCACTGCCGGATCAATGTATACACGGAAAAATGGCAGGGGGTGACTTGCACACACAATAATGGGCCCCCGGAAACTGTCGTTAGCACTTAGTGACGTAGCGATAAAGGGGCAACATATCCTGAGGTGCTTGAGGGGTGGAAAGGTATTCCACGGCTATCAGGACAATCCCAGACAAGCTGGTGTTATTATTAATGTTAGAGGGCCAGGTCTGCACTTAATAGCGCAATTTTAAGGCCTTCTGCTGCCACGCTTTCGCTTCGTTGTCCATGACTTCGGTTGAAAACAAAATCCCTAAAGATATCCTCTAAGAATAGATGGGCCCCACAACCCATGGAAAGTTTATGAGGATGGATGTTTACTACTCTTTCACGCAAAAACTGCTGCACGGATTTGGATGCAATTTGGCACACAGATAGTTTATAACCAGGATTATAACATAGGATGTTTTTTATCCCGATGTTCCCACGGGTTCGAAACTTATGCAGGTGAAACTGCGGGGCGCTGCTAGTTTCCATATAAATTAGCACCATAAGCTCCACCATGCTTACAATGCATAACACAAACAGCATGTTGATATTTTTCTCAGAATTATAAGTGTTGAATTACGTTTGGCTGATAAGACAGCTCGTGCTGGTTTTTGGTTTGAATAATTAACACGTGCAGAACGAAAGAAACTTCAATTATTCTTTAGAAAAGGAAGAAACGATTACACCGTAAAATTCGACATATTAATTCAGGAAATTCGAGAAAGGGTCTTGTTTAATAGAGCTGGTCTTTGTCCTTTTTCTCAACTTTCTAACGCGTAATGTCAAGAAAATAGACAGAAAACACTAAATAGTTTTTTGCCAAGCTTTGTAATATAGACTGTTTATAGAAGACTGTGAAGAGACATCCCTATTTGACCTTTTACGGACTGACATTATCAAAAATTTGTCAAATTAGAAAGTACTAGGTAGGTAGCATAATCTGCCTATAATGTTCCCACTGCTGGGACACAGGCCTCCTCTCTTCGAGGAGTGGGCTGTAATCTACCACGCGGGCTCAGTGCGGGTTGGTAGATGTCACATGTCTTTGAATTTTTGGTTCTAGGACATGCAGGTTTCCTCATGATGTTTTCCTTTACCGTTTTGAGAGCAGTGGTGGTGAAATTATTTACACAAAGAAAAGCGCTTCCCTGGGTTCGAACCCATGACCTACAACCCGTAAGTCGAGGCCGTTACCACTGGGCCACCACTGATCTCCCAACACTGCTCTCTAGGTAGGTAGAAAGTAGAAAAGTAGATAAGACAGTGGCAGCTGTTTTCTTCGTAGAAAAAAAAATATCCTGAATCCAAAGTATGATACCACACGACCAGATTCATTTACCAGAAAGCTAAACATAAGATCAAATCTATCTTTCACAACCAGACATTTGCGTAAACCGAACGCATATAATACAAATATACACAGCACCATAGCGACCCATATAGCAGTAATACGGAAACTCGAACCGATGAACATGATGACATTTTAAGCGGCCACACCATGCGAGATGCGTATTTAGATTGTACGCGGAACTCCTGCGCATAGCACAGATACACAGGTAGAAATAGAAATGCTTCCGCGGATTGAGAAACTGATTTGGGCGATACTATGTTGCAATAGTAAGAAAGCAAACCGAAACTTACTTGGAAAAGGTCTCAAAGCATATATTTCAAAAACCATTTACAAAGACATGTGACATCTACCAACCCGCACTGGGCCCGCGTGGTAGATTAAGGCCCACTCCCTTTCACAGAGAGGAATCCTGGGTCCTAGCAGTGGGAATATTATAGGCTGATTATGCAGTATATGTTATGCAGTCAGAAATATGAAGTTAGATACCCATTACCAAACGTAATATGTTCCTATGGAGAAGAGCAGGCAAGAACTCCATGGTCACTTTTTTAAATTAAAATATTGGAAGATTAAAGTAGCATTTAGGTATGAGGCAACTTACAACTAGTTTGAGGGACAGTACCGAACCATCAATTACTAGGAAACAAGTTGAAAAGTCTATAAGGAAAAAGGTCTGACATAAATTTCTTGGAAACTTATTGCAGCGCTACAGTCAAGACTGGACGAAGAGGTCGCGATGGTTAAAAATTTGCAGCCCCAAGCAGATTAAGCCGAGACTATACAAAATCAATAATATCTCGTAATATGTATTATCGAGGATATTGAAGCTTGAGCGACTCCAAAATGTCTGTTAGTATTATACAAGCCGTTGTTTTGCATCCTCGTCAAATTTGAAAGAAAAAAAAGAAAGACATAAATAATCAAATATAATTACGATCCCTGGTAAATAATGAATAGTTTGTTTCTTTTGTTTTTAGTTATTTAAGTTTCACAGTATTTCAGAATACACCTCTTTCAAAGAACAGAATCGTGTTAAGGTATCGTATAAGCGGTCGCGTTTTTATGTGTGTGTAAAAGGCCAGTTACAGTGCGGTCTCACACAGGCCGCGTTTTAAAATGCGTGTCCCACCCATGCCGATTTCCGAATATTAGAAAAAAAAACCTATTTATTTTATTATTGATTCGTGTCGAGAATCAGTAGCATAGTTACCTCCTTGAATTTGACGAGGATGCAAAACGACACCTTGTATAATCATGGTTGGAGTGCGCAAATATGATCACACTTAACAATTTTGTACTTCTTCGATGTCGATCGCACGACAATGTATTAATTTTTTTTGGCTCAAAACTACGCCACATCCATGTCATCTTCGGTAACAATGCAGAGGTTGCTATGGCTGCATTTTTTGGAGCACAGAGGGCAGGATTGGAGGTCTGATTGGAGGCTGATCCTTAAATTTTTTTATTAAGTCGAAGGATTGCTGTTTAAATTTATTGGAACACAATACCCATTAACATTTGCTGTTGCTTCTTGCAGGGTACTTGCTTGGATTATACATATTATACATATATCTTATTTCTCCTCGTAAGTGATTTGTAATCTTTGAGAAATAAATAATTTTTAAACCGTATTATCCTACTTCACTATTGAAATGATCTACTCGTTAAAGTAAAGGCCTTTTTCAATGTCCCTACCTTCATTTTCTAAACACCTTATCTTAAATGGACCCCTATGCTGTGAGATTATCACCTGTACAATGGAAATATATCACCATTCAAGGACCCAGGCATTACAAAGTAAATGATTTACGCGATATAATCGCGTCGGACCATTCGGCTGCTGCCATGAATAGACTATGAAAATAAAATCATCATACAATGCAAACGAATGTCGTAATTTATTGTTATTAGTGATGGGCGTCGAATGAACGAACTAGTTGATCCGACCGTCGTCGACGTATGTACGGACGCCAGCACGTCATGTTACTACAATCTTTCAAATTTCTTTAATAGATTTTCAACTTTATCGCTAACGCATTACGGTTCAAGGTTGATTGGGAAAATTTGACAGTTTCGGGTAGCTTGACCTGCTGGCGTCTGTACATATGTACTACTGTGAACGAATCGACGGTTCACCGATAATTGACGGACCAGTCGAATCCGTAGACGCTTCACACAGCTAATTTGTTGATTACTTGTGCTAACTAATAAACAAATTAGCTAACTTATCAGAGAAAGGTGAATGTAGTCCATGGTTGGCACTATTGCGCGATATTGCAAATCATTTAATTAGGTGATTAAATGATTTGATTTTTATTTTTTTTTACCAGCGCTGCGACTTTTATTTTTAAATGTCGAAGCATCATGCTGAGATAGATGAAAGGCTCCCGCCTTTTGGCCTCGTATAGGACTTTCTGTTTCATTTTACCTTTTATTACTTTTTTTTTTAAATAAAATTTGTTCTATTTTTATTTTCAACTGTGTTTAGTTTAGTTTATAATCCTGTACGAGTCGCAATAAATACTTTTTCTTTCTTTCTATTTGCAATATCGCGCAGTCTGGAAACATGTGATTAAGTAATTACAATGATAGTCTTCTAATAAGTCTGAATAGTTGATGAAATAAACCAGTGTTCGTAAAAATCCGATATTTATAATAAATATCAAAGTATTTGATATCATCTACCCAGCCTTTTCCCAACTATATTGGGGTCGGCTTGCAGTCTAAGCGGATGCAGCTGAATACCAGGGGGTCTACTACGAAGTGCAAAGTGCGAATGATCGGATCGGACCGACACATGGTCGAACCGAATATTATTGAAAAATGCGAAAAAACGTTCGGATCACGTCTGTTGGGTTGGGACCATAGTCAATATTCGGAAGAGTGTAGGAGTGTAGGATCGGGACCGACCAAACCAAATAGTAACTTCGTAACAGGAAATGGCCGAACATTCGGCCGATACCACTTTGGAGTAGACCCCCAGTATTCTACATGGAGTGATTGCCTATCTGACCTCCACGACCCCGTTACTAGGTAATACGATACCCTTTGGTAATATCCGTATATCGTGTATGAAAAAAGATACGATTTTCATTCTGTAAGTGGTTTATACGTGTTTTAGCTGTAGCAGAATAAAAGGTTGTATTTGATTATTTGAAGTTTTTGTTACAAAAGTAAAATAAAAATAGAGTATTTGATGAAGTCTTCCTTACTTCCACGTTATTTGGTGAATTCCCGATATTACGATTAGAATGCCACTTCGGGAAAGGTAATTGAAATTGTAGTTTTTTGTCAAGTGTTGCAAACAATAAATATCATTTGATATACAGGGTTAGTTTTCAAAGCCTTTAAGGGTGTGGTACAGTCAAACATACTGAACAATTTTCTCCATGGGACCAACAAATCGCGAATAAAAATTCAGCGGTACGTCCCATACGTTTAAGTCCGACTAGGTGTTTAAGTTTTTTAAGGGACAGTTGATAAATTTTTCGCGATTACTATATTGGTCCCATGGAGAAAGTCATTCAGTTTGATGGTCTGTCCCACGCTCTTAAATTTGGCTGGTCTTTGAAAATAAACCTTGTATATCCACATAAATATCAATTGATACGTATTGTGATATTATATCAGCGAACCCTGAAGTAAACAAAATGTGATATTTTGCTGTGACTTTAATAGATGCCAATAATACAGAGACATTATCGTGTTTAGATAACGATACCCATCAGTCTGCGGAGTGTCGCTGGCTATTTTAATATGACCCTATGAGCGCTGTATTTTTTTTTCCGAATTTTTTTCTTGGCAAATAATTAAATTTAATGTTCTGTGTCTCGTAATGTTATATGACCCTGAATAATCTGCATTCGCGACATATTCGCCAAAAATGTAAACAAATATGAGTTTATGGAAAAATAACTTTAATTCCTACACAACAAAGTTCAGTTAACGCTACAACTTCAAACATTTTTAAAACTTTTTCAATAGTGCTAGTCACTCTGAAATCAACTTAATTACCATTATTATAAAGCAGATATTTGTTTAACTTGAAATAACGTCAATTTGAAACATAAATAAAATTTGAATATTTGTAGGTTACTGCTTAGTAGAATTTTTAAGTTACCTTTTACTATAAAAACAAAGAATCGATAAAACGTATGCAAAATCCCCAGAATACAATATGTTTACTAGGCACTTAAAAAACGCATAACGCCAAGGCGCGGTCAAGGCATTCAGGGCTGTCTCGGAAAACAAAGAAAACACGCGGAAACAAAAGAGGACCAGAAAAACAATTCGTCGAAAGTTCTTTTGAAATAATAATAATAATATGATTTGTTTAAAGCGAACAATAGTGCACACTCCACTGCATAATATTACGACGACCATTATGCTCACTGAAATGCGAACGAGTGGTGAAAGAATGCGCACACGCTGATTTTATGTGCTGGCCTTGGGTTTAGGGTTGCCACAGTTTGGTAGATATTAACTTTGATCTTGTTAGGGTAGGTACTCTTCTTCGATATTTTATACATATTGTTTGAGCCCAGTAGGTGGCCAGGTTGATTGCGGCATCAATGTCATTCATCATCCAATTCCAAATTCAAGTCATCCAAGGTGCAGGTGACCAGAATCGATCGTGTACCCAAGTAGGGCGCTGCAGACACAACTTGTCGAAGTGGGGGATTACTGACCCATCCAATACCCAGAGCGAGTGAGGTGCCTCTAATCAGACCATGCTCCACTTGCTGGAGTGCCCTAAGTGCCCGTTCACCTGCACCTTGGATGACTTAATGAATGCCACTGGTGTCGCCATCAACGTGGCCACCTACTGGGACCAAACAATATAAAATATCGAAGAAGGGTACCATCGACACGAAAAGAAGAAGACAATAGCTATATCTACGTACAAAGAAGATAATATGCTGAGCGATGGCCGTCTTGCGTGGATGTGACTCATATTTTCCTCCAACTCGTTATTTTTTGTGTTCTTTCTCTGCGTCATGTTTACCGCAAATAAACAACTAAATAGGTAGGTACTCGTAACGTAATAATGGAATGTGTAATAAAAGGGTTTCAGCAACCATTTTGTCTGTCTGTTTACTTAACTCTGTTCTGGCTAATCTTAGAAACGGCTGGACCGATTTTGACGGGACTTTCACTGGCAGATAGTTGATGTTATACGGAGTAACTAGGCTACGTTTATTATATATAAAAAAAATTAGGTTACCGCGCAAAAATGTAAGCCCATGAAATCCAATTTGTTTTCTGACATGCACGCGAACTAAGTCGCGGGCACAGCTAGTTTATCTCTAAGTGTCTTCAAGACAGCCCTAAAACCACAAATTCGGCACGAAAACAGAAACCCCTTTGTCGTGAGCCCACCCATATGAACGTAGTCGTGAAATATGAAATAACGAAAGCTTTAAATATAGCCATAAAAGATCAAAATAAGTCGTAAACTCGCCGGGGCTTCGGATCGCGACAAAGGGTAGTTCGGCTTAGATATGGTGGAGGTTTATTAATAGATATGTCTGGGCCGTTGGAACTGTGTTTTGATAATGTTCATAGTAGTTCCAGTTACATACTGTAATTCTAGTGGAAGAAGCTTTTTTGTAAATATGGGGGGCAGTGGGTCTGCCCGTCAAGGAAGATACGGGCTCGCGAAAGTAGTAGTATCCGTCAAAACAAGTGAAAAATTCAACTTTTGGGACTGGGGACAACTGTCAAGCTGTTGTCATTCATTCTTAATTCGGGCCACAGTTTATACATGGTGCGGACTTCGAACTAGTCCGTAAGGTAGACGGAGTAGGAAACTCCCGTAACTTCGGACAAAACTACGGACTTTTTGCTTAGGGAGTAGACACGACATCTACATATAAGGACATAAATCAAAGGTGAAATGGCCTGAGAGAAGGTCCATAGCACATTTGTATATAAAACAGATGAGATAAGCGACAATCTAAAAATAAGAAAATCAATCAAATGCATATTAGTACTGCTCATGATATTATTCGGTTTTGGGACGACACATTTTTAAGGTAGGCCCGAACGTATTTGGCCACATTATTATTTTTAAACAACATCTTATAAGGAAGGTTTTGATTAAAAAATAAACATTAACAAGTAGGTCACAAAAAGAGGACATGGTCTCCCAGAGAATTAAGTATTAAAAGCTTTTAAAAGGACATCAAGTAAAGGGCTACTTGATTTCCTTTTTTCAAGGTTCCATTAACAATACAATTTTATTACCACAGATAACAAAACCGAAATATAATTCTAAAGTAACAAAGATTAATTATTAGCTGTTTTGTTGTTCTAGTGGTCGCTATTGTTGAGAACGAGGGCCTGGGTTCGATTCCCAGGCCGGGCAAAGTGTTATTGGGTTTTTCTATCTGGAAGTTCTTAGTAGCAGCCCGGAGTCATTGACATTTGTTTGTCGCCGACATGACACTACGGGTAGATTTTGAACGATATTTTTTTTTTTTTCTGGTGCGAACTCGTCAACTGACCCCTCCCGCTCTGGGTGGAGCGGAAGGGAGTGTCAGACTCTTACTGACTAAAACCCACCCATGTTCCTTCCTTCGCCCTTTATGTTCCGGGGTAGCGGTAACCCTTTCGGACAATCCCGCTGAAGATTTTGAACGTTTTAAATTACGAGAATTGGCCTTCTGGAGTTAGACCAGGGAAGCTGGCACAAAAGGGAGGAGGCCAATACTCAGCAGTGTGTGGAAGGCTACCATCATCATCATCTGCCTAGCCTTTTCCCAACTATGTTGGGGTCGGCTTCCAGTCTAACCGGATGCAGCTGAATACCAGTATTTTACTTGAAGCGACTGCCTATTTGACCTCCACAACCCAATTACTGGGTAATACGATACCCTTTGGTAAGACTGGTTGTCAGATTTTCGGGCTTCTGACGACCCGTAACGACTGTCAAAGATCCACGAATGACAGCCGGGACCAATGATTAACGTGCTTTCCGAGGCATGCAAGGGTCTCGGTATGTAAATATGGTCACCCATCCACGGAGAAACCGCGGCAAGCATAGCTTAACCTGATCGACCGACCCGTGCGGCTGCGCGTGTGGAAGGCTACCAATGATGATGAAATGACGAAATTCGCTACATATTTTGCAAACAACATTAAGGCATGATTCAGAAGTGTTTTCTTTTTTTTTTTCTGGTGGGAAATCATCTAATGACCCCTCCCGCTCTGGGTGGAGCGGAAGGGAGTTTCAGACTCTTACTGACTAAAACCCACCCATGTTCCTTCCTTCGCCCTTTATGTTCCGGGGTAGCGGTAACCCTTTCGGACAATCCCGCTGACCCGGCAAGCTTCGGCCCTAAGGGGCCCCTCAAATTATGCTGACATCTCTTTGAGGCGCGCGTGGAACACTTACGCGCCGTCCGGCACGGGCCTGGTCCTGATCGGGCGGTGAGCTACTCATTGCTCTCCGCCTGCAGGCCCGCGCCTACGGTGGCCGGGAGTCGTCACGCGGCTCCCGACGCCCGGAGCGTCTCGCCGAGCGCCCTGGCTTCCGAATGAGCGCGCCTACCTCCTTAGGACGGAAAATTTATGACGGGCCTTCTGTACCTACGACCTAAAATAAATTCGAATTGAAAGTGTTTAGTAAGTTTTTTTTTTTATCTCATTACCATTTAGTTTATATTAACTCACACGCTTCATTGGCCTCTACAATCTGTCAAATTTCGTTAATAGATTTTCAACTTTATCACTAAAACATTAAGGTTCAAGGTTGATTGGGAAAATTTGACACAATTACTCCTTAGCCTAAGTTACTGGCCTGCGGGCGGAGAGCAATGGGTAGCTCACCGTCTGATCAGGACCAGGCCCGTGCCGGACGGCGCGTAAGTGTTCCACGCCCGCCTCAAAGAGTTGTCAGCATAATTTGAGGGGCCCCTTAGGGCCGAAGCCTGCCGGGTCAGCGGGATTGTCCGAAAGGGTTACCGCTACCCCGGAACATAAAGGGCAAAGGAAGGAACATGGGAGGGGTCATTTGATGATTTCCAATCCGAAAAAAAAAGCCTAAGTTACTCCTTAGAACATCAGCTATCAGTCAGTGAAAGTCCCATCAAAATCGGTCCAGCCGTTTCGGAGATTAGCCGGAGCAAACAGAAAGACAGACAAACAAATTTTATTTTTCGTTATTATATTATTCGTTAAACAGACACTTCAATTTTATTTATTTGAAAGAAAGAAAAAGTATATTTTCTTGTTGTCGATAAGACCGCCAATTGTGTCACCTTTTGTAAAATTTTATATATTTATGTTCTGTAATTTGTATGGTTTAAATAGACAGTAAAAAAATAAAGAGTATTAATAAAAATAACTTGAATTCGTCACGTTTAGACTCTTGTTCCAAACTTGCTCCACCAACTCATCGTCATTCGCCATCCTGCTGTATTCTCCTTCCATACACTCCATGAAGTACTTTCCCCGTACATTCTCCACTTCCTCAGCAACGCACAGATGTAACGTCGTCTGAGCACCTTCTTTAGCTGTTCTATATAACAAAGCATCACACGTCAAGTGAAATAACGACCTCATAAAAAACGGCAACGTTTTCAGTATATCAGTTTTAATCACTCCAGGGTGTAAAGTATTCACAGTCACCCCTTCAGGTAATCTTTTCACTAATGCCTTCATCCAGAGAATATGACATAATTTGCTATTTACATAAGACACGAACGTCCCTAGAAATCCTGTAAATCCAGGTCGATGGAGGGTGTTAAGGCGTAATGCGAAAGCGAAATTGTGTAGGTAAGACGATACTATAATGATCCTGCTGGGAGCGGAGGCGATCAGTTTGTCACGCAGCAGGTTTGTGAGGAGGAAGGGCCCGAAGTAGTTCACTTGCATCACCACATCAATTCCATCTTCAGTAAGGTCTGGTCCGATACTGCAGCCAGCGTTGTTCACCAAAATATCGAGATGGTCATATGATTTGTTAAAGTCTTCAGCGAATTTCCGCACATTGCTGAATTTTGATAGATCTAAGGGTTTATATTCAACTTGTTTGTTTCCTGTTGTAGCTGTTATATCGTTGATAGCTTCTGTTGCTTTTGCGGCGTTCCGGCAGGCGATGATCACGTGCGCTCCTCTGGATGCGAGGTCCCGGGCAGTCTCCAGGCCGATGCCTTGGTTCCCGCCCGTCACGAGCGCGATCTTTCCATCAAGTCTCACAGTAGATGTACACACTCTTCGTACGGGTTCAATTGTTAATTTCACGTAGGATGCTACCAAAGTCATAATTATAAAAAGAAAAAGATAGAATATGAATAGTAGCTGAATCAAATAAGAAACTATGACGAGTATCATGTTGCCGCGGTGGACACGCTCGGGTGAATGAAGTGAGGGCACACGCGCGTAAAAATTTATCTAATGTGTACCTTTCTTGATTCACATCGTGTATATATGTCGTTTACTTACTAGTGTTGAGAACTTTATTCACTTGTTATAGAAACCGCCACGACCTAGAACTAAACATTCGAAGATTGCTAATGTGTTCATTGATTTGGTTAAACGATACATCAATGTATAACGTAACTTCGGGTTTTGACATTCACCAAATTGCACTGAAAACCAATCATTTATTTAAAATATAATAAATATTTATTCAGTATTTAGAGCTCCCGTATCGCCTCAAGCGGGTATAAGTATTATTAAGTATTATAACACGTGTTCCCTAATGCCTCGCTAGCGCACGGCTCCCCACCGTCGAGCCATCGCTTACATACATTTTACTGTGTCATCACTTTGCAATAACGTAACGCACCTACGAAATTCCCCTCTTTAAAAAAGTATTTTTATAAAATACAATTCAATAAAAGTCGTAAATTATGGTTACCCTATCATGACTTTATATACAGTATGTCGATAAGGTTTCACCAATGCACGCTGTTGCTAGGTACTGAATGTACTGACACTGATTTTCTGTGAGGTATTTGATACAATGTTATTACTTTGTCGATCTACTTATTTACTTTTCTAGTTACAGGTTTACATTGTTATGTGGTGAATTATTATAGTTGTTCTTTCGTAGTTCCAGTAACGTTTTACATGATAAAATCAACTTAATTTATTCTTACTATCTAATTACACATAAATAGTATATAACTAATACATAGTTGGCGTTACTATTGTTGCGACTGGCGTAGTCTGGGCAGTTGCCTGTTACCCGCCCCAACGCGACCTTCTTCGAGTTGAGACACGAGATGTTCAACAAATCTCCCATGCACGTGTCTGCCACACTTTTTCAGAAACACATGGAGACATACACTTGCAACTTGCGATCAGTACAAACACAAGTATACCGTACGTTTCAATTTTTCTCTCCATTCCGTTCTAGCAGCGTTGTCCGAACCCGTCTGTGCCACTATAACTTGCTCGTCCTTCGATTGTTCTTTGCCCATGTTTATGAAGATGGCCATTCACTAGTAATCAAGTACTATCTATGTGAAGGAATTGAATATAAATCTTATTGTTATGTAATCCATATTAGTCGCACTTATATACTTGTATACCCTATCTTGCTGATCAATTATAAATTGAACCGCACAGTAGGCTTAACCACCCGTCCACCACGTGTGGTACGAGTCAGAAGTGTTTAAGGGGAAAACCAACCGGCAAGATACACATACGGATGTCGCTAACATTGAGCTTACTGGGTTTATTTCATTGGAAAGTCACTTTGGCTTGGTATTGTCATATAAAAGTTAACCCACACTAGGAATTACACCTTTTTCGTGGGTGTGTTTACGGACTCCCATAGCAGACAGGAAGTAATAAATAGGCTTTTCTAAATCATAGCTTTAAAGAGAATAATCATGTCGATATGACATTTAAATGGCACAAATAAAGGTCTTATCAGATAAAACTTATCAGTTACCTACGTGTAATTATAGAAATGATGTCATTGTCTGATCGATCCACTATTTCCAACCAGGTCGACCGAGGACTTGATGAAGGGAATCTTGGAGAGACTGGTATATATTATAGTAATAGTATGTATGTGTAAATAACGGCCTATTTATGTATTTGTGTAGGTATGTACCTAGTTTTAAGTTTTTTTTTTTCATCATTGTTCCTCTCAATCAAATCATCTGCCATCTAATCTCTTCACCACCCTTGGTTGACTGGTAGAGAATGCCTAAGGCATTAAGTCCGCCTTTGTACCTTCATGTGCGAAAAGTTTAAATAAATAATTAGGAAAGCTGAGGACACGGAGCTTTGTCATAAATTGGAAGATTCTTTTAAGTAATTGGCGAAGGATGGAAGTTTTAAAGCCATAAATAACAGCTACTGCTATGTTTAGAGAGGGGAAAGCCATAAGGAAAGTGGACGAGTGGCTGGCATGTTTTTTTTCTTCAAATTAACCTGTATTAGTCCACTGCTGGGCCAAAGTCTCGCCCATAATTTTCCACTGTTTATTGTGTGTTGTCTTCTCCAACCAATCAACCGTAAACGCATCTAAGTCATCACCCCAGCGTTTCCTAGGCCTCCCTTGACAACGAAGCCCGTTTTCTAGCACACACTGCGTGACGCAGTCGTCATCAGGGCCCGTCTTAATTTATATAATAATTGATATATGTAAGAATCACTTATAACGGTTGTAAAAAGCTACTTAACGAAGCCGAGAGTCACTTGTACTCCCCGACATTGTGATTTTTTTTTTGTACAAGACTTAGAACCTGGGAACCTTTTGGTTACGGATATATTGAAGGTCAAAATTCCAACTTTTACTGACGGTTTTACGAAAATCAGTTTTTGTGTTATAACACAATTTTTAATACCCCCACGACACACCTGTACCGTTGCATGCACCCACGAGCACAATGTTTTGCGTGTGTTACATTGCGCACAACCGCAAACAGCAAATTTTCACACAAAAAAAATAATAGTCGTTTCCCAGCAGTTATTTTTATGCAATGTTACTTATATGTCCAGAATACGTAGTTGACCGGCTATGTGATGGGTCTTTTTACATCCTGTATATGCATATAAGATCGCTATTTACTCGAGAAAATGACAAGGTACTACTTATATTCATAAAACGATATTAAAAACTAAAATATGCGATCGTAATAACAGTAGAACTGTGGCTAGACATGCAAATAAGAATAGATGGGCGGTAGATAACAAAATCGTTCCTATTAGTATGCCATGCGGGCGCCGCATTAAATTGACGATACATGGCGCGACTCTAATCCATGATTATGTACGAACTACGAAATGAGTAGAGCGGTGTAAAAATGAAATCTCTCTGCCTGGTAGTTAAAAATATAAACGACATTTGATGTGGTATTTGTTTTTGTTTTGGAGGGGCTTGTGGCTAAGTAATAACAGCCGCACGGGTCGATCGAACAGGTTAAAGCTATGCTTGCCGGGGTTGGTCTGTGGATGGGTGACCATATTTACATACTCAATATCTTTATTGCTTTATCATAATGTGTACTTAGGTGGTATACATATAATTTAGATCATTATGAACCCTGTAGGGCACAGGAAAAGGATAGAAGAGAGGAAGCCCTGTTTTAGGAAATAACTAAGTTGCTTTTGTGGGAGCAAGTTTTAGTTCACATAATAAATATAATCAAAGTCAGGAGATTGCGAATTGAATCCTAACATTTCGCCTATCTATAGTTTATGTATTGTTTTTTCCTGCTAAAATATACCTAAGTTTTTCATTATATGTATATTATAATTCTGTTTATTTATTTATATACATTGTTATTCTTTGGATAATTCTTATAGCTAAATGATTAAATTTAGTATTATTGCTTTTTATTTAATTATTATTTTTAAATTATATTATTTATTCATTATTACCCTGTCATTAATATATACAGAGACCCTTGCGTGCCTCGGAAAGCACGTTAAGCCGTTGGTCCCGGCTGTCCTTCGTGGATCTGTAACAGTCGTTACGGGTCGTCAGAAGCCCGAAAGTCTGACCAACCTTACCAAGGGGTATCGTATTTCCCAGTAGGTACTGGTATTCAGCTGCATTCGGTTAGACTGGAAGCCGAGCCCAACATAGTTGGGAAAAGGCTAGGCAGATGGAGCAGTATACTAAACTTGGAATCTGTGTCACTGTTACATTTGTTATGTAGGCATAATATTTAACAAATACATATTCCTCCTTAAAAATATTTAGTCAGAACAGCTACTCCGTTCCTAGTTCAGAGTAAAGGTCGTATGGACACAAATACGCAAATCTGTTGCCCATTGATGGCGCGGCGTGTCATTATTTTTATATCGTCATCAAATGGATTACGGTATCCATTGTAAACATTTGATATCATAACTTATTTACATACCCATTTACTTTTGGGTATGATTAAGTTACAATTTACGACCGCAAGTCCAATCATTGCAATTTAAATCTTCTGTCAGTGACATAAAAGTCACATTAGGTTTGTTCGTGATTTGTAACACACACCCCTATATCACTGGACCGAAAGACCATGTGTAGTTGTGTGTGTATTAATATAATGTACATATAAGCCATCTTAATCTAGCATAAGCATAATCTGCCTATAATGTTCCCACTGCTGGGACACAGGCCTGCCCTCTGTGAGAGGGAGTGGGCCGTAATCCACAACGCGGGCCTAGTGCGTGTTGGTAGTTGTCACATGTCTTCGAGTTTTTGGTTCTAGGACATGCCGGTTTCCTCACGAAGTTTTCCTTCACCGTTTTGAGAGCAGTGGTGATGAAATATTTTACACTAAGTAAAGCGCCTGTCTGGGTCCGAAACTACGACCTACAACTCGTAAGTTGCGGTAGTTCCCACTGGGCCACCACTGCTATCATCTTGATCTTAGTAAATATAGGTAGTTAAAATAGTCTATGTGTGTAGTTAACATAGTCTTGGTCACAGGGCGTTAAAACCCTATAAAATTAATACTTTTTTTGTACTAAAGCACAACATGAATTATTATATTTTTATAGCACAGAGCTCCTGTAAGAAAAGCCAGAGCAAAAAAAACAACACCAACACGTGCGTGCTATCTAAAATTGCGTAGGCGTTACCGTTCAACAGTAGCCGTTTAGTGTGCATACACACGAGTGACACGCGTCAACGGCCGAGGTAACTGCAGCCGTCGACAACATGCCGCTCGTGTATTTCAGCACCGTACTCAATACACGAGCGGCACGTTGTCGACGGCTGCAGTTGCCGCTGACGCGTGTCGCTTGTGTGTAGAGCACTTACTAGAAATTCAGATATTTTGGATTCATGACTACTCGTTAGAAAATCCAGTGTTGTGTTTACAGAAACGCGTCGATGATGCAACTTCGCCGTTAACGTACGAATTCACCACAAACCGAACCGAATTTTTTACGCACTATTTTACCCAAAAACCGTTGTTAATTATAACACGAACGAGCACCCGTCTACCGCTGTACCAATCATAAGAAACTGAGGGTAGGTTAGTTACTAAAACTACGTTAGTGACGCCTAGAATTATCTTTTATAATTTACACAAAAAAGTATTTATGTAATACAGACAATAAAATTCTAGGGGGAATACGACACAAAATGAGACTTAAAGGCATCACTAGGCGGCATATCATGGCAAAGGATTTTGAATCTTATTTTCATAACATTAGAACTTACATTTCGTTGGTATCGTCACAGGGGGACTTGAGCTTACCACGGAATGCCTCGGAAGGCATACAATTGATAATGCTTTGCCGTGCCATGCAGCCTAGTGAACGCCTTTAATAACAATCTCATTAGGATCAATTTAAAGGGAATTTGGCAATACACAGACTGCTTCGGCTCTCTTACTTGATGAAATACTGGGGGTCTACTACGAAGTACAAAGCGCGAATGATCGGATCGGACCGACACATGGCCGAACCGAATATTATTGAAAAATACGAAAAAAGTTCGGATCGGCTCATTTGGGTCGGGACCATAGTCAATATTCGAAAGAGTGTAGGAGTGTAGGATCGGGACCGACCGAACCAAATAGTAATTTCGTAGCAGGAAACGGCCGAACAATCGGCCGATACCACTTCGGAGTAGACCCCCTGGTATACAGCATATATATCGGAGAGATGTGGTCATATTTAACGGTGTGGTATAGACCATCAAACTGAACCACTGTCTCCAAGGGACTAACATCGTACTCGCAAAACAATAATCAGCCGTCCCATACATTTGAGTCGAGTAGGTATTGAAGTTTTGTATGGGACAGTTTATAATTTTCTCGCGATTTGGATGTTAATCCAATGGAGAAAGTTGTTTAGTTTGATGGTCTGTACCACACCCTTAAATATGGCCACCGCTTTCAGATACACGATGTAGAGTTAAAAGTTAAAAACACTCGGAGAGTCATCTACTCAACCTTAAAATTAATGAATTTCAATCAAAGTAACTGACAAAATGTGGTTGTACTACAAGTGTAGCTCTACCTAACCCTTCAGGAAAATCGGGCGTTATGTTATGTTATGTTATTGTGTATAGCTGCTCAAAGAAGTCGCATGTTTTTTTTTTTTTTTAACGAACTCTTAGCTTGAGGGTCAGATATAACTATGCAAATATAATTTTCTTAACTTATTCACTTCAAAAATGCAACTACCTTAGCAGTCCGCGCATAGCCGGTTTTAATATTGATTATTTTATAATTCAAGGTAAAAAATAAACAAAACTCTAACTTACCTTCACTCATTTCAAAATACCAATCAATTATTTTAGAATTTCATAATCACATCTTCAATTTCATAAATTAAAAATACCTAAATGAAAATCGCAAACACGTCCAAAATACAGTTTAAATACAAATCAATCACCTAAAATATAAACAGTATTATGTACAGTCAAATCCTACATGCTAAGTACTTACCAATTCGGCTACTATCTGCCTGCCAAGTCTCTGACACTCGTTCGGCGATGGTTTCGTGAAAGTGTGAGAGTCGAACTGCTTGGTAACCTGTGAAAAATGGTGAGATTACTTTTTAACATAATAAATAAAGTCCTTTAGGTCGAGTTTCGGCCAGGCCGACCAATCTCAGCGGAGACTAGCCATCGGCGCAGGAGATATTATAGTGCACAAGTGCGCACGCAGACACTAGTGCACTCTCAATGTCCGATGGGACGGTAATCCGACACGACAGGAGAGAGATCAGGCGCAGGATCAACGGCTTAGCGTGCTTTCCGAGGCACACCGTCGACTTCCAAACCCAGGTCTGTTGCGAAGAAATTCCCAATGAAAAGACCCACTAACACTTTGCCCAACCCAGGACCCCACGGTCAGCATCAGCGCTTGCGTCCACGAGACCAATGAAGTATTCACAAAAAATACGTTTCTAAATGTGAGAACACCACCTGCATAAAATTTAACTGAAAAGGTTGCAACAAACCTGTTTAGTCTTGCTAGTATTATGATAAGAAGTTTGTTTGTTCCTTATTTTATTATGTACGGTTATTAATTTATGTTATTATTTATAATTTAATAAAAATTTAAAAATATAAATGTTATGTTTTCAGAGTTGATTTTGCATGCGCTATTAAGAAAGCTAGTAAAAGTTTGAATTATAAAATATTTGAATTTATTTATTTTTTTCTACGCATGCAAAAAAACTCTTGTATAATAAATAAATTAAAATTTAGACAACTTCTTAAATTTCATGACATTTACTCGATAAAATCTGGGTCATGATGACCCGGTGTCATTGTCGGCATAATTATGTTCACGTCATTACACCCGGGTTAAAAGGTTGCAACAAACCTGTTTAGCTTTGGTAGTATTATCTAATACTTTGTTTATGTCCTTGAAGGAATGTATCGACACATCCAGTGTGGATGCGTCTAGTTTCTCCTGCTTGTTTTTGGTCTCTGCTGTTGCCTGTTTATTCTCCTGCTTGATGTTTCTGGGCTCTGCAGTCGTCTGTCTGTTGTCCTGGTTGAATTTTCTCGGTTCTACTGCAGTGTGTTTATTAGCCTGTCTGCTGTTCTTGGGCTCTGCAGTTGTCTGTTGGTTGTATTTGGGCTGGGGTTTAGCCGTCGTCTTCTGTGTTGTGTCTTCAGGTTGCTGCAATTAACGGAAAATTGTTAATTGAGACATGTAGTTATTTTTTGTATGATATAACACTTTAATAGGGAGCTGGTGGTAATTATCTGTTAGCAGTTCTCCATAGAGAACCAAGGTAACCGTCATAGCCCGCACGAAAAAGAATTTAAACGCCAAACTTAAGCAGCAGTGGACAGGGCACTTTGCTCGTAGAACAGACGGTGATGGGGCCGAAAGGTTCTGGAGTGGCCACCGCGTACCGACGACCTTGTGAGGGCCGCAGGAACCCGTTGGATACGAGAAGCACAGAACCGGTCGAAGTGGAGGTGCTTGGGGGAGGCCTATGTCCTATATGTGAAAATGGGGATAGATACTCATGCTTAATTGGTGAAGTGGTGATGTTGTATGGTACTGCAGGCCTGACGGTGCCGCATCCTGATGTAAATCACACTTCGCATCAGGATGTGGTAGGAAAGAATCACTTTTCCCTATCTATTGGTGTTTGAGGCCAGTCTTTGTGAATTTCGTTTAACCATCGCTTCCTGGACTTGCCGCGCTGCCATGAAAATTAAAACTTTCGACTGGAGCCGAGTATACGCGATTCAGATTCAGCGTCATCGACCGACTGAATCCGGAGTATACCCGATTCGCGTCACTGACCCGAGCGTGTCGGTTCAGTTTCGAGCACTGTTTAGAAAGAACACAAAGTTCGCCTAAAGAAGTTTCAGTTCAAAAACAAAACCAGTACTCACATAAGTCATCATCTGCCTAGCCTTTTCCCAAATATTTTGGGGTCAGCTTCCAGTCTAACCGGATGCAGCTGAATACCAGTATTTTACATGGAGCGACTGCCTATCTGAACTCCACAACTCAGTTACTGGGTAACACGAAACCTCTTGGTAAGACTGGTTGTCAGATTTACGGGCTTCTGACGACCTGTAACGACTGTCAAAGATCCACGAAAGACAGCCGGGACCAACGGCATAACGTGCTTTCCGAGGCACGGAGGAGTCTTGGTATGTAACTCAGTACTCACATAAGTATGATGCGTCAAATCATCTTCCCAATTGTTGATCTCATCTGCTAAAGCTGCCAGTCTACCGAACTTCTTCTTGCCGCCCTGTTGGGGGCGTTGCTTCGGCTGCTTCGGCTCCAGCTCTGACGGTGGAGTTTCTGAGGAGAACTCGAGCTCCGTGCGGTGGATGGGCGATGAAAGGGTTGGTTTATCTGGAAAAAGAGGAATTTTGTTGTTATACATAAATAGCGATGGGTGAAACTATGTCTGGGCGGTGACTAAGGTAAGTGGGTATTGCCGAAAAGGCTTTGAAGGCGTTCATGTAACATTAATCAAGCCCTTGTCTGCGGCATGGCTCGATGGTATGTGGCTGGGGAGCTTGAAAAAGAAGTTGCCGGACAATACTTAAAATGGCGTCTGTGACCTGGCCAGTCTAACTGAACAGACAGCTGTGCTGCTGGGGAGTTTGTTGCACCACTTCTTCTTCCCAGCGAAAGCACTAGGAAGTGGTGGAGGGCAGGCGTTTTGGGGGACTATCTTATGTAATTTTGATGTTCGAAAGTGCTGATTCTCAGCCTAATTTGAATCAAAATGACTTTTGATTTTGCATGGTCCAGATTATTACATCTAAACTCAGCTTTAGGTGAATAATTCGAAAACGGAAAGAGAAATCTGTGGCTCTAAAGAGAGTTGAATAAATCCAGTTATTAATTACCAAAGCTCTTAACTAGACATGCAAAACCCACCCCCAGCCTTTTACCAACTATGTTGAGGTCGGCTTCCAGTCTAACCGGATGCATTTGAATACCAGTATTTTACATGGAGCGACTGAGCGACTTGATGACCCGTAACAACTGTCAAACATCCACGATTGACAGCCGGGATCAACCGCTTAACGTGCTTTCCGAGGCACGGAGGGGTCTTGGTATATGAAGATTGTTACCCATCCACGAATCAACCGCGGCAAGCGTAGCTTAACCTGATCGATCGACCCGTGCCGCTGTTATTACTTAGCCACAAGCCCCTCAATTACCAGAAAAAAGTATGGTTTAATAATACTAACACAAAGAACTATTGACTCAATGTTAACTGTCACAGCTTGAAGCTTCAATGAACAGTTTTCTACATTGTATCTTATAAAACAATATTTTATTATCAGATCCTTGTCGTTATCACATCCTGTTGTGTATTAGGGAGTAAATAATACGTTATCGTTTTTGTGTGAGTCGAACTATGAATCAAGTGAAATGAGTAACACCAAGTTGGTGTATTGCGCGACTTCCGAGTGTCGGGTCTCGGGTTTGATACCTAGGTTAGGCATAATGTTGTAGTGTACTTGGTCCGGTTTTATCATAATATTGGTCCCGGCTGTGGGAATATTTTGCAGTGGGCAGATTATGCTCCAGGAAAGACAGGTGTGATAATATGTTATGTTGCAGAAAAATATACATAAAATAGTTGAACATATGATAAATAAGGACCATACCTGAATACAGATTGCCAAGTCGGTCAAGTCGAGACTTAACATTGTGTCGGAGCCCTGCACGCTTGTTCTCCGATGTATCGTCTGTTGCCTTCTCCAGGTTACTGGATGTGTCATCTGTAATTGCAATAATATGATTGGAATGAGACAAAACACTACAAAACTAATGATATGATATCAAATACTCAATCTACCTAGCCTTTTCCTATGTAGGGGTCAGAATCCAGACTTACATGGAACAACAGCCTATCTGATCTCCACAATCCAGTCAATCGGTAATACAATACCCATAGAACCTAGAACTTGGTTACTTTTGGGCTTCGGACTGCCCGTAACTTCTATCAGAAATCTACGAATGACAGCCGGGACTAACGGCTTAACATGGTTTCCAAGGCACAGAGGGGCTTCGCTATAGAATAGATAGTCACCCCTCAGCAAGTCTTGAACCTTGAAGATCACCTGTGCAGCTGGTATGATTTAGTCACGAGCCCCTTAAGTTTTCAAATACTCTCATATCAAAAACAGTTAGCACAGTTGAAGGGTTAACAGGAAAGTATAAGAGCCAAACCTAATATATTATGTAACATTTAATTAAACTTGACTGCTTTCCTGTCCTGTTTTTCATCCTAACATAGGTACAAAGAAACTATTAAATATTTTAGCAAAAACTTGCCACATTATAATTAACTAGCTGCACCCTGTGATTTCACCCACATCAAGTCTTTGTCCCATGGGAATATTGGGATAAAAATCCCATAACCTAATCCAGTTCATGGTCTACCCATGTGCTAAATTTCATCCAAATCCATTGCGCCATTTTAGCATGAAAACATAACAAAAACAAACATACAAAAAATCAAATCTTTTCTCTCTATAATATTCTAACTAGCCTGTTTTGTATAATATCAGTTAGATTTAAAAAACAGAATAAAAAACGTTAACTATACCTGCCATCCTATTCCAAATTTAAAAAAATAGATTGCAAATACCACACTGGCCACAAGCCTCACACAATTTAAAACAACAACAATTTAATAAACCATAGACCACACAATCTATATTCAAAACTGTATACAACCATTAAGCTAATGTTTTGTTTAAGTTTCGAGAAACATTTACTAATTATTGGAACTGTTATCTCCTTAAGGTGAGTAAGTAATAAGTTAGGAGCAAAGAAACTTTGTAAAGTTGTGAGGATAAATAAATATGAAAAAATAATAAGTGTCATTGGCTTTTTGTTAGTCATCCTTGTCCTTCCTTATTTAGATAAATACCTTCATAGTAGGACCTTTTTAGGCAAAGGAATGTATTGTGAAGTGACTATAAAGTTGTTGTTTACTGCATAATGCATCATGTTATAAGTATTTATCTTATGATATCGAGAGGTATATGATACTCTTAGTACCTTTGTATACTTTGTTTACGCTTCATGGGTCATCTTAGTTTATTTTATAATAAGGTAAGTTTAAGCAACCAATTGTATAGAATACTAGCGACCTGCCCTAGCTTCATGGGTGAAATTTAGATGTGACGACCGTATTCTGTTCAGGAAATGTTGTGCACAAGTTCTAAGCAGTAATCTAACAAAAAGTACTAGGCTTGAATGAATTCAAGATAGTATTTCTAAGTACATTAGTATTATTAGGTACTTCATTTTATATAATAAATAGCCTGTGTGCATCTGGAATATGGTCAATTAAGAGCTGTGGTCCTTGAGATTACCCTCGACATTTACACACACTCACAAAATTTACTCTCTCTCTATGATATTAATTTATTAGTATAGATTGTGTCATACTCCTTACCTGTAATCTCTTTTATAATAACATTGCCGCCAGGCCGCGCCTGTGAGTCATACACCACACTGATAGGAGCATCTCTTTCCTCAACCTGAACCTCAATCTGTATGTCATTTCTATGGGAAATGTTGATCTCAACAGATACGTCAGAGTTCCTTCTGTTGATACTTCCCCTCTTTGGACTTTTAAACTCCTTTTTAGTTACTACAACGTCGTTACGACCTCGCTGTGGAGACGCAACATCAGGCTTCAAACTCGACCTCTTAGTAACAGCTTTCGTAGGAGTTTCAGACTTTGTATAGTCCTTTGACTGTCTCCGGGGCGACGTAATAGATTCCCGAGCTATTTTATTCGGAGACTTCGCAGGAGAACTCTCAGATTTTACTATAGCGATGTTTTCTGATAGTGGCTTCCTTTTCGGAACAGCCTGTCCGGAATTTGCTAGTTTTTGATCGATCTTCTCCTGTCTGGCCCGCGCTCTCTCTAACATTCGCTGAAAATAAGTTTTTGGATGTTAAAACATGCGATTCTTGATGACCTTCTAAAGATTACGACCGTTAGTACATAAATTATCGCCCAATCGTACCTGGGTGAAGGGATCCATAATTGAAACGTTATAAAAGGTACTCGAATGTCACAAATTACACAGTTAACATATTTTATGTACACTTTGCACGATAATAATGATTTCACTTTAGTTTTTGCAATATTCAAAGAAGAAAACAATTTCCACAAACATTCACCCGTTCGTTGGACGTTTGACGTTTGAACCGAAATATTTGAATTTAGTTCGCTTTGTATCCGGTAGGCGCCGCGCAGCATCATAATATTTTTTCGTTCGGAAATGGTGAACTTGTTCAAATGCATGAATTTTAATATAATGAATATATATACAACTAATTTCTTTGTTTTAGCAGAATCAAACAAAATAATAAAATGGTTTCTTGTGTATGTAGCCCAAATTTATTTATTTGTGTCCTACAAAGAAACAGATTGTAGTATCGCAGAAACTTCTTGGATATTAGCGCCATTCAAGAAGCTTGAGCGATCTAACGGGTAGGAGAATCAAACAACCATGCAAAATCCTAACCACTTTCCACACCCTTTTCGATTTAATAAAATGTTTTAAATGTTCGATATTTTACACAACACCAAGTAAACCAAAGTAATACCTAAAGCGACGAGAGATGGCCGAAACTCCCTTTTCAAGAAAATAATAAGGATTTCAAAAGTTGAAGAACCCCATAGTAAGAATAAAGACCGACCAAGGGATAAACAGTACAGGATGCTGCTATAAATACTCTAAGTCTCCAAAACTGATAAAAGTTGGCTTAAATTCATATAATTTGAGACCACCAGACAGCCTAAAAAGGCCCCCGATGAAAATTACTAAAACTAGAACACTTCTCAGTTCTTGACCCACATAACAGATGGCGTTGAACCCCCTTTTCAAGAAAATAATAATGATTATAAAAGTTGAAGAACCCCATGAAAAGAATAAAGGAGAATGGATAAACTGTACACAATGCTACTAAAAGTACTTTAAGTCTCTAAGACTGATAAAGCTTAATTCTACAAAACCGGATTCGTTTTGTTGTAACAATAATTATATAAAAAAAACGGGATTAAATACCGGTTGACGCTTGTCAGTGCAATCTGTGTTTACAAACCAGTTGCGCATAGTTAGATATAGGTAGGAAAGTAGTAGGTATAGACGCCAGTGCAGGTCAAGCTACCCGAAACTGTCAAATTTTCCCAATCAACCTGGAACCTTAATTCTTCAAAGATAAAGTTGAAAATCTATTAAATAAATTTGACAGATTGTAGCTTGATTTGCTGGCGTCTGTACTCTAGGGGTCTTTCCACAGTATAACAAGTAGGCTAAATAACTACATAATTATGATATCGAATTATCGAAACAAGGTATCTAGAACCGGTAATTGGTAATATTATAACGACGAAAGTTTGTGTGTGTGTGTGTTTGTATGTTTGTTACTTCTTCACGGTCAGACGGCTGGACCAATTTTGATAAAATTTGATATGGAAGTAGCTGACACCCTGATACTTTTTATCCCGATATTCCCACGGGATCGAAACTTATGTGGGCGAAACCGCGGGGCGCAGCTAGTAACTTATAAGAAAGTAACATTCAATAAAAACGTGTTTTTTTTTTGAGAAATAAGAGCTCCTTTCGAGTTCGAGAATAGTCGTCAAAAAAAAACGTTTTTTAACTTTTAATATTATAAGTAATTTTAGCGTCTAAAATTCCATTATTGTCAGGTTCAAAAGTGCGTCACAATTTAAGAACTTGGTCATAATAATGTTTGTTTACAAACTCAACGATTATAGGGCAACCAATGAACCAATAACGTTTGAGTCAAGATTCGATTAAAATAACTTGTTTACCAAAACATCGAGAAATGGGGGAGATGCTTAGATAAACTAAGGGCCGATTCACACCGGAACGACAGCGGCACGGCGAGCACTTTGGATTGTTTTTTCAGCGCCCTCTAGCGGGAGCAATTGGCAGTTAGGTTCCGTAGTCGTATAGTTCTACAGCTAAGACATAGGTACCTACTATAGGGATGAACTTGAACGAAATTAACGTGAATCTGGATGTTTGGAAGAAGACAAGAAAGAAAGAAAAAAGAAAATATGTTTACAAGACAAAACTAGACTGTGCCAGCCCCAAATAGGTACCTATGTACTCAATAATAGCAGGGGGGCAGGGCCGGATTAGCCGCCCAGCAGGTGTAGCAAATGCTACAGGACCCGCGTTTAGACGTACGGACGCCAGCACATCAAGCTATTACAATCTGTCAAATTTCTTTAATAGATTTTCAACTTTATCGCTATAGCATTAAGGTTCAAGGTTGATTGGAAAAAAAAAACAGTTTCGGGTAGCTTGACTTGCTGGCGTCTGTACAAAACACAAGTCAGTCATGGTACCCTATAGGTACCAAAATTAGGTTAGTTGAAATACTAGGTAGGGATAAGGTTATTGGTCAAGCAAGACCATAGAAATTTAAAAAACTTCTTTCCTATATCTATGGTCAAGACAAACCTAAGCGCTCAGAGGTGGAATGCTAAAAATTTTCGACCTCGCTTCGCTCGCTCTTGCATACAAGATTCTCACAGAACTACCACTGTCAATATATCAACCTAATTACCGCCAGCACCAGCTAACTATGT
Source organism: Apamea monoglypha (assembly GCA_911387795.2). Taxonomy (NCBI): domain Eukaryota; kingdom Metazoa; phylum Arthropoda; class Insecta; order Lepidoptera; family Noctuidae; genus Apamea; species Apamea monoglypha. The sequence goes on along the minus strand of OU426935.1, from coordinate 7,850,246 downwards.
GAAAATGAATCATATTATAGGTAGGTTTTAACAAAAGTACCTAACCTACTTTACTGAGCATTATTTGAAGAAAGTAATTTGGTTCAAGTAGATATAACTGATATCGAACAGGAAAAGAACGTCTTTGTTAAGAAACATTAATTTGACTAGTGTTATCCAGAAAAAAACTATTATGAAATAGGTCTGCGAGGTAATTGCGTAGGTAACATACTAAGGTAGCAATGGCTTTCATTTTGACAGTTCACCAACATTCATTGCGTTATTTCCGTTGCTGAGCCGACAAATTTTTCGAACATATGTAGCAATGGATTAGCAATATCCTTTAAAATTACGCTTTATCTCCAAAACTTTAGAACCTTATACAAACCAAGTTCTACCATAAGTACTTTGGTAAAAACTGCTACAGGTCTCGCGCTGGATTAATCTGGCATTGCCAGGAGGATGATGAAAGGACCTGTCACCTAAAGATCGCATCACCGAGCGCAGAGCAACAACAAAATCTTCTCAATATATTTAAGAAATAAATTTAATTTACAAAAAAAGGATCGTAAAATAATATTATTAAAACACACACTTATACCTACACTTGACCTTAAACCTTGACACGATACGATTGGCAAATTACATTATCGTAAATCGTCATGTTGGTTACAAACATTCGCCACACGCCAAACAATTGATAACACATCCATTCCTCACCACAGATGGAAGTCCTCCATCAGAATACAAAGTAGTGCAGTAATGGAAGTGGTTTATTGGCGTTGGCCGGCCAATGCAAATCAAGATAGGTACGTACATACATAATTGAATTAAGAACATGAGAGGTTTCTCGGTGGACTACGGAACTAGTAAGTGACCAGTCTCATATTAGCATTTGTGGCGAGTGCACGCGAGTGAATTTATTACTACAAGACAGAAATATGGGTGAGTAATTTTTCGTCAAATAATATATTAATAGGTAGATTATGATGGGGTAGGAAAATATTGAGATTAAAATACATAGGTACTTACTCTTATGGAAGGTGCTTGTTTTGCATTTCTTTGTCAAGTCGTTTCTAACTCTTTTTTTTTGGGGTTTCGCCACGCTCATGACCATTTTTGACAAATTATTATATCACAGCACAATTTTTAAGTGTCTGATGACTCCGACGGAAATTATTTTACTATGGAACGAGCTGCCCTGATATTTCAGATAAAGAGAGCAGGAATATCTCTAAAAACTTTGAAATAAAAAAAAAGCAAAAATAAATTTACAAAAATTGCTAGGTGCGTAACGTTTTAAAATCAGTAAAATCTGAGTGAATCTAAGAAAATGAGAGTTTTTCTTCTATGGGCATATGCGGTTTTATGGTATTGTTTTCGCACAATAGCTTGCCAAATAGCCATGTCAGTAGGTATATTCAACCAAGAATCAATAATCATAAAACGCAAAATCATAAAGTTCACACGGTTCACAGAATATATCACCTTAGGTATTTCTTATAAAAAGGTCGAATAGAACTCAGGGCCATGGGGTCCGAGTGCCCACTTGGTTTTTTGAGATATCGCCAAGCGGTTGGTCGATACTTCACGTGACCGGAGGGCTGGCCTGTTTCCTGGCCAAAGAATTAGCATCGCCATACAAAGTGGCAATGCTGCCAGCCTTTTGGGCACTGTTCCTGTTGACAGCGATGCGGACGAATTTTTTGATGCCCTATGATTCTTTTGCTTATTTTTTCACATGTATATACGAGTATTATTATTTTAAATGTTAGCTTATATAATGTACTAGACACAAAAAATATATATAGTAATGTAAATATCTAGGTGTCATAATAGTTATAATAAATAAGACTTACCTACCTATCTATATGTATAGCTATCTATCTATACCTACTAATATATGTACTTATACCCTGTGCATTAGGTAAGCCGTTTTTTGACAGATGTAACTAGTGATTGCAGCAACACACAATACATTGATTGATACACGTACGGTATTATAATGTCTGTAAGAAGTCATAAATAAGATAATTCAATAAGATAAGGCAGTTTATATATTTATTTTATTACGCATTTTAAAGTTAGAGTTTACATTTGCGCCCTAGAATCAAAAGTTCGAAGATATGTGACATCTACCAACCTGCACTAGGCCCGCGAAGTGGATTACGCCCCACTGCCTCTCACAGAGAGGAGGCCTGTGTCCCAGCAGTGGGAACATTATAGGCAGGCGTAGGTCATAGGTAACACACATTGCAGACACAGACAGAGAGATAACCCAATTACGTCTCTACTTTTATCTTAATCACCTTACGGGGTAATTGCGTAACACGTTAACAGTAGTAATGGCTTCATTTTGACAGTCCAACAACATTCATTGCGTTATTTACGTTGTTGAGCAGATACATTTTTTGAACATACCGGGTGGCAGGGACATCGATGCGCAACCGCTTATCATGGATTCAGTACATGATTCTGGACCCCCTGCGTTGAAATTTTTCGTCGGCTTTTTCTTAATTTTTACGTTGTTTTCTGCAATTTTTTTTACTGTAAACTGTATAAAATCATTATTTCTATCTAACCTAATGAGATTTTAATTAAAAAATAGTAAATTCACTTGTGTAAATAGAACTCGAAAGGGCAGCGCGCAGTATCGCGGTAGGTAGCGCGCGCGCGCGCCATCCGCGGCGCGTTTTGATCGCGTTGTTTGCAATAGGTACAGACGCCAGCAGGTCAAGCTACCCGAAAATGTCAAATTTTCCCAATCAACCTTGAACCTTATTGCTTTAGCGATAAAGTTGAAAATCTATTAAAGAAATTTGACAGATTGTAGTAGCTTGATATGCTGGCGTCTGTACATTGCGCACTAAAAAATGACAACTTTTTTAACCGGTCATTTCCGAGATGAATGACTTTCGTAATTTTATTTATGGCATCAGGTGTAACATTTTCACGACGTTTGCGATGCGCAAACGTCGTGGAAAGGTTACACCTGCTGCCATGCACCTGCACCTACCTTCTGCCACCCTGTATAAAGCAATGGATTAGCAATATCCTTCAAAATGGTTCAGATTGCGATTGATAGTGTGTTATGCAATTAGGGTGCTGGTGTCCTTTGATGAAACCTTGAAAACTTTGTCATTCTTTTCTTGCCTGACTAAGCCATTTCAAGAGTGCCTCCAACAACTGCGGTCGATGATGACACCACAAAAAAAAAAACACGTAATTAATTTACTTTTTGTTTAATCAAGTTTAGATGTCGATACCCATCGCGCCTGCGGAGTTTAGCTAGCAAATTTAATTTAACCCTGTGTACCCCTCAGTGATCTACATCTTGTCCTTAACTACTTTGTTTACTAGCTGTGTCCAGTGACCCAGCTCACAGAGGGAAAATTCCGAGAGTACCTACCGGGTGTCCATTGTCCGGGTGCCATTCATTACCCAATTGAATACAAATAGGTACCTATTTGCCTGTACAATACAACGTTTACTTCGCTCTAGACGTTGGCCCCCACTGTCAATGTTGATTCTCTATGTTTATCGACTAGCGTCGCATAGCAATAACCAAACTTGTTTTACAGGTTTTGCATAAGTTGTACAGACGCCAGCACATCAAGCTACTACATTCTGCCAAATTTATTTAATAGTTTTTCAACTTTATAGCTGAAAAATTAAGGTTCATGGTCGATTGGGCAGTTTCGGGTAGCAGTATATAACACAACATCACGCCTGTCCTCGCAGGGTTAGGCAGAAGTGCACCTAAATAGTATACCCCAGTTTTGCCAATGTAATAGGTCGAGCCTGTTGCCACAGTTCCAAATTCCAAGCTGCTACTGAGAAATTCCATATTGTCAGATCTACCTGCTTAAGTAGGTATAGTATTTTTATATCACGAAGCAACTCGCGCTTTACTTGTGGTTACCAAGTGTAGAAACACGCTGTGAATGTGGGGTCGGTCTACCAGATGCAGCTAAATACCAGTATTTTACATGGAACGGCTGCGTATCTGACCTCCAGTTACTGGGTAACACGACAACCCTTGGTAATACTGGTTGTCAGAGTTGAGGCTTCTGGCTACCCGTAACGACTGTCAAAGATTTGCAAATGATACGGTAGGTACGTTCCCGTAAGATAATAAATTGACGACACCCACGCGGGCGAGGCTGCGGGCAAAAGCTGGTTCGTAATAATAATGTTCTAAGAACTAAGAACTTCTTAGTCACCACACTTGTCCACTAGAACTGAGGTGAATCAAAGACATTAGTCACACATAATAATGCAAAAAGCGTGTAGTTGTATTTGCAATACAACACATATTTGTATGTAGGTACAAATACACTTGGTAAATCAATCTACCTGATCTGATGGTACGATATTGCAGGTGTACAATGTAGGTACTCATGTACAGTCACGAGAATAAGTATGTATACACTTGGCTTTATTCAAAAGCGATTTACTCCTTTATTTTCTAATGAAATTATATGTTGCTACGAACGTAGTATTTTCGAATCCATAGGTTTTGCAATGTGTCGTATTTAATTGTTGTTTTCGTTATTTTACGCAAAAATCGCTATGGAAAGTTTCCAAGTGTTGACATATTGGTGCTCGTGACTCGTGTCAAAAATCTAAGGTTAAACAGTCGCAGTCGCAGTCAGAAACTGTTTAACCTTAGATTTTTGATGTTCGAATGTCACTTAACCTTAATCATCGTATAAATAAACCCCTAAATCTCGTGTCTTGGAATGTGTTGAGCAATGAGAAGACCAAGCTCATCAGGGGAAATTATTAGATATATAGATAATCAACATTTCCTTAGGTTGCCTGGACGAGACCGAAGAAAGCGATCAGGGGGTCTGCTCCGAAGTGGTATCGGCCAAATGTTCGGCCGTTTCCTGCTACGAAGTTAGGTACTATTTGGTTCAGTCGGTCCTGATCCTACACTCGTACACTCTTTCGAATATTGACTATGGTCCCGACCCAAGCGAGCCGATCCGACCTTTTTTCGCATTATTCAATAATATTCGGTTCGGACATGTGTCGGTCCGATCCGATCATTCGCACTTTGCACTTCGTAGTAGACCCCCAGGCCACCCATCCCATTATAAGTTTCATTTATATTTTGTAATGTATCTTTCTAGTCTACTGCGATTGTAAGCCAATCGTGTAAGGAGGCCAGCTCATCGCAGTAGACCGGAAAAGTGGAAAGAGGGAAGCAAGGCCTTTGCCCAGAGTGATTGATTTATTGTTATTTTATAGCCTGTGTTGACCACACAGGCTATAAAATAACAATAAATCAATCATTTTTCTGTTGTGCCTACAATAAATAAATAAGTATGACAATTTTTAACTAAAAACGCAAGGAAATCAGTTTAACAAGATGTGAGGAGCTTTCAATGCATGTTGCAGATCAGCCTAGAACGTTCCCTCTGCTGGGATGCAGGCCTCCTCTCTGTGAGAGGGAGTGGGCCGTAAAAAACAAACTTTTATTCAGATGCTGGTATTTCTACTTATTCTACTGTTTAACTCGGTATTTACCATCATCAGCCTACAGCAGTCCACGGCTGGACATAGCCTCTCCAGGAATAATGAATCAGGAACATGCATTTGAGTAAGCAAAGCATGTTGCAAATAAATCTCTCAGCTATTCACATCGCCGCGAGCGTGATCCTCATACCAATTTACTTCATTAATTAAATGAGATGGTCGTGCAAACTTGGCAGCTTGCCCTTGACTCACTAACATTTTACCACCTGAGGCTGTTGTATTTACCAATACAACTTTATTTACATCAATAATTTTGCAAAAGGCTTGTCTTAAACATAAATCCCACACCAGTTTATCTTATTCAGCCTATAATGTTCCCACTGCTGGGACACATGCCTCCTCTCTTCGGCTATTATCTGCCACGCGGGCCCAGTGCGGGTTGTTAGATGTCACATGATATCCGTCCATTTAGATCGGGAGTAGGGTAGAGTTCACTTCGATATCCAACAACTTTCGTACGGGCCCGTATTTTCATTGACGGACTTAGAGAGTAGAACCCCTGATATCTGGGAAAGAACTTTCTAAGGGTACAAGTTACTCGATGGTATCAAATAACAAGTTTTACAATTTATATTTCTAAATTGGACTTAAGGATAATAATGTGTTTCCTGTTATATACAGACGCCAGCAGGTCAAGCTACCCGAAACTGTCAAACTTTCCCAATCAACCTTGAACCTTAAAGCTTTAGCGATAAAGCTGAAGATCGCCAGCACACCAAATTTCTTTAATAGATAATACAAAAACGTAAAAAGAATGGCAAATGTCGCATATTTCTGCATTTAAGTATGTTGCAGTCCCTTTAAATATTCAACGACCCTATAAGTAGGAAGTACATGCTTTGTTAAAGACGAAGCATTTTTATATAATCGTAAGTAATTCAATTGTGAGCAGTGGTGGTCCAGTGGTAACGACCCCGACTTACGAGTTGTAGGTGGGTTCGAACCCAGACAGGCGCTTTACTTTGTGTAAATAATTTCATTACCACTCTCAAAACGGTGAAGGAAAATATCGTAATGACACCGGCATGAATCCTGAAATCCTAGAACCAAAAATTCGAAGACTTGTGACTTCTACCAACCCGCACTGGGCCCGCGTGGTAGATTACGGCCCACACCTTCACAGAGAGGAGGCCTGTGTCCCAACAGTGGGCACATTATAGGCTGATTATGCTAAGTAATTCATGGAAAGTCTAGATCAGTGTATTGTCTGCCTAGATTGACATTACATGCATTCTGGTTACATTGTTTTAGTGAAAAATATGAGATAAGTCTCAGTATGTGAGAACACTGCCAACAATGTGAGGTTAAGTGAATGGTCCTCGATTGTTCACGTTGCCAATCAGAACTAGGTCGACCAGCGGGGTAATTGCGTAACACACTATCAGTAGCAATGGGTTTCATTAGGACAGTTCAACAACATTAATTGCGTTATTTACGTTGTTGAGCTGACACATTTTTCGATCTTAAGGAGCAATGGATTCAGCGGGATTGTCCGAAAGGGTTACCGCTACCCCGGAACATAAAGGGCAAAGGAAGGAACATGGGTGGGTTTTAGTCAGTAAGGTCTGACACTCCCTTCCGCTCCACCCAGAGCGGGAGGGGTAATTTGATGATTTCCCAACCGAAAAAAAAAAAAAAAAGAAGGTGCTCATTGGGCACCAAAAAGTTCGTCCGCATCGCTGTCAATGGGATAAGTGCCCAAAAGGCTGGCAGCATTACCACGTTGGATGGCAATGCTGATTCTTTGGGCTAAAACTTATACATTAGATTCCTTTGATATAGATTTTAATCATCGGTTTTAATTACTTTCCAGGTTCCGCTACTATCCTGCTGTCCATCGTGGCTGTGGTGCTGATGGTGTCCTACTCTGAAGCTTGTGAGTATCTTTCAAATAATCGATCCAATTTCGCCCATTTTAATGCACGTTGAGCTCACAAAGTTGACCACTCATTTCCTGACCACGATAAATAAATTACCTACAAACACTGACCTATATATTAAACAAGTACGCTGGACATCATACTATCAATATTCATAATATTAATACATCATATTACTATATTCAATCAGGGCACCGTCTAAGGAGACTAGGTTAGATAAACGGCATAGAAATATACCAGTCCTTATACCAGCTAACCGTTATCATTGCTTATTAAGTAATAACATCGTTGGCACTGGCAGGAAATCCTGTTATTCACAACGTGGTGTGCCTCGCTCCTCCGCAGAACGTGTTCTAGTTCCCACAGGGTCCTGAGTACGTTGTGCGATAGGTGAGATTGCACAATGAAGCGTCACTGAGTTGGACTTCATGCGTTTGAGACTGAATAACCGGTGTAGATACCGGTTATTCCGTTTATCCATCCCAAAAATCCGACAGAGTAGCCTGCGAAATTCAAATTTTCTTACGTTTTTACATTTTGCAGCGGGGTAATTGCGTAAAACACTAACAGTTGGAATGGCTTTCATTTTGACAGTTCAACAACATTCATTGCGTTATTAACGTTGTTGAGCGGACAAATTTTTCGAACATATGAAGCAATGTATTAGCAATATCCTTCAAAATGATTCAGATTCAGATTGATAGTGTGTAACGCCATTATGGTGCTGAAGTAAAATAAAATAATAATACTCGTGATTACTGTGACTAGTAATTTAATTATTTATTGATTTATTTTATTTAACCATTTATTTCAGGCATCAAGGCCAATATAAACACATACAATACAATATTGTAATGGCATTAACTTTTTGTTTAGAATCATTATAACACGTTTTTGTTGGGTCTACCTGTTAACTGTTTTAGTTAACAGGCACGAGTTTTTTTTATCTTTTAAATCTTTTGAAGATAATGGAAAATAATAAAACAAACGTGAAAAACTAAATGATTTGAATGAATAGAGCTGCATCCGGTTAGATTAGAAGCCGACCCAAACATAGGTATAACTATGTTTGAATCATCATCTGCCGAGCCTTTTCTGTTCAGAAGAGACTAGGCAGATGATATTATGACCTAAACTAATCACTGTCTCATTCACCCTTCCAGCTGGTAACTGCCCCCTACCCTCGAAGGTCTACGGCTGCAGCCCCAAGTGCGTTCAGGACTACGAGTGCGGCAACGGCAAGGTGTGCTGCAACAACGCCTGCAACGCCAAGTCCTGCACCGTACCGGCTGCTAACGGTTCTGGTTCCAGCAGTTCCAGCAAGAGCCAGTGTAAGTATAAGCAAGCCATGTGCGTATGCGGCACCTTCCCACAGACGGGCCATTGGACTTTCCACCCTGCGCCGCATGTCAGCGGTGCATTTGATGATCTTATGACTGCGTCAGTGAGCGGTGTTCGCGCAGCTTAATTTTTGGCCAAAACTTTTTGCCATCGATACGCAAAGAAGAAGAAAGCTTAGCTTCTGCTGCTGTTCTGGTGTACAGACGCCAGCAGGTCAAGCTACCCGAAACTGTCAAATTTTCCCAATCAACCTTGAACCTTAACGCTTCAGCGATAAAGTTGAAAATCTATTAAAGCAATTTGACAGATTGTAGTAGGTTGATGTGCTGGCGTCTGTACAATAAAGTATATATAAATAAATAAGAAAGCTAGCCTGTATTCTCCAAAGGAGTTTGTGGTGTATAGTAGATAACTACACTCGCATTTCGACAGTATTATCAATATTCCCCATGTAGTGGGGAAGCTATGGTCCCTGACAAATGGTTGCACTGACTGGACTGGTCCACTAAAATCTGTGTGGTACTTTCGTCAATAAACCATTTCAGACATCAGTTTACATGGTCTTCACGTGATCTGACCAAGATTATGTCTGGACTTTAAAAGAGACTGTGACCGCAGAGTTTGTTTCGGCCTTTCTTCTCAGAGTAGTCGTATAGGACACGCCGACCTCATATAGCTTGTTTTTTTATTCATTCTTTATAATATGGAGAGTGATTCCGATATCAAATTTACAGAATAGACAATTTCATTTCATTTCCGACCATAAATCCAGACTTCCGGCTACGACTTTTTAATTTTTCACTATGTAGAAAAACTTGATAATATCCGATCCGAGGACCGCACCTTTTTCAAGAAATCTAATCCCTATCTTCGTATCTTCTAGCGGGTGCGGGCATATATTGTGACAACGTGAAGTGCAACTCCTTCGAAGTGTGCAAGATGGACCCCAAGACCAAGCGCAACAAGTGCAGCCGAGCTTGAACAATATAGCTTCTAAGTTTTCTCGCCTTTTTGTATCCGATTAAACATTTTTTTACATAACAGGATGCTGTTTTTCTTTCCTTATCTATGCTATATGGGATTCCAGCGGGGTAATGGCCATGCCATTTTTTTTTCTCTGCATCACTCTAAGGTTGATTGGTAGAAAATGCCACAGGCATTAAGTACGCCTTTGCACAGTATTTTCTTTTTACTTGTGCATAAAGTTTTATTAAATAAATAATTGCGTATCACACTATCAGTAGCGATGGCTTTCATGTTGACAGTTCAACAACATTCATTGCGTTATTTATTTTGCTGCGCAGACAAATTTTTCGAACATTTGAAGCAATGGATTAGCAATATCCTTCTAAATGATTTGGATTGTGATTGATAGTGTTGCAACTTTGTTTCTGCTGAAATCGAAATAACGGCAATCGGTATATCATAACTATGTAGGTATTATTTATCATCTAACAAATTAGGTGATGCTTTGAAATGCAAATTGAAACTGAAACCCTGTGTTTTAGTGAACGTTGTTGAATTGTCACAATTTTCATCAGTCTCAGTTCTTGAAACAATGGTGCAGTTCGGAACGTTGGGGAAGAAGCCATGAAACGGGTTGGAGAAAAAGAAATTACATAAGTCTTTAATTTAACATTTTATTGGCAAAAACAAAAAGCAATTTACTTCTTAGTGTGAAAACACACACAAGCGACACGCGTCACGGCAGAGGCAACTGCAGGCGCCGACGACGCGGGAACTGCGGACATGTCGACGCAGCAGCAGCAGTCGCATCTCCCATTGACGCGAGTCACTCGTGTGTATGAACACTTGTATAGGGTAGCAGAAAGCAAAAGATAATACATCTGCCGATCGATTCTGTAACCATCCCACCGTGAAAAGTTATATGAAGTGAGCTTAGAGTGAGCTGTCAACGGTGTCAATCCTAGGTATTGACACCGTTGACAGCTCACTAGTTAATAATAGGTATTAGTTGGAATGACAGCTCACTCCACGCTTACTTCACCTAAGTTTTCACGGCGAGATGGTTACAGAATCGCATTGCTGGTCTAAATCTAAACTTAATATTTTAAAGAGGTAAAGTAAGTAATTTCTAGAAAAAACTGAGCGGATTACAAAATATCTTTCACTGATAGAAAGTTACAATATTCCCGATATATCTTTTTTGTTCCAAAAATGGTGATGAGAGAAATCAAAGCCTCGAATAAAAGCAAGAAGTTACCTATGTTGCTAGCATAAGCATAATCAGCCAATAAAGTTCCCACTGCTGGGACACAGGCCTCCTCTCTAAGAGTGGGAGTGGGCTGGAATCTACCATGCGGGCCCAGTGCGGGCTGATAGATGTCACATGTCTTAGAATTTTTAGTTCTAGGAGATACCGGTTTCCTCTCGATGTTTTCCTTCACCGTTTTGAGAACAGTGGTGATGAAATTAGTTACACAAAGTACATAAAGCGCCTGGTTAGGTTCGAACCCACGACCTACTCGTAAGTCGGGGCCATTACCACTGGGCCATCACTGCTCACAGGGCTCGTTATGTTGCTGGCCTAGTAATAATATTGTTATGTTGCAAATATGTTTTATAAAATTAGTCTTATATTAATTAATTTTTCCTATAACCTAGGTTTCGAGGACTTTTTAAGCCATAAGTGCCTTAAAAAGTTGAGCACTTTAAATCTTAAAATATTAAGCACAAAATCATTGTCATATTGTTTTGTCATTTCTACTTAAAACATAAGTTGTGTTAGTTACTCTTTCACAGAACTAAGAAGGTATATTCTGCAGGATATTTGCAAGTGGCGTAATGAGGTACAGACGCCAGCACATCAAGCTACTACAATCTGTCAAATCTCTTTAATAGATTTTCAACTTTATCGCTAAAGCATTAAGGTTCAAGGTTGATTGGGAAATTTTGACAGTTTTGGGTAGCTTGACCTGCTGGCGTCCGTACATGCTCATACACAGGATGCGGCAAGTTGTCGACTGCAGCCGCTGACGCGTCGACGGCTGCCGCCGACACGCGTTTACGGCAGCCGTCAACGTGTGTCCAGTAATTTCTTAAGCCCTTTGACATTTCAGCCTCTTGGTGATTGGGTCAGGTTTGCAGACTTCGTAGGGCCTGCATTTGACTCCCTCGCAGTACACACCACCACCACCTCCTCCTGGAAAGATGATGCATTTCAGCAAAATTCACTTAAATTCGACTGCCCCAAAGTAAAGTTTCAACACCTTCAACTGCTACTATATATCAGCGACGCATCGCAGGTGCATTAAGACTGATCTGAATGACATACAAAGCTGCAAGTCACGTTTGCCTATAATTACGATTTCAAACCAGAAAACAGCAACACTGCTGGGCGACAGAAACATGGGCCTAGGATTGGTACGTCCATGGCTGCCGCCGAAACATAATAATCAGCCTATAATGTCCCCACTGCTGGGACACAGGCCTCCTCTCTGTGAGAGGGAGTGAGCCGTAATCCACCACGTAGGCCCACGGTACGGGTTAGTAGATGTCACATGTCTTCGATTTTTTTATTCTAAGACATGCCGGTTTCCTCACTATGTTTTCTTTCACCGTTTTGAGAGCATCTGCTGACCTGTCAAAGTTTGTCAAGTTATAGACGTATGAGGAACAGGGTGTTACGTTCACTCATCCTCCATAGAAAGGCATGGGTCCATCGAACAGACGGGTGTCGTGTCTGGTGGGCTACAGTTGCGCGGAAAACTCTGCTTGCGCGATACAGGATTTTACATGACGTCAGTGTGATGCGTAGTTCACATGTGGCCATATAGATAACTTTTTGTTCGTTTTTATCAATGTTCATCTTGATTAGCCTTTACTACCTTAACTTACCGGTATACTTCTGTTTGTCCTTATTTTCTTCATCCTTGCTCAGCCAGGGCGCTCGGTCTACACAGGACTTGGTGTTGAACTGGTTGGGGCAGCACACCTTGCCCCACTTCATGCAGTCAGCATCAGAGTGACAGGTGGGTTTGTCGTTGTACACCCTGTTTTTCGGAGGGCAGTTACCGTAACCGATTCCTGCTGGAGAAGTAACAAAAAATATTGGGTGAAATGTTTTTTTACGGGGTGGCAAAGAAGTAGACGGTACACCTTCACAAGAAGAAATTCCACTTCTATATCTTCCGGTCAATTCTGTAAAAATCTCACCGTGAAAACGTAGGTGAAGTGAATTCGAAGTGAGCTCGCTTCAAACTCACTTCACTTCTTTTTAATGACAGCTGTCATGCCACCTTATGCCAGAGATTGACACTATTGATAGCTACACCAGTACTACTGGTTTCGTGCCTTTACGTAAATATTTCAGAAGAACTGCGTGTCGAGGGTTCGATTCCCGTACGGAACAAATATATGTATTGCCTACAGGTAGTTGTTCCGGGTCTGGCTGTTTGTTTATGTGAGTATAAATGTTTGTAAACGCACCCACGATACAGGAGATATTCCTAGTGAGGGGCAACGTAAAAAAAAAAAAACAAAAACAGGGCCGAGTCGCAATACTGTTAGATAACATTACTGTGGTACAAGTGACTTCGTTAAGTGTCTTTTTACACCAGTTATATCATTACATAGTCAGCCTTTCATTTGTTTCCACTGCTAAAATGCAGGCCTCTCCTCTGTTCGAGGGAGTGGGTTAAGGAACCCATCACGCCGGACCATTGCGGGTTGGTTACTGCTGCTTATGGACATCAGCAATACCAAAGGGTTTGCAGGTGCGTTACTGTGTTATAGATAGAGCTGCCATGTGCCTTCAAACCGAAATACAACAACGCTGTATTACATATTTCGTCATCTGCCTACCCTTTTCCCAACTATGCTGGGGTCGGCTTCCAGTCTAACCGGATGCAGCTGAATACCAGTATTATACATGGAGCGACTGCCTATCTGACCTCCACAACCCAGTTACTGGGTAACACGATACCCCTTGGTAAGACTGGTTGTCAGACTTTCGGACTTCTGTCGACCCGTAACGACTGTCAAAGATCCATGAATGACAGCCGGGACCAACAGCTTAACGTGCTTTTCGAGGCACGGATGGGTCTTGGTATGTAAAGTTGATCACCCATCCATGGACCAACCGCGACAAGCGTAGCTTAATCTGATCGATCGACCTGTGCGGCTGTTATTACCTAGCCACAAGGCCCTCTGTATTACATACTTATTATATTATACTCGTACTTAATTCGTTTTCAAACTAAAATTAAAGAGTCAACATGGATGGAGGTATGTTTCCCGTTATGTAGGTTACTCCACCGTCCTAAGATAACACGTACAGCACTTACTCGAACTTACTTTTTTCCTGTTCTGAGTAACTCCGCTCAGATCTTACCTACATGTTCTTATGAAAATATTCTACCTACGTATGAGACATGGGAAACTAGAATAATGCACGAGTACGAAGAAATTCTGAAAAAATACCTGATGCGTAGTTGATGACCAGCAAGGCTGCCACAACGAAAACGAAGGCCCTCAAGGAACCTGGAAAGAAGAAAATATATTACATTTAGAAAGATACAAAAAAAAAACAAGTCGTTTATTCAAATTAGGCTGAGAATCGGCATTTGAGAATGTCAAAATTACAAAAGACAGTACCCCAAAATGCGCGCCCTTCACCACTTCCTAGTGCTTCCGCTGGGAAGAAGAAGTATACCCATAGATATAGGAATGAAGTTTTGTTTTTTAAATTTCTATGGGCGCAAGAAACTCCCCAGCAGCTCAGCTGTCTGTTCAGTTCAAAAATACTTGATTGTATACAATACTAGGTATGTAAAGTAATTAATATTACAGGATATTCATGTCACAATCACAAGTGAGGCGAAAAGAAAACTCTACCTTTTGATTTGTCAAGGAGTCGGTCAGTCAGAAAAATGAAGCTAGGTGCCCATTCCAAAGTGTTGAGGTACTACACTTTGGAATGGGCGGGAGGTACCTACTGCTCGATTTTATTTTCTTTGTAAAAGGGCCCCTATTACAAAAAGGCCAGGCAGCCTATTGCCATCAACCGGGCACAAATTCAGACTCCAGGCTGCTTCTGAGAAATTCCTTATAGAAAAACCCAATAACATTTAGCCCGACCTGGGAATCGAACCTAAGACGCTCAGCAGTAGCGCTTGCGACCACTAGACCAACGAGACAGTAAAAATTCGATGAAACTTGTTTTAAGTTTATCTAAGGATGTGTCATATATAAATGCGGTCGTTGACCCCACAAATAAAATCATCAATTTTTTTTCTTCTATCGTGTTTAGATACTGATACCCATCAAGTTTGCGGAGTTTCGCTAGCTAATTTAATTTGACCGTTCATGCATCTGGTAAATTAAACTACTTACCTAAAGTAGTATAATTTACCAGATGCTTCAGGAAAATAAACAAATATTATTAATTACATTTAATTAAGCACGTACACACATAAACTCACGCCTTCTTGTCACGGGGGTAAGCAGATTTCGGGTTTCTGACGACCCATAACTACTGTCAATGAGCCAAGAATGACAGCCGGGACCAACAGCTTAACGTGCTTTCCGAGGCACGGAGCGGTCTCGGTATGCACAGATGGTCACCCATCCACGGACCAATCGCGGCATGCATAGTAACCTGATTAGTCGAGCCATGCGGCTGTTATAGCTTAACCACGCTTAATTAATTACGTATCCATTATAATTAAGTAACTACCAATATTAATAGGTACAATCCCTCCTTTATGATAACCGTCGGATGCGGGTAATTCCGCCTAGATGAAATAAGTAGGAAAATCCATGAAATATCGTGTTTCACTCAAAAATACACACTCATGGGTAACTACTAATCTCTTCGGACGAGGCGTTTCGTATAATTATGATAGAACTTCACTTAGGTACAGGTAAGTTCGTTTAATCATCAAGTATAACATCAGAGGGCAAATTCTCGTAATTTTAAGAACGTTCACGGTCTGCATAGATTTTCACAACCATCCGACAGGCTATCGTATCGAAAATAATACATTTCGATAACCTGCAGGGTAATTGGGAAACACAATAACAGTAGCAATGGCTTTCATTTTGACAGTTCAATAACATTCATTGCGTTATATACGCTGTTGAGCAAACACATTTTTCGAACTTATGGAAGCAATGGATTAGCAATAACCTTCAAATGATTCAGATTGAGGTTGATAGTGTGTTATGTAATTAGGATGCTGAATCATTTTGATAAGATAAGATAAGATATTTTTATTTGCATAAAACATGGTATACAAGGTGATAATAAAAAAAAAAAAACGAAACGATAAACGACGACGTAAACGATTTATTATAATTTAGCACATGATTCTAGTAGACCACCTACCGTCTAAAGTTCCCCTACACGTAAAGTGGGGTTGATTATTTTTTCTCGCGTCTACCCCATAGTGTGGGGTATCATTAAATAGGTCTTTTAAAAACATTGAAGTCGCTAAGACGATTTTTTGATTTAGGTATCCATTTGCTAGATATTCAACTTTAAAGCGCATTTTTTTGTAAAATTAGGGTGCCCCCCCCACTCTAAAAGCTAAACGGCTAGCTCGAAAAATCTGAAAAAAAATATGATGATAGTCCATGTGATGAACTTTGAAGGAAAACTATAACGGCTTAGATAACTTTGTTAGCTCATGAGTTATAGAGGCCTAAGTTGTAAAGTGCCATTATGGGTGACTACGGAACCCTATTCTATGCGTGGCCTAACAAGCACTTGGCCGGTTTTTTTTTAACCGGCCTAAAATTTCAACGCAGGGCTTTGCCCGCTGTTGAAATTGAGGTCATGTACTGAGTCCATGGTAGCAGGTTATGCGACGATGACCCTGCCACACTGGATACTGATGTAATGCTGAAGAGTTTGTTTGTTGTGTTCGCGTTAATCTCTGGAACTACCAGTCGGATTTGAAAAATTCTTTTAGCATTTGATACACACAAACACACACACGCAACACACGCGACACCACGCTACAACTTTCTGCTGGGCTCCTAAGGCCAAGCCCAAGTTTTAAGCCAAGTTTTTTCCCTGTCACTAATGGGAAGCTACAATATTGCCCTCGGCTATCATAGGATATGTTTTAATATCGCGCGGACAAAGTCGCGGTAAAAGTTTTTATTACGATTCGTACAGGAAGATCACAAACTAAACTAAACACAGTCAAAAAATAAAAAATAATAAAAATTATAAAAAATAAAAAGTAAGTAACAAAAAGAAAAATGAAACAGTAAGTCCTATATGAAACCAAAAGGATCTATGTATTCATATTTATGTTGGCAATTTATGTTATTTCAAGTTAAACAAATATCAACTTTATTTCCACGGTTATTAAGTTGATTTCAAAGCAATCAGCACTATTGAAAAAGTTATATTTTTTTAAGTTGTAGCGTAAACTGAACTTTATTTTGTAGGACTTAAAGTTATTTTTCCATTAATTCATATTTGTTTACATTTTTGTCAATTAAATCGCGAACGTAGATTATATGGCTTCATACAGAAAGCGACTCCGGAATTCCGTGAGCTTTTCAATCCATAATCCGCTTGGGACCCTATTCTTAAAATTCAGCTGTTTATATTTTTGCGACTTTATTTTTGAGATTACTCTTAGGTGCATTTTAAGACTGCTAGGTAATTGCGTAGGACACTATCAGTAACAATGGGTATCATTTTGACAGTTCAACAAATACACGCTATCGCCTATTTCAGCTACAGCCGATCGATTCTGTAAAAATCTCACCGTGAAAAGTTAGGTGAAGTGAGCTTATGAGTGAGTTGTCAATAGTGTCAATCCCTAGCATTAGTTTTAATGACAGCTCACTCCACGCTCACTTCACCTAACTTTTCACGGTGAGATGGTTACAGAATCGCACTGCAGATGTCTAATTCATATTATTATGTAACAAGAAATGATATGTGTATCATTGTAAACAATCATTGAATAAACTTAATTATTATTAAATACATTTTACTATCCTGCTAATATTAGAAACGTGAAAGTTTGTATGGATGGATGGATGGTTGTGTTTGTTACTCTTTCACGCAAAAACTACTGAACGGATTTGGTTGAAATTTGGCACACAGATAGTGTATAACCAGGATTAACATATAGGTTACTTTTTATCCCGATATTTCCACGGGATCAAAACTTATGCGGCTGATACCGCGGGGCGCAGCTTCGCAGTCAATATTTAATATCAAATTAATTTAATAAATGCTTTCAATATAGATATTTATAAAAGAGCACATAACTCACCCATTTTGAAAACAGTTTCAACACGGAGTAAATGTTATAATATATGTAAGTATACAATTATCGTCTAATCCCGTTGGAGGATAATTCAAGAATGTGTCTCCAGTTTCCTGCTAGTACATTAAGTACTCACTCTCATGTAGGTACTGATGATTCATAAAGTAATTTATATATCTACTAATAATATAATAAAGCTGAAGAGTTTGTTTGTTTGTTTGAACGCCCTAATCTCTGAAACTACCAGTCGGATTTGAAAAATTATTGTTGTATTTGAAAGCCCAATTCTTGAGAAAGGCTATAGGCTATTTAACATCACGCTAGGACCCTTACCCTTACCTAACCGAGCTATAACCAAAAAAAGTCAGAAAGAACGCTAAACGAAAATGAAGTAATAGCGCGGGCAAGCGATGCGTTTCGACGGGTTGGGTTGGGGAACAAGGAATTTCATGCGGGCGAAGTCACGGGCAGAAGCTAGTAGTAATAATATAAAGACATAATCCTGCTTGACAGTTGGGAAATACATACATAAATAAGTCATCATCTGCCTTGCCTTTTCCCAACTATGTTGGGGTCGGCTTCCAGTCTAACCGGATGCAGCTGAGTACCAGTATTTTATCATCGACTTGCGCATCGGAGAATGCTAAGAGGGATGTGTGGTGTTACACGAATGGATAGAATAAGAAATGAGTACCTAAGAGGAAGTCTGACCACCTAAGAGGAAGTGTGCCACCGGTAACTGTAAAGTTGACATGGTATGGGCATGTGACACGGAGGAATGAGGAAAATGTCGTGATGAAAGTTTTGAGTATGAATGTCGAGGGCTGTAAGAGTAGGGGAAGACCAAAGAAAAGATGGATGGACTGTGTGAATGATGATATGGTTAGAAAGGGGCTGACTACCGAGATGACGACTAATAGAGAAATATGGAAGAAAAATACATGTTGCGCCAACACCCGAAATAAATTGGGATCTGGAATGGCCTACAAGGCGCTTTGGATGAAACAATTGTCAAGTAAAAAGTTATGTTATCATCGTCATTATCTTCCTGCCCTTATTCCATGTTACTTGGGGTCGGTGCAACGTTTTCTTCTTCCATTCTCCCCCGTCAACCGTCACGTCACGATATCATTCACTCCCTTCTCGCCCATATATCATTCTTTACAAGTTTACACAATCCTACCAGAAAAACTAAAATAATCGAAGCCAAAAAAAAGAAAATCGTCTTTGATAATAGTCCCCTCCGTTTCCTAGATCGCGTATAGTCGATACCGTCTTGCGTTGCCTCTTGGCTGTTGGCTGTATGCTAGTAGTTCCTTTGCGTCCCTTGCAATACCACGCGCTGGCATTTGACGTACCGAATGGCGCGAACACGCGATGATAACATTTTCGATGATTAAATATAAATTTGCAGTTTTTAAATGAAAAATTTAAATTCGATCACGCGAATGTGATATTAAATGGGTGTTTGTGTGATTAAGAGTAGGTAAAAATGTTATGATTTTATTGTGAGAATTATTTAATGTCGAATATTTATTCGAAGAAAGTGGAATTAAAGTATTTAATAATAAAAATAAATGATTGCTCAATTGTCAGTGTAATATACCGTAAATGACTCTAAACCACTCATCACCGCTGCTCTCAAAACGGTGAAGGAAAACATCGTGAGGTAACCGGCATGTCCTAGAACCAAAAACTCGAAGACATGTGACATCCCGTACTGGGCCCGCGTGGTGGATTACGGCCCAGTCCCTCTCACAGAGAGGAGGCCTGTGTCCCAGCAGTGGGAACATTATAGGCTGATTATGTGACCCTAAGCGACATCCACCAGCCACTCCCCCTAATAGAGAGGCCTGTGTCCGAGCAGTGGAAAATTATACCTACTGCTGGGACATTTGCATTATGCATAACCATAAATGAATCTAATCTAAATGATATCTATAGAAACCATTTTTGTGTGTAACGTATCATCCACTTACAACCAGTCTTACCAAGGGGTATCGTATTACCCAGTAACTGGATTGTGGAGGTCAGATAGGCAGTCGCTCCATATAAAATACCTACTGGTCTTCAGCTGCATCCGGTTAGACTGGAAGCCGACCCCAACATAGTTGGGAAAGGATAGGTAGATGCAAATATACATATAGATTGGCTAGGCAGATAAGGACGTATCATTTTCTTGAAATCTCAGCAACTCATTAAAATTGTTTATTTAGTTTATTTTGATTTAAGCTTTCGATGACGTTTCCTTCATCTATTTCATAACTGAACGCAATGTGGCATGCTGCCGCGGCTGCAAAGACGGCTTTCCCTGCAGACAGGAAAATCTTATAAGAAAACAAGTGTTGGAAAATCCTTTTTTGTGATATGCTGCAACATTTCGTAATATTTTTCTGGGCATTACGACGTGAAATTTTACCGGTAGGATCGTCACTAGTCACTGCTGGGAAAAGGACTGTTCTCATACGGATAGCAACTCGCCTTTATTCTAAAAAGCCAAATGCAAATCGGACACGAAGGGTTCCGTACCTCCGAACAATATTTAACACAACATAATATTTTTTTTAATTACTTAAGCAAAAACCCCCTTTAATTTTTAGCTCTATTTTAATTTTATTATTTGTTGTTATAGCGGCCAAGGTGTATACACACTTTGAGAAAATTTCAAGTGTTTACTAGGTACGGTTCAAAAGATACAGTCCTGTGACAGACAGGCGGGCGAACGGACGGACAGCGGAGCCTTAGTAATAGAGTCCCGATGGCACCCTTTGGGTACATAACCTTATAAACCTACTTTTTATAATAACCTCAATTATGTATTAACTTGGGCGGCCTCTACACCTACATTAAGTGAATCATCCCTTGCACTCAAAAGATCCATTATTTGCTCGCCATAACATTCAAGATCAAAGTCAAAATGCGTTTATTCAAATTGGGCTGAGAACCAGCACTTTTCGAACGTCAGAATTACATAAGACAGTCCCCCAAAACGCCCGCCCTTCACCACTTCTTAGTGCTTTTGCTGGGAAGAAGTGGCGCAACTAATTCCAAATTGTTCGTAATAGTCAGAATTAGGTAATTAGGGAAATATATTTTTTTTATCCTTTATTAAAAAGAACCAGGTTCTTAATAACTAATTACAATCTAGCCTAAAACACTAATAAGTAATTTAAATCTAACTTAATTTTTTACATGATATTTTGATATTTGATGATTATTTTAAACTTAAAATAATGTTGATTGTACTTTACACAAGTCCGTTCCACTTTTTTAGAGTCTGTTATGATGATATAAACACTTTGTTCATGTGTTATGTCTGTCATTGTCACTATTGGAAAGAAAAATTGGAAAAAATTCCGGAAAATTTTCGAATTCAGGAAAAACTGAGCGTCCTTCTTTCTATGGGACTTTTGTATGAACTATTGAGTATTTGACAACATCTGTCAGCTCAGCTAGTTACTACTTAAACAAAAGCTGTCAAACTGTAGATAATGTTCGTGAAGGCTAATTCCCATAGTTAAAAACGTTCAAAGTCTAGTCGCAATCTCATCTCAGCGACAATTAATGTCAAAAGCTTATTAAAAAAAGTAGGGAAATTATGTAGATATGTATTTTTGACAGATTGAGATTGAGATCAGACTGTGAACGTTCTTAAAATTACAAGAATTGCCCCTCAGTTCGCTCACTTAAGTTATTCAAAAGAGGTTTAATCAAACAGGTTGTTCACGTATTGCCCCTCTGATCATTCTATGTTGTCATTTAATATGTTGTTCCTAAGAAAAACCTTATCTGTCGACTGAAAAATCAGTCCTTAATAGAGAAAATTATATCGACTGTCTAATTATAAGACGCTTGTCAATCGATTATTCTAACTAATAATTCACATAAACTGCCCCTATCACCCGTACGACATATAATATGTATCGTTGCATCGGACATCGCCCGTTATAAAACAGTTTTTTTTTTTTAATATTTAGCCAATAATCTTGGCAAGGATATTTTAATTTTCACTGATAAGCCTCAAACATATTTCACTGCAAAAAAAAAATCTTTTGTATTTCAAAGTCTATGAATTACAAAAGATTTTTTTTTTGAGTGTGGACTTGTTGTTCCACAAACGATGGGACACTTAATATCATGTCCTGCGTGTCCTGTCTGCTGCACGTAACAGGAACTGATGGACGCTGGTGATGGCGCCAAACAAGTAGCCGAATTCTGGGCCGAGTTCATAAAGTCCATCGACACGCTAAGAAGAAAAGTGCAAAAAATATGGCTTCCCTTAACGTGTTTTGACACAAGCAACTTACCTGATTAGTACAATAAGGGCTGATTTTTCCAACGCCAGATAATTTTATCCGAGGAAAAATTTTGAATTTTTGACATTCTTCGATACAAAATCTGTAAGACGTCAGTTTTATTTCACGAATAAAAATTATCTGTTGATTGAAATCAGCCATAGGTGATAAAATAATGATATTTATATCTGTTAATTGGTTCAAAAACCATAATTAAATTATGTTCTAAACTAGATAAGTCTGGACTCCTAACCGACTACTGTGAGAAGAAAAACCGAAACTAACTCAGAGTTCAGTCTCTTTTAAAGACCACCACCCTAATTGCGTAACACACTATGAATCACAATCTGAATTATTTTGAAGGATATTGCTGATCCACTGCTTCTTATGTTGGAAAAAATTGTCTGCTCAACAACGTAAATAACGCAATGAATGTCGTTGGACTGTCAGAATGAAAGCCATTCCTACTGTTAGTGTGTCACGCAATTTCCCGGCAGACATAATTTTGGTCGGACCATGATATTGCCTGTCTAATTACAAGATACATCGCCTGCCAATCGATATACCCTAACTAATAATTCACAACGACTGGCCCTGTCCGCCATTTATCGTACAAATATCGATGCATCGGATACAGTCTATCATCCAGAGCTTTAAAAAATAATTGCCATAATACTTGTCAAGGATAGTGTTAGTTTCACTGATTAAAGCCTTTTTTTTTACTGTAATAACATATTGCTTCCCTTTTAACGTATCAAGCAACTTTCCTGAATAGTACAGTAGTAGTTATAAATTACTAGCTTCTGCCCGCGACTTCGTCCGCGTGAAACTTCTGGTTCCCACGATTCGCGCTTGCGTCTTTTTTGTTTTTTGCTGAGCTCCTAAGGGTCATCATCTGCCGAGCCTTTACCCAACTATGTCGGGGTCGGCTTATACCAGTATTTTACATACCAGTATTTGCAGTATTAGCTGAATACTAGTATTTTACATGGAGCGATAATACGATACCCCTTGGTAAGACTGGTTGTCAGACTTTCGGGCTACTGACGACCCGTAACGACTGTCAAAGATCCACGAATGACAGCTGGGACCAACGGCTTAACGTGCTTTCTAGGGGTCTTGGTATGTAAAGATGGTCTCCCATCCACGGACCAACCGCGGCAAGCGTAGCTTAACCCGATCGATCTACCTGTGCGGCTGTTATTATTTAGCCACGGACCCCAGGGGTCTTAGCGTGATATTAAGTAGTCTATAGCTGCCAATCGATATTCCTAACTAATAATTCACAACGGATGTCTCTATCAACCGTATACATGTATCGATGCATCGAACATAGCCTGTCAGCCTGTCATTACTCAGCTCTACCACTGCAGTTGAATGTCATCGAGTTGAAAGGCTGTCTTTATAGGGCGTGGCTTCAAAATAACGGTAGGGGGTAATTTGTATAAGGTTTTGTTTGACAACTTTTAACAGAATATGAAATGAAACTGTTTATTTTGTAAATAGGACATCGAAATCACTTTTACACGTCATATTATAAAAAAAGCTATGTAGATGAGGTCGGCGTATCCTATCTGACTACTCTGAGAAGAAAGGCCGAAATAAACTCAGAGAGGTCACAGTCTCTTTTGAAGTCCAAATATAATATTGGTCAGATCATGTAGATTGATGTTTGAAATGGTCTTTTGAGGAAAGTACCGCACAGATTGAGAGGACCAGTTCAGTGCAAGCATTTGTCGGTAATTCTGGAGCTCAACTCAGAACTTGAGGAGCTCAACGACTCGACTAACAATACCAAAAAAGGACATTTGGGTAGGCAGCATAAAGTAGCATATCGAGCTGCTACAATCTGTCAAATTTCTTTAACAGATTTTCAACTTTATCGCTAAAACATCAGGGTTTAAAGTTGATTGGGAAAATTTTAAATTTTCGGGTAGCTTGATGTGATGGTGTCTGTACTAAAACTGCTAAACCAACATTTAAACAAACAGAGAAGGAAAAAATAATGCCTCAAATAGTCGTAACATTAAAAAAATATATTTTAATAGGTAATGAAAATATTATAATGCCTACTACTCTATTTAAAATACATTTAAAAAAATATCTTGTAAATAAATGCTATTATACAATATCGGATTTCTTAAATGAACGCAATTAATTAATTGTATTTTTCTGCAATTACGACATTTTTACAATTTGAATCTCAAATCTATGAAAGGAACCTAATCTGTACATTTTCTTCTTTTGTAAGTAGTATTACGATGAAAAAAGAATAAAAAATGTTTTGTTGTTTAGACTCAAATCTTTTGTGGTTATTTTAAGCCAAATATGTTGTTTTTGTACGCCATTAATGGCAAAACATGCAGATCTAACCATTATTATAAGACCTTGCACATGTTATGATGTATACTCATGTTTTACAATAAAAATATATTCTATTCTATTCTAATGTAAGACAATTTATTAAAGGAAGGTTTTCTTGTTTTTGCAAGAAGGGGAATCGGGCGAAAAGGGAAATTTACCTGCACCCTAATTCCGTAACACAGTATTAATCATAATTTCAATCGTTTTAAGGATATTGCTAATCCATTGCTTCATATGTACCAAAAATGTTTGTGTTCAACAACGTAAATAACGCAATGAATGTGTTGGTAAATGTCACTGTCTTCGATTTTTTTTTTCTAGGACATGCCGGTTTCCTCACGATGTTTTCCTTCACCGTTTGAGAGCAGTGGTGATGAAATAATTTACACAAAGTAAAGCGCCTGTCTGTGTTTGAACCCATGGCCTAAAACTCGTAAGTCGGGGCTGACTCAGGCAAGTACTACAAACTAATTTCACAATAAAAATAGAATGGAATCAGAAATAAGTAAATACCTATACGGCCTTTAATAAAAATATCATCATCATTAATCATCATTCTCCTGCCCTTATCCCAATTTATTTGGGGTCGGCGCAACATGTCTTTTCCTTCCATACTTCTCTATTAGCCGCCACCTCGGCAGTTGACATTTTCCTAGTTCCTCCGTAACACATGCCCATACCATGACAACCGGTTTCCACACAATTTTTCAGTTACCTTTAATAAAAATATATAGGTACCTAATGAAAATCTTTTATTGATGTGTTTTAACTTATTTAAGACACTAGCTCCTGCCCGCGACTTCAATCAACTCCGACTATCGCAGTCCACTGCTGGACATAGCACTCTTCCAGGCTGCGCCTTCCTTCTTCAAACCTTCGACAAACATGGCCAGCCCACTGCCACTTCAGTTTGCTTACTCTGCAAGCCATATCAGTAACTCCGGTTCTTTTCCGGATAATTTCATTCCTGATTTTATCCTTCAAAGAGACTCCGAGCGTTGCTTGCTCCATAGCGCGCCCTCGACTTCGCCCGCATGAAATTTTTTGTTCCCCCGACCCACCCCGTCGCATCGCGTCGGCGTCGCCTACCCGTGCTGTTGCTTCGTTATCATTTAGCGTTATTTCTAACTTTTTTTCTTTCTGCTCGGCTCCTAAGAATCCTAGCGTGATTTTAAATAGCCTATAGCCTTCCTCAAGAACTGGGCTATCAAATGCAAAAAGATTTTTCAAATCCAACTGGTATTTCCAGAGATTACCCCCTAGCCCTATATACAAACAAACAAACTTTTACCTCTTTATAATATTATAGTATACTTAGATGAAGTTTTATGACTTTATGACTACGCATGAAAGGACGAAAGCCTCGTAAACCTTCGGGGTAACTATTAAAAGTTAGGTCTGTGAGTTAAAATAAGCCAACTAATATTATTTTCTATTTTATAGTCACCCACATAAATCCATCTAAAACTTAGCCTAGTAGGCTTTCGTGACCCAGTGTAATTCGAAGTAGACTCTATTAAGACATACAATGTCATAAACTTTCAAGGTATAGGCCATACCTGTCAAAATTAAAAGACAGACACACTAAAATTAGATTATTATTCATGCGTTAAGTTCTAAATACCTATACAGGGTGGCAGAGACAACGACATGTAACCAACCGGTCGATTCTGTAAAAGTCTCACCGTGAAAACTCAAGTGAAGTGAGCTTGATGTGAGTTGTCAGGTAGTGTCAATCCCTAGCATAATTTGGAATGACAGCTCACTCCACGCTCATTTCACCTAAGTTGTCACGGTTAGATGGTTACAGAATCGCACTGCTGTTAAGTAGTCCTGTTACCAAGGATTCGTACATGATTCTGAACCCCCCTGCGTTATCATTTTTCATCCATTTTGATCGCACTATGGCACTTTTCTTTGAAACAGTAGTTTTTTTTAATAATTTCTTCGCTCCCGTCTAGAATCATGTGCTGAATTCATGGTTTAGGTTTGGGCGTCATTGTCCCTGTAATCCTGTATGTGTAAATGTCTTAAAAGATCTACTCACAATGATCAAAATAATTTCATTTAATTTCAATATTAGATTTCCAGGGATTTCCTTTTTTTTTCTGAATACTGTAATAGTAACTGAACTTTCTGAAGAATATAACTTCGCCTGTTGGTGTTCGGATTTGCCAAGATTGTGTTATAAAATCGCACTAAGTAATTCGAAGACTGGTTTTGCATCGTTGCAGAATGCAGAACGGTCTTTCTAAACGGTTCGTCGTCGCAACGCCCATCCCTAACCATAATCTGTCTATAATGTTCCCACTGCTGGGACACAGGCTGCCTCTCTTCGCGAGGGAGTGGGTTGTAATCTACGACGCGGGCCCAGTGCGGGTTGGTAGATGTCACATGTCTGCGAATTTTTGGTTCTAGGACATGCCGGTTTCCTCGAGATGGTTTCCTTCACCGTTTTGAGAGCAGTGGTGACTTATCTACTAAACAAAACGTTTCAGGCTAGGAATAAGTAGTTACTTACCGCAATTATAGGCTTCATTAATATTTGTTGAAAGCTGTAATTAGCGTTACAACCACACGCTAACGACCTTGAACAACAAACTAGCAATTAGGGCTCTTTGCCAGAATGCAATTAATAACGTGATAGCATATTTTGCGAGTAGTGGTAGCCCAGTGGTTACGGCCGCGATTTACGAATTGTAGGTTCGAACCCAGTCAGTCGCTTTAATTTGCGTAAATAATTTCATGACCGCCGCTCTCAAAACGGTGAAGGAAAACATCGTGAGGAAACCGGCATGTCCTAGAACCAAAAATTCGTAGACATGTGACATCTACCAACCCACACTGGGCCCGCGTGGTGGATTACAGCCCACTCCCTCTCACAGAGGAGGCCTGTGTCCCAGCAGTGGGAACGTTATAGGCTGATTATGTAGGTATATAGCAAAAATAATCATCCTGTTGCCTTTATTTTTTTGTGTTTTATTTATATCTCATCCAGTCTATCGTTACTTTGATCTTCTCATAAAAACACACACATAAACTCACGCTTTCTTTCCATACGATCCTTATATACTCCTTTTGCTTATTTTATGTTCATGCACCAGAAGACCAATTCCTGTAATTAAAAACTTACAAAATCTATCGCGATCTCTTCTCAGCGACAATCAATGTCAAAAATGTAGGAAAGTTAGAGGTATTTTTGACAGATTGAGACCGAGATCAGACTGTGAACGTTCTTGAGAATTGCCCCTCTGGTCATACACGCACAAAAAATAAAAAATTCTCTATCCCGCAACCAAAACCAACCAACATACAGTTCTAAACAAAATATAAATAAAATGTGATATACCAAACAAAACCTTACAGTAATATTTTTCCCACAAACAGACCAAAATTAAGCTAAAAGAAACTGCCAGAGTATACCTCCATACAGTTGATAAAAAACAATAAAAATAAAATGAGATAAACCAAAGACAATACAAAATGAATGGTGACGTGGTATCGGAGTCTCCTCGACGTGCGCTGTGGGAGAGACTGGGCTGCGCACGCGGCGTATGCGCGAGGTTGTGCAGACGACGAGGAAGGACAAGAGTCGCACCTATGCATAATGGAAATAATAGCAACAGGTCAGTAACTTAAACTAATATTACTTATACACCGTGTTCTTAATGTTATCCATAAACTTTGGGAAACGCTTCTATAGCTTTTGCAAAACAAATCTAACAAAGGAAGTAGTGCGATATTTGTATTTTCGTTTAATGAAATTTAATTGAGCTATGCAGTAAGTCAGCGGGATTGTCCGAAAGGGTTACCCCTACCCCGGAACATAAAGGGCAAAGGAAGGAACATGGGTGGGTTTTAGTCAGTAAGTCTGACACTCCCTTCCGCTCCACCCAGAGCGGGAGGGGTCATCTGATGATTTCCCACCCGGAAAAAAAAAGCTATGCAGTAAGAAAGGGTCTTAAGGGTCGTAATAAACTTAGTTTTGACAAGTTTCAGCCCGCAAAATTTATGAATGAAAATACGAATTACGTCAAGGTATTTAGTTTGTATGAAAATTAACAGAAAATAAAAATAAAAATACCGGACCGTTTAGGCGGTCCTTTTTCTTAGACACTGGATCGTAAGACGCATGTCTATTTAATTTCGTTTATTTTGTCATTTTGTAGTTAGTTCCGCCAGCACATCATGCTACCCGAAACTATCAAATTTTCCTAATCAACCTTGAACCTTAATGCTTTAGCGATAAAGTTGAAAATCTATTAAAGAAATTTGACAGATTGTAGTAGCTTGATGTGCTGGCGTCTGTACTTACTAACACAAATATGGATGTTCACTGAAATAAAGTTTTTTTTTTAATAATAATAATAAGAAATTTATTTCAGACGAAGTCCATATACTGTTAGTAACACAAAAAACCTTAAAAAACTATTGTTAGTACATACAAATCCACAGAAAAAATCAAAACCACAAAGTGGCACCGCCCAAGAGTGCCAGTTTATGGCAAACCCTGGATGCGACCACCCACAGTGTGTAGTCGCATCCAGTGCCTCCACATCGGCGAGTCCCAGCGGCCCACAAACACGCTCAGAAGGCTGTTCGAGCTGGCCCGCATGCGCCTCATAAGAGATGCACAACGCTTCCGCATGATGGCATGAAAACCATCCACGCTTTTCACCGCAAACATTGTTGAAGCGCTGCAGTGGCGCGGCAGTCCGAACAGCACCCTGAACGCGTTATTAAAGCACTGTATGTACGTTGTGTGTACTTAGTCCACAGGCTGCAGGTGTAAAAAGATTGACAGAAGGCAAAAACCCTACACTGTTCCACTCCTGGGCCAAGGTCTCCCTCCACTCCTTCCATCTTTCGCGAGCTATTATTATAATAATATTATAAAGGGAAAAGTTAAGATTTATTGTATGTGTATTTGTTACTCGATCGCGCTAAAGTGGCTGAACGGATTCGGATGTGTGTCCTCCCAGAAATAAATCCTGGATCGGCCTTGACCTGACATCACCTACTGCACTGCTG
Organism: Apamea monoglypha; assembly: GCA_911387795.2. NCBI lineage: Eukaryota > Metazoa > Arthropoda > Insecta > Lepidoptera > Noctuidae > Apamea > Apamea monoglypha. The sequence goes on along the minus strand of OU426935.1, from coordinate 7,820,555 downwards.
GGCCTCTCTACTCTTATGCCTTCCTTTCTTTTTCTTTCTTTCTTTCTTTCAGTCTTCACACTGCTGTAACAATATCTGCAGGTTCAACACACGTTGGCAACAATGTCGACAGCCTATCTCGCCGCAGCAAGACCAAAACTTGGATTTAGTTTTCATTAGTCTCAAATTTTGTTACCAGCACCCTAATTCCGTAACACACTATCAAACACCAGTTCAATAATTTTGAAGGAAATTCCTAATCACAATAATATTATAAAGGCGAAAGTTTGTGAGTGAGTGTGTGTGTGTGTGTGTGTATGTTTGTATGTTTGTTACTTCTTCACGCTCAAACGGCTGGACCAATTTTGATGGGAGGTCCGTAGCTACTACGTAAGCCGGTGCTGACAAGGAACCGGTCTAACTCCTTATCATCAGATAAGTTGAAACGTATAAGCAATCATATAATGGTAAAATATGTCAAGAAAATGATCTTCTTATCCCGATATTCTTAGTAAAAGGCACGATGGGATTGACATATCTGTTTAGATAAAAATCCCCAAATAAAGAAAAGAAAAAAAACCCGATATTCCCACGGGATCGAAACTTATGCGGGTGAAACCGCGGGGTGCAGCTAGTAATTTCATAAGTTCAAAAACTTGGTCTGCTCAACAAAGTAAATAACGCAATGAGTGTTGTGGAACTGACAAAATTAAATCCATTACTACTGATAGTGTGTTACGTAATTACCCCGCTGTTTACACATTAACAGAAAATTGGTTTCATCAAGTCCACTTTCATAAACCTTTCATGAATAATATTATCGCCATACCCGATCTAAAAATACCGAAATAAATAACAAACATGTCCACACAACCGTCGAGTCACCATTAATTATAATTTCTGATGGTTTTTTACGATTTATATCGATTACCCTAATTGTCGCAGTTACATTTATTTCCCTACTTCTAAAAAAGCTTCAACACACGCATTTGACATTAATTATGACTGAACCCCTTGCTTTGCTTGCTGTTTTAATATGTTTATTGGTTAATTAAAATTTATGGGATTCCTATGGAAAGTTGTGTTTGTATTTTACATTGATTTATTTTCATTCATAAACTTGATTTTTATTTCATTCGTAACCTGCCAGGTTGTGACTTCATCATCGTCATCCACAAAGTCAAAGGCACTTTTGAACGTCAAAAATTACAGTAAAATAGAAGTGATTCTAGTCGCCCCTTCCAAATGGTAGTTTTCTTATGGAGAAGAATGGGCAAGAAACTCCACCGTTACTCTTTTTAAAGTTTTTAGAATATTTTGCATACATCTAAATAATTATACAACTTGTCCCGGAATTAACGCACACTACCAGACACCCCAATTAGAATGTTATGTTCTAATCATAATACATACACTGATTTTTTATTATTATGTAATAAACATTGTTTTTCTCATAAATTAGTTATACTGATTGTGGGAGAAAATTGTGGTCACATTACAAATCTACGCATGCAAACAGTCGCACTCGTTTAGGGGTCTAGCGCAGTAGGTACTTCATCTATTTTGGTTTGTTTTGACTGTACAGCGGAAGTGTGACAGTAATTTACGTAGTTTTAATTATTTTTGGGATAAAATATTACCTATATTAAAAATTACAGAAATCGATTCAGTAAACGATTCTGAACAAACTACTTTCATAATGTGCATTAATTCAGTTACACATTGTATATAACTCAAAAGTGACTGACTGACTGCTGTAGTGATCTATCAACGCACAGCCCAAACCACTGAACGGATCGGGCTGAAATTTGGCATGCAGGTAGATGTTATGACGTAGGCATCCGCTAAGAAAGGATTTTGATTAATTCTACCCCCAAAGGAATAAAATAGGGGATGAAAGTTTGTATGAAACTTTGTCAATTTTAAATCGATCGGGGTGAGACTTTGCATGCATAAAGCTACTATGATGCAGGCATCCCCTAAGAAAGGATTTTGATAAATTCTACCCCTAAGGGGATAAAATAGGGGATGAAAGTTTATATAAATCTTCTTAGATTTTCGACTGATTGAACAGAAATTAAAGATTGGAGCTACTATGATGAAGACGTTCGTTTAAATAGGATTTTGATAAATTCAACCCCCATGGGGATTTTGTAGGCCCTAATTTTTTACATACGCTAAACAAAAGTAAAGCCGCAAAAACTATACCTAATTAATAATAATACTTCTTAACGCGAGCGAAGCTGTGGGCAAAAGCTAGTTAATTATATAATGCTGGGGAGTTTGTTTGCGGTTGTAAAAGAAAGTGTGTTACGCAATTAGGGTGCTGATCTCCATCAAAACCACTTTAAGAGAGCAAGAGTTGATTTCTTAAGAAATTATCTTGTTTGTGTAGGAAGTTATCTTGAAGTCATTAACAATATCAACATTAACATTGACAACAAAACTCTGAAAGTAACTGTATGGATTAAATAAATAAATAATACAATAACTGAAAAGTTGTGAATTTATTGTACTTATGCGATCCGAAAATGAAACTGTTTAAGTTATCTGTGTCTACCTGGAATATACCTATCAAAAAAATCATCATCATGTACAGACGCCAGCAGATCAAGCTACCCGAAACTGTCAAATTTTCCCAATCAACCTTGAACCTAATGTTGTAGGTGGCGATAAAGTTGAAAATCTAATAAAGTAATTTGACAGATTGTAGTAGCTTGATGTGCTGGCGTCTGTACCTAGCCTTTTCCCAACTATGTTGGTGTCGGCTTCCAGTCTCACCAGATGCAGATGAATACCAATATTTTACGTGAAGCGACTGACTATCTGACCTCCGCAACCCAGTTACTGGGTAATAGTATACGATACCACATGGTAAGATTGGTTGTCAGACTGCGACTTATTACGAAAATATACAATTAAATTGAGTTAAATTAATTAACGTTGTACAAATTCTTTAGAAAGTTAAATTAATTCTTCGACTCACAACAGGAAAAACTATAGCTTTCCTAGAAGTGTCACAATATGTATATTATTTACACAATACACATTAATATTATGTAAATATATTTCGTCTTAAACCTTCCCATTTTCCTCATTCTGTAAACCACAGTATGTATGTACTGTTTAATATTCAATACAGTAATTTTTCATTCGACGAAACGACGCATTTTCCTGCCATTGTTATCGGCGCGGAACAAGTCAACGACAAAAACTCCGCGATCGCAGGCGCGCAGCCTATTGCTTTTGCCTCGGGCTACCGACCCCTTTATTTTTTCCTGTGTGGAAAATCCTCTATCCTCTATCTAGTGTTCCATCTCACACCTACGCCGGGGGTCGCGGGAACGTAAGATCCTTCCGCAATCCCCGACTGGTGCCGGCCCGCTACCGCGGGCCTCCTCGGGTCAGGGGGGGGAGGGAGGTGTTTGACTCCCCCCGCGACGTCTAAGAGGGGCGCGCGTGGAACACTACGCGCCGCCACCTCGGGTCCAGATGTGTGGGGGGCGACGGACTTCCCCGAGTCCGTCGCCCCTGGACCCATTTAGGGGGGCTGGAAGAGGGCGTTGTCCGCCCTCCGCCGACGCCCGGTGCGCCTGCTGCGGGCCGGGTGAGAGGACGAGATCTCCCTCTCCCTTTCCGCAGCCTCCTTCTGCGAGACGACCGTTTTGCAAAAGGAAACCACCGCGTCGCAGGATTCTTCGCTGCCGACCATCGACTCAACCACGGCCGGCAGCGACAGGTCACTGCCTACTTCTGAGATAAGGGCACGGCGCGGCTCTTCCCAGGCGGCACACTCTGCCAGCGTATGCCGCGCCGTATCCTCCCGGCAGTCGACGCAGTGACACCGGGAGCGAGCACCGGCCGGACCGCCTCAATGGTGACGAGGCCAGCGGTAGGGCGTGTGAGCCTGTCCCGCCATTCCGCCACCAGGACCTCGCGAAGCTGAGACCGACGCAGCTCCATGTGTCGCTGCATCGGTCGCTCGCCCCGCGCCCTCGCTTCCTCGCGCCACCGATACAGTGACGCGAGTACGTTCGCCTCGAGGTCTCAGGGCGGGGATCCAGCCAGTACGCAGGCCGCCTCGTAGGAGATCGTGCGATATCCTCTGATGACTCTGATGGCCATCGCTCTCTGCGGTTTCCGCAGAATCGCGATACTGCCGGCCGTCAGGTCAGAGGCCCACACCGGGGCCCCATACAGGGCCATCGATCGCACGACTCCCACGTAGAGCCGCCTACAGGTGGCGCTCGGGCCCCCCAGATTGGGAAGCAGCGTTGACAGCGCCCCAGCCGCGCCCAACAACTTGGGCGCCAGCCGCCGGAAGTGGGGGCCAAAGTCCCACCGGCTGTCGAGCACCAATCCCAGGTACTTCATGGTAGACTCGACAGCGATCCGAGCCCCCCCGACCACGATGTGTGAACCGGGCGGCGGCGCCCGCCGGGGGCCATGAAACACCATGGCCTCCGACTTGCTGAGGGCCACCTCCAGGCCTAGGCGACGTATGCGGCCCACCACCTGTGAGACCGCAGCCGTCGCCAGCAACGCTGCCTCCCTGTGCGAGCTCCCCCGGGCAGTGACCAGCGTGTCATCCGCATAACACGTCAGGTCTACCCCCGGTCTGAGCTCGCCCCTCAGCACCCAGTCGTACCTGAAGTTCCACAGGAGCGGTCCTAGGACCGAGCCCTGGGGAACGCCGCACGACATGCGGCGCTGGTTTCCGCCATCGCGTCCCATGTAGGTGACACTCCTCTCCGACAGATAAGCCCCAACGATGTGGCGGAGGTAGGGAGGCACCCGATGATACCGCAGTGCCTCCCGAATACAACTCCAGGGCAGGGTGTTGAAGGCGTTGGAGATGTCCAAGGACACCGCCAACATCACCCCGCCCCGGGACACCGCTTCCTCCGCCAGGACTCTCACTCGCGACACAGCGTGTACGGTGGAGCGCCCATGCCGAAACCCGAACTGACTGTCGTCCAGGTCCGGCCCCTCTCTGCACAAGTGGCCGACGAGGCGGGCCGCGATTATTCGCTCAAACAGCTTACCCACCTCGTCTAGCAGCACTATGGGCCGGTACGCGGACGACGAGTCCGCAGGGCGCCCCGCCTTCCTGAGCAGGACCAGACGACCAGATTTCCACAAAGAGGGAAACTGGCCCTGCTCAAGACACGCTGTGTAGAGTCCTCTCAGTTGGGGCTCGAGCTCCTTCAGAGCGAGGGCTAACGCGCAGCCGTGGATCCCGTCGGGCCCCGGAGCCACGTTCTTGGCCCGGAGCCGCATCACGGCTGCCCCCATCTCTGCCTGTGTCACCTCTGGGACGCTGATGGCGTTCTCCTCCGTGGGCTCTGTGGCTGTGGACAGAGCCATCGGCGGCGGCGTATGCTCCGCTCTCGCCGGGAAGAGGGCTGCGACCACTTCCTCCAGCAGCTCGGGTTGGAGACTCTCCGTAAGCGGGGGCGCCGCGGCTCGAAGTTTCCCTCGAACCGCGCGATAAGGGCGCCCCCACGGATCCCCGTTTAGAGTCTCCAACATCTCCTCCCTGGCTCGCGTCTTCGCCTCGCCGATGGCCAGCCACAGAGTCCCCTTCGCCGCGCGGTACACCTCATACAGCGCGGCTTCTTCGTCAGGGACCCGACGACGTCTCCTCCGGTATCGGGTGTACTGGCGCCTGACCGCCACGCACGCGACGCGCAGCTGCGCGGTCTCGGCGGTCCACCAGTACACCTGGAGCCTTGGCACTGCTCTCCCTAACCTAACTTATTACTAACTCATTATTATAATTATATTTAGTGACTTATTACAAACAATGCATTCTTTGTAAACTCACTCAGAGAAGACCTGAATAGAGTGTTGTAATTAATAAAACTCACACGTTTTCGTCACTACTACTACAGCTACTAGGTAAACTAAATACTCCAGTATAGATATTTGATCGTATTACCCAGTAACTGGGTTTCGGAGGTCAGATAGGCAGTCACCCCATGTAAAATACTGGTATTCAGCTGCATCCGGTTAGACTGGAAGCCAACCCCAACAACGTTGGGAAAAGGCTAGGCGGATGATGATATCTTTGCGATATGAAGGCAAGCAAGACTGGCCTTTATTGATCACTGCCCGCGACTTCGTCCGCGTGAAATTTCTTGTCCCCCCGACCCTCCCCTTTGCAGCGCATCACCAGCCCGCGCTATTACTTCGTTTTCGCTGAGCGTTCTTTCTGTCTTTTTTCTTTTTGCTCGGCTCCTAAGGATCCTAGCGTGATGTGCCTTCCTCAAGAATTAGGCTATCATGCAAAAATAATTTTTCAAATCCGACTGGTAGTTCCTGAGATTAGCGCGTTCAAACAAACAAAAAAAAAAAAAACAAATAAACTCTTCAGCTTTATTATTAGACGGAAAGGATTTTATGAAGTAACTAGCTGCGTCCCGCGGTTTATCCGCATACGTTTCGATCCCGTAGGAATATCGGGATAAAAAGTATCCTATATGTTAATCCTGGTTATAAATAATCTGTGTGCCTTTCATCAAAAACCGTTTTCACGTTTATATTATTAGTAGGAAGTACAGAAAGACAAAGCTATACATTTATTTCAATTTAGGCTTGTCAGACATTAATCAGAAAAGTAGTCGTTCATTCGTAAAACTTGGTCATCATGGAGAAGAAGGACAAGAAACTCCATGGAAACAGTATTAAGTATTCTATCAATAAAATTCTTACATTGCCATAAGTTTAAGTTATCGTTATCTTAAAAACCATTAATAAGGGGTCAAGGGGTTGTATTATCGTCAAAATATTTTTTCTTTCGTTTTATTTTGTTTAGATATTGATACCCATCACGCGTATCGAGTTTCACTAGCTAATTTAATTTGACCCTGCGTAATGAGTACTTCTCCTTCAACATCCTCAAACCAATGTTTCTGCCCACCTTTTCAATACAGACGGGTGTTAAGATACAAAACGTAAACAGTAGAACTGCAGTGTTCCGTGCAAAGGTGTCGTGACCAAATTGTTTTAATTCCGGATATTACAGGCTTTGACCCAGATGTGCCTGCCCACTGTGCGCACTGGGGCACGAAGCGTTGTATTTAAATAATTGTTACAGTTTCTGAGAAGAAAACCAAGTTTTACGTAATCACCAAAATCTATATCCGAACACCGCTTGCAGCGCATATTATTAGTCGATCTAAAAAGGATCCTCTTTTGTTTTACTTACGGACGCAGCTGTGGTCATCATGTGCACGGGATTTTGTTTTGAAAATGGTCAGATATAGGTTTGGGCGATAGTCCGATATCAGTTCGCGTCAGATGTCAGTTCGTAGTTTATGTTATCTCTACATCTGCGCATACTTATAATAAAACTGACGAGTACCCCAAAATGAAGAGTTTGTTTGTTTGAACACGCTAATCTCTGAAACTGCCAGTCGGATTTGAAACAATATTTTTGAATTTGATAACCCAATTCTTGAGGATGGATATAGGCTATTAAACATCACGCTAGGACCCTTAGGAGCCGAGCAAAAATTAAAAAAGTCAGACAGGACGCTAAGTGAAAACTAAGTAATAACGCGGCCAGGCGATGCGACGCGACGGGGTGGGTCGGAGGAGCAAGAAATTTCGCGCGGACGTAGTCGCGTCGCGGGCAGAAGCTAGTAATAATTATTATTTATAAAACAAAGTCCCCTGCCCCGTCTGTTTGTGTCTGTCTGAACGCGATAAACTTAAAAACTGCCGAAAGGATTTTCGTACGGTTTACACCAATGGACGGAATGATTTATGAGGAAGGTTTAGGTGTATAATTCATTAAGGTTTTGTGTAAATTGGCTGAAACATGACGATGATTGTTGAAGATGTCAGAAAAAATCATGCGGACGTCATTATAGACTGACTAGCTTCCACCCGCGACTTCGTTCGCGTGAAACTTGATTAATTAATCATGATCCGAAAGACAAGCCATATATTATCTTAATAACGTTATTGTTGTTTTCCTCGGAAACAGCACTTTTTTCGGGATGAAAGGTACCCTATATCCGTTTCTGTACACCTGACAACGTATATGCAAAATTTCAAGATGATCGGTTCAGTGGTTTAGGCGTGAAAAGGTAACAAACAAACTTACTTTCGCATTTATAATATTAGAATAGAATATAATACTCTTTATTGTACACCATACAAATTATAAAACATTTTATACAAACATTTTTATTATATTTTTTTTTTTTTTTTATTAGTTAGGATTTATGCTACCAGCACTTTTACACGGAATCCTAAACACTGTGCAATTTACCGTAACGTATTACCTGCTAACCAGCTCTTTAATCAACTAAGTTATTAGCTTTGATTCATAGTAAAACTGTTCAGCGTTACTTAGAAAATGAATAACACTAAATTGTTTCCAACTCCCTATTAATTTACTCGTAGCTTAAACGTTGGTTTCCTAAAAAATTGGTAAATAGTCACACAATATCCGTCTGTCAAGACCCTTTTTCTCAGGAACGCGTGGAGTTATAGCGTGGACACATAAATTTTAAACTTTCCAATGTAGTATTCAAAGTTTTTTTTCGATTCAATCGTTCAATCGAGAAAAATCATTCCACTTATGGACCATTCTGTCATGATCCGGAAAGTTTATTCTTACAATCCAAACTTCAGGATCGAATTCCTTTGTCTTAAGTGACAAGTGAGTAAGTAGAGTTTACTTACCCGTTCCCGATTCTCCTGTTATTACAACGTCGTCTTCTATATCATAAAACGTTTCTAAAACTTTGTCTTTGACATCGTTAGTCTTGTTGTGTTCCTGGCTTTTGGTGTGACTGACCGTCTATCAATGTAAAACTGTTCGTAATTATTATAAATAGACATATCACCAATTTCCATAGTTTCATTATGGATAAGTTTATTAAAAACATCATCGTCAATAAGTTGCACAGACTCATCATCTCCGATAATATCTAAGCTTAAGTGTTTACCTTGAACTTTTATTTTAGAAGTCGCTAAGAGCTCCTTCTGGGATTCAGCACTCAAGTCAGTGAAAACACTTCTTTCATCGTTCAATACATCACTTACACGTGAGAAATGTTCAGTCATAATGTCAACTGAAACCTTGTTCGTAATGATTATTATTTGCTTGCGATCAACAGTTTTCGCGATATTTCCAAGCTTTTTACCAGAATTTTTCAAAATCTTGAAAATCATGGCAATCAATAATAAGTATCTTCTCCTTAGTTGTGTTTTTTTACATAACTGTGTACTGTGGTTCTTCAAGGGTGGTTTGAAAATGTCCTCCAAGTCTAACTAGTATTTATTTGCTAGAAATTGTTCCACTTTAGCAACTGTTAACTCACAACTCACTGTAGTAATAACAGTTCCTAGAATCGGGCCAAGTAACTTTTTTTTATTTATTTATTTATTTATTATTATGTTTAAAACACCCATTATTGGCTGACTCCTCACATGAGTTACTACTTCCTCGTATATTTTACTTTTCTTTGTAAGATATGATCCCTCTTTAGGCGTCATCCACCGTTTTTGTACTTCATGGTGATATTTTAGTCTGATACTACTGACTAGGTGATATCACGTCAGATCGAATCATAAAGTTTTTTACGTCACTGCTCGGGTGATCTTCTATTTTGTCTCTCAAAATTTCCTCTACGCCATTCTGATCAGCTTGGTTATTGTAAAACAGTAACTTGTTATAGAAATCTCTTACCAAACTTACGTCGTATTTTCCTCGCTCGATGAAAAGTTTCGGAAAATTTTTAACCTTCACTTTAAATTTATATTTGTGCAAATTTTCGATTTCACTCTTCAATGTTTTACCATGTTTTGGCAAGATTCCCTAGTGATTCACAGTTGTTTGTAAACTTCAACATTTTTGAAATTCCATCAAAAACGAGTATGTTACAGACAGCAGAAGCTATGCCTTCATTTAACTGAAGAAATCTCTTCCCTTCGCTCTCTTCTAAAGTGACGATGTTATTCGCGATGGGCTTCAGGTTTTCTAATCGATTTTTTATTTTTGATGATAAGTATTTTAACCGGTCTTCAATTTTATTGTCTCTTATATATTAAGCTTCAGAGATAGTAAATACTCTTTAGAAGCCAGTTCTGCTGCTTCACAGACAGTCGATTGAGAGACATTTGCTTTGTCGAGCTGTCGCTTTAGATCGTCTGTCATTCATTCGTTAACAAACTCAAGCTTATTGTTTTTATAAGTAAGAACACTTCCTATCAGTTTACTTAGTGTCGTTACTTCAGAGGGTTCGCTAAGAAACTTCAACAGTAAACTCTGGACGTCGGTTTTTTCTGACTCTCGCTCTTGGAGAACCTCTAAGCACAATATGTTTTTGAACAGCACATAAAGTTCTTTGTTTTTTGTAAAGAAGTCTTGTCTGAAGCTGGCAATCCGATGTCCTTTAGGTTGGATTTCAGAAACGTAAAAAACATTATGCGCTAGAATAACAATAACATGATTAAAGTAAATAAATAAATAAACCTAGAATTCTTTTCCATAATCGGCACAATCCCTTCCTTAATTATTAACAACCACACTCATAACAAACCCCTCCCCTCCCTACCTATCGACACTTATAATGAGAGAACTCGCGTGACATTTCCCATGCCGTGATATCCAACTACCCACTATATTTCATGGGGCACGCACCCCCGAATATGGGTTAGTTTTGTTTTTATGGGGACTTCCGACCTGTGTCGAGGTCGGTACGGTAGTATAAAATAGGTTATAATATTCTAGTATTTAAGAGGTTGATAAGGCTACCTGAAAGGGTAACTTCTGGTTACCGGTTGGTCTTGACTTTCTACGGCCTGTTCAGAAATACTTCAGTATCTGATGAATATGTACAAACGCCAGCACATCGAGCTACCCGAAACTGTAAAATTTTCTTTTAATGCTTTGCGATAAAGTTGAAAATCTATTAAAAAAATTTGACAGAGTATAGTAGCTTGGTGTGCTGGCGTCTGTACACAAACCCTATTCAGTATAAATTCTTAGGGGGTGGTGGTGGGGTCGGCTTCCAGTCTAACCGGATGCAACTGAATACCAGTATTTAAGATTTAGCGACTGCCTATCTGACCTCCACAACCCAGTTACTTTGTAATATGATATCCCTTGGTGAGACTGATTGTCAGACTTTCGGGCTTCTGATGACCCGTAACGACTGTTAAAGATCCACGAATGACAGCCGGGACCAACGGCTTAACGTGTTTTCCGAGGCACGGAGGGGTCTTGGTATGTGAAGATGGTCACCCATCCACGGACCAACCGCGGCAAGCGTAGCTTAACCTAAGTATTTCATGAAATATCAATCAATAGGATTATATGAAATTAATTAAACTCACCGACAAAATTCGCAACGCCACAATACGCTCCAAGACAGGTATCGTCGATGTTGGCGATAAGTCTGCGAGGCTGAAGTGGGACTAGGCGAGTCACACCTATAGAATGCATCCAGACAGATAGGCCAAAGTCGTCACTCAGTGGGTGCCAGAAGACGGGCGTCGCCACCGAGGCAGGCCTAAGAAATGCTGGTGTGACGATTTCAAGTCGTTCCTAACTGATTGGACGGAGAAGGAACAGGACAAATAAAAGTGGAAAAATATGGAGAATACCTTTGCCCAGCAGTGCGCCAATATAGGTTGAGGAAAAAAAAAGTAAGTATTTTGCTTACTTCGTTCCAAAACACAAATAGCGGAAGCTGGCCGTACAACTGCTGGGCTAAAGTGGAACTGGGCTGGCCATATCTGTCGCATGTCGGAGCAGCAATATCTTAGGGGCAATTCTCATAATTTTAAGAACGTTGTGAACGTACTTAAAAGTCGAAAGGCCAATTCCCGTAATTAAAAACGTTCAAAATCTAGTCGCAATCGCATCTCGGCGACAATCAATGTCAAAAGTGTAGGGAAACTACAGGTATCTTTGACAGATTGAGACTGAGATGAGACAGTGCACGTTCTGAAGCAACGAAAATTGTCCCTCTGGTCAAACAACTAATTATACCGTAACAAACAAAGCCATCGAGGTGATAATCTTCAGAATACCTATCGTACAGTCACCAAGAAGATAAGTAACCAGGGTCGTCGGATATAGTTGAAGTTTAGTAAGAAACCGATGGATGTTTTCGAATGAAATTTAATTTGATAAATTAACTGTTTGTTTTCTATTAACTAAATGAAATTTTATTCGAAAACATCCATCGGTTTCTTACTAAACTTCAACTATGTATATCCGACGAGGGTCGTCGGATATACATAGTTGAAGGTTACCTATCTCCTTTGATGACCGTACTAGATTTTTGACCTATTTGACAAAAACTATGGTAGGTTATTCCATATCCTCATTGAAAAATAGTGTCAATACCTATGGGTAAATCTATTAAAGAGCAGTGGTGACCCAGTGGTTACGGCCCCGACTCACGACTTTTATGTAGTTCGTGGGTTCGAACCCAGACAGGCGCTTTGTGTAATTTATTTCATCACCACTACTCTCAAAACGGTGAAGGAAAACATCGTGAGGAAACCGGCATGTCCTAGAACCAAAAAATCGACGACATGTGACATCTACCAACCCGCACTAGGCCCGCGTGGTGGTTTACGGCCCCCTCCCTCTCATAGAGAGGAAGCGTGCGTCGCATCAGTGGGAACATTATAGGCTGATTATGTATGGATAAAACTTGCTTACACACGTAATTCAAAAGACTTATCAAATATAGCATCGGTAACTTCAACCATTTTTTGAACCGTTAACCAACGGAGCGTCGTCGTCGTTAGAATTTCAGGGGCCTTACCCATGGTTGTCCATTACCATTAGTTTTTTTTTTTTTTTTTTTTTTTTTTTTTAATAAGAACTAGTGTTCCTAGTAATTTATTACAATCTAGCCTAACAGACTAATAAGCAATTTAACTCTAACTTAATATTTTACGAGATAGATTATAACTAAGAATAATGTCAATTTGCACTTTTACACAGTTTGGTAGCACTTTCTTAGGGTCTGGTAATTGATAAAACACTTTGTTCATGTGTTACATGTATAGCACCATTAGTATCGCACTATTATTCATTCACTATATAAATACTACACTAATTCAAATTTAAATTACCATTAGTGTAACTATAACCTTCACCGCGGAGTACGGTTAGAATATTAAACAACAATATCTTTCTAGTTTCTGCAAAATATTTATAGACACCCGAATGATTTAATAACGAGGTGCCTATGCGTGTCTGCCTTTCTGAATGTCACCCCGACTGCAGCCTGCACGCACGGGCAGAAATGAGTTTTTTAAAGATTGATCGATTGCTGAGTTACCGTCGTTTCAGAAATTCAGACTACACATTGTATTTCAACCGTACAACTTAGGCCTCCCAAAAGGAAATTAAATAATCACGAGGTTTGTAAGTGATTTGGTGTCACTTTTCAATAACATAATCCGTCTATAATGTTCCCACTGCTGGGATACAGGCCTCTCCGTGAGAGGGAGTGGACCGTAATCAAACACGCGGGTCCAGTGCGGGTTGGTAGATATCACGTCTTCGAATTTTTGGTTCTAGGACACGTTTATGCCGTATTTCGACCACGGCGCCCAGTCTCAATGGAGACTACCCTTCGGCGCGGAAGACATTATAGTGCACAAGTGTTTGCCCGCAGATACAGTTGCACTCTCTCGTCCCTCCGTCTCATAGTCTGATAGGACGGCACGCGAGCCGACACGACCGGAGAGAGATCAGGTGCAGGATCGGCTTAACGTGTTTTCCGAGGCACGGGGGTACCACACCGCCAACTTCCAAACTCCGGGCTGTTAGCACAGAATAACTAATAGTACTAACGTGTTACTAAGAAATTCGTAATGCAAAAACCCAGTAACACTTTGTCTGACCTGGGAACCGAACCCAGGACCCCAGAAGCAGTGGTGGCCCAGTAGAAATGGACGCGACTTACGAGTTGCAGGTCATAGGTTCGAACCTAAACAGGCGTTTTTCTTTGTGTAAATTATTTCACCACCACTGCTCTCAAACTGATGAAGGAAAACATCGTGAGGAAACCGGCATGTCTTAGGATCAAAAATTCCAAGACATGGTTACATCTATCAACCGTACTAGGCCCGCGTTGTGGATTACAGCCCACTTCCACTCATTGAGAGGAAACTTTTGTCCCAGTAGTGGGAATGTTATAGGTTAATTATGCTGTTCATGCTTAAAAAAAATAATTAACAATTACAGCTTTGCGATTCTGTAGCCATCTCACCGTGAAAACTTAGGTGAAGTGAGCGTGGAGTGAGCTGTCATTCCAAATAATGCTAGGGATTGACACTACTGACAACTCACATCAAGCTCACTTCACTTGAGTTATCACGGAGCGGTTTTTACAGAATCGATCGGCTGGACATTTCTCCTTTTTATTCCAACCCTCCTTATTGTTTAGTCGGCCGTTTGTTTGTTTTTACAATACTAAGGGTGGCTCCATTGTGATACTGACTGCGATACAGTGTTCAGTGGACAGCTCGCCTAGTAACAACGAATTAATATTACTGAAATGTCCACCAAAGTATTAGAGAAGGACCGCAGGAAATCCAGCATTAATTTTATTAATTTTCGGAGATTCCACTTTTTGGACAGGTAAACGTGTTTTTCAGGAGTAATGGAGTAGTTTACGTGCTTTAAACTGAAACGGTGTATTAAGATATGTCAGTGTAAAGGTTTTTTAAAGTGTGTGTCCCAGTCAATGGCGAACGATGAAAAGAAAGACTGAAGCTGTGGTGGCCGTGGCGAGACAGTACCTCCTTACTCAAACCATTCGTTCCACCCGCTAAAAATCTCCCTCCTGGACATGAGTTGCCTTGGGTAACCTGGAAGTCTTTAAATAGATTCTGAACCCAGGTTGGCCAAAGCTGGGAAAACCTGTTCAGGTGGAGATTCATAGACGACTCCGCCTTGGAGTGTAAATCTGGTGCTGTCCACAAACGATGAGACACTTATTATCATATTGTACGTCTCCTGTCAGCTGCACGTTACAGGAACTGATGGACGCTAGTGATGGCGCCAAACATGTAGCCGAATTCTAGGCCGAGTCTATTTAGATTGCCATCGACACGCTAAGAAGAAGAAGAAGAAGAAGTATAAAGTGTAGTCTAACCTACAGTCCAGCCGTGGACAGAATGCGTTCTTGAAACCTGTCAGTTTCATATAAACAAAAACATGTTTTGTGAATTCGACCTTTATTAGTTACTAGGAGTGTCGCACTGACAGGTGTCATTGACGCATTCTCTCGGCGGTCACACTGTCGTTTTTTTTAATTTTTTTATGCGTTTTTAAGTGTTTACTATACATTTTACCAAAAAATCTCTGACAGTCGTACTTATGTAGTTCCTATTCAAAGTTCAAACTATGATTGTGACATTTTCCTATGCATTTAATCTGCTATTACAATTGCAGGTTGAAACATTTTCTCAGAGTAATTAGACCTTTCAAAAATGCATAATAAACGATGATACATCTAATCAAAACTTATATTATAAAGAGAAAAGATTTTATGCTTTGTATGTTTGTTTGTTACGCTTTCACGCTAAAACAGCTGAACGATTTTGGATGAAATTCGACACATGGGTAGACCATGACCTGGAGAAGGACATAGGTTGTTTTTCATCCTGGATCCGAGACGAAGTCGCGGGCAACAGCTAGTAATAGTATAAAATAATTCTGAAATAATAGGAGGTCGTGCTACGCTACATGGGCTACGCTCGTAGTAAACTCGTAGCCATCTCGTAGCAAAGGCGTAGCCAAGCTCTACAAAGTCTTTTCTTTTCAAATTGCTACGTCACGAATATCTAATTTGTTTCTAGCATTTTTTCTGGAAGTTATTTTAATAGTCAGCTTAAAAATCTAATAATCTACTAATACGAGTAATAAAACTGAAGAGTTAGTTTGATTTTTTGTTTTGTTTGTTTGAACGCTCTAATCTCTGGAACTACCAGTCAGATTTGATAAAAGCTTTTTGCTTTTGATAGCCCCTTTTTCGAGGAAGGCTATAACATCACGCTAGCATCATTAGGAGCCGAGCAACAAGAAAAAAAGGGAAACGAAGTAAAAGTGAGGACAGACAATGGGGTGGGTCGGAGGAACAAGAAATTTCACGCGACGAAGTCGCGGGCAGAAACTAGTAACTTATATAACACTATACATAGATGAGATGTATTATGCATTTTATTATTTAATTTAATTTAAGCTGTTTTCCCTTTTCAAGCAATGTTTTCCTATGTTCCAGGAGTCGTGAATCCCGTCGCCGCATTAACCACCCACCCTCAGCGCTTTACAGCGTTGTGGGGGAGAAGTTGCGCGTGAGCACGCCTCGCGGCTTGCAATGCGCGCTTTTCTGTGGCGGGCAGCGCTGCAGATATGAGCTGCCGCAGCCGGGGACTGCGATACAGGGGCTGTACTCCGACTGGTGAGTCATCATCATTTATTTCAAAAATTATGCACAAGTAAAAAAAAAAATACTGTACAAAGGCGGCCTTAATACCTGAGGCATTTTCTACCAGTCAACTTTAGGGTGATGCAGAGACAAAACATGGCAGGCGCAAAATAAGGTACAAATAATTCAAAAAAGAACAAATTTTAATAGTAATACATAGGTACATACATACATTTAAACAGAATAAACTTTGTCAGGAAAAATAACGATAGGTAAAGGCGAAAACGAATCCAGCCAATCAGCGTCGAGATGATTCTACGAACTTCTTACGGATACGTTCACGTGCCTTCACTTTGAAAGATAACCGACTGGTTGCCATCCTGATATTCAGAGGTAGCGCATTCCATAGAAATACCGTCTGGACAAAGAGAGTGAATAAAACCGGAGCGGTGAGAATGACATAATAGAAGACGATTGTCGGATAGTCACCATCTGCCCAGGGTTTTTCAGACTATGTTGGGGTCGTCTTCCATTCCAACTGGTTGCAGCTGAATACCAGGTATTTTACATGGAGCGACCGCCTACCTGACCTCCACAACCCAGTTACTGGGTAATACCATACCCCTTAGTAAGACTTGTTGTCAGACGTTCGGGCTTCTGAATGGATAGCTTTATTAGTAGGGGAAGACCAAAGAAACGATGGATGGACTGTGTGAAAGATGCGAACAAGTGACTCCCGAGATGACGACTATGTATGGCAGAAAAAGGCATGTTGCGCCAACCCCAAATCAATTGGGATAAGGGTAAAAGAATGATGACTCATGTATGGATCTGGTTGCCATCATTTCGTTGAAGTGATAGTACCTACCTACTAAGTCTAATGACCTCTGCCTATTTGACCTCCACAACCCAGTTACTGGGTAATACGATACCCCTTGGTAAGTCTGCTTGTCAGACTTTCGGGCTCCTGACTACCCGTAACGACTGACAAAGATCCACGAATGCCATCCGGGACCAAACGGCTTAACGTGCTTTCCGAGGCACGGACGGGTCTTGATATGTAAAGATAAATATATTATTACTTTTTTTTTTTTTTTTTTTTCTGTTGGGAAATCATCAAATGATCCCCTCCCGCGGGTGGAGCGGAAGGGAGTGTCAGACTCTTACTGACTAAAACCCACCCATGTTCCTTCCTTCGCCCTTTATGTTCCGGGGTAGCGGTAACCCTTTCGGACAATCCCGCTGACTATCTTGATACCTTGATGTCGATTATTACTTATTATGGTGAACTTATTACAGCCTTGGCGTATAATACATTATTGTAACACTATTTAATCATAGATAACGGTAACCTTTACGAAAACAGCCCACACTCGACCTACTGCGAACATGTTATATTAGTCGTAATGAACGACTAGCACGTTCATAATTTAGTTGTACACCATGACGACGCCTGCTGATAGCACCACCACACGTGTTGTGTTTACTATGTCACCAGTTTTATGTGTGGTTCTTGCATGTTGAGTTATAAAAGCAGCGGACTTTTACATGTTTCCTATAGTACTTACCTTTTTTGGTTATCGGGGGGAAACCTGGCACCCGATCTCCGGGGAGGGAGGTCGGGGAGTGTGGGATTTTTACCTCACCCCGGTGATCACCATCAGCACATAGATGTGGTCCCGAAGACCAATTCTGCGCAACGCCTGTAAGGCATATCCCTGGGGAGACTGAAAAGGGGCCTTCCCTGAGCCTCGCTATGCACGGCAGCACGTGACCGCTGTGCCATCGTCTTCCCTGGGGTCACTTGGTGGGCGGACAGAGTCCCCACTCTACTACCTATGAATCATTTAATCTGACTTGATTTCCGTACGTCCTTTTCGGGTAACCACTGAAAATCAGCATGATGCTGTGCTGTAAGGGTATAGCACCGCATCATGCTGAGTGGAAACCTTTTTGTCACAGACATGACGTGCAGCCATCGACTATTTCTGTTTTGGGCTCGTGATTATAGATATATTTTGTTTTTTTTATTTTTTTATTAGAGTTAATTATCTTTTAGTATGCACGTTTTTCTGTGACAAATAAACCTATTTTTATTTCTTTAACATATAGGTAAATATCCAACTATGCACATCAAGCTACTACAATCTGTCAAATTTCTTTAATAGATTTTCAACTTTATTGCTAAATCATTAAGGTTCAAGGTTGATTAGGAAAATTTGACAGTTTCGGGTAGCTTGACCTGCTGGCATCTGTACATAGAGCCAGTGGTATCAGCCCCGACTTACGAGTTGTAGGTCGAAGGTTCAAACCCAGACAGGCGCTTTACTTTGTGTATTTATTTTCATCACCACTGTTCTTAAAACGGTGAAGGAAAACATAGCGAGGAAACCGGCATGTCCTAGAACCAAAAATTCGAAGACATGTGACATCTACTAACCCGCACTAAGCCCGCGTCGAAGATTACGGCCCACGCCCTCTCACACAGGAGGCCTGTGTCCCAGCAGTGGGAACATCATAGGCTGATTATGCGTACTGTGAATGGTTGAATGATTTATCAACAGCCAATAGCAGCTGTTTAACCGCGTTTGACAATTCGTCACATTAATTTTCTTATAATTTTCGTTCGAGAAACTTGCTCCCAATATTGTATGAGGAACAATCTTGACTGGTTGAACGTTTCTAACGGGCGCAGTCTCCAGTTTTTTAACAAGTTTCCTATTCGTTAATTAAACATACATAACATAACACCACGCCTGTATTCCCCAAGGGGTTAGGCAGAGGTGTACCTATAGCATACCCACATGTCGCCAGTTATGTTTAAGTCCCATGTAATAGGGGTCGAGCCTTTTGCCATCAACCGGACACCAATCCAGACTCCGAGCTGCTTCTGACAAATTCCAGATGAAAAAACCAATAACACTTTGCCCGACCCGGGAATCGAACCCAGGACCTCACGCTCCCCAGCACCGCTGGCGTCACTAGACCAACGAGTAATTAAAGTAATTAAGCACCCCTCGAAAAATTATCATATGGACTGTAGACTTTTATCCTTGGCTTTTAAAAATAAAACAACCTACAATAAAATGTGTGGGTCGCGTGACTTCCGCCTACCCACTTTATTTTATGTTAATTATTGTAATAATATACTTTTTTACTCGACTTACTAATGTGAACTTAAGAAATAAGGGCCGGAGTACACGGTCCTGTGCTGTCCGTCATATTTGTAGCCAATACATTGAGTATTACATTATATACTCATAATAATAATGTAAAACTACATATGGTAATGCATGCGTGGTGTAACTAACTTTCTTTTTCACTTTTCGTGTTTTTTTTTTTCGTCATGGGTATCGTTTTCATAGTTTTCGAGGGCGTTGGCAACGATTAGTGGATAGAAATCAAAATTCGCGCATGTGTCAGTGTATTTACAAGGCAGATGTGAGTGGAACAACGGAACACCCTAGTAGGACATATAGTTACCTTATTGGTGATGTTCTTCAGAAAGGTCAGGTAGTACTCGCCACCGGAGACCGTAGCGTGTCAGAGGGATTGTCCGAAAGGGTTACGGCTACCCCGGAACATAAAGGGCGAAGGAAGGAACATGGGTGGGTTTTAGTCAGTAAGAGTCTGACACTCCCTTCCGCTCCACCCGGGCGGGAGGGGTCATTTGATGATTTCCCATCCGAAAAAAAAAAAAAAAAAAGGACCGTAGCGTTGCGTAGGTGTCGTAAAGTGGCGTTCTGTAGTTTCTGCCTGCCCCATGGGAAGAAGGTGTGACTTTAAGTATGAATATCATACATACATGTAACATCCTACTTCTTACTAATATTATAAAGACGAAAGTTTGTGAGGATGGATGGATGTTTGTTACTGTTTCACGCAAAAACTACAGCACATATTTGGATGAAATTTGGCACACAGATAGTTTATGACCAGGATTAACATATAGGATTCTTTTTATCCCGATATTTCCACGGGATCGAAACTTATGCGGGTGTAACATAGTACACGTACATACGTAGATATCATAGCCTCAACAATAGCCTAAAATTGTTCGTGTAACCATAGCCTAACACCGGCTCTGCAGTCGTACTAAAACACAACATTACACATGACATTTCTTAATAAAACCAACTGCACTGCAAATAAGTAAATTAAAGCTACTTTAGTAAAGTAGGCGCATGCAATTTTAAAATGGTTTTGATTTTTTTGTTTTCAATGTCATTAGATATATGGTTAGGGCAATGCGAAAGAACTGTGTTTAATTATGTTGAAATGTTAATTATGTTTGTGCTACCATTTGTTTCTTTTAATATCATTTTGTTCGTAGAATAATAGAGGGGCTTGTGGCTAAGTAATAACAGCCGCACAGGTCGATAGATCAGGTTAAGCCACGCTTACCGCGGTTGATCTGTGGGTGGGTGACCATCTTTACATAACGAGACCGCTGCGTGCCTCGGAAAGCACGTTAAGCTGTTGGTCCCGGCTATCATTCGTAGATCTTTGACAGTCGTTACGGGTAGTCAGGAGCCCGAAAGTCTGACAACCAGTGTTACCAAGGGGTATCGTACGAGTATTACCTATCCAGTAACTGGTTTGTGGAAGTCAAATAGGCAGTCTCTCCATGTAAAGGCTCTGGTATTCAGCTGCATCCGGTTAGACTGGAAGCCGAGCCCAACATAGTTGGGAAAAGGCTAGGCAGATGAAGCTTTCATAATACGGAACAATTTGGTGTGATTATTTTCAGTGTTTAGATGGGTAACTGTTTATTCATAGGTATACAAGAGGTAGGGACATCGACCCGCAAACTCTTACCGTGGATTTAGTACATGATTCTGTACTTATTTTTTTTTATTACCGACTGTAGCGGTATTTACAACGCCACATGCGAACAACGCGTCATACTGACGTCACGCAAATCCTGCATCTCGCAAGCAGAGTTTTTTACAATTTCCCAACATCAATCGTTGGGCAATTGCCCGCCAGACACAACAACCGTCTGGTCGGAGGATCCTCCCTTTTCTATGGAGGATGAGTGAACTTTACACCCTGTTCCTCATACCTCTAAACCGACGAAAAATTTCTACGCTAGATTCTAGCTACGTCAAGAATTAATGTGCTGAATTCATGGTTACAGTTTGGGCGTCGATTTCCCTGCCACCCTGTAGATATTATTTTTTAACTGTTTTCACTATGTAGGTAACTCTATGAGGGCCATCCATTTCTTAGAAATACTTCAAATTTACATTAAAAGAAACAAAAAAATTATAATAACTTAGAAGCCTTTTTTTTCTCTCTTGTGGGAAATCATCAAATGACCCCTCCCGCTCTGGGTGGAGCGGAAGGGAGTGTCAGACTCTTACTGACTAAAACCCACCCATGTTCCTTCCTTCGCCCTTTACGTTCCGGGGTAGCGGTAACCCTTTCGGACAATCCCGCTGACCGGGCAGGCTTCGGCCCTAAGGGGCCCCTCAAATTATGCTGACACCTCTTTGAGGCGCGCGTGGAACACTTACGCGCCGTCCGGCACGGGCCTGGTCTTGATCGGGCGGTGAGCTACCCATTGCTCTCCGCTCGCAGGCCCGCGCCTACGGTGGCCGGGAGTCGTCACGCGGCTAACTTATAAGCCTGACATCCGAAAAAAGTGCTTCAGGTGCAGGTAACCTTACCTTACCTAATTTGCCACGCACCATGTCATGGTTAGGGTATGTTATAAAAACTGTGTCAAGACCACTTAAGCAATTAAACATTACACATAAAATTAGTATAAATAATTTTATTATAAGCCTGTGTGGTCCCACTGCAGGGTGCAGGCGTCCCTTCCCTCTTTACACTTTTCCCGGTCTACTGTGATTGTGGGCCAATCCATTAAGAAGTCAGCGGGATTGTCCGAAAGGGTTACCGCTACCCCGGAACATAAAGGGCGAAGGAAGGAACATGGGTGCGTTTTAGTCAGTAAGAGTCTGACACTCCCTTCCGCTCCACCCAGAGCGGGAGGGGACATTTGATGATTTCCCACCAGAATAAAAAAAAAATCCATTAAGAAGGAGTCCAGCTCATCCCGACATCTCTTTCTGGGCCTGTCGCGTCGTTTCCTGCCATCGGGAATCCACTGAGATGTGGCTTTTGCATATTGCTGCTCCGACATGCGACAGATATGGCCAGCCCAGTTCCACTTTAGTCCAGCAGCTGTGCGACCAGTGTCCGCTATTTGTTTTGGAACGATGTATATAGTTCTTAAAATGCGGTCTGTGAGTTTAAATATTATTTGATCAAAAATCTGATTGAAAAAAATGACCTGGTTGCGTACCGCGAGGGTTGGTTCGAGGTGGCGCGGGAAAAGAGTTCCTGGAAGGATTTGGGGGAGGCCTTTGCCCAACAGTGGGACAGTACGGGTTAACAAAAAAAACAATATGCCTAGCCTTATCCCAACTATGTTTGGGTCGGCTTCCGGTCTAACCGGACGCAGCTGAATACCAGTGTTTTACACGGTGCGACTCCGACTGCCTATCTGACCTCCACAACAAAGTAACTTTCGAACACGATACCCCTTGGCAAGATTAGTTGTCAGACTTTCGGGTTTCTGACAACTCGTAACGACTATCAATGATCTACGAATGACAGCCAGGCAGGACCAACGGTTTAAAGTGCTTTCCGAGGCACTGTGGGGTCTCAATATGTAAAGATGGTCACCCATCCACTGACTGACCTCGGCAAGCGTTGCTTAACCTTGAAGGTCGACCAGTGCGGCTGTTATTATTTAACCACGAGCCCTCATTCCTTAGACCGTAGGTAGGTACCATCACTTCAACGAAATGATGGCAACCAGATCCATACATGTGTCATCATTCTTTTACCCTTATCCCAATTGATTTGGGGTCGGCGCAACATGTCTTTTTCTGCCATACATAGTCGTCATCTCGGGAGTCACCTGTTCCCATCTTTCACACAGTCCATCCATCGTTTCTTTGGTCTTGCCCTACTCTTATTTATAGCCATCCATTCATACTCCACTTCCAACAACTACAACAGCACTTCAAACTACACTACAATACTTCAATACTACAACACTAATACACACACACACACACAACAATACACACGCTCACACTCACACACACATACACACACACTAACACTTCAATACTTTCAACTGGGTTGTGGAGGTCAGAGAGACAGTCGCTCCATGTAAAATACTGATATTCAGCTGAATCCGGTTAGACTGGAAGCCGACCCCAACATAGTTGGGAAAAGGCTAGGCAGATGATGATGATCAGGACTTCCCTCACGACATTTTTCTCATTCCTGCCCATACCATGACAACCGGTTTCCACACAACTTTTCAGTCACCGGTGCTACTTTCAGACTTGCTCTTAAAGCCTTACATGGCGTGTTTACCTAAAATAAACCATGCGGAAACTCATTGTAATATAATAATGAAAATATCTACATATTCGATCGCCAAGGTAATGTAGGTTAAAAGTTAATACTTTGATTGCTTTCATGTTTACCAGCTAATAAACGGTAGTTTATGATTTGTTTATTAATTAATACGGGTACTTGCTTTGTGAGGGGCTTGTGGCTATGTAATAACAGCCGCACGGGTCGATCGCTCAGGTTAAGCTACGCTTGCCGCGGTTGGTTCATGGATGGATGACCATCTTCAGATACCAAGACCCCTCCGTGCCCGAAAGTCTGACAACAACTCTTACAAAGGGGTATCGTGTTACCCAGTAACTGAGTTGTGGAGGTTAGATAGGCAGTCGCTCCATGTAAAATACTGGTACTTAGCTGCATCCGGTTAGACTGAAAGCCGACCCCAACACAGTTGGGAAAAGGCTAGGCAGATAATGCAGATAATGGTTGTTTATTTTTGTAAAAAAAAGTTTTTATTTTTCACTTTTTAGTTGTACCTACCCCACACAAATTCATATAACACTACTTGTGAAGTTATTAAACCATCACCAATATACATATAAATTAAGTGAAAAAAATCGAACTATTGAAGCTAACTCAAAAACTACCCAAGCAAAGTAAATAAAATTTATATGGGACCAACCCTGAGGCAAACTTTATCCATTAAAAAAATAATTTTAACCTCTACAATACTGTAAAGGGCCAGATGAGCCCTTCGAGGTACCGGGAGGAATCAAAAAACGATACGATTCCTTTACGTTTATATTGACATAACGTCTTTACATATTCCCAACTGAACTACTAGCACTGATGTTTCCTAAATAAAAGCCCTAATAAAATATTTGACACCCCGTTCTAAATATGCTTGAATGTTCAAATGGAAACCGCGCTAATTTATAGCCAGCCTGCACTAAATAAGGTTGACTTTGGTGGAGAACCTTTCCCCCCCGGTGGGTTCCCGCATTGTCGAGGCGGGGGGCTCAGTAGCCGTGGCTTGGACAACCACGGTGAAGCTAAGAGGAACCCGAGGAGAGGCCGCTCGTCAGGGCTTTGCCGGTAAGCCGACGACGTAGCGGCCAACTAGTAGGTTGCGGTGCCGCTTGAGCGACATCGCAACTGAGGCGGGCCGTGATGTGGTATGGGAGGCATCACAGCTGAGGGTTGGAGGCCGCGGCGGGAGAGGAGTGCCGGTATTGCGGTGCGCCGCTCTCCCTACCTTCCGCGGCCTTGACGGGGTCGCCACCGTATGATGGCGGACGCGGTGGGGCCGCAGGGGAAGAGGAGTGTTGGTATGACGTTGGCCGCTCTCCCTATCCTCTGCGGCCGAAAATTAGCAGGCGGCGGGGCCAATGACCTGACCCGTCGCAGGGGGACCAAGGGTGCCCAGACACGGGGTCGTCTGGCGCCCATGTGCCAGTTTGGTCCCTGGGGTAGTCACGGCGTGCCATGTGTTCTGGTGCGCCGGTGATGGGGAGTAATCCCCAGAGGAGGGTCCGGTGACGGACGGCCGCGGCGGGTTCACGGATGAGTGCTAAGGCGTGCCCGTGTTCCCGCCGTAAGCGGCAGAGGAGGACACCGTGGAGTTTTAGTGGGTTAGAGTCCCACATAACTGCACTATCTCCCCGTGGTAGTGCAGAATGCATGAGCAATTTTCCACGTTAAAAAAAAAAAAAATGGTGGACAACCTTTACGGTACTTAGCTTTAGACACAGCTATTTTGAAGTGCCTGCTGTAATTTTTATAGCAGTTGTTTAGATTAACCACTTATTATTTTTTCTAGCTATTAACTCCGGTTAATTAACGTTACGTTAACGGTATTTACGCATTTTAATAGGTCTTACTAAGTATTGAAATGCTTTGCTTCATGACGCAAATTTTTTTCGTCGTCTTTGTGACATTCCTTTTCTTTAGCGGCTACTATCCCATACCTATCCCAAGCATTTATTATTAATCAATTTAAAAGGAAACAACCTGCCAAATGCGTGTCGAACCACGCACGGTGAAGGGTTCCGTAGGTGGAATGAATTTATCCCAAGAACAAACTTAACACTTTATGTTTAGAGCGTGATTAACATGTATACGCATGCCGAATTGTAGCTTTCTAGTACAAAGAGTCTCTGAGCTAAGCTGCGGACGGACGGACAGACGGACATGGCGAAACTATAAGGGTTCTTTGTGGTCTACAGAACCTTAAAAAGCAAATTGCAACATGCCCAAAACATTCTCTAAAAAATAGTTCAGACATATTTAACCGTCTTCTGAACCCCCCAAAAACCATAAACCTTTAAACCCTTAGTACTACATCAATAAGGCTGTCTGTATACTGAATATAAATCTTACCTAATTTAACGTCACGTTGTCACAGGGTTACCGAAGACATTCTGGCGATGGCACGCCCCAGCACCGCCAATATTGCCGCCAGGAATATTATACAACAGTTCCATAGGTAAGTAGTTTTGTATACTTAAATATAGATAGAAAACTATAGTTTATCCCAAAAACATCTATGTAAACAAATGGATGAGAAAAACCTCCTATCACCTATGGATGCCAATTTGTAGTGCCATGTACGAATTGTGTGTGTTGATTTGATTATTTGAGTACATAAACCCGAATATCCAATTTTAAAGCACTCTAAAGGTTTCACAATTGACAAATAAGGTTATTTTTATAACCTGAAAATTTCGTCGATGATTTTTCAATTAAGTACAATTTAATATTGTTATTCAAACAATAACTTGTAAATTGATGAGATATAAAGTTAAAACCTTATACCTATGTTACTAATTCCCTTTATAGTGAGTGATTGCGTAAGAATTGAACCTGAACGGGTTTATTTACACTTTCATCAGATACTTTTGAAAGTTTGGAATAGACCATACTTAACCCATTGAAGGACACTGAACGAGACGCAATAGAAGTTTTATTGTTATTACATCTAGGTAACGTTTCAAAACTAAACATTGTCATTTAATGTGTAGAACAGAAGTTCTAATGAATGCTTTATTTTATGTCACAGTCCCGGCGGTTGGGATTCTGTCTGTGAACTTGCGTTTGCAGCAATCACCGTCCATGAATTAATGATACCTATTCTTAACACCAGCCGGTCGATTCTGTAAAAATCTCACCGTGAAAACTCAAGTGAAGTGAGCTTGATGTGAGCTGTCAGTATTGTCTTTCCCTAGCATTAGTTGGAATGACAGCTCACTCCACGCTCACTTCACCTAAGTTTTCACGGTGAGATGGTTACAGAATCGCACTACAGGTCAAACTTTCGTTTCTCGGTCGTCATAATCAAATCAAATTAAATCTGCAACTCGCTTCATCTTTCTGATTGACGACTCCGTGACAATACAAACGCCTTAAATTAGTTTTTAAACTGAATTAAATGCATACTGTCTTTGTGACTGTCGTAACTGGTAGTTAAAAACTTAAAAGTTAAGGTTTACGTAGCCGCACTTGCTACGCCGTAGCACTTCGTAGACACGTAGTTGCTCACCTCCCAACCCTGATTGCAGCAATATTTTTTGCCGAGAACCAATGGTCTTGGCACACTTGGCCACTATTTCCATATTATCCATACTATACTTATCAATAATCAAAATTTTATCAAAACAAAATATTCTGGAACTTATTTCAACTCAATAAAGTGTACTCTGTTCTGCATGTTTCAGCTGGGGTATCCGCACAGTGATCAACCTACAGACGCCGGGGGAGCACGCCAGTTGTGGACCCCCCCTCACCAAGTCAGGATTCACTTACGACCCCACCATTTTCATGGCTAATGATAGTAAGTCACAATACTTTAAATTGCGCCTATATCAAGGAACGCGCTAATAAAACAACGTAGTTAATTCAAAACAAAACTCGTTTTGAATTGTTTGAAACATTATGCAAGGTGGCAGGGACATGGACCCGCAGCCAGAGGGGCAATTCTCGTAATTTTAAGAACGTTCACAGTCTGAAGGCCAATTCTCGTAATTTAAAACGTTCAAACGTTCAACGTTTTTGACATTTGTTTATCGCCGAGATGTGACTGCGACTAGATTTTGAACGTTTTCAATGTACCATAGATTCAGTATATGATTCTGGACCGCCCTGCGACGAAATATTTCGACGGTTCTTCAAAAAAAAATTACTCTGCCATACATTTTGACCGCGTAGGTATTGCACAGTTGTATGGAACAGCTGATTTCTTTTTTATAACTGACGAAAAATCTACGCTAGAGGGCTATAATCATGTGCTGAATTCATGGTAATATCTTGGATTTGTGCCCGATTGAAAGAAATAGGAAACGGTGAAGGAAAACATCGTGAGGAAACTGGCATGTCCTAGAACCGAAAATTCGAAGACATGTGACATCTACCAACCCGCACTGGGTCCGCGTGGTAGATTACGGCCCACTCCCTCACACTGAGAGGAGGCCTGTGTCCCAGCAGTGGGAACATTGTAGGCTGATTATGTGAAGGAAATAGTTTCAGGGGATTTAAACATCACTGGCGAAATGTGGGTGTACTATAGCTGTACTTCTGCCCAACCCTTAGGCTACGGACGCACTGACAGGTGGCTTGCATGGCGCCTAGAGCCTAGCGACCTTGCGAATAGCGAAGTGAAACAAACGTTCTAGAATTTTCTCAACCGGCCGCATTGCGCGCCTTGCGTGTATCGAAAGATGTTAAGCCCTAGAATAGAACTTTACGCTTTTTTCCTCCCTCCTTTTTCTTTCTCTCTCTCCTTTCCTCCTTTTTTATCTTTTTTTTTTGTTTTTTTTTGCCCTAGGCGCTAAGCAAGCCACCTGTCGATGAGTAACGTAGCCTTAGGGTATTACAGGAGTTATGTTATGTTAGCCGACATTTGCACGGACTTAAATATATCGCGACGGTATTTTTTCAACTCGCGTCAAAAAAACACACTGTGTGATTTTCAACTCTCTGCGCTAAGCAGTGCGCTGAAAATCCAGTGCGCGAAAAAATCCCGCCGCGATAGTTTTACGTCCGTGCCAACGTTCGGCTTGTTTTATTTTTTTCAACAAGGCATGTGCCTCACGATCCGGACTGGCTTAATGATGATCGTATAATTACCGTCACTGTCACTAGAGGGGCAATTCTCGTAATTTTAAGAACGTTCGCCGTCTGATCTCAGTCTCAATCTGTCAAAAATGCCTCTAATTTCCCTACATTTTGACAAGTTTTTGACATTTGTTAATAAATATTGTTTGTTATTAAATTACGATAATTGGCCTTCTAGTCACCATCTATTCTATCTTTGTACAAATTGTGTTTTTTCGTATTATGTTAGCCTTGTTTCTTCTAAGCCTCCCTGTCTTGTGCAATCTCTGACCATGTTATTTTTGGCCCTGCAAATGTTACCACATCGTCGCACACTCGCACTACCTTCGCCGTGGCCTACCTCGCCGGCGATGTCCTCCCTCAGGCGTCCAGTGAGTGACGAGCTTTGCCTATCGCTCCAGATGCATTCGTGAAACGTGTCCGACCCACTTCCAGTTCAGCTTGGCTGTTTTGTGTTTAACGTTGCGATTAATAAATAAATTTGAACTAAGGGAGCTATAATATTATTTACAGTATACTACTACAACTTCGCCTGGCCAGACTACGCCGAGGCAAGTCTGAGCGGACTCCTCAACATGGCGAAAGTTCTCTCCTTCGCTCTGCAGGAGGGCAGGGTTGCCATACACTGCCATGCAGGTAACTTCACATAGACTCTGCGTTCGGAATTTAGTTTTCGAACATGTAAACAAATATGTGTTTTTGGAAAAAATACTTAAATCCCTACACAATAACGTTCAGTTTACGCTACAACTTCACGTTTACGAAACATGTTTATGACTCTTTCAATAGTTCTAGTCGTTCTGAAATCACACTTCATTTCCTCTACAATAAAGTTGATATTTATTTAACTTGACATAACATTAACTGGAATCATGTATTTGAATAGACCTTAAGTTTCTTCTTCATGTCATTAAGTAGCAGGCGGCCCACCTATCGAGGTATGAGGAACAGTGTGTAAGGTCACTCATCTTTTGATTGGTTATGCGTGGATGTGACGCATGTTTACCCTCAAATTGTTATTTCTTTTTTGTGTTTTTGTTCTTTTTTATGCGTCATGTTTGCCGCAAATAAATCTATTTTCTTTCTTATTTCTTTCGTTCATCCTCCATAGAAAAGGGAGGATCCTCTGACCAGACGAGTGTCGTGTCTGGTAGGCAACTGCCCGATGATTGATGTTGGGACCTTGTATGCACCGTGTTCTTCACGTTATCCATAATCTTTGGCAAACACTTCTATAGCTTTGACAAATCAAATCTAACAAAGGGAGCAGTACTTAAATAGGTTTCGTTACAAAGATATTTGTAATTTTATTTATGAAATTTAATTTAGCTATGCAGTAAGAAAGGGTCTTAATTAAGCCTATGTGACTTAGTGCAATTAAAATAGTAAATCTATCAAATGTTTCGGATAAAGAGATAAAGAGGCATGCACATCGGGTGATTTACGTCAAGGTATTTAGTTTCTAGGAAAATTAACAAAAAATAAGAATCCATTAATGTGTCCATAATGAAAAATGCTTATTTCCATGGTCTGAACATCTGGTCGAAGTTTATGTATATCGTCCGGAACACGGTGTATATGCTAGTTGCGCGGTAAACTCTGATTGCGCGATGCAGGATTTTGTGTGACGTCAGTGTCGCGCGTAGCTCGCATGTGGCGATGTAGATTACACACCACACCACCACAGACCTAAGGATTAAGTGATCACCGCCGGTTATTGATTCTTGATTGGTATTCTAAAGGTTGGGTGCAATTTCTAAAGGTACTTTCTCGATAAATTGTTTTTCAAAAGATTCATTCGTTTATGAGCTCTTAGGGCTGATTTTACCAAAGTCGTGGATTAAAATTGAAGTCTGACAGTTCGAGTATGAAAAAACTGTCAAAAGTTCATAATTTATGCTCAGGATAAGACTTATTCTGGGTATGAAAGTTTGGAGGAATTTGCTCTTGGAAAAGTATCAGTTTAAAGCCCAAAGCGGAGTACAATCACAATGAAAAGTAATTCAAAGGACCATACAAAAAATCGTCCCCACCCACCAATAGATTTCAAACATTTTTCAGTTAATACATCTTGACTGCCTGATGATTTTCTACTATGACGACATCAGCCGTAGGAATGGGGTTTTCATGCAGAACATCGTATTTGAATATTTTATTTTTTTGTACTTTTTCAGGGTTTTTTTTATTAAATACTATGTTATTTTTTATATATGATCTAATTAAGTGACGATGATTATAATATTATTTGCTTTGGGAACCTACCATATAAAACTTGCCAAATCTTCATCATATCAGCCGCACGACACCCACTGCTGGGTATAGGCCTCCCCTAAGGATCTCCACGACGATCGGTCCTGCGCTGCCCGCATCCACTGGCTTCCCGCGACCTTCACCAGATCGTCGGTCCACCTTGTCGGGGGCCTACCCACTGAGCGTCGTCCGGTGCGCGGTCGCCATTCCAGAACCTTTCCGCCCCAACGGCCATCGGCCAAATCCTACTGCCAAATCTACTGTGCTGAAAATTTTGCGGAAAGGACTTTACTACATATAATTATTCAGAGATAATCAATTAGATGATTTGTCTAGGTACAACATGACACCGGATAATGCCTGGTTGATCAGAGCACGCTTATTTTAACTTTTAATAAACCGTGTTTTAACAGATAGACATGCCATTACACAGTGGTACTGCACATGTTTAACAGGGCCCCTACAATTGGAAGTTGCGCTCGTATATAATCTCAATATTCTCAATTGATAGAGAAAGGGCGTCACATAGAATTTAATCTGCCAACACAATTTTTGACTAGTATAGTAATAGACGAATAAATATTCAATTATAACACTACATAACAGTTCTGTTGTCATGAATATGTTGTAATTACTCATTATACGAGTACTATATTAAAGATATATATTCTCTATTATGCTGTGAAGTTTTAGTTACTCCAAAGCATTACATGTTTTTGAACTTTCGCAGTCATTATCATAATACATAAGACATTAATATCGGGTTTACTTAACAAGACTCTTATCCCGGTCCGGTCCGGGATACATAAAATGATCCGCCAGAGCAGCAGCGACACACTACTTTGAAGAAAAGATTACTAAAGGTTTTCCAGGAGAGTTCAGAAGCGCAGTTCCATAAACTCGTAAAGGAGATGGACCTAGGACAACAGAGGCCATCACAATTACTGGCAAAAATGCGTGAGCTAGCCAAGAACACAGCTACGGCAGGAGATACCCTAAAAAATCTATGGATGTCAAGGTTACCGGGATGGGTGCGGGCTATACTCGCCAGCTGTAATGGCGAAGCCAGGTTGGACGAGCTCGCCGGAATGGCCGATAAAATCATGGATAACTTGCGCAGTGGGCAGATATCAGAGTCTCTACCGCCATCGGCCACAGGTTAACACCTGTTACACGTGCCTTTGTAGTTATAAGTGGCCATTCATAATATGTGATGTCAGTAGGCCAATTACAGGCGCTGATTTTTTGAGAACGCATAGATTAGTAGTAGATTTATACAACAAGAAGTTGATAGATCAAGTGACGCAATTATACGCAGTAGGGTCCATCATAAGTTACAGGGAGCCGACTATTAGTGCGGATAATCCTTACTGTGATTTATTGAGCCAATTTTCAGAGATAACGAGGCCCGTATCGTTTAAAGATACGCCCAACCATGCAGTTTACCATCACATCGAGACCACGGGTCCGCCAGTCCACGCGCGTGCAAGGCCCCTACCACCGGACAAATATAAACAGGTGAGAGATGAATTTCGTGTGATGCAGGAAATGGGTATATGTCAGCCATCGAGTAGTCAATGGGCGAGCCCTTTACATGTGGTTCCGAAAAAGGACGGACAAATCCGACCATGTGGCGATTACAGGCGATTAAATTCAATAACAAAACCAGACAGATACCCCGTGCCGAGGTTGCATGATTTCACGTATGCGTTGCCAGGGAAAGAAGTGTTCTTCAGGTTAGATATTAATAGAACCATTTCATTAAAGTAGCCCCAGAAGATGT
Organism: Apamea monoglypha; assembly: GCA_911387795.2. Taxonomy (NCBI): domain Eukaryota; kingdom Metazoa; phylum Arthropoda; class Insecta; order Lepidoptera; family Noctuidae; genus Apamea; species Apamea monoglypha. The sequence continues at coordinate 7,787,633 of OU426935.1, read as the reverse complement.
TGAAAAAACTGCCATTATAACACCTTTTGGGCTTTTTGAGTTCCCGCGCATGACATTCGAGTTAAGAAACGCCGCTCAGACTTTCCAAAGGTTCATGGACAATACCGTATTGCAAGGATTAGAAAATGTGACAGACGAAAAAGAAAAAGTTCTTTATTTTGCTACATCGATGACGTCATCATAGCGTCAGAAAGTGAGCTTTTTCATAGGGAACATTTAAAACAAATATTCGAGTGTTTGGCTAAAATAGGCATCACGATTAACAGTAAACGTCAATTCGGCAAAATAGAAATAGATTTTCTAGGATATAAAGTTTCATAAAACGGTATCAGTACCTTATCTGACAAGATAAAGGCTATCACAGACTATCCTAGACCGGAAAGTTTAAGAAGATTTCTAGGGATGGTAAATTTTTATAGGGCACACCTACCTACGGCAGCAGAATATCATTCACATTTGAATAAGTTTATACATAATTCAAAGAAAAAGGACACGTCAGTCATAAAGTGGGATAAGGACTCAGAAAGAGCATTCGCGCGGTATAAGGAGAGCGTACAAAGCGCCGTAACAGTCGCGCATCCGGCTACCGACGTACCACTGTCATTAACGACAGATGCATCCGATGCATGTATAGGTGCCGTTTTGCAACAAAGAATAAAAGGCATTTGGCAACCTTTAGGATATTTTTCAAAAAAAAATTACTGAAACACAACAGAAATATTCAACGTACGACAGAGAATTGCTCGCTATTTATATGTCTATTATGCATTTTAAGAATCTTGTTGAAGGACGAGAGTTAACGGTATTCACATATCATAAACCTCTGGTACATACAATAACAAAAAAAAACATGCAGAAAAAGAAACATCGAGACGTATAAGACAGTTAATATACAGTCTGGCCATAAATACTGTTACACTTAAAAATAAGAAAGATATTACATTTGAATTTGGAATCTGTCATTTTTATACAATTGTTCATTGAGTTTTCTAATTTTGGCGCCAATACATTGTACAATATTTTGCGATGTTAAAATGGAGTGGGGTGTTAAAGAGAACCGAATCGCTGTGATTATATTACACAAAGTTGGTATGGAGCCAAATGCAATTTTTAAAACTCTCCATACCCTTGGTATTAGTCAAATGTTTGTGTACCGGGCTATTAATAGGTACAATGAGACCTCCTCTGTTTGTGACAGAAAAAGATCTGGCCGTCCACGTAGTGTTCGTACGAAAAAGGTCGTCAAAGCAGTAAGGGAAAGAATTCGAAGAAATCCTGTCCGAAAGCAAAAGATTTTATATCGGGAGATGAAGATAGCACCCAGAACCATGTCGCGTATTTTAAAAGATGACTTAGGACTTGCAGCCTATTAGAAACGCACTGGTCATTTTTTAACTGATAATTTAATAAAGAATAGGGTGGTAAAATCGAAACAACTACTGAAGCGGTACGCAAAGGGAGGTCACAGAAAAATTTTGTTTACGGATGAGAAAATCTTTACAATTGACCAACATTTTAACAAACAGAATGACCGTATTTATGCTCAAAGCTCTAAGGAAGCTTCCCAATTAGTCGACAGAGTGCAACGTGGGCATTATCCGACTTCAGTGATGGTTTGGTGGGGTGTTAGCTATGAAGGAGTGACTGAGCCATATTTTTGTGAAAAACGTATCAAAACATCGGCACAAGTGTATCAAGATACCATTCTTGAGAAGGTAGTTAAGCCCCTTAACAACACGATGTTCAATAACCAAGTATGGTTCTTCCAACAAGACTCGGCGCCGGGTCATAAAGCTTGGTCCACGCAGTCTTGGTTGGAAGTGAACGTTTCGGACTTCATCAGAGCTGAAGACTGGCCGTCGTCTAGTCCCGATCTTAATCCGCTGGATTATGATTTAAGGTCAGTTTTAGAGAGTACGGCTTGCTTTAAACGCCATGATAATTTGGAGTCCCTAAAACAATCCATACGATTGGCAGTGAAGAATTTTCCCATGGAAAGAGTGCGTGCTTCTATTGATAACTGGCCTCAACGTTTAAAGAACTGTATTGAAGTTAATGGAGACCACTTCGAATAAGCTTTTACATTTTAAATTGTTTTATATTTATGTATTAAACTAACACACTGTAAAAGTAATAAATATTATTTGCAGCAAAAAAAATTTTTTTCTTCGTGACAATATTTATGGCAAGACTAGGTATATAAGTGAATATACCAACAACATTCAACACTTAAGCGGTGGCTTTACTGCGAGCTAAGACTATAGTGTGCTATAGTCTTAACTCGTGATAAAGCATCCGCTACTGCGTTTTCGCACACATCCAAACATAATTGATTACGAGTAATTAGCGGCGAAACAGGGTAAGGATAATCATATTACCGATTTGTTAAATAGCAATGAAGCAACAAGAATACAGCTGAAACGCGTTAAGATACCTAACGTAAACAGAAGTATATATTGTGAAACATCAACAAGCAATATAAAACAACCATACAATTTATAAAACATAAATATACAAAATTTTTAAAAAGGGTGACACAATGGGCGGTCTTAATTTAGTATTTTAATTTAATAATTTTGATAAATGTAATTTTTTTAATATATTTAATTTTAATAATTTGATAAATGTAATTTTTTTAATGTATCTAATTCTAATAATTTTAATGAATGTTTGAAACTAATATGGATCTTTTAGACATCTGAAATAAATGATTTTATTTATTTTATTTATTTATTTAATATCAGACCATATGTACCAGAAAGCTTCAGAAAAGCAGTATTTGATTCAATACATAATATAAGCCATACAGGTACTAGGGTAACAGTAAAAATGGTAACTTCTAGATATTTTTGGCCTGGAATGAATAAAGATATTAGAACGTGGACAAAAAGTTGTTTAAAGTGCCAAAAAACTAAAGTGAATCGACATGTAGTTTCAGGTTTGGGCGCGTTTACACCGGGCAAGAGGTTTGAACACATTCATGTGGACATCGTAGGGGAGGCCGTACGATGTAGAGGTACAAACGACGCAGAGAGGTAACAAATATTGTGTTACTATTATTGATAGGTTCACAAACTGGCCAGAAGCAATAAATACTCATTGCAGACATAACAGCAGAAAAGGTGGCAAAAGCTGTTTACGAGAACTGGATTTGTAGGTTCGGATGCCCGTCTAGACTGACCGGTGATCAGGGCAGAGAATTCAAAAGCGAATTGTTTAATAACTTACTTAAATTGTTAGGCGTCGAGAGAATACGAACCACACCGTACCCTCAATAGATCGGTTAAAGCCCGCCTATATTTTAAAATAATCAGCTAAAGTAAATGATGAGGATCTAGACAGTAACATAAGTAGATACAATATTATACCAAAATTGGCTACTGGCGCACAGAACAACGTGAAAGAAAATAGCAACGAGCTGGTGACTCGCACCACACGTGGTGGACGGGTGGTTAAGCCTACTGTGCGGTTCAATTTATAATTGATCAGCAAGATAGGGTATACAAGTATATAAGTGCGACTAATATGGATTACATAACAATAAGATTTATATTCAATTCCTTCACATAGATAGTACTTGATTACTAGTGAATGGCCATCTTCATAAACATGGGCAAAGAACAATCGAAGAACGAGCAAGTTATAGTGGCACAGACGGGTTCGGACAACGCTGCTAGAACGGAAATGGAGAGAAAAATTGAAACGTACGGTATACTTGTGTTTGTACTGATCGCAAGTTGCAAGTGTATGTCTCTATGTGTTTCTGAAAAAGTGTGGCAGACACGTGCATGGGAGATTTGTTGAACATCTCGTGTCTCAACTCGAAGAAGGTCGCGTTGGGGCGGGTAAGCAGGCAACTGCACAGACTACGCCAGTCGCAACAATAGTAACGCCAACTATGTATTAGTTATATAGTTATGTGTAATTAGATAGTAAGAATAAATTAAGTTGATTTTATCATGTAAAACGTTACTGGAACTACGAAAGAACAACTATGTATAATAATTCACCACATAACAATGTAAACCTATAACTAGAAAAGTACTAAGTTTAATGGCTTTGTTTTTGGTTTAATTTTTGTTGGGGTTGGGCGCTGATAACCGAAATACAGGCACTGCCTAGTTCGGTTACAGATGTTAGTTTATTCTGTTAGTACATATTATTGCCAAATTGTGTGTAACTTAGTGCTAAGATTTTTTGGAGACAATAAATTATTATTATATATTATATTATTATATATTATATCCTTTATTTAAATGTAAACATTATTATTATTTTATTTATATTATTATTATATTAAAACTAGGTAGATCGACAAAACAATAACATTGTATCAAATACCTCACAGAAAATTTGTGTCAGTACATTCAGTAGCAACAGCGTGCATTGGTGAAACCTTATCGACATACTGGTAATGATAGGGTAACCATAATTTACGACTTTTATTGAATTGTATTTTATAAAAGTATTTTTTTAAAGAGGGGGAATATTGTAGGAGCGTTACGTTATTCCAAAGTGATGACACAGTAAAATGTATGTAAGCGACGGCTCGACGGTGGGGAGCCGTGCGCTAGCGAGGCATTATGGAACACGTGTTATAATATTGTCCTTTGTACTTAAAAAGTGTTGGTGTAATTCATGGACATTACAGTATACTTTTACGACTCAGAAGGCTTTCATTTATACCCGCTTGAGGCGATACGGGAGCTCTAAATACTGAAAAAATATTTATTATATTTGAAATGATTGGTTTTCAGTGCAATTTCAAAACCCCAAGTTACGTTATACATTGATGTATCGTTTAACCAAATCAATGAACACATTGGCAATCTTCGAATGTTTAGTTCTAGGTCGTGGCGGTTTCTATAACAAGTGAATAAAGTTCTCAACACTAGTAAGTAAACGACATATATATACGATGTGAATCAAGAATTAAATTAGATAAATTTTTACGCGCGTGTGTCTGCCCTCACTTCATTCACCCGAGCATGTCCACCGCGGCAACATGATACTCGTCATAGTTTCTTATTTGATTCAGCTACTATTCATATTCTATCTTTTTCTTTTTATAATTTTGACTTTGGTAGCATCATACGTGAAATTAACAATTGAACCCGTACGAAGAGTGTGTACATCTACTGTGAGACTTGATGGAAAGATCGCGCTCGTGACGGGCGGGAACCAAGGCATCGGCCTGGAGACTGCCCGGGACCTCGCATCCAGAGGAGCGCACGTGATCATCGCCTGCCGGAACGCCGCAAAAGCAACAGAAGCTATCAACGATATAACAGCTACAACAGGAAACAAACAAGTTGAATATAAACCCTTAGATCTATCAAAATTCAGCAATGTGCGGAAATTCGCTGAAGACTTTAACAAATCATATGACCATCTCGATATTTTGGTGAACAACGCTGGCTGCAGTATCGGACCAGACCTTACTGAAGATGGAATTGATGTGGTGATGCAAGTGAACTACTTCGGGCCCTTCCTCCTCACAAACCTGCTGCGTGACAAACTGATCGCCTCCGCTCCCAGCAGGATCATTATAGTGTCGTCTTACCTACACAATTTCGCTTTCGCATTACGCCTTAACACCCTCCATCGACCTGGATTTACAGGATTTCTAGGGACGTTCGTGTCTTATGTAAATAGCAAATTATTTCATATTCTCTGGATGAAGGCATTAGTGAAAAGATTACCTGAAGGGGTGACTGTGAATACTTTACACCCTGGAGTGATTAAAACTGATATAATGAAATCGTTGCCGTTTTTTATGAGGTGGTTAATTCACTTGACGTGTGATGCTTTGTTATATAGAACAGCTAAAGAAGGTGCTCAGACGACGTTACATCTGTGCGTTGCTGAGGAAGTGGAGAATGTACGGGGAAAGTACTTCATGGAGTGTATGGAAGGAGAATACAGCAGGATGGCGAATGACGATGAGTTGGTGGAGCAAGTTTGGAACAAGAGTCTAAACGTGACGAATTCAAGTTAGATTGGACGAATCTTTGTGGACTATAAGGTGTTGTGTATTCTTGATGGGTCTACTGTTAATGCATTATCCGACTTCAGTGATGGTTTGGTGGGGTGTTAGCTATGAAGGAGTGATTGAGCCATATTTTTGTGAAAAGGGTATCAAAATATCGGCACAAGTGTATCAAGATACCGCTCTTGAGAAGGTAGTTAAGCCCCTTAACAACACGATGTTCATCCATCTTTTTCTCGTTCAGGTTAGCCAACCTAACTGTCAGTGTCTACCATCATTCAAGAACTAATTCGGTCATGCGTTCGGTATTGCCATTACTCCACACAAACCATCCCCAAGTTATTACTTGTCGTTCCTAAACGAACCAATAACTGTTATTCGACTTAGTTCCTATAAAGGAAGATAAATGGCGTTAATTTAAATTGAGGTTAGATACGCGATGTGTGCGTTGACGCTTCGACATATTAAATAATACGTTATATACAATGTGTAACTGAATTAATGCACATTATGAAAGTAGTTTGTTCAGAATCGTTTACTGAATCGATTTCTGTAATTTTTAATATAGGTAATATTTTATCCCAAAAATAATTAAAACTACGTAAATTACTGTCACACTTCCGCTGTACAGTCAAAACAAACCAAAATAGATGAAGTACCTACTGCGCTAGACCCCTAAACGAGTGCGACTGTTTGCATGCGTAGATTTGTAATGTGACCACAATTTTCTCCCACAATCAGTGTAACTAATTTATGAGAAAAACAATGTTTATTACATAATAATAAAAAATCAGTGTATGTATTATGATTATAACATAACATTCTAATTGGGGTGTCTGGTGGTGTGCGTTAATTCCGGGACAAGTTGTATAGCTTACAATTTTTTTTAAAATATCGCAAATTTCTCTTAAATATACGTCATCGTCATCATCACCTTATGTATTATAATAGTTTTTTTTACATTGTATTTTAATAAATTTTCCAAAATAAAATAACCATAGGCTGGAGAACAATACTTTTGTAAAGCCTAAGAAACGCTGGCGGACGACTTGGACTCGTTTCTAACCGATTGGACGGAGAAAGCACAGCACAAAGAAAAGTGGAAAAGTATAGGGAAGACTTTTGCCCAGCAGTGGGACTTTATTTATTTATTACAGCATGGAAGACTTACCGCTTAAAAAAAACAAAGAAAAAAAGGAAACAATAGTCGACAGATAGCCAATTACAAGTCTTCGCGTTTAGACTTTTAATAAAATTTGTGTTGTGAACATACACGCAGTAACATACTACTATATACTATATTTAATAGTTAAAACTATTCTTTGACGGCACGGTTGGCGCAGTGGTTAAGCGATTGACTGCTGCGCTGCGTGTCGCGGGTTCGATTCCCGCACGGAACAAATATTTGTATGACCTACATGTATTTGTTCCGAGTCTGGGTGTTTTTCTATCTATAATATGTATGTATTTACAAAAAAAAAAAATTGTATATAAGTAGTTTATCAGCCATCTTGTTACCATAACACAAGCATTAGGTTGCTTAGCTTGGGAGAAATGGTGCTGTGTGAAATGTCCAGGGATTTATTTATTTATTATTTATTTATTCAAATAACCATTTCTGTTCGCAAATGAAAAGTTAGAGAAAAAAATAAGAAAAAATACAATAACTAAAATATAGGTTAAATGAAAAAAAAAAGTTACGAAAAATGCAGGTTTCTTGTACGAGTATAATGTCCCTTTTATTTTTTAACTGTTTTTGTTTTGTTATTACTCGTATATTGATTTAAATAACACAAAGGGCTGGAGTAGTTGGGTTCCGGGGATTGGCTCTTAAAAGAGCTTTCATCGTGGTGAAAGGATTAGTCACCTAGACTTTGCGTTACTGAGTGGTAGTGGTGTCCAGGGTGCGCCGGACGTCCGAGGGACTGGGTACCGATTTCTATCATCACTCGGGGAAGCCCCTTTCTTGTTTTATTACTATAGCAGCCATAGTAGTATTCACTCTATGAATTCTCTGTCATTGTGAAATTGCATGTTGAAAATAATCATAAAAAGCATCATCACATCTCTTTAAGTTCATATTACTCCATTAAATCATTATATGAAACTGCATCGATTAGCATTCATACTCGTAAAAATAAAATGTAAGAATTACGTTTTTCTTGCTGACTGTACCATTTTTCCAAAATCTGTAAATGCCGTTAGCAATTAAGTACTCAAGAAGTTAAGGACAGTCTCTTACGAACGTTTTTCTGTAGCTACAACGGTTAAAAAAGGTCAAGTCAGTATTATTTATTTGATTCATTAATTTGCTTCTACTACATTACATTATTACATAAAATATATTTAGGTACTGAACTATATTATAATTTTGAAACATTAACATAATTATTAAAAATGTTATTAATAATGTTTTTTGACTTGCTATCAAAAAACTATATTATTATGTAAAATGGTAACCTAACCTTTTCTTACAATGCTGTGGGTAACACCCACAGCATTGTAAGAAAAACATTTGCGCATCTACTACTTACTAGTTTATTTACGAGTATCTACCGTTCTTCATAAGTTCGTGTATCAAGTATTATGATTAACGTGTATTTCTCATAATAAGTGAATTGTATTCTTTTTGAGAAATAAATGTCTTAAAGCCACTGCCTTGTCAATTTCCACCCTGTATTACTCTGATCGGACAAGGAATCAAGACAAAGGCACTTGGTATTCTTGTAGATACTAAATCTGTATCATTTATTCCTAGTGGAGCGGGTACCAGCTTCCATACATTTCGTGGCATCATTGTTTGACTTTCGCGGCCTACCTGAGTGTATTCCGTCAAGTTTTTTCCCTACGTGGGTAGGCTTGACATATATACGTAATTTTAGCTCTCTTATTTAATATTTATTTTAAAATAGTTTATTGTTTCTTCTTCAGTATATTTATGTGCTAATTAACTAGTAAACCCACCTTCGCTTGGAATTTCCTTTCACTTTTACTATTTACAACCACAACACTATCACTCTAACGAACCATGGACAGCAAGCTTGTGCACAGTATGGGAGAACTGGAGAAGCTGTTTAGCTCTCGCATGCGTGAGTACGAAGATAAGCTGGTGAAAGCTACAGCTGGAACTAGCCCTGAACACCCGGATATTGCTGCACTTTCCCTTGACTTCTCAGAGTTTAAGTCCTTCATTTGCAAAACGCTTGCTCACTTTAAAACTCAGATTGAGCTTATATCTTTGACTCTGGACAGACATGAGACTGCAATGCGTAGAAAGGTCCTGCTATTTCACGGTATTCCTGAGAAGCCAAATGAAAAGCTGTGTGATATAATTCTCCTTATGTTGTCTACTCAACTATTGATAGATGACATTAAGTTGGATCACTTGGATGTATGCCACAGACTGGGAGCCCCCCAGGGCAAAACAAGACCTGTGTTGGTGCGATTCAAGGACATGGAGTATCGTCGGTTGGTCTGGGACAGTAAAACTGCACTCAAGGGCAGCGGCATCACTATTTCTGAGTTCCTGACCAAGTCAAGACACCAGGTTTTTGTTGCGGCCCGCAAGCATTTTAGCATCAATAGCTGCTGGTCTGCTGAAGGCAAGGTTATTGTCTTAACGCCTGACAAGACGCGCCGGAAGGTAGCATCCATGGGTGAGCTTGATAATCTTATCACGTTATTCCCCGCTCCGGTTAGTGCTGTCGCACCCAATGATCCCGTGCCGGCCGCGTCTACCTCGCCAGCAGTGGCTCCTACATCGCCTCTAACCGCAATCACCAAAAAAAAGGTAGTCAGGAAGGCTCGTCGCTGAGTTGGCTGTTTTAGACGTCCCCCCTGGCATGTTTTTCGTCACCGTTTTGTAATACATTCGTGTAATGTCGGTATACTTTAAATTTATATTCTCTTCTTGCAATTCTACCCAAAGCATATACTTTTAGTTAATTTTTTCTCACAACGTTAAGTCCGCCGGTAGATGTTTTTATTTTTCTGATGTATTGAATTGTACTTTGTAGTGACGTCTATCAAGTGTCAGTGTCATGTGTTGACGTTACGTTTCGTTACACCTTGCGTTTGTTATGGTTTGTTTGCGAATGTTGTGGCCGGCGTTATCATTAGTTAACTTTTATTGATTTTAATTATTCTAATTTTTTTTTTTTTTAATGTTAACATAATTCATGCCTTAAGTATAATTTTTTTTTTTTTTCACTTTTTTACGTACCCAGTTTATAAATGTTGTGTTAAAATCTCTACCAACACCAGCGAATTGGTAGGTGTTTTATTGGTTATTATTGTTATTTTGCTTGTATGCACAGAAGCAATTTTATTATTGTTAGTTCTTTTATTTTTGTTTTGCTTTTATTTTTTTATACATTTATTATTATTATTTTATTTTATTGCCAACTATGATCGGTGTCGACCTTGGTGATGACTTTTTCTCTTGTTCATCCTCTTCAAGCAGTTTCCTTAGTGCGGCGAGTGGTTCTTCTTCTCCCCTTACCCTCAGCGATCAGATTTCCTCTTTGATGTCCCACCTTCCCAACAATCTCAACATAGCCCACATCAATTCCCAGAGTGTTCCTGCTCATTATTCAGATCTTCTGGCTTCCTTTAACAGTGCACATATAGATGCTTTGCTCATCTCTGAGTCCTTCCTCAAACCCTCTCTCTTATCTGTTAATTTCGCCCTTCCTGGTTTTGTCCTTATTCGTAATGATAGAACTGGGAAGGGTGGTGGTGGTGTTGCCATTTACTTGCGTGCTGATATTCCCTTCAAGATTGTCAGCACTTCACCATCTTCGTACTCGGGGTCAGCGGAGCATCTATTTCTTGAAATTTCCTTGCATCACGCTAAAATGCTTCTCGGAGTCGTTTACAGCCCAAACCTCAGTATCGATTACTTTGACTCTTTTGACTCGCTTTTGGATGATTTCTGTCCCTCTTATGACCATGTAGTCTTGATGGGCGATTTTAACACTTGCCTTCTTAAAAACGACTGTCGTACTCACAAACTTCAATCTCTCTTATCTTCTTATAATCTTAGTATTCTGCCTTTGTCTGCTACTCATCATTCTCCTAATTGCACCCCTTCTCTGTTGGACCTGATGATTGTTTCTAACTGTAACAATGTATCTGTCCATGGACAGCTCACTGCTTGTTTTTCTTACCACGACCTCATCTTTATGTCCTATAGGATTCGCCCTCCCAAGCGAAAGCCACAATATATGTTCCTTCGGAACTACAAGGGCATAAGCCAGGAGGCATTGATGGGTGATGCTGAGAGTATCGACTGGACGGACGTCTTGGAGAGCTCTTGTATCGATGATATGGTTCACAATTTTAACTGCACTTTACTCAGCTTATTTGACCGACATGCCCCCATCCGTCGAGTCAAGGTAAAATATGTTCCGGCTCCTTGGCTTACTCCTGCCATTAAGGATGCGATGGCAAGTAGGGACAGAGCCAAAAGAAGGTTGAAACGCAGTCCTTCTGAGCGCAACTTGAATGCGTATAAGGTGCTGCGTAATCGCTGCGGGCGTATGTGTAGAGATGCAAAGAGACGCTATTTCCATAATTCTCTTGATAATCGTAACTCGTCAGAAGTCTGGAAGTTTCTTAAAACTGTCGGCATTGGCAAGTCTCCTGTCGTTTCCAGTAATGACATTGACGTGTGTGCTCTTAACAAACATTTCTCACACCCCCCTGTCACTTTTGATGCGCACGTCAGGTCAGCCACGTTAAATAAACTTTCTGGTCTGCCTTTGCCGCAGTGTTCCACTTTCGATTTAAATATAGTGAGTGAAAGTGAGGTCAAAAAATCTATTTGTGCTATCTCCTCTACTGCAGTTGGTAGTGATAACATTTGTTCAAGAATGATTTCTCCTATCCTCCCTACACTACTTCCTGTCTTGACCCACATTTTTAATTTCTCCTTGTTCTCTTGTACTGTTCCTGAGGCCTGGAAGCAAGCTCATATCATCCCCTTACCCAAAATTCCTAAGCCGGTCTCACCCACCGATTTCCGTCCCATTTCTATCCTCCCATTTCTCTCTAAAGTTCTTGAGCATATTGTTCATCAACAACTTTCTGCCTTTCTATCTGCGAATGATCTCCTTAGTCCTTTTCAGTCTGGTTTTCGACCTGGTCATAGCACAGTAACGGCTCTTTTGAAGGTTACTGATGACATCCGCTGGGCAATGGACCACAAATCTCTCACTTTACTCGTACTTCTCGACTTCAGTAGTGCCTTTAATTCTGTCGATTTCGACATCCTTCTAGGGGTCCTTAAATCACTAAATTTCTCCTCTTCCTCTATTGGTTGGTTTAACTCCTATCTTAATGGCCGCTCACAGCGGGTTCGTCTTGACGAGTCGTCTTCTGATTGGTGCTCACTTATCGCAGGTGTGCCTCAGGGTGGCGTTCTCTCTCCTCTTCTCTTTTCTATTTTTATTAACTCTGTCACCAGAGTCATCTCTTCTTACTTCCATCTCTATGCCGACGACCTGCAACTTTACAATAATTTCCTAAGGGAAGATGCGGAGGCCGCTGTTTCAGCCATGAACAGTGACCTGGATTTGATCAGCGAGTGGTCGCGGTCTTTTGGACTGCAAATCAACCCTAGGAAATCTCAGGCCATTATTATCGGCAGCAGGTATATGCGGAATAGGCTCGATGTAGCGTCGCTGTCTCCACTCTGTCTGAATGGAGTTCAGATTGAATACGCACAAACAGTAAAAAACCTGGGGGTGACCATGGACTCCTATCTGTCGTGGACTGCTCATGTTGCTCAAGTCAGTCGCAAAGTGCACTATACGTTCCATTCTTTGAAATGTCTCCAGGGCTTCTTGCCCTTGAACACCAAAATCTCTCTTGCTCAAACCCTCATTCAGCCCATTATTGACTACGCCGATGCCTGTTATTTGGATGCCACCGAGGAGCTTTTAAATAAACTTGAGCGTTTGCAAAATATCTGTATTCGTTTTGTTTTTAACCTTAAAAAGTATGATCACGTCTCCAACTTTCGCAAGATACTCAAGTGGCTCCCCATTCGACTTCGCAGGAACTCGCGGATTTTGTGTCTGTTATTTAATCTCTTTCACAATCCTAAAACACCATCCTATCTGCGGGAGCGCTTTAACTACGCCCGCCTTTCAGATGCACCTTGCAGGTCGCATCTTAAAAACCTTCTCAAGTCCCCTCCCCACTCCACCGACTTCTACTCCTACTCCTTTACAGTGCACGCGGTGCGGTTGTGGAATTCACTACCGCCTGACATTAGGGACTGCCAAACTGTTGCAGTTTTTAAAAGAAGAGTAAAAGAACACTATCTGTCCACTTCATCATAGTTGTGTATGTATTTTTTGTTTTATTTTATTTTGGTTATGATATAGTTATTATTATTCTTGTGATATTTATTTCAGTAGTATGTATGTATGTACGTTTATTTGTATGTATGTTAGTATATTCTAGCAATTTTTGTTTAGTTTTTTTAAGAGAAATGTTTTTGATTGTATGTATTATTTTTGTCTCCTTTACTATTTCACACGCTGTCTACATCTCTGTATCTATTGTCCTGTCTCGGGTGTGCTGGAAGAGATTTCTTTTGAAATAAGCATCACCTCTGTACCTATTTTTTTCTGTTCTGTTTTTCTTGTCTGTTTATATATGTGTGTACATAAATGGTAAATAAATAAAAAAATAAATAAGTTACAGTGACTAATCACGAATTTAAATGCGGTGGTTAATCAAATGAATGCCTGACTTCATTGTTAAATGAAAATCGAAATCGAAAGTCATTTATTCAAATAAGGCGCCTTCCTCACCGGATCGGCGCGTTTTCGTTTCTGTACCGAATCTGTGTGTATCTGTGTGTGTTTTTTTACCAAAAACAACTTCTTGACTGGCTCAGTTTTCTACGGTTTTTGACATTTGTTATGGGTTCTGCGAGGTGGGGCGGGAGTCACGGGACGGGTGAGTCGAATGGTTCGGTAGTACTCGGTACAGAGACGTGTGTATGCGCTCGGTAAAGAATCTGTACCGAAACTACTCAGTGAGGAAGCTCTCATTTAAGTACATGGAGTCGGTAAAGAATCTGTACAGATTCGGTACAGAAACGAAAAGGCGCCGATCCGGTGAGGAAGGCGCCTAGCCTGGGAATCAGCACTTTTCGAACGTCAAAAGGTTTACCCGCACTCATCCCTGTCGTGACAAGCTGCGGGCCCAAAAAATGTGCTATTTAGGGTCTCTCCGTCTCGGGTCGTCATAAACCCGAAAGTCTGACAACCAGTCTTACTAAGGGGTATCGTATTACCCAGAAGCTGGGAAAGTCAGATAGGCAATCGCTCCATGTTAAAATACTGGTACTCTGCTGCATCCGGTCAGATCAGAAGCCGACCCCAAAGAAAAAGTCTAGGTAGATGAGGATGACTTTATGTCAACCCATAAAGTAAGAGAATTATAAGATAACGGCTGACTGCGACGAATTGACGAATACCAACTCCGTTTTATTGAAGACTAGCTGCGCCCCGCGGTTTCACCCGCATAAGTTTCGATCCCGTGGGAATATCGGGATAAAAAGTATGCTAATCCTGGTTATAAACCAACTGTGTGCCAAATTTCATCCAAATCCGTTCAGTAGTTTTTGCGTGAAAGAGTAACAAACATCCATCCATCCATACAAAGTTTCACGTTTATAATATTAGTAGGATAGTAGGACGAGTGAAATAAATATTTAAAACCAAATATGTAAAACGACCCTAATGCGTGAAGCGGCATATGAATATTAAAATATACATATAAAGACAAGTTAAAAACCAAACAAGCTAGGTATTTGACCCCGACGCGTCCATAAATAATTCAATCAGTCAGTATCAGGTGCAGTCACCAGTCAACAGTGTCAATTTCAACATGTTACTCACGATCGTTTACTACCTGCTGATCACACCTATCATTTTATTTTTTACAATATTTGTGATGATGTTTTTGATAGCACTATATTTAAAAATAAAACTAGAACTAGTCACCGGAGTGTGTAAATCTAATGCGAGACTTGATGGAAAGATCGCGCTCGTGACGGGTGGGAACCAAGGCATCGGCCTGGAGACTGCCCGGGACCTCGCGTCCAGAGGAGCGCACGTGATCATCGCCTGCCGAGACGCCGCAAAAGCAGCAGAAGCTATCAACGACATTGCATGTACAACAGGAAACAAACAAGTTGAATTCAAACCTTTAGATCTATCAAAATTCAGCAATGTACGGAAATTCGCTGAAGACTTCAACAAATCCTATGGTCGTCTCGATATTTTGGTGAACAACGCTGGCTGCGCCGGCCTCATGCCGAAGCTTACTGAAGATGGAAATGATGTGGTGATGCAAGTGAACTACTTCGGGCCCTTCCTCCTCACAAACCTGTTGCGTGACAAACTGATCGCCTCCGCTCCCAGCAGGATCATTATAGTGTCATCCGTGGCCCACGTTTGGGCAAAATTACGCGTTGACGACTTGCACCAATCAGTCGGAGAGGGACCGTGGGAAATGTTCATAACTTATGCAAATAGTAAATTATGTGATCTTCTTTGGACAAAGGCCTTAGCAAAGAGATTACCTGAAGGAGTGACCGTCAATTGTTTACACCCAGGATGCATTAAGACTGATATATTTAAAAGGATGCCTACTGCTGTAAAAAAGCTCTTACATTTTTTCTTCGATATACTTTTTAGAGGACCTAAAGGGGGAGCTCAGACGACGATACATCTGTGTGTTTCTGAGGATCTGGAGAATGTTCGGGGGAGGTACTTCATGGAGTGTAAGGAAGGACAATATAGCAAGAAGGCGGATGACGATGTGTTGGTGGAGCAAGTGTGGAACAAGAGTTTAAAGCTGACGAGTACAAGTTATTAATGTTAACATATTCTAGTTTATAACAACCTCAAGACGTTACGATCGCGTGCTTTAACTTATGTGTGTCGATGGTCGTCCAGCTCGTGTCAGGTGTCAGTCCGGTGTTACAAATAACGAAAAACTCTTAGTGCTCAGAGACTGTCAACGGCAGAGCCAACTGCAGCCGTCGACGAGTTTCGACGACTGCCGTCAACGCGTGTTGCCCCTGCCTTTGACGCGTGTCGCTCGTGTGTATGCATACTTAGCAGTTGTGCGTTGCCAGTGTAGTGTTCATAAGTTCCTCTAACGTGCAGTCATTAGGGCATGCATGACATCCGTCTTTTGTGGAACGCTGTACATTTGCAGTCCAGAAGGCCTAGACAAGAGGCAATCGCTTTCAAAGCGCTTCGCATTACTACAGCGACTTTCAACAGGATTGACATATTGGATCTGGCCTTTGGTTGAACTTAAGTGAATGTTAATGACATAAATGGTGCATGCCTATTATGTATGTGTACCCGTATTTGAAAAATAAATGTCTATTCTATTCAAATTCGTATATTTAATGTTGTATTAATTAGCACATTTTTCAATCAACTCGACTCAAATACGAGAGTCCGTCGCACGAAAGAAGTCCCGCGGCAATACATGGAAGTAAATAAAATTATAT
Source organism: Apamea monoglypha (assembly GCA_911387795.2). Taxonomy (NCBI): domain Eukaryota; kingdom Metazoa; phylum Arthropoda; class Insecta; order Lepidoptera; family Noctuidae; genus Apamea; species Apamea monoglypha. The sequence continues at coordinate 7,771,095 of OU426935.1, read as the reverse complement.
AGTAAGCAAAGCCATTGCCACTGTTTGTGTGTTACGCAATTACCCGGGCCTCCACGTGTGTAAGCAAAAACTCGTAAAAAGTTCCAAAAGTGTACAAAAGTTCCAAAACCTCAGAGGCCGTTATGTATGAATAACTTATGAAATTCCCAACTGATAGGCTCAAACAGCGAGACAGGCTCGAACATTGGCTGACTCTGGAGACAGAATGCTCCACTTTGCTCACAAATGACAGTGGCACCTTAGCTTAGGATGCTCCAATTTTCTAGTTCGCTTCGCTCGCTCTTGCATTATCTTTGTAAATAATTAGTAAACTGGTATTGGTTGGTTAAGTATCCATTGCAACCGATGGAAATTTGACCAATCCCAATCCAGAATGATCAAATTTTCGAGCTCGCTTCGCTCGCAATTGGGTCCGTCTCTCCGTCTAAGCCCAAGTTCACACCGACGATTTTTTAACATGACGATTTTCTTTGGCCGTGCCACGGAAGCACGTTAAGCCGTTGGTCCCGGCTGTCATTCGTTGATTTGACAGTCGTTACGGGTAGCCAGGAGCCCGAAAGTCTGACAACCAGTCTTACCATGGGGTATCGTATTAACCAGTAACTGGGTTGTGGAGGTCAGATAGGCAGTCGCTCCATGGGAAAAGACTAGGCAGGTGATTGTGGACATTGGTCGATAGAAGTCGACCAGAGTCCGAGTCGATATGTGGGGTGCTGGAGATTTCTGCAAAGCAAGCCATAGTGAAGAATTGCCAAACTCAAGTGGCAGTGAACAGTGCGCATTGCTTGCAAAACAGATGACCGATGGGCCGAAAGGTTCTGGAGTGGCGAACGCGTACCGGAAGGCGTAGAGTTGGAAGGCCTCCCACAAGGTGAACCGACGACCTTGTTAAAGCCGCAGGAACCCGTTGGATGCGAGAAGCACAGAACAGGTCGAAGTGGAGGTGCTTGGGGGAGGCCTATGTCCAGCAGTGGACGTCTTTCGGCTGAAATGATGATGATGATGCCATAGAAGAAATAAAGAAATAAATAAAATACGTTTATTTGCGGCAAACATGACGCATAAAAAAGAACATAAACACACAAAAAAAAAGTAACAAGTTGGGGGTAAACATGCGTCACATTCACGCAAAACGGCCATCGCTCAGCATAATGCTAAGACTATACGAGACAGAGCCCCAGCGCTGGATTTCAGCGGCAGCCATAGTGCCCGTATTCGGGGAACCGTTTTCATTAGTCGATAGGGAACGATTGCGTTGCGGTCACTGACCTATGATAAACAAGTACGCTGGGCTTCATACTATCGATGGCAAAACGAAGACATTTGATTTTCACCATTTTTGAGAAAATGAAGTATTAGCGCGGGCGAGCTATGCGATGCGACCGGCAAGAATCTCCACGTTACTCTTAATAATTGGCTTCTACATTATTTTCAAATTACAGTTTTACTATTATAGTATGGAAGGACAGGGGGTCTACTACGAAGTGCAAAGTGCGAATGATCGGATCGGACCGACACATGGCCGAACCGAATATTATTGAAAAATACGAAAAAACTTCGGATCGGCTCAGTTGGGTCGGGACCATAGTCAATATTCGAATGAGTGTAGGATCGGGACCGACCGAACCAAATAGTAACTTCGTAGCAGGAAACGGCCGAACATTCGGCCGATACCACTTCGGAGTAGACCCCCAGGCCTGTCAACAAATATCGGGTACTTCAAAAAAATTAAAATAGCGAACAAATCGAAACATCTATGACTCTACAAGGCACACATGTCCCACGTGTAACCTACTTTATGTTATTTTTGTGTACGGTACATCAAATAGGTATCCGAGTTCATTTCCATCAAATAATAAATAACGCTTACATCATCAACTCAGCCTATCGCAGTCCACAGCTGGACATAGGCCTCTCCCAGGCTGCGCCACAACACCCTGTCCTCCGCCTTCCGCATCCAGTCCGTCCCAGCAACTTTAAATAAATAAATAATAAATAAATCCCTGGACATTTCACACAGCACCATTTGTCCCAAGCTAAGCAACCTAATGCTTGTGTTATGGTAACAAGATGGCTGATAAACTACTTATATACAATTTTTTTTCTATATTTATACATATAATATTATGTATTATAAAAATAACGCTGTAGAGTTTTTTTTTCTTTGTTTAAACGCGCTAATCTCTGGAACTACAGGTCTAGATACAGGGCGTCCCACGGATATGCCACATGGAGGGAAAGTACCTTGTATATTGTAGATGGAACATTTTACTGAAAGAAAAATCCTTATGATGAAGCCTTTCGATCGGTATGATAAAGCTACAGGGTGATTATTTTTCTCATATAACGGGTTGGATTCCCGGTTCAACCATGTATTTATTTAAATATCTATGAATGCAGTTTAAATTGTTTTTTAAATTCAAATAATGTCTTCTTTCAGTAAAATGTTCCATCTACAATATTCAAGGTATTTTCCCTCCATGTGGCATATCCATGGGACGCCCTGTATAATAAAAAGTCGCATGGAGGGAGCAACGCTTTTTCGTTACGTGACGATTTCTCCAAGTTTACTCCTACCGCAAGCTCCGTTAAAGAACTTCTTTCCAAAAAATAGCTGTTAAATACATTTTGAGCGCACTAGTACGTAGGTATTGTGCACTTTTTTGAAACAGCAGATTTATTTTGAAAAACCTTCGAAAAATTTGACTCGTAATTTATAGCCTTCCTCAAGGATCAAAAATAAAATAAATATATACTTAACTACTTAATAATCAAACACAAAAAAAAAAATCAAATCCGACTGGTAGTTCGTAGAGATTAGCGCGTTCAAACAAACAAAGAAACTCTTGAGCTTTATTATTACTTTAATTAATATAATAAATGGTCATTTGCATGAGACAAGGTCATGTCAAAAAAAATTGCGAAATCTCCAAGTGTGGCCGTGGAGATTTCCCACGCGACGACACGATAAAGATCAAGACAGTATGTCTGAATCATAGAAGTTATATCTATGGTGGGAAACTAGGCCGTCTCAGGACGCGGCCACATCTTATCGACGCGGAATCTGCTGGAGCCGGGCAGCAGGAGATTTATGCCTATGCATTGAACGCAAAAAAGGCGTAGTTTGCCTTGTTTCGACAACATCCGTTAATTTTGTTAATTTAAACCAGGGTTCGCTGATACATATCAGTGAATATATATCACGATATAATTACATTTATTGATATTTATGTACATAGATCATCATCATCCTTTTTTTATCCCGGGGTGAAAATTCTCATGGATGTCCACCATCTTGAGGTGCAGAGTTCCCCGATGAGTTCCCACATTGTCGAGGCGGGGGGGCTCAGTAACCGTGGCTTGGACAACCACGGTGAATCTAAGAGGAACCCGAGGAGGGGCCGCTCGTCAGGGCTTTGCCAGTAAGCCGACGACGTAGCGGCCAACAAGTAGGTTGCGGTGCCGCTTGGGCGACATCGCAACTGAGGCGGGCCGTGGTGTGGTATGGGAGGCATCACGGCTGAGGGTTGGAGGCCGCGGCGGGGGAGGAGTGCTGGTATTGTGGTGCGCCGCTCTCCCTACCTTCCGCGGTCTTGACGGGGTCGCCACCGTCTGATGGCGGACGCGGTGGGGCCCCAGGGGAAGAGGAGTGTTGGTATGACGTCGGCCGCTCTCCCTATCCTCTGCGGCTGAAAATTGGCAGGCGGCGGGGCCAATGACCTGACCCGTCGCAGGGGGACCAAGGGTGCCCAGACACGGGGTCGTCTGGCGCCGTGTTCCCGCCGTAAGCGGTAGAGGAGGAAACCGTGGAGTTTTAGTGGGTTAGAGTCCCACATAACTGCACTATCTCCCCGTAGTAGTGCAGAATGCATGAGTATTTCTCCGCGATAAAAAAAAAAAGGCGGCGAGGTCTCTCAGACTCTTACTTACTAAAAACTACCCCGGCGTTCCATCTTACACCTACGCCGTTGGTCGCGGGAATGTACGATCCTTCCGCAACCCCCGACTGGTACCATCAACAATCTTCTCTTTTTCCGGGGTTGAAAATCCTCATGGATGTCCGCCGCCCTGGGGCGGGCGGCGGGGTCTGTCAAACTGTTACTGGCTAAAAACCACCCCGGTGTTCCATCTCACACCTACGCCGGGGGTCACGGGAACGCACGATCCTTCCGCAACCACTGACTGGTGCCGCGCCCGCCATCGCGGGCCTAATCGGGTCAGGGGGGGAGTGAGGTGTTTGACTCCCCCCGCAACGTCTAAGAGGGGCGCGCGTGGAACACGCGCCGCCACCTAGGGTCCTGATGTATGGGGGGTGACGGACGTCCCCGAGTCCGTCGCCCCTGGACCCATTTAGGGGGGCTGGAAGAGGGCATTGTCCGCCTAGCCTTTTCCCAAATATGTTGGGGCTTCCAGTCTAACCGGATGCAGCTGAATAAAAATGAAAATCGTTCACTTTGAAGAAAGTGTTAATTTTATTGTAATTTCTTTTTATCCTATTCCCAGGTTTAGGTCGGACAGGTGTCCTAATAGCCTGCTACCTGGTCTACTCGCTGCGCATCAGGGCCAACGATGCCATCCGGCTGGTCCGCAAGAAGAGGCCCAAGTCTGTGCAGACATCGGGACAGATCCTCTGCGTGCAGCAGTTCGAGCATTACATGCTGCCACAGACTATTGTCTTTAGTTCTAAGTAAGTAAGATAATTATAATTAAACCCATTAAAAATCAAAATAAAAAGTCATTTATTCAAATTAGAATAGAATAGAATACTCTTTATTGTACACCATACAAATTATAAAAAATAAGTATACAAAATTTTTACAAAGGGTGACACAATGGGCTGTCTTATCGCTAAGAGCGATCTTTCAAAAACAACCTTTGGATGGATTAAAAATTAGGCGGAGAATCAGCCCTTTTCGAACGTCAAAATTACATAAGACAGTCCCCCAAAACGCCCGCCCTTCACCACTTCCTGGTGCTTTCGCTGGGAAGAAGAAGTGGCGCAACAAACTCCCCAGCAGAACAACTGTCTGTTCAGTAAAAAAAAAAAAAAAAAATTTCAAAAACCCGATAGCAACTAAAAAGTTAACACAAACTTACTTTTCAAGCAGTCTGATGCAGTTAGCTGCATCAAGTCTGAGATTGAACTAAAACAACTGCCACTTTTTTATTTTCAACCTTTTAGTGTCTTATATTTTTGGAATCGTCTTTTCAAGCCTTTTATCTAGACATGATATGACATGGTCACAGGACAATTTTTATTTTTTTTTCAAAACTATCGACGTCAAGAATTCGCCATTTTGATTTTATAAAACAAAATGCAGCTACGTACATTTCATGAGATTAAAATACTGTAGTGGAATATGATGGCGGAAAAACAATTTTCCCTAACCAATCTCTAATTCTTTCAGAGAAACCATAAACTTGACGAAAGATAGGAAAACATCGGAGTTCACGTTAAAGCAGCACCTGTACCGACAACGAGCAACTCTGCATGGATTAGAAGAACGAGCTTTCAGAGAGTTGCCAAAGGTATGCCATCTAAGCCACCAGCGCTGGGGTTCGGCCTCGGATAGGATCTTAGCATTATGCTGAGCGATGGCCGTTTTGCGTGGATATTTTCCCCCAACTTGTATTTTTTTTTTTTGTTTTGTTCTTTCTCTGCGTCATGTTTACCGCAAAAAAAAACTATTTTCTATCTCTCTTTTACAAAAAAAGTCCTTTATTTGCAACAATGCAGCTCTTTGTCCTGGAGAAATTCAACTGCCTCGGTGCTCGGTCAAAAGAATTTACGAGTATTATCATACGCTTATTGCCGCGGCTTCGCTCCTCGTGGATGTCGGAAATTATCCCAAGGGAACGTGCTACAGGGACAAAAATTTGCCTTTGGCCTTTCCAAGGGTGCCGTCTATCTCTTGCCAAATTTTATCGAAGTCCGTTCAGTGGTTTGGGCGTGAAAAGGTAACATACAGACAAGGGTTACTTTCGAATTTATAATAAAGGGTTTTTCAATAGGGACGCTCGAACTTTGACAGCGTATAGCGGCCATCTTGGTAAAGCGATAGCTGTCAAATTGGGCGGGAATACAGATTTTGTCGTGATATTTTACCATGAAACGCTACACGCTTCAACAACGCATAGAAATTGTTAAAATTCATCATCAAAATCAGTGCTGTGTTCGCCTAACGTTCCGGGCATTGCGACCAATTTATGGCATTCATGGCCGTCCTACAGAGTCCACAATCCGTCGTTTAATGAATTAATTTGAGACAACTGGTCGGTGATCGATGAAGCAGTACCTGTACGTCAAAGAAACGCAAGATCGTTGGAGAATATTGTTGCCGTTCCGGATAGTGTACGAGAAAACCCCAGGTAGTCCATTCCGCGTCGTGCGCAAGAGCTGGGTCTTTCTGCGACATCAACTTGACTGATTTTGCGTCGAGACTTGGATTTTCATCCATACAAAGTTCAATTAACTCAAGAGCTAAAACCAAACAACCTCAGGCAGCGCCGTGTATTCGCTGATTGGTCTTTAGAGCATTTGGCGGCTTTTTTTTTTTTTTTTTTTGGGTGGGAAATCATCATATGACTTCTCCCGCTCTGGGCGGAGCAGGAGGGCGTGTCAGACTTTTACTGACTAAAACCCACCCGTGTTCCTTCAGTTGCCCATGCCAGGGACCACGGTATCTCTTTCGAACAACCCGCGGCCCTGGCAGGCATCGGCCCTAGCGGACCCCGTCAGTTTGTGCTGACATCTCTTTGAGGCGCGCGTGGAACACAACGCGCCGTCGACTCGGGCCTGGTCCTTGCCGGGCGGCGAGCTGCCCATTGCTCGCCGCCCGCAAGCCCGCGCCTACGGTGGCCGGGAGTCGGCTGGTGACTCCCGACGTCCAGGGCGTCTCCTGCGGCGACTAGGGGCGTGAGGGCGCAGAGATTGCCTCTCCCTCACGCGCTCCGCCTCCTCCTTTGCGAGCATTATTGCTTCGCAGAAGGAGGTGACGGCTTCCCACGCACTCTCGCTCCGTACCATGGCCTGGACCAGGGCCGGACGCGAGAGATCGCCGCCGCCGATCGCCGCCACGAGGACGCGGCGGTGCTCCGCCCAAGCTGGGCAGACCTCCACCGTATGTTCCACCGTGTCCTCCGGACGATCCACACAGTGGTGACACCCTGGCGTTTCCTCCCGCCTTATCCTGAACAGGAACCTTCCGAAACAACCGTGTCCGGTGAGGACCTGCGTCAGGCGGAAGGTGAGGGCGCCGTGGCGCCTCTCCAGCCACTCCTCAAAGAGGGGACTTATCGCCGCAATTGTGGCGTGCCCAGCACTGGGTTGCGACAATCGCACTCTCCATGTCGCCATGAGATCCCGCCGGAGCTCTGTCCGCTGTACCGTGATTTCTCGCGGCAGCGGAGTTACGCCCCGGCGTTTTGCCTCCTCTCGCCACTCCCATATGTGGGCGAGGGCTTTTGCCTCCAGATCCCATGGCGGCAATCCGGCAAGGAGGCTCGCCGCCTCAGCGGAGACCGTGCGGTATCCTCGGATCAGCCGGACGGCCATAACCCTTTGGGACGCGTTCAACCGGCGGACTGGTCGCCGCCTCAAGGAACGCGCCCACACCGGTGCCCCGTAAAGGGCCATGGACCGCACGACCCCCGCATATAGCCTCCGGCAGGAGGCGTTTGGACCCCCTAGATTGGGCAGGAGCCGCCTCAAGGCAGCCCCGGCCCGCTCCAGTCTGGGAGCCAAACGTCGGAAATGCTCCACGAAGTTCCACCGGCTGTCGAGGACGAGTCCCAGGTACTTCATCGTCGACTCGACGCCGATGTGAACCCCTCCTACCGTTATTTGGGAACCCGACGGTGGCGCGTCCCGAGGACCATGAAAACACATGGCCTCGGACTTGTGCAGGGCCACCTCGAGTCCTAATTGCCGGATCCTCTCAACGATTGTCGCAACCCCGCGTGTCGCTATTTCGGCCGCCGCCTGGTGCGACCTCCCCTGCGCTAGGACCAGCGTGTCGTCAGCGTAGCAAACCACGCTGACGCCGCTAGGGAGGTCGGCGCGCAGCACCCAGTCGTACCCGATATCCCACAGATGCGGCCCCAGGACCGATCCCTGTGGGACACCGCACGACATCTCTCGCCGGTTCCACTCTCCCCGGTGACCGGGGTAGATGACGGCTCTGTCCGTCAAATAGGCCTCGACAATGCGACAGAGGTAGGTCGGCATCCGGTGATACCGGAGTGCCTCCCTGATGCAACTCCAGGGCAGGGTATTGAAGGCATTGGCGATGTCTAGAGACACCGCCAAGACAACCCCACCCCGGGCCACGGCATCCCCCGTCGTGAGGGCTCGCACGCGCATGATGGCGTCCACCGTAGAGCGCCCCCTGCGGAAACCAAATTGGCTTTCCGCCAAATCCGGCCCCACCCGCACCAGCCGCTCGACAAGGCGGTCTGCAATGACTCTTTCAAAGAGCTTGCCCACCTCGTCGAGCAGCACGATGGGCCGGTAAGCGGACGGAGAGTCCGCAGGGCGCCCCGTTTTCCAACGTAGTGGGAACTGGCCCCTCTCCAAGCATGCGCTTAGTAGCCCCCTTAGTCGAGGCCCGAGAGCCTCCAAGGCCAGAACCCAGGCTTTTCCAGGTAAGCCGTCGGGTCCTGGGGCGGTATTTTTGGCATTCAGCCTACGTACCGCCACTCTCAGCTCTACCTCGGTCACCTCCGGAGCATCGTCGTCGTCGTCGGTGGTGTGGTCCGCATCTGGCACCGCAGGAGGCGGAGCCATGGGCGGGGGAGTATGTTCCCCTCGCAAAGGAAACAGAGCGCTCACCACGTCCTCCACGAGCTGGGGCCGGAGACTCTGCGTCAGCGGGGGAGCCCATGGGCGGAGTTTCTCCCGCACCATCTTGTATGGGCGTCCCCACGGGTCTCTGTTCAGAATCCCCAGCGACTCCTCGCGGGCCAAACCCTTGGCCCGCAGGATCTCTGCTCGGAGGGCGGTCTTCGCCGCTCTGTACTCCTCGTATAGCTCCGCCTGCATGGCTTCCGTATCCGGAGGGCGGATACGGAGCCTGCGGTGCCTGGTGTACCGACGTCGCGCAGCCACGCACGCCTCGCGCAGAGACGTCAGCTCCGGCGACCACCAGCACACCTGGCGCCGGGCGCGTCCGGGCTGGACCCGGGGCATTGCCACGTCGCATATTTCGGACATGGCCTCCCGGAACCACTCCGCCTCGTCGTTGATGTCAGCAGGCCTGTCCGGTGGTGACACCCAGGCCTGCACGATCGAGGCTTCCAGGAGGAGCTCCCGGTCCAGCTGCTTCAGCGCCCACCGCGGACCACCCGGGGCCTGTCGGACTGGCGCGCTCGAGGTCTGGGCGGAGACGTCGAACCGGATGTACCGGTGGTCGGAATAGGTCTCCACCTCCTCCATGACGCGCCAGTTGACGACATGCGGCGACAGAGCGGGGCTGGCGAACGAGATGTCCACCACTGACTCACCCCGCATCCGCACGCATGTTGGGACCGAACCCCGGTTTAGGACGACCAGGCCTGTCTCCAGAGCCCAGTCCTCCACCATCCTGCCCCGTGTGTCCGTATACCGGGAACCCCAAGCCGCGTTCTTAGCATTGAAGTCCCCGAGGACGAGTACGGGGAGGGAACGGAGCCCAACGACGACGACTCTCAGCTCCGCAAGGGAGTTGTGGAACTCGGCGAGAGTTCGGCTCGGGGAGAAGTATACCCCTACCACGACTATCTCCCCGAACCGTGCTGCCACGCACCCCCGTCCTCTCTTGACCGCCTCGAGGGACGGGGTACCGGCGGCGGCCGACGAAATAAGGATCACTGAGCCGCTCAGGTCCTCCACCCAGTCGTCCCTGGGCGGGACAAAGTACGGCTCAGCGACCACGGCGATGTTAATCGACCACTGCGCCATGCTCTGGAGCAACAGATCCTGAGCGGAGGCGCAGTGGTTGATGTTCGCCTGGAGGAGGCGTAATGGGGCCATTATTGGCACTCCATATCAGCCCCCTCTAGGGCCCCCTGTGAGGACCCAGCCGCGATGGATGCGGCGGCGACGGCGGTGGAGGCGGCAGCGGCGGCAGTGGTGGTGGCGGCTGCGGCGGTGACGGCGGTGGCGGAGGGCTTGACCCTGCCCCTCGCTTTGGCGGGTGGAGCGCAGGCCTTGCTCCCAACCCGGTGATCGGCCGGCTTGCCAGCTGCCGCACATATATAACAGTGCGGCATTGCGGCATTACATGAGCCGGCCTTGTGACCGGGCTGACCGCAGCGGAAGCAGGGACTGCTGCAGTCCACCTCCGAGATGCATTTAGCTCCGACGTGGTTGCCCACGTGGCAGCGGAAGCACCTCAGAGGTCTGGGTTCCAGGAGTTTCACCTGCGCGGAAACCCAGCCCACCAGGAGCCTTCGGCCCTCCCCGGCTATTTTTTGGGCCGCCGACACGGGGCAGCTCACCGTAATGGCTTGCATCCCCGTGAAGTCAGGACGAATGGTGCCCGCCCTCACTTGCTCGGCAGAGCACCCCCCAGTCCTGACGATGGCAGCCACCACCTCCTCCACCGTCGCAGAGTCGTCCAGACCCAGGATGCGCATATCAGCGCACTTAGTGGGTCTGGACACTCGGGCCTCGTCAGCATTTGGCGGCTGACCCTGCTTTCGGGAAAAAAAATCGTCTTTAGTGATGAGCCTCATTTCTGGTTGAGTGGCTTAAATTGCTGGATTTGGAGCGACGAAAATCCACGGGAGATTCATCAGGTGCCTTTGCACTACGAAAAAGTCACTGTTTGGTGTGGATTTTGGTCCGGCGGACTCATCGGCCTTTATTTCTTCGAAGATGCGCAAGGCGCCGCGCTCACTGTCAATGGCGACCGATATCGGACGACGATAACAATTTTTTTGTGGCCTAGGATAGATGGTATGGACCTCACAAACATGTGGTACCAACAGGACGGCGCCACTTGCCATACTGCACGGGAAACATTAAATTTATTGGATGAGAAGTTCGAGGGCTTCGTCATCTCGCGTGGTGGCGACATCAACTGGCCACCGAGATCGTGTGACTTAACACAGCTTGACTACTTTCTGTGGGGCTACGTGAAATCTCTAGTCTATGTAGACAAACCACAGACAATTGCCGGCCTGAAGGCCAACATAACTCGCGTTCTTCGTGATATTGAGCCCCATTTATGTGAAGATGTCGTCCAAAATTGGTCCTCCAGAATACACCACCTAAAGCGGAGTCGCGGCGGCCATTTGACTGAAATTATATTGCATAAATAATGTCATCGAATTTCCTTTAAAATAAAACCAAAATAGTGGCAATATCGCCATTCTCGCGCATCTCGCGTTCGTTATTGACGTTCGACTCGATCTTTTCCCTCGACAAAATCAAGCCGAGCTATTCTCGCCATGTCGATTCGAGCATTTCTCGCAGGAAAGACACGCGACATGCCTTTTTTTTTCTGGGTGGGAAATCATCATATGACTTCTCCCGCTCTGGGCGGAGCGGGAGGGCGTGTCAGACTTTTACTGACTAAAACCCACCCGTGTTCCTTCAGTTGCTTATGCCAGGGGCCACGGTATCTCTTTCGAACAAACCGCGGCCCTGGCAGGCATCGGCCCTAGCAGACCCCGTCAGTTCGTGCTAACATCTCTTTGAGGCGCGCGTGGAACACAACGCGCCGTCGACCCAGGCCTGGTCCTTGCCGGGCGGCGAGCTGCCCATTTCTCGCCGCCGCCGAAATAAGAAATAATTTAGTAAATAGTAAGCAGGTGCGGCAGTAGGTAGTTAGTAAATTGAAAACTTATCGGCCAAAATTGCACTCAGTTTGTAGGCACTACAAATTAGCATCCACAACCAAGTACGTTGTTGTGTACCAAACTATTGTGATCCATCTGTTTCCATTTTCACAAGATATGTACTTTTGGAACAGTCTATAGGCAGTTAAATTACACTTAGTCACAGTAGTATTTAGGCCACTATTACTGCAACCGACAAAACATTAGGACTCGGAATTAAGGAAGAGACACACCATACCATTTGTGTAAACTAAACCACCTGTCCTGGTTACACACTTCGATGCTCAAACAATGGAGCATCGCGCATTCGAGCATCGCTCTCTCGACGCAACCAAGTTTATGATTTAGCACGTTAGTTATCCTTCCGTGTTGCTATCGCTATGCTGTGGCATTGCTGTCGCATTGCTATCGCATTACCATCGCATAACTATCGCATTGTCATCGCATTGATATCGCTTTGCCATCGCATTACCATCGCATTGCTATCGCTTGGCAATCGCATATTTATTGCGGTGCCATTGCTATCGCATTACCATCGCATAACTATGATGATTTCCCACCCAGAAAAAAAAAGGCATGTCGCGTGTCTTTCCTGCGAGAAATGCTCGAATCGACATGGCGAGAATAGCTCGGCTTGATTTTGTCGAGGGAAAAGATCGAGTCGAACGTCAATAACGAACGCGAGATGCGCGAGAATGGTCTATAGGCAGTTAAAGTACACCAAGTCACAGTAGTTAATGATAAAGAAATAACTGTATTGCTCAGTTTTCCTATCTTTGCTTCTAAGTGAGGTACTGGGTACTGGAGTTTTGGTGAGGTGCTACTGGGTTACATTAAATTAGCTTGCAAAACCCGCACGTGATGTTTTTTTTTTTTGTTTTGTTAATAATGTTGTACTAGCAGCGCACCGCGGTTTCACCCGCATCAGTTTCGATACCGTGGGAATATCGGGATAAAAAGTATCCTATGTGTTAATCCTGGTTATCCTGGGTATCCTGGTGGTGGATCTGTGTGGTAAACGTCCAAATCCGTTTAGCAATTTTTGCATGAAAAAGTAACGAGTATCCATCCTCATAAACTTTCGCGTTTACTATATTATTAGTAGGATTACATATTATTTTATACAATACTTAGGATTTAAGTCTTGGAGTTGCTACGAATAATTTCCTAATACTAAGCCAAATCCAACAACATTGCTTGACCCGGGCATCTACCCCAGAACGCTCAAATATTGCACTTTTGAAGTTTCTACCACTATGGACCGACGAGGTACTAGTACTAGCAACCACTAGTTATTGTATAATATTGTATCACAGAAGCATCAGTTAGTCTAACAAGGTAGAAACAACGTTGAGTATCGAAAGTTTCTCCCACAACGGACTCTAAACACCCGTATTCACCTGTACAACCAGATCTCCCGTCTACTTTCATAACAAACAGTTCATTGGACTTCTACCAAAGAATGAAACCTTATAAAATTGAAACTCATGTGGTTTTCAAACTCAATATTTACAGGCACTTTTGAATTATCAAGGAGCCAGTTAGTCAGAAAAATATGAGGCTCATTCCAAAGCGTAGCAGGCACCTAGGCACCTATGGAGAACAACGGGCAAGAAACTCCTTATGATGACCTGCATTTCAATATTTTGTCCAAAACCAAAATGATTCGGAATGCTTTGAGGTCTTCTTACTGTGACAAATTTGAATGCTAATGATTTTTGCGATAGTCATTTTTTTGTCACTCTTTTATTTATAATATTTTAAAGAAGGCTTACATACTAACAAACCAACGACATAAAGAATGTAATATTAAAAAAATTGCTAATAACAAGCCTCCACTCATAGTTAACGCAAAAAGTCGATAAAAAGAAAGTACATACAAGTAATATACATAATTAGTTATGAGATCTACTTTAACGAAGTTAACTATCCATGACAAAAGACTGTGCCAAAAGCCGTCTTAAGGTCGATACACTAGTGCAAAACAAGTCGCACTAGCACTTCTTATTGAGAAAAAATCCGCCTATAATTAATCATTGCGAAATGTACATTTAATATTGGCCATTGACGTAATCCTAACAGATTCGTGCGTAATGACAGATTAGCAACGAGTCCAGGCAAATCAAATTAGTTAGTTTCATAGTTTCATAACCATATTGTTACAAAAAAATAGTTACATCATTAATGTTGAATGTGGATGTTCTATAGGGACACCCCTCTGCCCAGCTTTTCGGGGATTATAGGCATGGTGTTATGTAAAATTAAAAGAACATTAACACTTAGCCATTTAAAAAAAATGCCTTTATAATTAGAAAGAATGAAATGAAGTTTGGACTTAGTTTTTTTTTTATTAGCCGTTAATGTCCCACTGCTGGGCAAAGGCCTCCGTACTCTCTTTCTACCTCTCTCTTTCCAGAGCTGCCAAGGACCAATCTTAAACGTACTATTTCTTTGTCATAGATATACAGGTTGTTTTATTTCATTTCAAAGTTTGAGCGCTCTTACTGAAAAACCCTGTATTAGTATGGATAGAAAACAAAATGTTTACTTATTAATTACTTAGCTGGCGAAACTTCATGATAGGTATTGATATCTAAACAAGATTAATAAAAATGATTTGCTAAACTCATACTCAAGCAGCCATATACTAAAAACGTTAAAGCGAAAGCGTCAGCCCACGAAATTCAAAACTTCTTTCGTTTTTTTTTAATTTGCAGGTCAGTAATAGGTTATATGTTTTTTTTTTTTTTTTTTATTAGCCTATACTGTCCCACTGCTGGTTATATGTTAATAATCTAAATATGATTCGCGGCCAATTTTTATTTATAGAATTATAATCATAAAAATGGAAGATGTTTGAGTATGGAAGAAAAAGCCATGTTGTGCAGACCCCAAATAAATTGGGATATTAGGGTTATTTATTATGATTATCATCAATACATCTTTCTAAGTTTGTATTACCCTATTGAATGATTTCATGAAACCATCCGCCACCACCGCTACCCCGGAACATAAAGGGCGAAGGAAGGAACATGGGTGGGTTTTAGTCAGTAAGAGTCTGACACTCCCTTCTGCTCCATCCAGAGCGGGAGGGGTCATTTGATGATTTCCCACCAAAAAAAAAAAAAAAAAAAAAAGAGTTGTAGGTATTACTGTTTCTAATGATTATAATTCTGTAAAGACATAATTGTTCGATCGAGAATCATATTTCAATCAACATATTTTTTTTTTATATACCTACACAAAGTATTATATATTTTTATTTTTTGTGAATGTGGGGACTATGTGGGTCATTTTTTTTTTCTTTTCAGTTAGTAGTTTCAATCCTGATCTGGCAGTTTGAGTAGTGGCCTACACAAATGTCCTTTCTTCGGTATTTTTCGTCGAATCGTTGAGCTCCTCAAGTTCTGAGTTGAGCTACACGATTTTTGACAAATGCGTGCACTGACACACTCAATCTGTGTGGTTCTTTCCTCAAAAGACCATTTTAGACACCAATCTACATGGTCTTCACATGATCTGACCAAGATTATGTCTGGACTTTAAAAGAGACTGTGACCTCTGAGTTTGTTTCGGCCTTTCTTCTCAGAGTAGTCAAATAGGAAACGCCGAACTCAGCAGTTTAAAAAAAAAATATGATTGACGTGTAAAACTATTTATACAAACCTACTTACAGAAAATAAATCATTTAACATTATCATACAACCTGACACTAACCTGCAAATTACAAAAAACGTGAGAAAATGGCTCTGAAGGCCCGTGGCATAGTACCTACTGTCGCGCCTTTTTTTTCGAGTTGCTGACGTCAATGTTAACGGAATATATAATGTTTTTTGAACGTGCTTACATCTTGTTGCATAGATGTTTGATTACTTTAAACTTTCAGTGATTATTTCAAGCATGTAAGTGTGACTGTTTGTCACTTGCTCCTATTTAATAACGAAGTGTGTTATTCTAAATTTTTATTCTAACATTGTCCCACGACATGGGCTTTCTTAGAAACGCATTACATCTCAATTTTAGGTCTGACAGCTTGACACATCACCCTAATTAATAACAAAGTATCCTATTTCTTTAAAATAGTAAAACAACATTGAAACCCTTACAAACCCATTTCATTTATATTTTATGGGAAACAGCCACTTGTGGCGAGTCATCAGTAGAAATCGATACTTTACGTCACTTAAGATGCAATATTTTGTACGAATTCTAAGAACGTTGAGACCCTTTCATGCAACGGACAATACGAGCCACACATCTGTTGAGCATAAAATGGATCTGTAGGCGTGGAAAAGAACCCTTGAAAAAACCCTTGAAATCGTACAAACAAAAAAGGGAAAGGGGGCTGAGCTATGCGTGGTATTTTTGAGGAATTGTGAGGAGACTCATGTAAGAAGGCAAGGCACTCGGTGTCGAACCGCTATAGGCTTAGAACCGCTATAGGCTATAGACTTCCTAGTCCAGGCTAGTTAAAAGTTAGGAGATTTAGGGAATATCAGGAGGCCATGTCCGAGCGGGCTGTCGCGAAATAGCGAGTACGAGTTATTAAGTTAAATATACTTGGGTTGGAGCCCAGATTAGGCTAATCTAGTATTTAAAGTGGTGTGTGTGTTTGTTGGTGTGACTGGGTGAGTTCTCGATTATAATAATTATCCTAGGCTGATATTGGTATTAAAGTTCCTCTAACTAAACATACAGATACGTGTTGCTGGAGAGTTTATTACGCCCATTCTTCTCCCCAGCTAAACACTAGGGAGTAGTGAAGGGCGATGTAGCTGAGAAGCTATTAATCATGATTTATTCAGAAAATAAATCATCTAAATGGTTGTAATTAGTCATTAATTGCGTGAGGTTTGTTGTATACACATTTCCGGGAGAGGGGGTAGGCTTCACCAAGTATCCCAAACTGGTTTAGTAGTCGTTTTAAGAATGCTAGGGACCGTGTCTCGATAAAACCCACACCCGGCTGTTAGTAGGCCAATTACTGAATCGACACTATTTATCGAAACACGTTATTAGGATGCAATGCGTCCTTCTAAATGGGGAAGAGTAAAGAAATGTGAAGTGACGAAATTCCACTTCGGTGTGCACCAAGTACGATCGCAATGAATTTTGCTAGAGGCTGAGTCTACGGTGCGCTTGTGCTAGTATGTGTACCTTAGAAAAGGGATAGGTTGCCGTAAGGGTGTCTTTCATATTAATACGCGTCAAAAGCTATCCAAAACTTGACTTCCTCAATATCAGTTGGACTTCGCAGTACTCTGTCCTAGAGTTAAGTAAGACACTTATTTTGTTGCAAGGGAGCGTGTTCTGTTAGAATCGTATTAGTGTCCTCAGAGGTTCTATGCGATATGTCTAACAGAACACATACAATGAGGCATACGTTTTAAAACGGTCCCCAGTCTCACTGTAGTGGGTACATTGTAAACAGATAAATTAACGTAGTTATAAATTATTAATTTAAGCGCAAGCGTAACGATCCCGTTATTTACCCCGTCTAATCATCAAGACTATTGCAGATATCACTGACAACCTGCGAGCAACATTTATAATACTAAATCCTAATATATTATATACTTTTGCATACCCTCTTGTCTTCTTAGCTTCATATAATATTGATCATTGTAATACTTATGTTTCCTAACTGTGAATTCCCGTTATTAACTTCACCTTGTACCCCATCCTTGTCCCCAAGCTTTCTAAGTCGGTGCCCGTGCATAAATAATGCATAAAATGTCAGTGAATGCTCAACGGGATGAATCTAAATAAAAATGCAAGTTGTCCGACTCAAACCACGTCTAATTGAACACTAAATGTAAGATACAGACGCCAGCACATCAAGCTACTACAAATTTCTTTAATAGATTTTCAACTGTATCACTAAACAATCAAGGTTCAAGGTTGATTGGGAAAATTTGACAGTTTCGGGTAGCTTGACCTGCTGGCGTCTGCGTCTGTACATAAAATGCATAGAATAATGCAATGTGTCAGTGTCAATGCACCGCCAAATGGAGGTCGCGTCTAAAGTGCAAATACGTGAGCCTACTGGCTAACTAATTGCAATAAAAATATTTTAAAACCCATGTACGTGCACCGTACACAGGCATAGTAGGTATCTACGAACTTTCAATAGAACAAGAGTACAGCTTTACTGGTTTTGTTACCACTGATCTACATACAAAGAAAAACTCCTATTTCATAAACTCCTATTTCAAGTTATACCACCTGCGGTCTTTGACCTTGACCCAGTAGTTGCTTTTAGTATGGGTCATTCATTTTTGTTTGTCACTTAATCATACATATCATCATACCCGTCACTTCTATGAAGTTTCGCCAGATAATTTAATATTACCCTGTATATGTCTTAGTGAGTATACAGGAATAAGGGGCTCTCTCGTAGTCTTACTGAGCAGTGGTGGCCCAGTAGTAACGGCCGCGAGAGTTAAGAGTGAGGGTGTGGGTTCGAACCCAAGCAAGCACAAATAATTTCATCGCCACTGCTCTCAAAACGGTGAAGGAAAACATCGTGAGGAAATCGGCATGTCCGAGAACCAAAAATTCGAAGACATGTGACATACCAACCCGCACTGGGTCCGCTGTTTTCATAGTCTTTCATAATGTTGCAGCAATGCATTCAGCATTGGTGGCCCAGAGGTAACCAGCATGTCTTAGATCCAAAAATTCAAAGGCATGTGACATCTACCAACCCGCACTGGGCCCGCGTGGTAGATTATGGCCCACTCCCTCCTAATGATATAGGGGGGCTGTGTCCCAGAAGTGGAAACATTATAGGCTGATTATGCATACCTCTTAGAACTCTCATAGAAATAGGTCAGAAAAGATAACACGAGAATTACTATGGACACATAAAATGGCTCGATCGCAATACCATTCATTGTGACAGTTCACTCACGTTCATTGCGTTATTCACGTTGTTGATCAGAAAAAGTTTTCGAACCTAAGCAGTATCATTCAAAACGCGGATTGTGATTGAAAGTGTGCTACGAAATTACCCCGCTGTTCGGAATGAAGACACCTTTCAACATTTTCAGATAGTCTACTGCCTCTGCGAGCGTCTCCTGAAGCTGTGCGGCTGTCATCAGAGCGTCGGCCTGGACTTCCGTGTCAAGAACAAGCCTTTCTACAAGTCCTTCATGGTATACAAGCTGAGGAAGAGCAAGCCTCCAGACCCTACCACTCCTGAGGAAGCGGCCACTGAACTTGGTAATTGAGCATTTATAAAATGTTTTGCCCGCGGCTTAGACCGCATGGATGTCGGAAATTATCTCACGGGAACATACTCAGCATCATCAATCTCTTGCCCTTATCCCAATTCATTTGGGGTCGCGCAACATGTCTTTTCCTTCCATACTCCTCTATTAGCCGTCATCTCGACTGTCACCCCCTTTCTATCATCATTCACACAGTCCATCCATCGTTTCTTTGGTTTGGCTCACAGATTTATAAACCTTTAGTTTATAAATCTCTGGTTTGGCTACTGACGACCCGTAACGACTGTGAAAGATCCAAGAATGACAGCCGGGACCAACGGCTTAACGTGCTTTCCGAGGCACGCACGTCACGCCAAGACCCCTCCGTCTTGGTATGTAAAAATGGTCACCCATCCACGGACCAACCGCGGCTAGCCTAGCTTAATCTGATCGATCGACCCGTGCGACTGTTATTACTTAGCCACAAGCCCCTCTCGAACGCAATGTAAATTGTTACTGAATAAAAATTGAATTTAATTGAATTGTTGTCATGAACTTTCACGTCCTTATCCAGGCTATGGTCTACCCATATGCCAAATTTCATCCAAATCCGTTCAGCAGTTTTAGGGTGAAAGCGTAACAAACAAACATAACATAAAAAAACAATTATTTTCTCTTTATAACTAGAGGTACTTTTGCTAGCCTAAAACTCCGTATAATTTATTGTTTAATAACTTTTAGATGGTACTCGTAACTTGTGTGGCCTGAGCCTAAAGCCTTAGCTTTTTGTGTTAGACAGCAAAATTAACTTACGCGTCTGTTTAACCACTAATTAAACTTTAATGGCACCGATTCCCTTGTTCAAAAACTAAACTAAATTTAAGTTCACTGCATTTTTTTCTTTCTATTTCATTAAGAAAAGGACAGAAGATAAATATTAGTTTAGTCCTGTCAAATTAGTCAGCGCCTGGCGTAAATTGACGTATTTTTAGTAGCCATGTTTTTAATCACGTCTAAACTGTCTATGGAGTATCTTAATTTTACAGGACTAAACTAATATTTTATCTTCTGTCCTTTTCTTAATGAAATAGAAAGAAAAAGATACACCGAACTTCAATTTAGTTTATTTTGTGAACAAGCGAATCAGCGTCAATATCTAATAATAATAGCCACCCGACCGATTTCGGTCACGGTGGCCAATCTCAACGGAGATCAGGCAGGTACGCAGGAGATATTACAGTGCACAAGTGTGTGCGTAAACACAAGTGCACTCTCTGTTCCTTTGCTTTCATAGTCCGATGGGACGGCAATCCGACACGACCGGGGAGAGATCAGATGCAAGACCAACGGCTTTCCGAGCCACGGGGGTATTAAACCGCCAACTTCCAAACTCCGGACTGTTACTAAGAAATTCTAAATGGAAAACCCAATAACACTTTGTCCGACCTGGGAATCGAACCCACGCTCAGCATTCACGCTTGCAACCACGAGACCACCGAGGCAGTGCGTCAGGCATAAAATACAGTGACCGGGTGTCTGACGACACCTCAATTAAAGCCTTTCAAGTATAATGAATTTTACGATTGTCAAATTATGTTAATATCCGCTCATAATACGTCATTGAGCAACTTTGGCATTTTTATAATATACTTAACTAAGTACTTCATTTTTTACTAGAGATTTTGGCAATAGATATCTTCACATTTACTCCAAACATAAAATGCGACTTAGGTAATCTAGAATTTTTGAGCAGTTCGTTTTTTTTTCCAGAGGAAACAACATGTATTTGCAATAAGATGCTGCCTTGAGATAAAACACATGGAGATCTTATGTATTGAATGTATGATACCAACCACAATTAAACAACTCTAATGCCAACTTTTTTTACAAGAAATAAAGTATACAGTGTGCCAGAGAGATAGACGCGCAAACAACAACCGTCGTCGTAAAATATATTCGTCGGTTATCAAAAAAAAACTGCTGTTTCTGCTGTTTTATTAAGTAATACCTACGCGGTCAAAATGTCTTATTTTTTTAATAACCTACGGAAAATTTTGACGAATTAAGTATGTATTGTTTTGCTTTAATTATTGTGAAGCGGCAATCCACACGCTTCTGGCGAAAACGCCTCTCGTTCCCGCCCGGCCAATGACAGCGAGTCGAAGCTTCTAGAACATTAGCTTCCTTTAAAAACATACGACGCGTGCCCCTTATTGACAAGAGTAGGTCAACTGGGCTGCGCACCGAATATGTACAATATTTTACGAATCTTTATCTTCGCTCCAAACCCTATTGTTTTATACAACATGTCCCGGAATTAACGCACACCACCTAACACCCCAATTAGAATATTATGTTTTAATCATAATACATGCACTGAATTTTTACTATTATGTATAACACATTGTTTATTTAGTAAATTAGTTATACAGATTGTGGAAGAAAATTGTGGTCACATCACAAATCTACTCACGTACATAATCGCATACGTATAAGGGCCTAGCGTAGTAGGTACCTCGTGCATTTTGGTTTGTTTTTATTGTTCAGCGGGAGTGTGACTGTAATTTACGTAGTCTGAATTATTTTGGGAAAACACATTACCCACCCACCACCCATACCCACCATAAATACCAAGAAGAAGTAGAGTAAGAGTATGTCTGGACTTTAAGAGACTTTGACCCTTGAGTTTATTTCGCCATTTCTTCTCAGCAGAGATAGGAAATGTCGACTCCATCTAGCTTATTTTTTTTATAATATGACGTGTAAAAGTGATTCTAATATCATATTTAGAGAATAAATCGTTTCATTTCATTAAATTACACAAGACTTCGCCATTGTCACGAACGTTACCGACCGACCCGAGAGCTTCTGCGCCTACACACATATTCACAGCGTGTTTGTACACTTGATTAAACCACAAGTGAAGCGCGCGTCGCTTTGTGAGTTGAAAATACTATTTGACGGCACGGTTGGCACAGTGGTTAAGCGATTGACTGCTGCGCTGCGTGTCGCGGGTTCAATTCCCGCACGGAACAAATATTAGTATGACCTACAAGTAGTTGTTCCGGTTCTGGCTGTTTGTGTATGTGAGTTTAAATGTTTGTAAACGCACCCACGATACAGGAGAAATTCCTAGTGTGAGGTCCAACGTTTTTAAAAAATAAAATAAAAAAATAATTAAAAGTGTGCGTTTTCGGCAATCATCGTTTATCTTCGGAAATACGAACACGAGTAGCATCTTCAGCCATGTAATTTTCCTACTGCTGGGACACAGGTCACCTCTCTGTGAGAGGGAGTGGGCTGTAATCGACCAGGCGGGCCCAGTGCGGGTTGATGAGACCTAATATATATAGAGCTGTTATACCCATGGCAGTAATTCTTATCTATTTTGTATTATCAGCCTGCGTTGGCTCAATACTTCCTTCCATTGATTACAGATCGCAATGTAGCACCACTTCCAATGGTGGAATGGCGGGACCCAGTGGAGGAGGATATCGAGAGGAACCTGGAGTCAGTTAGCAAGATCACAGGCACTGCCAACAATGGCAGCATACCTGCGGTGCAGGTTTATGAGGTAACGCATGCCAATTCATCATCATCACTTTAGCTGAAAAACGTCCACTGCTGGACATTTGCCTACCCCAAGCACCGCCCTTCCACCGATTCTGTACTTCCCGCTTTCAGTCGGATTCCTGCGGTATTCACAAGGTCATCGGTCCACCTTGTGGGAGACCTTCCATACACCCCAAGTAACCCCAAAGTAACAAAAGGAATATGTTTGTATGGACAAAACTTTTTTTTTTCACTTTTTAGCTGTGGTACTATCGCCAAAACCTATGTATATCTGACCACTTTGAAAACAAAATCCCGTGCACATGATGACCACAGCTGTGTCCGTAAGTAAAACAAAAGAGGATCCTTTTTAGGTCGACTAATATTATGCGCTGCAAGCAGGAATAGTCCTTACGTTGGTCAGATGTAGATTTTGGCGATAGTTTCTACCCCACAAAAATTCTACTTTCACTTGCTAAGCAAATAACAGTGACAGGAAGTTATTAGAACATCATCCATCAACATACTCGTACACTAAGTGGAAAAAATACGTATTATTGAAGCTAACTCGAAAACCACTCATCAGAACTTAACCAATATATGGGACCACCCTCGTATACCCTTTCAAACAAAAAAAGATTTTTCCAAATCGATTTTTAAATGACGGAGTTCTGAGGTATAGTTACCGTCACGTTACAAGTTGGCAAGAGATTTTGTAGTGGGGGAAGTTCGCGCATGTAAAAATGTATGAAATTGTGCGTGCGCGAACTTCCCCCACTACAAAACCTCTTGCCAACTTACGTGCCGGTAACTATAACAAACATAAAAAATAAAATAAATAAACATAACCTCCTCCTTTTTTGAAGTCGGTTAAAAACGTTAGCTTAGCACAACTAACACAATAGGTATCTCCTGTTCAGGCATTCACAGTGGACCACCACAGTCTTCCAGAAGAGAGGCAAAAGTACTTGAAGACACTACGCAATGACATCAACCAGCAGAGAGAAGCGTTTAACAAAATCAATGTTGAGGTAAACAATCACCATTATGCTATGCACCATAGTATATCGTGTTGACCCAAGGAACACGTTAAGCCGTTGGTCCCGGCTGACATTCGTGTATCTTTGACAGTCGTTACATGTCGCCAGTAGCGCGAAAGTCTGACAACCAGTCTTACCAAGGGGTATCGTATTACCCAGTAACTGGGTTGTGGAGGTCAGATAGGCAGTCGCTCCATGTAAAATGCCGCTGCGCTGCCGCTGCTGTATTCAGCTGCTTCCGCTTAGACTGGAAGCCAACCCCAACATAGTTGGGAAAGGCTAGGCAGATGATAACCTAATAACTTGAGTTGTTAAGGTCAGATACGCAGTCGCTCCATCAGTCACCTGTAAGTATACATTCTATGCAAATAGCGTTATTGAATTTTTCCATGAGGAATTCCTCAACAACATCCCGGAGTTTCGAAGTTGACGGAGTGATACCTGAGTTCCTCGGTGCGCACGTGTCCCCGTGTGTCCTGCGCCTGATCTCTCTCCGGTCGTGTCGAATTTTCTAGTCGATAAATGTTTTTTTATTATTTAAATTGAAGCTTTTTTTACCTCACCAATGGCTTGGTATAACCAGTTTTTTTAATATCTTCGGAAATTAAAAAGATATAAGCGTTCAAAACTCTCAATTAGACAGAGAGAGAAATACTGAATTGTGACAGAAACCCGCGAGTAGTTTAGAATCGCCATTTAAATTACATGCAAAACTTCGTTAAATTTGCGAGAAAGAGATAGACAAAAAATTTTATAAGTTATAAGTTTTTTATTTTTCGACCGATTTCAAATTTGATTTCGAATGCTGTTATCGTATCACGCATGTGAAAATATTATCTACTAGAATATATAGTATTCAATATCATGCAACTACCCAATTGCTTTCTGAAAGAGAGTGCACCAGTGTCTGCGCACATACTGGTGTACGGACGCCAGCACATCAAGTTACTACAATCTGTCAAATTTCTTTAATAGATTTTCAACTTTATCGCTAAAGCATTAAGGTTCAAGGTTGATTGGGAAAATTTGACAGTTTCAAGTAGCTTGACCTGCTGGCGTCTGTACTATAATATATCTTGTTCCCCAAGGCTAGTCTCCGTTGAAATTGGTCGCCATGGCCGAAATACGGTCTGGAGCACTAATATTTTATGCAAATAAACATTTTCAATTCTGTTCTAAGAATATGCAGATGATGTCACGACTTCATGATATCTTCATAAATGGTTCGTTCCCAGACGACAAAAAAAATAACGTTATATAATTTACTATTTGCAGAACGACCCAACAATTCTGACTGGACTACTGTTCGAGTGGCTTGAAGGTCTGAAGCAGCCAGTGTTGGACCGAGAAGATCTGTCGCTAATCGTTGGGAGAGCATATAATGTTGAGTCGTGTGTGCTTGCGTTGACAATGGTAATATTTATAAACTGTATTATTTTTAAATTCCAGTGTCCAGTGGTCTTTTGGAGGTATGAGGAACAGGGTGTAAAGTTCATTCATCCTCGATAGAAAAGGGAGGATCCAACCAAAAGGACATTGTGTCTAGTGGGCTACTGCCCAACGATTGATGTCAGGACGTTGTACGAGTATTTATGCTGGTTGCACGGTAAACTGTCCTTGCGCGATGCAGGATTTTGCGAGACGTCAGTATGATGCGTAGTTCGCATGTGGCGATGTAAGATGCCGCCTCAGTCTTCTTGGTTTAAAAAAGATGGCAGAACAGAGGTTCTTCCTCTTATAAATACGAAAGTAACTATGTCTGCCTCTTACCTTTTTTGTCCACAGCTATCTAGACCATGACCTTTGGATATAGGATACTTTTTATCCCGATATAGTTAGGACATAGGACCGATACTTTTAATTGGAAATTATGTAACGTACTACATAATTTCCAATATAATTATTTCCATTTCCCGTGGCATTATTTCCAACCTACACGCGGGCGAAGCTATCTTAAATACAGTCCTTTCACAGTTGATTTACCTACCTCTGATGTTGCATCGCCGTCAATATCACTATGATCTTTATTTTCATTACTATTAGGATGCTATTGGGTTGCTGCTGTCAAAGTTCTAGAGGTAAATTACTGTGAAACCTTATGTATATGTCCCCTTTATGTATTCTCCCACACTCATTAACACTTTAATTTGAAAACATTGTAAAAGCACATTATTTTTAAAAGAGTAACCGTGAAGTTGCTTGCCGGCTCTTCTCTACCAGCTCTTAGCTTCTGACGTTTCATAAATGCCCATGTAGTTTTATGTGAAATAATTTATATTTTTTTTTTGTAAAATACCCAGTTATTTCTAAGTAATCTAATCAATCAAAAAACAAGTAATCTAATGTCATCCGCCGCGTAAAACTGCCATTTATTTACAGGAAGATATAATGCTCCTAGAGTACCTCCTCCGCTTCGTGACCCGCCTGCGTCCCCTCGCTGCCAACAAGAAGGTGGACATACTGAAGCGTCTGCTCGCCTCCCTGACGCATCAGACTGTCAGCGTCAACGGACGATGTCTTCCTACACGCAAGGTAAGTTTGTAACGATTTTATGTTCAGGGAAAGGAAAAACTTCATGTTTTTTCGGCCAAAACCATTTCATTATCCAGTCTGCACTTCGGACACTAATCCTTCTGAATGCTCCCCGACGCATCAGACGGACGATGTGTTCCCACATGCAAGGTGGGTATAAAATAATCTTGTTCAAGAAGATAACTAAAACAGTAAGACAACTGGGTGGAATGCAGCCAAGGCCCACATCAATCTAAGTATCATTAATACGGGTATCCGTCAAGTTTGTAAGCTTTGTTATCTAATTGAATTTGTTGACCTTGATGCTACATTTCATTGTGGTGTCTCAACCAGAAAAGGCATTACATAGTCAGCCTATAATATTCCCACTGCTGGGACACAGGTCTCCTCTCGGTGAGACGGAGTGGGCCATTGGACCCACCACGCGGGCCCAATGCGGGTTCGTCACATGTCTTCGAATTTTTGGTTCTAGGATAAGCCGGTTTCCTCACGATGTTTTCCTTCACCGTTTTGAGAACAGTGGTGATGAAATAATTTACACAGGGGGGGGGGGGGGGTAGTAATCATTATTCTATGCACGATTTTCACGAACCAAAACCTATTAAGTCGTTTTCCGCTAGTTACAAGTAGCTCAAACCTGTTTGTTAATTGGTAGAGATTAGTTTGGTAGATACAAAAACGAAGCTACATAATGGCACCTCACCTTGGTGGCCACAGGCACACGGTTTTTTAGCTGTAAAAGACATAAACCTTATCTTGGCTACAGGATTCATACGAATTTGTCATCTATTGATACTTACCACCCAGGAGCTCGTAGCTAAGTAATAACAGCCGCACGGGTCGATCGATCAGGATAAGCTACGCTTGCCGCGGTCCGCACGTAGGTGACCATCTCTCAATATCGAGACCCCTCGGTGGCTCGGATAGCACGTTAAGCTGAAAGTCCTGTTTGTCATTCTTGGATCATTGACTTGACAGTCGTTAGGGGTCGTCAGAAGCCTGGAAGTCTGACAACCAGTCTTACTAAAGGGTATCGTTTTACCCAGTGACTGGGTTGTAGAGGTCAGCTAAGCAGTCGCTCCGTGATAAATACTGGTATTCAGGTGCATCTAGTTAGACTGGAAGCCGGCATAGTTAGGAAAAGGCTAGGCAGATTGATTGATTGGTATTCGCTAGCAAAAGAAATGTGTTTTTATTAATGTTCCCTCCTTTTTCCCAGGACTTCCAAAGACTGCGCGACGGCACCAGCAGCCAGGTGGTGAACTTCATGCTGCGGATGATAGTCGAGCTGCAGAAGGACATGATGAAGCCTGGAAGGGATGATGCAGATGTGGTGGTGCCTCAGAGAAGGTTCAGAATAAAGGCTTGGAAATAAAGCTGTGTTTTCATTGATTTTTCCTTGTCCTAACAGACGTAGACAGCTGAGATGTAACCTGCTTATGCTCGGTTCCCGGTTCGGTTGAGAGCAGTGGTAGCCCAGTGGTAACGGCCGCGATTTACGAATTGTAGCTCGTAGGTTCGAACCCTGTCAAGCGACTGACTGAGTGACTTTGTGTAAATTATTTCATCACCACTGCTCTCAAAACGGTGAAGTAAAACATCGTGAGGAAACCGGCATGTCCTAGAACCAACATACGAAGACATGTTGTCACATGTCTACCAACCCGCACTCGGCCCGCGTGGTGGATTACAGGCCAGTCCCTCTTACAGAAAGCCTGTGTCCCAGCAGTGGGAACATAATAGACACACACCCATAGAAATGTAAAAAATAGGAGAAGTGGCACACACCAGACAGACAACACAACTGGGCATATAAATAAATTCGTAAGCTATTTGTTTCTGTGATAACTATTACTACTATTTGTTTCTGATATATGGGAGGGTCTACTATGCAAAGCTATGAGATTTTTGCTTCATTATTGGTAAAAATACAAGTCTTAATTTAATTTATTAAATATTTTTTAATAACGGTCAGTAAACTTGAATCATTAATGACGAGTTTGAACGGCAGTAGGTACCTACTCGATAGTTACGAGCTCATGGGCACACTGCAAGGGGGCATAGTAGAGTAATTAATATTGCGGTGTTGATTATTCTGCCAGTCACCTTATAGTTGTACAGACGCCAACACATCAAGCTACCCGAAACTGTCAAAATTTTTCCAATCAACCTTGCACCTTAATGATTTAGCGATAATCTTTTTTAATTCAACAGTACTATTTGAATTTTGATGGAATTGAAATCTGTGTAATGAGTGCATGATTATAATTCAATACTTAATTTATTCAAACTATTATGTGTTATATTTGCACGCCGAAATTTAAGGCAGAATAAGAGACCAATTTTATTTATGTTATCAACCTTCTGTACCTTATCTAAGCAAATAAATGATTTATTATTATTTCCTTTATTTAAATGTAAACATATAAATTATATTTTTAAATATTAGAACATAAAAGATATAAAAACATTTAAAAATATAAAAAATAGTAGCCCACCGGTATCGGGAACAGGGTCCAAGCTACCGGCGGTCAGGGCTCCAGAGAGAGGAACCTCCTGACAATGCGAGCCGTGTCCAGAAGTACCGCTTTCTGAATCAAGCCCTTGATCCAGCTGCCCAACGAGAGCCTCCTCAGGTGTTGGTCGAGGCTCTTGGCTATTAAGCCATTGGCTGTCACGACTATCGGCACAATGACTGCTGAGTCCACATCCCACATGTCGACAACCTCGCGAGCCAAGTCAAGATACTTGATTTGTTTATCTTTCTCGGCTTTCACGAGGTTCTCATCATGCGGGACGGTTATGTCAACAATCATTGCGCGCCGCTCTGATCGATCCACCACCACTATATCAGGCTTATTGGCAACAATAGTCCTGTCAGTGATGATGGATCGATCCCAGTACAATGTGATATTTCCATTTTCGAGAACTGGGTCGGGCACATACCTGTAGTACGGCACCTCAGATTCGACAAGGTTGTATTTCAGAGCAAGTTGCTGATGGATTATCCTGGCTACCAGGTTGTGTCTATGCAAGTACTCTCCGTTAGCTAGACGAGAACACCCGGAGATAATATGCCTGATTGATTCTCCCGGCCGGTGGCATGCCCGACAGATGTCAACCGTGCCGTCTTTCACAATAAATCTCCGGTAATTATTCGTCATCATAACTTCGTCCATAATTGCACAGACAAAACCTTCGGTTTCTCCAAAGAGGTCACCGAAACGCAGCCAGGCTACGGACGCTAGTAGATCTACATCGGGTCCATGTAGGGCCCGGTAAAAGCGTCCGTGAAGCTCCTTACTTTGCCATACTTCCATGCGATCATTGGTGTCAAGCACTACTGGCTTGCGCCAGTTCTCTTTAGCCAAGGAGAGCGGGGTGAGGCCCTTGTCCACCGCGACTACATCTCGATGCATTCCCACGTCGGTTTCTAGGAAATATTCCCTGAGACTGCATATCTCGCGATTGTGGAGGGTCTTAGCGTTTAAAAAGCCGCGACCTCCACATTTTCGCGGAATATACAGCCTCATTACCGATGACCGTGGGTGATGCATTCGATTTGCAGTCAACAGCGTCCGCACCTTCCTATCCAGGGCGTCTAGTTCGGTTTGAGTCCATTTGAGTATGCCGAAAGAGTACATCAAAACCGGCATGACCCAACTGTTGTTGTTGTTGTTATTATTATTATTATTATAAAGTTGAAAAATCTATTAAAGAAATTTGACAGATTGTAGTAGCTTGATGTGTTGGCATCTGTACATCATTATTGGTAGTAGGAGTCAGATAATTATAACCGTAAGGTATTTTTATTTTCAAAAAGGAAAATAAAGGCGAATTGTAGGTCTAGTGGTCGCAAGCGCTACTGCTGAGCATGAGGTTCTGGGTTCGATCGTGGTCGGGTAGTGTTATTGGTTTTCCATCTGGAATTTCTCAGTAGCAGCCTGAAGTCTGGACCCAAGCATAACTGGCGAAATGTAGGCGTACTCTATGTACACACGGCTACACATCAAGCTATGCATTTCCAGTTTTAGCTGACCTCGCATTGTATAGGTTTTTCGTACAATCAGAAGGCAGCTTATACTGGTTTTGTATAGCTTGATGTGTAGCCGTGCGTACACCTCTGCTTAACCCTTCGGTTCGGGGATTAGAGGCGTCATGCTATTAGTCAGATAATTAAAACCGTAAGGTACCTATTTTATTATCACAAAAAAAAGTAAAGGCAAATTGTAATACGACGTACGACGACGACGACGACGACGACGACGTACGACGTTGTGTCTGGCGGGCAATTGCCCCACAGAGCACTTTATAATACGGAATTGCCCGCCAGACACAACAGCCGTCTGGTCGGAGGATCCTCCCTTTTCTATGGAGGATGAGTGAACTTTACATCCTGTTCCTCATACCTCTAAAACCTAATTATGTTGTGGTTTATTCCATCCGTCTACGATATCAATGCCATCGTCATAAAAGTAGAAACAGCGCCATCTATCAACATTACCTGCAATGTACGTGACGATAGGGACGGACCAACGCATTTATGTTTTTGGAAATCTACTAAAAACAGACATATTTTGCGTGAGAAGATAAAAATAAATTTCAGCACTATTAGTTATCTTGTTGAATGTATTTTTCACACTTATTTTCCACTCATAATAATAATAATTTAATAATCATCGAGTATTTTGGGACATCGCCTTTGGGGCTGGCCTATTTTTAGGTCGAAAAATCAGCATTGTCATTCAACGTGGCTAAATGATAATAATTCAGATTATTATCATTTAGCCACGTTGGATTCATTCATTTTTCGGCTACATAATACTTTTTCAGCTTATGTATACAGTTAAATTGGATAACTTATTTATTTATGGTTTACCAACTAAATACATAACCCATTTTTTTTAACGTTGCCCCACTCTAGGAATTTCTCCTATATCGTGGGTGCGTTTACAAACATTTAAACTCACATACACAAACAGCCAGACCCGGAACAACTAGGTACAGACGCCAGCAGGTCAAGCTACCCGAAACTGTCAAATTTTCCCAATCAACCTTGAACCTTAATGCTTTAGCGATAAAGTAGAAAATTTACTAACGAAATTTGACAGATTGTAATAACTTGATGTGCTGGCGTCCGTACTTGTAGGTCATACAAATATTTGTTCCGTGCGGGAATCGAACCCGCGACACGTAGCGCAGCAGTCAATCGCTTAACCACTGCGCCAATCGTGCCGTCAAAATTAAATTAAACGCGCGTCGCTACTAGAACCTTTAAAGATCTCGCATGTCTGGGTAAATTATAGGCAAGCACGGGCACTAATTTACATATTTGTACCTTGTACCTATTATACATATTGGAATACAAAAGAAAATTTAATATTTATTTTTTTCTATTGTGAAACATACGAAATCTTAACTATATAGTTCATAGTCATACACTATATTTACAGTTTTAGTAATTTAATTTGAAATCGACTAAGAAGTTTTCGAGGAAGTAGTGCGCATCACTAAAATTTGACAATTTGCCATCGGTATCGAAGCCCGCTGCCGTGTCATCGAATCATAATTACACGTCGAATACGAAGTACAATTTACCTAAAACTGTGTAGTGCAACGTTGGCATTTTTTTACTATTTACAATCAAATATTACTGTTTTAACCATGTCGTCCACTGAAGAAACTTCTCAGCTGAAGGCAGGTCATCCCCCGGCAGGTATAAACTGAGTTTCCAATACCTTTGTTTATGTATAATCAAGCGTTAAAAAAAAAGTTTTGTCTTTCACATATACGTTTATAAGATCCGTATGGCGGCAAAAATGTTTGTTTCCGTTTAAACATTATTCCAAAATACAAAATATTCGCAATACTTTGCGGCAATGAATAGAATTTTGATGTAAACAGGTTGATTTATTTATAAACCGCAATGCAATCAAGTTTATAGGCCTTGAATTTGATCATGACGTCATGTTATGCATGTTATTCATTGCGTGTTGTTAAACAAAGACTAAAGAGTTACCTTCAAGGTCGCCAGGCGGTCAGCGTAACTCCTACTTTTTATATCAATAATCTAGGTGTACCTATTAAAAAAATATAGATTTTTCCTATTCGATTTGAACAATGAGTTCTTTGCTGAGATGCTTGTAAATTCTGGTTCTGTAATCTCAAATATAGAATGAATGCAGTACACTAACAACCTTATTTATCTAGAAAATTAAATGATCTAATCTAATCAAAACTTAAAAATCTGAGTAACACAACAAATCCACCATTTTGTGACTCAATAGCATATCAAATTACATTTACACATTGCGATAAAAACCTAACATTCATTCGCTAAGCTATGCTACATAATTCCAACCATTTACTATTACAGTGAAAGCCGGAGGAATGAGAATCACCCAACACAAGGCCGGGCACACAAAAGAGACTGGCAAGGAACCAGCGAATGAAGACCTAACCGGTCTGTCTGGACCATCACCCGTGCCTTCAAACCCCGTATCAATCTCCGGAGCACCGAACAGAGGTAACGCAGACTTCACTCCGGAAGCGGCCCAGGTGGCTCATAGTCCTAAGCCTCCAGTGCACATCAATTTTAAGCCTCAAACGAATATTCAGCAGCCCAGGAAGCAGTAGGCTGCATCTCACGTGAAGATATTGAGGTTGTTAGGTAGATCTACAGAAGATATTTATCAGATTTAATTATAAAGTTACTATCAACGATAGTAGGATGATATATTAGTTATTGTTATATCACATTCTCTTAAAAACATAATCACGTAATGCCTTAAGATGGTGAGACCTAAAGGCCAGTTCCCATAAGTAATAACATTCAAAATCTAGTCACAATCAAAGTCAAAAACTTGTCATAAATCTAAGAGACTCAGATCAGACTGTAAACGTTCTTAAAATTGAAATGGCTTTGTAAAAAAAAACTAATCTTGAGAGAATGAGATAGAAGATAATGTGGCCCTTCACTTGTCTAGCCAAGCTAATACTGTGAAACGGCACTCATATTTTTTATCTCTGTCTTTTCTTAGAACTTTTTTATACAGCATGACTCTATGAAAAAGAGGTTGCATGTTTTTATAACCATTCAACCATATCGGTCTTGCCATCTGCAATAACATCATAACTGCCAATATCGAAAGGTGATACCATATCTAAAAATTAGTGTTATGCAATAGATTTCTGTTTATCTATCTACCTTGATAACTTGTATCATACATGTTGTTTACATTAGGCATTTTGAACGCAAACATTTAATTTGTAACAATTTCTGAATAACTGGTAGTGATAACGCAATCTGTATTTTGATAAGATGGGCGACTACTAGTTTTGGCTGGCAACTAAAAAAATTACAACTATGTTGCATTTCTGGATAGGTCATTGGAGTCAACAAAAATACTTTTTGTTTATCAAAATAAAAACTGCATTTAGCTGTTACTAAAATAGATTCTTAAGTTTGTACTGACAGTCTCACTCATGCGAGGAGAGTATTGGTGGCCCAGTGGTAACATCCCCGACTTACGATTTGTAGGTCGTGGGGTCAAACCCAGGCAGGCTTTACTTTGTGTAATTAATATAATCGCCATTGCTCTCAAAAACGGTGAAGGAAAACATCGTGAGGAACCCGGCATGTCTTAGGACCAAAAATTCGAAGACATGTGACATCCACCCGCACTGGGCCCGCGGCCCATTCCCTCTCACAGAGAGGAGGCCTTTGTCCCAGCAGTGGGAACGTTATAGGCTGATTGTTCTACTCACAGCATTTTTATACAATCCATATTTAGGACATATGTACGTCATTCCATTCCATTTCACAATAATAAAAGAATAGAACACATGTGCAAATAAACCTTTTCTCATATAAAATCATCTATTTCTTGTGTTCAAATACCTAATGTAAACAAAACATAAACAACATGGTTCTAACTTCGCACCATTTTGGTATACAAACTTTTTACACCAAGGTTGCCAGCATTTAAAAATAACACTGTTCCTTTCCGAATGTTGCCAAGTTAGAATCATGTATTCAGCCTAGTGATTAGATTGGTACATTAAGAATATTTTGTATTATAAATAAGCACTTTATTTATTTATAGAGTCTTATTATATCAGTTTCTGTCTTGTTATAACGACCTAATCAGTTTAAGGCTTTTAAACACCAATTTGTGTAATTTTCAGACATTTATTTGAGTAACTAAAATATCACTATGTTGGTCAAATTTTAAAATGTACCTAATATTCCACAACAAAGGTATAAATAAAAAGAAATTGAGGTTAGTTCAATACACTAGTTATTCCTATAAATGTCTGCTAATAATTAAAATGACGAGAAAAGCACTAGAAATGTTATAAAAGCTACAAATACTAGAGAATCTATGAACTAACCCTTCGAAAGTGGTTCCACGCGTGGCACAATAGCTTTTATTTTTTTCTGTAATTATCGAATGAGTTATCCATCAATATTATCAAACTATGGATGTAGATTAGAACTTGAATCAGAGGAACAGCTTTTTACTAAATGGCATTTTAACAACAAAAAAAATTTCTGTCCGTTTGTTCCGGCTAATCACCGAAACGGCCGGACCGATTTTGATGAAATTTAGTATGGGGATATTTTGAACCTTAGAGAAGGTCATAGGCTACTTTTTATCGAGCCGAGGCCGTGGGTGGAAGATAGTTTCCGTCAGCAAGTTTGAAACCAGGGCAGACTGCTCATAGTACGCCGGATATAGTTAAATATCGTTATTCTATATATTTGTAGCTTTATATATCAGTGAAAGTTAATGTTGTTGTGTAAAAATGCATTAGAACTTCATTCGTTGACTGTTTAAAGTGTGTTACTGTACTTAGAGGTAAATGGTTGCTCACACTACATATTGTGAAGATAGAACTATTGTATACTGTTCAGAAATAAATAGCTATGGTCAAGGGGTAAAAATATTAAGACATTTTTATAGGCATTCCTTTCCCACATAGAGGGTGCTTGTCACCTTTTCCAACTGTCATTTTCATCGTTCACTATGTTGGAAAAATAATAAAGTCCAAATGTGAAATTAAGTGAAAATGAACCTTATGGTGCTTCACATATTCATTTCTTAGCTATGTTCTATGTTAGAGGATTTGGTTTCCGCAATTAGTACTTCAGGTTGACCATGGTGGCTGTCGGTGGTTAAACCAACCAGCCCACCTTCCTCCAAAAGTAGAATTCCCTGACTATATGAGACATAACAGCTTTGTCTCTAGAATGGCAATGCAGCTGCGATGGTGCTGGTATTACAGTTGCCCATTGCTAGCAGCGACCACCTACCATCAGGTGAGCCGGCTCGTATGCCACCGACTTTTTATAAAGGCTGTTTTTTTTATCTTTTGGGCGTTAAGCAGACGATGGACAATTTGTACGCAACGATAGGACAAATAGACTGCGAGATTTTTTGACAGAATATTTTTCCATCGTCTGCTTAGCACATTCATTGTAATAAGTGTGAGCTCAAACCATTTCATTAGAATGTAATATTTTGAAGTATGATAATATAGTATATTATGTATAGTTAATTCAGTACATAGATAACCAGTGTTGTATTCAATAATTATAAAGATTTTAAATGTCCACAAGTAGTGAGGCACAAATTTATCCGTTTTTTTTAACGCTTTTTTGATGACTAAATGTCTCGCTAATATTTTCTATTCTTTATGTTTTTGAAAACGAATTTTGCGGGCCAAGGCCGGCCAAGTTATAAATTTAAATAAATAGAGCCCTGAAATAATTACAGGAAGTAAAGTTTATTATTCAGTTTGATTTGTGACAAAATTGCAATTAGATTATTCCACGTTTTATATTTTTATTTAAAATTTTATCGGAGATGTTTTCCCAAGCAATAATTAACGTGGATAAAATCATAAAAATAATAAAAAAATAAAATTAGATAGTGCAGTTTATATTATTCTTATTTGGTGCTAAGCCATTATAGTGTTAAATTAATAAATAAATAAAAGCATTTCTTTACATTCCTAAACATTATGTTTACGATTGCATTACAGATAAAAAAAATATTTTACTTATAATTTTCTTATTCCTATTTGTTGGTCCAAATGTTACATTTGGGTCAAGTTTTTAAGTAATGTTTCTTTTTTATTTTATTAATTTTAAAATAAATTGGTATAAAAACCAACATGTGTTTTTATTTGTAAACTGCGATTAGAAGGCTCCTTCGATAACATAGATTGATGGTCCATTCGACACGGAAGCGTATCGAATGATTGTGAATGCAGATGTAGCTTGAGAATCTGCTATTTTGAGAATATGATATTATGTGCGAATAAAGGCTGAAAACGCTGTTTCTATAATAGTGTTTAGCTATTAAAACAAAACTACAATTTTGACTGCCTCGTAGGTTTAGTAGTCGCAAGCGCTACTTCTTAGCATGAGGTCGTGGGTTCGATTCCCAGGTCGGGCAGTGTTATTGGGTTTTTTCCATCAGAAATTTCTCAGTAGCAGCCCGGGAGTCTGGGTGTGCTCGGTTGGTGGCAATGGACTCGCCCCCTGTTATATGTATAGGACTTAGGCTAAGCGCGCACTGCGATGCGATTTTTTTTAATCGCATGTACATGCGAAATAAAATCGCAAACGCTCATATATTTTTTCAAGCGATTATTTATCGCAGTGCGCGGACTCTAGTATATTGGTATTGTTCACAGATTGCGAATTATTTTCCGCAACGATTTTTTTTCGTGGTGCGCGCTTAGCCTTAAACAAAACTGGCGAAATGTACGCAGGACGTCATATCAAGCTATACATTTCCAGTATAAGCTGACTTCTCATTGTTCGAAAAGCTATAGGCTTTTCAATCGCAATACGAGGTCAGCTAAAAATGGAAATGTATCTATAGCTTAATATGTCGTTGTGTGTACTATATAGGTACACATCTGCCTACCCCTTCGGGGAAATAGAAGCGTGATGTTATATTACAACTTCAAATAAATTAACATTTATTTATTACACTATAGCATGTGTTTGTTCTAAATTAACTCACAAACTTAAGTATAGGTAGGTACTATCAAAAGTAACTGCAATAGGAACAAAATAAACAATTCTCCAACTTTAAAAACGCATAAATAAGTTAGTAAAAATCCTTAAAATTAAAAATATGTCAGTTTTCGCTATTTGGTGTTGTTTTTCTTGCTTGTCGATGACCTTTTCAGTTTTGACAGCATTGTATTGTACAACTGTAAAAAGAAATATTATTGTGAATTTAAATTCGAAAAACAGCTGTGGTTGGCTAGAGCTAGAGTAAAACGTTAGCCAACCTAGCCATGCGATTTTACATTGTTTTGCTTAACCTATAAATACCAAAATGTAAGGTCTGTATGCGTCTGCTATTCTGATTTTTATGTTGTCAGCCATCCGGTGTTGATTCGCTTGTGAAATGGCACCCGTAAAATCAGTTAAACTGCATCATAATAATGATTTAAAAAAAAACATTACTTAGGGCCGGTTTTTGATCCGTAGTTAAATTAAACCAATTGTTAAAAATAGTAAGTAATGGTTAAATTTTTGCAAAATCTATTTTTGATAATTTTTTAGTTTATCCAATGGTTATTTTTTTAACTAATAGTTTTTAAAACTATGTTGGGGTCGGCTTCCAGTCTCACTGGGTGAGGTTGAGTACCAGTATTTTACATGGTGCGACTGCCTATCTGACCTCCACAAACCATTTTATTTATTTTTGAACGGGCCTGCTCTTGACCTCGCCAAGCCAGCCAGGACCAACTGATTAACGTACAGACGCCAGCAGGTCAAGCTACCCGAAACTGTCAAATTTTCCCAATCAACCTTGAACCTTAATGCTTTAGCGATAAAGTTGAAAATCTATTAAAGAAATTTGACAGATTGTAGTAACTTGATGTGCTGGCGTCCGTACTTTCCGTGACACCGAAGACTTTCTTAGGACGACTTGCTTGATAATCATGATGACAACTTACCTCTTCCTCGGAATTCTGTGCGGACGAGGTGGGCGTGCCGTGCGCTGGCGCAGCCATGTCAAACATCGCCGGGTTGTTGGATGGCACTTTCTTTACTTCTGTGCGAAAAAACAAAATTATGGCGAATTACTCCATCTGCCATTTTGTATATTCTGCCTACCCCCATGTCAAGAAGGCGTGAATTTATTTATGTATACAGGGTGGCAGGGATATCGACCCACAACCTATTACCATGGATTCAGTACATGATTCTGAACCCGGCTGCGTTGAAATTTATCGTCGGTTAAAAAAAAACTATATTTATGGGGTAGGTACGGACGCCAGCACATCAAGCTACTACAATCTGTCAAATTTCTTTAATAGACTTTCAACTTTATCGCTATAGCATTAAGGTTCAAGGTTGATTGGGAAAATTTGACAGTTTCGGGTAGCTTGACCTGCTGGCGTCTGTACAACAAACGAATGTACAGACGGCAGCACATCAAGCTACTACAATCTGTCAAATTTCTTTTAATAGATTTTCAACTTTACCGCTAAAAGTTGATTGATAATTTAATGAATTTAAATTTAATTGGTGGTTACAGTTGGTTGATTGGGAAAAATTGACAGTTTCGGCCCCGGCAGCTTGATGTGCTGGCGTCTGTACAAACTTTCAAAAGTAAACGTAAAGTGGACTTTCGTTATTTTTTATAACTACACTTAATAACGAACGTCAATTTATTTGGAAGTTCGTTATTCGTCAGCCCCGCTGACACGTGAATTTGTTACTGGTCAGCGACTCGCTTCCCGAAAGTTTATCAAATAGGGCTGTAGTGGAGGTTAAAATTTTTTTTTTTTCATCTGATTTTCTCAACGGAAAATAAAGCCGATCTTGTGCAACAAGCTTCTAAACCCAGCGGTATAGGATGTGCGTTGTCTGTCAGTGATTGAATGAATTGAATACTGTTATCATTGATAACACATTCAATCTTCACTTGATAACTTATCAAGTAGATTGATGTACATGATCTTACGCCCGTTACCGTAGTTACCTTTTGGTTTTGAAGGTTCCAGTTTTTCAGGCTGTAACAAAATAAAAATAGAATTGATTACGTAGTGTAAGCTGTTAAGTCTGTTCCAAAAGAATCTGATGAAAATGCACAGTTTGTTCAGCACCCTAATTGCGTAACACACTAAATCTCAATCTCAATCATTTTGAAGGATATTGCTAATCCATTGCTTCATAGGTTCGAAAAATTTGTCTTCTCAACAACGTAAATAGGTAGCGCAATGAATGTTGTTGAATTGTCAAAATGAAAAACATTGTTACTTTAGGTCACTCTCTCCATTTTCTACAACTATTATCGTTTTAATATAATCTTTTTTTTAAAAAAAACGTTGACTAGGAACTACTCCTGTATCGTGGGTGCTTTTGCAAACATTTAAACTCACATACATACACAAACAGCCAGACCCGGAACAACTACTTGTAGGTCATACAAATATTTTTTCCGTGCGGGAATCGAACCCGCGACACGTAGCGCAGCAGTCAATCGCTTAACCACTGTGCCAACGCGCGCCGCTACTAGGACCTTTAAAGATCTCGCATGTCTAGCTAAATTATAGAAAAGCACAGGCACTAATTTACATACTTGTATGCACCTATTATACATATTAAAATACAAAAGAAAATATATATTTATTTTTTCTATTGTGAAACATACGAAATCTTAGCTTCGTAATATGGAATGGAATCAGGATCGCATTAAAACGTCATAATACCGGAACCAGACACGTTTTCTGGTCCATGTTTACATTTTCGTCAGATACTTTTGGAACAGACCGTAGTTTTAGACCACAGCCTACTCCCGTTAGAACAGGCGTGATGTTATATAACTTACTATATCGGTGACGCTCGGCTTGTAATACTTCGACGTCATTTCCCTCTCGCTCGCACCGCCCATCATCTGTGACGCTGTAAGATAATAGAACTCAGTGAATCAATCTGCCTAGCCTTTTACCGATTCTGGGGTCAGCTTCCAGTCTCTCCTAGTTACTGGGTAGCACGATAACTTCGACGGCACGGTTGGTGCAGTGGTTAAGCGATTGACTGCTGCGCTGCGTGTCGCGGGTTCGATTCCCGTACGGAACAAATATTTGTATGACAGACCAACAAGTAGTTGTTCCGGATCTAGCTGTTTGTTTAAGTGAGTTTAAATGTTTGTAAACGCACCCACGATACAGAAGAAATTCCTACTGTGGGGCAACGTTTCTTAAAAAAAAAGTAAAAAAAAAAAAACTTGTGTAAGACTGGTTGTCACACTTGGGCTTATCTACTATCTGTAACGACTGTTAAAGAATACGAATGATGTACTAGTGCCTCGTTGGTGTAGGTAGTAGATATGAGCGCCGATGGCCAATTCCACGGCGGCGGCGTGGCTTGAAAATTTCCACGGCGGCGGCGGGGTTGCGATAAGCTGACACTTAAAATAATAATATGTACAGACGCCAGCACATCAAGCTACTACAATCTGTCAAATCTCTTTAATAGGTTTTCAACTTTATCGCTAAAGCATTTAGGTTCAAGGTTGATTGGAAAAATTTGACAGTTTCGGGTAGCTTGACTTGCTGGCGTCCATACATGTATATGAAAAAAGAAGCAAAAGGTTCCCGCGGGCCGCGCGTGCGACCCTAACCTAGTTGCGGCGGCGCGGCGACATGAACTCACGGCGCGGCGCTCATATCTAGTAGGTAGTGGTTGCAAACTCTACTGCTGAGCCTGAGATCCTGGCATGTAATTTGAACTTTGTCGTGTATGACAGAATTGATGCTTCCAAAACATGATAATGATCTAAGTACTAACAGATGTGAAACGTAGGTGTGTGTAAGAAAGAAAATGCGTTTATTTGCGGTAAACATGACGCAAAAAGAACATAAAACACAAAAAAAAAAAAAAATTGTTGGGGGAAATATGCGTCACATCCACACAAAACGGCTATCGCTCAGCATTATGCTGCGACCCTATGCAAGACAGAGCCTCAGCGCTGGTTTTCAGCGACAGCCGGCGCCGACGTAGTGACGTCGTCCGGTGCAGCAAACAATTATTAGGATGCTTTACTGGTACAGTGTACTTAAAGTAAAATAGTGTACTATAGGTACACCTCTGCCTAACCCTTCGAGGATTATATGCGTGATGTTATGGTACATGTTACTAACAGATCTGCTTGCCCCACACGGACTCCCTGTAGTTGACCCGCTTGCCCGCCCGGCGCCGCTTGTTCCGGCCGCGCCGGGCCGACGGCGCGCGGGACTCGGCCGAGAAGCGACGCGCCACGCGGTGGTATAAACAACGAGATGACACATTGGAGATCTGATGAGAATGAATAAAATGTTGAAATAACTAAAGTCATCTGAAGGGACCTAAAAATCAACTGTTCTCTGCATTTTGTCGAGTTTTGTGAACAGAAATGTACGGAGCAACACCTTCGAAAACCATGAAAACTATCTCTAGTTTTCATGGTTTTCGAGGGCGTTGAAGCCATCATCATCATCATCAGCCTATAGCAGTCCACTGCTGGACATAGGGCTCTCCTATTGCAACTGCTACCAGCCATCCTGCGAAGATCGACCACCGACCATCGATCCACCTAGCCTGAGGGCGCCCCACCTTACGTTTACCGATTCGCGGTCTCCACTCAAGAACACGTCTACCCCAACGGTCATCGGTTTTACGGCTAATATGGCCGGCCCATTGCCACTTCAGTTTACTTATTCTGTGAGCTATGCTGAAGCCAATAGTGAGTGAAAATGAAAAACCAAGATGGCGACAACTTTATGAGAGCTTCTAAAAGTTGTCCCATTCAATTTGGATAGGATATTTGATATTTATTACGATGTAGGTCTAAAGGAGAAAGTTGTTCAGTTTGATGGTTCCACAACATGCTGAATTCAATAGTTACTAGTTCATACTACCGAATTTAGTTTATAATAAAAAGGTCTTAAACAGTTTTAGTGGCAGTGGGCTAGCCATGCCTGTCGAAGGACCGATGGCCGGCGGAGCAGACGAGTCCTGTGGTGAAGACCGCGTATCGGCAAGCGTAGTGTGGGACGCCCCACAGCTAGATGGACGGACGACCTAAAAAGGTGGCTGGGACAGACTGGATGCGGAAAGCGGAAAACAAACAGGTCTATGTCCAGCAGTGGACTGCTATAGGCTGAGTTGATTGATTGAAAAAAGTTTTGGTTGCAATGGAATTTCTAAGTTCATGCAACCAATCGAGCTTGTGGTTCCAAAACTTCTGCTTCTCATATTCTGAATTAAAATATAGGCATATTATGATGATGATGTACCAGTTCACACTGCAGGTCATCGATTTCGTCTTCCATAATGTCCAGCTCATCAGTATCCTTGGCGGGCACGATCATCAGCTTGGTCTCGGGACAGTTGCCGGACACCATCAGCTGTGAGGACTTGGGGAAGATCAGGCGGTGGGCAGTTCTGGAAGTGACGAGCATACTCTATTTAGTGTTCTGCTTTTTGAGCCAATTCATCTGCCTAGCCTTATCCCAACTAAGTATGTTCAGGTCAGCTTTCAATCTAGCCGGATGCCGCTGAATACTAGTATTTTATATGGAGCGACTGCCTATCTGACCTCCACAATCCAGTTACACGATACCCCTTGGTAAAACTGGTTGAGACTTTTGGGTTTCTGACTACCCGTAACGACTGTCAAAGATCTACGAATGACAGCCAGGACTAACGCCTTAACGAGCTTTCCGAGGCACGGAGGGATCTCGATATGTAATGGATGGTCACCCATCTACGAACCGACCGCGGCAAGCGTAGCTTCGAACTTCGAACGACCCGTGCGGCTGTTATTATATAGCCACGAGCCCCTCTTTTGCTTGCAAGGCAAGCACATGATGATGATGATATAGTGACCTTATTGGCGATTTTGACTGAATTGATTTAATTTTATTGAACTGTTAATTTTTATCTGATAATTGTGTTTAAAGTTCTTATTTTTTTTTTATTATAGCATCGTATTGATTCATTTCAATTTTGCATGTCGAATCTTGGGCAGAACGTATGGCTCAACTTGAATTCTTCACGACCTTATTTGTATACCTGCATTCTAGCAAATAAATAATTTGATTTGATGTTCTTCAGAAAGGTCAGGTGCGTAGTACTCGCAACTGGCGTGCGTGTATGACCTGATGTATGAACGTTAACGAAGCAAAAGGACTATGTAAGTATAGTAGCAGGTGGTGCTCTATAGTTTCTGCCTACCCCATGGGAAGAAGGCGTGAATTTATGTTGTTTAGTTACCTGGGTATATATGCGGGTGGCTGGAACACTTCCCTGGTCGCCATGTCCTGACAGATTCCATCCAACAGCACGATATCCTCCATCAACTCATTTACCACGAATACCTGCAAGAATTAATTATTATTATTAAAGAGCATCGGTGGCCCTGTGGTAACGACCCCGACTTACGAGTAGGTCGTAGGTTCAAACCCAGGCAGGCGCTTTACTTTGTGTAAATTATTTCATCACCACTGCTCTCAAAACGTTGAAGGAAAACATCGGGAGGAAACCGGCATGTCCTATACCCACATAATCAAAGACATTTACCCTCCCGGATCGCTCTCCGGTCGTGTCGGATTGCCGTGCCATCGCACTATAAGAGTGAAGGAAGAGAGACAGTGCACCTGTGTCTGCGCACACAGGCGTACACGATAATATCTACTGCGCTGAAGGCTAGTTCCCGTTGAGATTAACCACCATGGGCTGAAAATTCGGGCTGGAACACGTTTTGTCTTTAGATAGTTGTGATATTACCTTAAAAGCCCTGAGACAAGGCACGAAGGCGTGTTCCAGCCTCATGCTGAGGCGCTCGACGGGCCAGCCGTGGTAGGCCGGCACTGTGGGCAGCACCATCATACACAGCTTGATACCTATTTCACGCCACATTGAAGATTCGAGGCTGAGGAGAAGAAAA
This sequence comes from Apamea monoglypha, assembly GCA_911387795.2. Taxonomy (NCBI): domain Eukaryota; kingdom Metazoa; phylum Arthropoda; class Insecta; order Lepidoptera; family Noctuidae; genus Apamea; species Apamea monoglypha. The sequence continues at coordinate 7,726,971 of OU426935.1, read as the reverse complement.
CGATTGTTTTGGGTTTTCACTTTGAGTTTTAGAGAACATCACGCCGGTATACCTCGAAGGGATAGGCAGATGTGTACCTATAGTATACCCACGTTTCGCCAGTTATGTTTAAGTTTAATGTATGTAATAGGGGGACCAGACTCAAGGTTGCTACTGAGAATTTCCTCATAGAAAGACTCAATAACACTGCCCGGCCTGGGAATCGAAACCAGGGGGTCTACTCCGAAGTTGTATCGGCCGAATGTTCGGCCGTTTCCTGTTACGAAATTACTATTTGGTTCGGTCGGTCCCGATCCTACACTCCTACACTCTTTCGAATATTGACTATGGTCCCGACCCAACTGAACCGATCCGAACTTTTTTCGTATTTTTCAATAATATTCGGTTCGGCCATGTGTCGGTCCGATCCAATCATTCGCACTTTGCACGTCGTAGTAGACCCCCAGGACCTCATGCTCAGTAGTAGCGTTTGCGACCATTAGAGCAACGAGGCCTACCTTGATATTTTCTACACTAATATTACTACAGTAGGGGTTGGTAGATGTCACATGTCTTCGAATCTTTGGTTCTAGGACATGCCGGTTTCCTTACGATGTCTTCCTTCACCGTTTTGTGAGCAGTGGTGATGAAATTATTAACAAAAATTAAAACAGTGTTTGAACCCACGACCTGCAACTTGTAAGCCGCGGCCGCTACCACTGGGCCACCACTGCTCCAATATTAGAAAGGTCAACTTTGTAAGTTTGGATATAGGAGGTCTTTGATCTGGAATTACTGTTCCGATTTCGAAAATTCTTTCAAAAATTTACACTATTGTGAGTGTCATAGGGTATGTTTTAAATTATAGTTGACTACCACGCAAAGGACACGGTCAGAAACTACTACATCTTACCCCATAATAGGATGTGGCGCCAGGTTGAAAGCCTCCTTGATGATCGGCATCGTGATATAGTACGCTTGCACTGCCGAGTCGCAGCGGACCGTGTAGCTGTATGGACGATTTGTTAACACCTGAAATACATAAGTAATGCAGTTCATTTAACAGTAAGTTTTTGAAGCTCTCATAAAGTTGTCACCATCTTGGATTTTCATTTTGACCTCGCTATCGGCTTCAGTACTCCCAAAACCATGAAAACGACACCCATGATGAAAAACTTGAAAATTTTCGCTTCCGCATCTTGGATTTTTTATTTTGACCTCACTATCGTCTTTAGCACCCTCGAAAACCATGAAAACGACACCCATGTTGAAAAAATTTAAAATTTTCGCAGTTGCCATCTTGGATTGTCATTATGAACTTACTATAGAACCCTGGAAAACCATGAAAGCTTTCTCTCGCTCTCTGTCGGTTTGTGAGAAAGTCGCATGGAGGAGACATAACCCTTTTTCGTTACGTGACGATTTCTACCAGTTTACTCCTACCGCAAGCCATGTTAAAGAACTTCGTTCCAAAAACAGAGGAGATCTTTTCACAAGGTTTTCGTCCCGTCTAACCATCTCAGAAACCCATACCATACCAGATAACACTTTCAATCGCAATTTGAAAGATTGTGAAGTATAATGCTCATCCATTGCTCCATAAGTTTGAAAATTTGCCAGCTCGACAACATAAAAAACGCAATGAATGTTGATGAATTGTCAAAATGAAAGTCATAACCACTGTAAATGTGTTACGCTGGACAGCAGAAAGCATGATTATACTTGCTCAGTAACTGGGTTGTGGAGGCGGTAATAGTTTGTTATTACCGCCTCCACAAACCAGTTCCTGACCATCGGGCTCGGGATGCAGCCGAATACCAGTATTTGTACTGGTGTTCAGCTGCATCCGGTTACACTGGAACCATTCCCGTCTCCAATATAGCTGGGAAAAGGCTAGGTAGATGACAATGGTCTAAATGTCTTCAATATGAGTCTGTCTTCTATCTTACCCCCAACACCCCCACAGCGTTCCCCGACACGATATAGTCCTGGCTGGGCTCCCCGAACTTCAGGTCGGTCATGAACTCATAGTTCGGTATCGCTTCGTCGATGTCATCGTCCGGAGGGGTGTAGGTCGCTTCCAGGAGCCCTGATACCAGAATGTACATGCCTTTGGGCTCGTCGCCTGTGGGATACGCAGAAATAGGTACTGGGTTAAAAATATGTTGGCGAATCTTCACAAATATGATATATCATCATCTGCCTAACCTTTTCCCAACTATCTTAGGGTCGCTTCAGAGCACGCTCGCGCTTCGCTTCAGCGCACGCTCGCGCTTCGCTTCAGCGCACGCTCGCGCTTCGCTTCAGCGCACGCTCGCGCTTCGCTTCGCTTTCAGTCTAAGTGAATGCAGCTGAATAGCAGTATTTTACATGGAGTGACTGCATATCTGACCTCCACGTCCCAGTTATAAGGTAATACAATACCCCTTGGTAAGACTGATGTGCTGCGGTTGCCGAGGTCGGTCCGTGGATGGGTGACCATCCATCACATATCGAGATCCTTCCTCCTCGCATCGGAAAACACGTTAAGCCGTTGGTCCCAGTTGTCATTTGTAAATTATTGAGTCGTTATGACTAGTCAGAAGCCGAAAAGTCTGCAACCAGTCTTCAATACAAGCTGCATCGTGTTACCCAGTAACTGGGTTGTGGAGGTAAGATAGGCAGTCGCTTCATATAAAATACTGGTCTTCAGCTGCATCCGGTTAAACTGCAAGCCGACCCCAGAAAAGTTAACAAAAGCTAGGCAGATTGATTGACGTTCAGCATTTGTTTTTAAATTCTTGTACCGTGTGTGAGTGTTTTCACAGTACCTCTAGATATCAAAATATCGTTGATATTGAAGTTCAGAATCTCCGAATGTTCCAGAAAGAAGTCGGCGATCCTCTCATTGCCTTGCAGCCACGAAACAGCGCGGAGTTGCGTCTACAATTATAAACAAAAGAGTAACTTATCTGCATTATTGACGGAATTAATCACCTATCTGAACAGACAGCTGTTCTGCTGGGGAGTTTGTTGCGCCACTTCTTCTTCCCAGCGCAAGCACTAGGAATTGATGAAGGGCGGGCGTTTTGGTGGACTTATATAATCTTGACAATCGAAAAGTGCTGATTATCAGTCAAGTTTGAATAAATTAACTATGATTTCTGGACCTCACGACACAGGGTATCCTAGTGTGGGGTCCAGTGTTACTCGAAACCAGAATGTAAAGTTTTTTTGAGATCAAATAAATTATCATTATTATTATTATTTTGAAAGAGGTAAAAGAGAGTTTGTATGTAGGGGATAATCTTCGGAACTACTGACCCGATTTCAAAAAATTCTTTCACTAAGGGGAAGCTACCGTATTACCGAGTGTCGTAAGACATAAATATAATATAACATCAGGCCTTGTTTCCCCGAAGGGTAAGGCAGAGGCAGAGTGTCATAGGATGTTTTTTTTGTCAAATAAAAGAAATTTCACGCGGACAAAGTCGCGGGCGGAAGCTAGTAGGAAATAAATTACCTCAGGCGATGACGGCGCCACCAAGCTGCCTTTATGGCGACACAGTTGGATTTTCTCTTGAATCGCGTTTAGTAGTAGTCTGTACTCCATTTCGTCCAGAAAACCTGAACAAGAGGAAGGCACCACAAGTATTATTAAAGAATTAGCTCGCGTGGATGTCGGTTAACTAAACGGTTAATTACACCAGTTGGCTGCGACATATACTTAAATATTTAAGATCTGTCCGTAATAGCAGATAAAGACACGCGTTGATTTTGGTGTTTAATTTGGCCATCAACATTTTTGTATATCTAGGTATATTCTGCACTTATATGATGTTACCTTCTTCCTTCAGCTGCATAGCATCCAAGATCATGATGTTGAGTGTGGATGTGGTGGCTTGTCTGGTCTTCACCGTGATAGCGGTCCAGGGTCTGTCGCGTTGCAGTAACCCTAGCTGACGAGTTACAGCTAATCTATAACCAAAAATAACGACTTGAGATTTTTATTCTTTTGTTTTTTACCGACTGCGGTTAAGACTAAAAAGAGGGTCATGTTTTTAGTACAGCGTGTTTCGGAAACGTGTTATCATATTTAAGGGCGTGGTCCCTATTGACCATCACAACTGAACAACTTTCTATATGAGACCAACATCGTAATTGTGAAAAAAAATTGTTAATATTTAAAAAATGTCTAAATCCTAACATCGAATTTTCATATGCAGACTGCGACTGTTTAATTTATTCTCGTATTTTCGTCTCCACCTTGTACGAGTAAGTCTCTGTGTGCACCTCTGGCTATCCCTTCGGGAAATACAGGTGTGATAATATGTTAGGTTACCTGTCACTATCCAGTTTGGTTGTCAACATGTCATGTATTTGCTTGTTATCAACCAACTGTGGCAGGAGAGTGCATACTTCTTGAGCACCGGTTACGAAACCCTAGAAATAGTAAGACAATACGGAAGTCTAGAAATTAGTTATACTAAACTTACAACTGAAAAAATGAAGCATAATCGAAGTCATACAATAGGTCAATGGAACGAAATAAAAAGCGGCCAAGTGTGAGTCGGACTCGCGAAGAATTCCGAACCACCGTACAATATATGACACTACATATTTTTTATGATTTGTTGTTATAGCGGTCATAGTGGTTAACACTCTGTGAAAATTTCAAATGGCTACCTATTACGGTTCAAAAGATACAGCCCAGTGACAGAAGGACGAACGGACGGACGGATAGACAGTGGAACTATGTATAATAGGGTCCAGTTAGCACTCTTTGGGTACGTAACCCTAAAAAAAACACAGAGATTAGCTAACAAATCATCAAAAGCTGTAACCTGCAGCTGTGATTTGCTGAATGAAATATCAACCAATCAGATCACTTGACATGCGTTTAATTTTAACACGTCGTTAATTTTTGTTTAAGAAACCGATTGCAATTTACTTACAAACGATGTCAATCAAATCTAAAAAGTATACAAAAATCTTCCTACCTTTTTCCTAACTATGTTGGGGTCGGCCTCGAGTCTTAACCGGATGCAGTTGTATTCTACATGGAGCGACTGCCTACCTGACCTCCACAACCCAGTTACTGGGTATGTGTCCCTTACAAAGTATGTGCCAGTGAAATAATGCAAATATTTTAAATGTATTCACTTTTCCAACATCATAGCCAAAAGCCAGTTGTATATCAATCATGCGGTCTATATAAGCCATTATTTTGGGCACTGATACCCTGAAACGAAAAAACAATCCTCATAGTATTCAATCAAGCAATTTTTCATAAATACTTAGGTATAAACTCGTTTATGTTTTGAAAAATACTGATTCAATTCCGAAAATTATGTAGGATATTTTTACCCGGAAAATGAATGAAAGAAAACATCGTGAGGAAACCGGCATGTCGTAGACCCAAAGAATCGAGGACATGTGACATCTACCAACCCGCACTGGGCCCGTGTGATAGATTATAGCCCACTCCCTCTCGAAAAGAGGAGCCTGTGTCCCAGCAGTGGGAACATTATATACAAAAATGCATGGTTTCCGTGGGAGTTTCCATACCAAATAACCACATAAGTCAGGTGCTTTATGTGGTTATTTGGTGTGGTTCTCGTTCTCGTTACGAGACCGTCGCTACGCGAGAACGAGTAGATTTAGCAATTAGAAACGAGTTGGCGAGCAACAAGCAGCGAGTGCGCGACGGCAACGAGCGATTACTCGCTGGTATGCGTATGTACAGACGCCAGCAGGTCAAGTTACCCGAAACTGTCAAATTTTCCCAATCAACCTTGAACCTTAATGCTTTAGCGATAAAGTTGAAAATCTATTAAAGAAATTTGACAGATTGTAGTAGCTTGATGTGCTGGCGTCCGTAACAATCGTGAATGCCACAGCGAGTGTTCTGCCCACCAAGCAAGTGTGGCTGAGCGAGTACTCTCTTTGGTAGCTCTTGTCGAAGCGACAAACGAGTACTCGTTGGCGTTGTGAACAGTCAGCGATCAACTATTAATATTTATATGTATCTATTTTAATTACACCGGAATTACATCTTTTGTACGTTTCGAATTTATAATATTAAGCATGGATGACATTCAGTGATAATTTAGCTTCCCATTAGTGAAATAATTTTCGGAATCGGATCCTCCTACATACAAACCAACAAATTTTACCTCTTTATAATATTAGTATCGAAGACATCTGAAAAGTATAATTTTACCTGGCCAGCTTGCATAATCGCAGGAATCGAAGCATCCTCAACAGTTTCGTAGCTGTTATAAAGCTGGAGTTGACGCTGTTCCACTTGTCCCAAGGAGTTAGGGCATCTATCACGTCTAGTACTAAGTCTGAAAGGAAAGAGGTTGATATATTATATATGCTGGTGAAGGATAACCAGCACCCTAATTACGTAACACACTCATCATCATCTGCCTAGCCCTTTCCCAACTATGTTGGGGTCGGCTTCCAGTCTAACCGGATTCAGCGGAATACCAGTATTTTACATGGAGCGACTGCTATCTGACCTCCACAACCCAGTTACTGGGTAATACGATTCCCCTTGGTAAGACTGGTTGTCAGACTTTCGGGCTTCTGACTACCCGTAACGACTGTCAAAGATCTACGAATGAGAGCCGGGACCAACGGCTTAACGTGCTTCCCGAGGCACGGAGGGGTCTCGTTCGTTATTTTTACAAAAACACATTTGTTTATATGTCCGGAAACTAAAAAGCGAACGCAGAATATGCAATTATTGAGCACTAGCTGGGCCCAGCGGTTTTACCCGCTTATGTTTCGATCCCGTGGGAATATGGGGATAAAAAGTATCCTACATGTTAAGCCTGGTTATAAACCATATGTGTGCCAAATTACATCCAAATCCGTTCAGAAGTTTTTGCGTGAAACAGTAACAAACATCCATCCATCCATCCATCCATCCATACAAACATTCACGTTTATAATATTTTTAGTAGGATGAAATCCTGGGGAAATATTTCATGTTCAATAATTGGTAACTGAAGCTTGTACTGGACCAATGGTCTTGTGTATGTGTCTTACCACTGGTAGCCATGACAATTATGAAGAAGTCCAGTTTGTTCCAATGTGACTTGAAGTAGCCGCAGAATCCGAGCGCACACATCTTTATAATCATTTCCATCACGTATATCGTGTAGAAGAAACTGAAATAACACCAAGTATTACTGTACCTGTCGGTCTGTAGGATACAGGGACCCCACAGAGAGGGGTGGGGCAGAAGGACATCTAGGGTTATAACCTCATAAGTCTTCGTGGAGTCACTATTCTTGTGAATTTGTAAGATACTCCCGAATTTTGCTTAAGATTATAACGGGTATTATTTTTTTTTTTTTTGTACAGGACCATTCTTTCTGTTTACGGGAGTCAAAGTTCAAACTTTATTAGTTTATTTTTTAAACAAATTTTAGTTCTTGTAAATTAACTTAAAACACTTCCACATACCGTTGCAAGCACAATATTTTGCGTGCTTTACATTACCCATTACCGTAAACAGCGAATTTTCACGCCAAAAATAAGAAGAAAAAAAAAGTCGTTTCCCATTATTTTTACCCAAAGTTACTTTGGTTGATGTACAGAATGTACATCAATAATGAATGTAGTATCATAAAGTAGATAAACTGCAGTGTACTCACAAGTTGAGGGCCCGCATGACGGTTTGGGACTGTGAGAGGTGGCACTACCGGTACCCATGTACCGTAAGTGTACCGTAAGTACCACCTCGCACAGTATGACGGGCGTGTTGCATACTATCATGAAGTAGATAAACTGCACTGTACTCACAAGTTGAGCGCCCTGATAGTGAGCATGACGGTTTGGGACACGGGTACCGGTAGTGCCACCTCGCACAGGATGACGGGCGTGTTGCATAGTATCATGAAGTAGATAAACTGCACTGTACTCACAAGTTGAGCGCCCTGATAGTGAGCATGACGGTTTGGGACACGGGTACCGGTAGTGCCACCTCGCACAGGATGACGGGCGTGTTGCATAGTATCATGAAGTAGATAAACTGCACTGTACTCACAAGTTGAGCGCCCTGATAGTGAGCATGACGGTTTGGGACACGGGTACCGGTAGTGCCACCTCGCACAGTATGACGGGCGTGTTGCATAGTATCATGAAGTAGATAAACTGCACTGTACTCACAAGTTGAGCGCCCTGATAGTGAGCATGACGGTTTGGGACACGGGTACCGGTAGTGCCACCTCGCACAGGATGACGGGCGTGTTGCATAGTATCATGAAGTAGATAAAGCCGTCGAACCAGACGTTGGTGACTATTCTGTAGCAGTGTTGCCGCCATTTTTGTCGAGGTACTTGCGCATTGGCCGCTTCGGGTGTCATCATGTTCACTAGTTTCCGGCGTAGCCATACAGCGTGCGTCTTTGGGGAGAGAATGGTGGTTATAGAATTATATCGCTTAGGCTGGTTTAAAGACATCCGGTCCTGGGTTCGATTCCCCGGTCGAGTAGAGTGTTATGGGGTTTTTCTATGAGGAATTTTTCAGAAGCAGCCCGGGTTTTATTTGTACCTGGTTGATGGCAATAGGCTCTCCCCCTATCATATGGACTTAACCAAAATTGGCGAAATGTGGGTCATAGGTACCTCTCTGCCTAACCCTTTGGAGATTATAGGCGTGATGTTTCATATAGGCGTATGTGTATAGCTTCTAAACCTTTTTTTTTCGCGGGGTAATCCTCATGGATACCTTCCGTCTGGGAAGAACGAAGGGTTATTTCGGACTCTTACCAACTAAAACCCCGGGAGATACTTTTACATTCGCACCCCCCACTGGGGCTACTTCTAAACCAATGGAACCTTACCTTAGGCTTCCACAAAGCCCCCAGCTGGTCCAGATTGACCCTACCATCATCAGAGTCAGCCGCTACCTCCACTGCTTGTACCAGGACTCTGACGCCGTCCTTACTGATCTTGCCGTGTTCGTACTGGCGCCAGTAGGATATCTTTAGTGCTTTTAACACGCGCTGGTTGGCTTCCCTGGTTTGTGACGAATATTTTTATAGTTAATATTAGTGAGACTTTCCAGCGTAGAATGTGTGATGAATTATCTACAGAAAATATTTATTTAAGTCTCTTTTTTCATTTGATTTCATTGTGTATTTTTATTTGAATGTCTCAATAAAATTGCGCTGTTGAGTTTTCAAAAATCCAACAGCGTGCTTTTATTTAGACACTAGCTTCTGACCGCGACTTCGTCCGCGTAAAATTTCTTGTTCCCCCGATGCGATGCGACGCGACGGGATGGCCGTCGCATCGCATCGCCTATCCGCGTCATTACTTCGTTTTCTCTTCTTTCTTACTTTTTTTTATTTTTACGCGGCGTGATGTTAAATAGTCTTCCTAAAGAGTGGGGCTATCAATTTTTCAAATTTGACCAGTACCTAGTTCCAGAGATTAGCGCGTTCAAACAAACAAACACTCTAAAGCTTTATTATTAGTAGTGTAGCGGTATCTACAGCACCACATGCGACTACACGTCATACTGACGTCACACAAAATCCTGCATCTCGCAAGCAGAGTTTACCGCGCAACGAGCATACATATATATACAACAGCTTGACAATGACATGATTCACCGGGCAGTTGCCCGCCAGACACAACACCCGTATAGTCGGAGGATCCTCCCTTTTCCTATGGAGGATGAGTGAACTTTACACCCGTTTCCTCATATCTCTATAGTAGCATAAATTACTGATTAATGGAACAGTTAGGATCACAAATGCTGTTACTTGGTCATCTCCGCGAACTCCTTCTTGGTGGGTTCGTTGGGAATCTCCCTCTCGCAGTCGGGGCAGGTGGTGTAGTGGTACCCCATGTAGGTCTCGTCCTCGCTGTCCTCGTCGCGGCCTGACATTTGGAGCTGGTATGGATGCTTTATTGTAGTGCCTGGTAAAAAATGGAGACGAGGTTTAGAAGGAAGCATTTAGTACAGTCACGAGCATACGTTACACTTACGCCAGATTCAAAAGCGACTTTCCCCTAAAGTATTGATAGAATGAACATAGCCTTTTTAATTATGGTCGTGACTGTAGGTACTTAGATTAATGTGAATGCTGACTCAAGTGGTAAACATAATTATCCACATTAGCAAGAGTGGTGTTGTGTGGTAAGCACTTGGCAGTTGAAATTCCGTCGTCTCATACAGTAGAGTTTGAACTATCACTATTTGAATCATCGTCAGCATGGAGATGCAGCGGTCGCGAGTTATAATAATACGTTTGACGCATTTCGTCATTTTCGACTTCAGAGAGATCTTTTCCAGACCTAGGATCTAGTCTACTGAGCGTTTCGCAGTCCACTGTTGGGCATAGATCTTTCCAAAGCTTAACTGCAAGTTTTCTCACAAATCACTTTTATAATCCACGGCCCACCTGATGGCAATTGATCACCACCTCTTATGGTATCTGCGAAACCAGAGGCATCCCAGGGGCGATGCCATCTAAGCCCAGGTTCGCATTGGGCGCGTTCCTCCCGCATCGACTTTTTTTCGGGCACTGGATTTTCAACGCCCTACTTAGCGCCGAGAGTTGAAAATCCAACAGTGTGTTTTTTTGACTCGCTCTGTTGGATTCCCAACGCTCGGCTCAATATCGAGAGTTGAAAATCCAGTGCGCGACAAAATTCCGTCCCGATATTTTTACGTCCGTTCAAACGTGGGCTTAGAGACAGAGCTAAAATGTCCCATGTGCAGGAATTACAGCGACAGCCACACCCTTCAAACCAGAACACGGCAACGCTTGGAAGCAGAAATAAGAGGAACTTTCTCCGGGTAATCGCCTAGTGGGCAGGGCACATTGCTCGCAGAACAGATGGCTGATGGGGCCGAAAGGTTCTGGAATGGCGACCGCGTACCGGAAGACGTAGCGTGGAGGCCTCCCAAGGTGGACCGACGACCTTGTGAAGTCCGCAGGAACTTGTTCGATGCGAGGAGCACCGAACCGGTTGAAGTGGAGGTGCTTGGGGGAGGCCTATGTCCAGCAGTGGACGCCTAGAACAGCTATAAAATGATATGTCAAGGGTCTACCAACCCCCAGAGACCAGGTCCCAGTTAGCATCAGCGAGGAACTTGTCCATCTTCAGCATCGAGATGCAGCGGTCGCGAGTCATCATGATACGTTTGACGCAGTTCGTCATGTTCGCTTTCTTGGCGAGAGAGATCTCGGCCAGGCCTAGGATCTTCAAGACTTTCGTCATACTGGTCGCGTTTATCAGGAGGGACAGGATTACTAGGCCTGCTGTTTGGATTATGAAGATCTGGAAGAGAGCGAAAGAGAGCGAAATTACGCTTAGCAACACAGCAGTGCGATTCTGTAACCATCTCACCGTGAAAACTTGGGTGAAGTGAGCGTGGAGTGAGCTGTCATTCCAACTAATGCTAGGGATTGACACTATTGACAGCCCACTCTAAGCTCACTTCACCTAACTTTTCACGGTGAGATTTTTACGGAATCGATCGGCAGTGCCGGATTAAGACTACTTGATGGTTCACGCCTGTGGGAGGGGGGACCGTACCTCCCAGCCGCCTCGTATTTTTTCAAAAAAATCGACGAGCTGTTTGTAAAGATTGGCGCACGTCTCTAGAGTGACTTCCGGGTCTTCTAATACCTTACTGACAAGCCGCCTTGCCTTTTATGTGCTAGCAAATATTTTTTGGTGCTGCTTATGGTACCCTCCGAGACGTGTTGCCCTAAGTAATTGGTTAATTTGATTATGGGGTAATCCAGAACTGGTAGCAACATATGTCTGTATGAGCGGAAGTTGTAGGTAGGGGAGTCAGAAGAGTTGACGTCAGAAAGGTGAAGTGTTTTTAATTCTCAATGGCATTCCGAAGTCGAAATCACGAAAAACCCATTAACACTACATGCCCTGAGGATTGATCCCTGCTCCCTAATCGCGTAACACACTATTAATCTAAATCTGAATCATTTTGAAGGATATTGATAATCCATTGCTTCATATGTTCAAAAAATGTGTCTGCTCAGCAACGTATAAATAACGCAAATAATGTCGTTGAACTGTCAAAATGAAACCCATTGCTACTGATAGTGTGTTACGCAATTACCCCGCTGGCCTACAACCAGTAACTCAACGAGGCAACGTAGTGTAGAGGGCAGTTTCACCGTGAGGAATATTATATTCAGTCGCATCAATTCGTAATGGTACAGACCCCAGCACATCAAGCTACTACAATCTGTCAAATTTCTTTAATATATTTTCAATTTTATCGCTAAAGCATTAGGGTTCAAGGTTGATTGGGATAATTTGAAAAAAAAATCGGTTAGCTTGACCTGCTGGCGTCTGTACTTTTAGCCTGAGGCTTAGGGCTTTAAAAGTGTAAAAAAAAAATCTATGCCTAAACATACTTAGAGCGTAGGCTCTAAGAGATATTTTATCCAGGACTATTTAAAACTAGATAAAAAAAGACTAAGTAACTTACCTCTCCAGCATTCGAAACAGTCGGCGTCTGCAGCACGATCAGCGCCAAACAAAGGGATAGTGGCCCTCTCAGCCCGCCCCACACACAAGCCATGCAATGCTGCCACGTCATGCCATACCCTATGTGACGCAGCAGTGGCGTCATCGCGGCGTACACCATCAACCTTACAACAATATCAGATAAGAGACAGTGGTCTCAGAACCCGCCCCACACAAACGCCATACAGTGCTCATGCGGCCTACACCATTGCAGAAAAATAAAAATGACTACAGCTTGGCAGTACAAAGATTTGTCGTCTCAGAATTTCTTGTATCATTCTGCAATCTGCATTTTGTAGTTTACAAACGACTAAGTCCCTATTTATATTCCTGGATAAATATTATTATTGATGTTTGCTCCGACCAGTTCCCATAGACTGCAATCGTTAAAAATTTCCCTGTGTGTGACCTACAGACAGCATAAGCTGGGCTTAGTTATGGGATCGCATTGGCACCCTTAGAATATGCTTCCTTAAAAGCTATTCAAAAATAAATTAAAACACTCACCTCGAACAATAAACCGTAGTATAAGTCACGAAGATCAACGACACTTGCCGCACACTGATAACATCACTAACTTTCTCAAATATCACCACCCCAACCATTGTGAACACCAGTGTATTCGCTGCATGGACCAGTATCATCCAGAAATGGGACACCACCTGCTCCACATCCCCAGCAATAGTCGACTTCTTATTACTGACTAATACCCCAGTGATCACTGTCCCCAGCAACCCGGAGACATATAAAAACTTTTCACCGATATAATATGTTAAGTACGCCCCAGCCAAAGTCACAGTCACAGCACAAAGTAAATCGTAATATGTTATCGATAATAATGTGTCTGTGATCTTTCCCATCACTATCCCTAAGAGGATTCCCCCTCCAGCATACCTTATCAAAAACAACGTAATTTCTGAAGCTTCAGTCAACGCGCCGGCTATGTATCCAAAGACAGCTGTAAACTCTATCATAACCGTCACATCTCCTAATAATCCTTCACCAAGTAGGAGTACACTTATATATTTCCCTTTAGACATCGACTTCAATTGCTTCACGACTTCCAAAGGGTATATAGGTGAGCAGACAATCCCAAAAAGCAATGCTGTTGAGAAATTCCATGACGTTTCAATCAAGTAGAACGCCATGAAGGCAGCCATTAACGCTGTCAGCAATGCTCCTGGCACGCCAACCAGCAAAATTTGAGGAAAGCTCCGCCAAAACGAATGAGCATCAACGTTGTAGGACGTCCGAAAAATCAACAGCGGTAGGAAAGTTATTAGTAACACATCTACATCCATAAAACATATATGAACTATCGGTTTTATGCTCGGAAACCTGTTGGCACAAAATCCTGCGAATCCTCCTAGAGTAAACATGATAACTCTGTAAGGTATACACATTCCGATCCAGAGCATTATCGCCCTTACGATCACGCCTACTAAGAGCGTAGTGAAGATGAAGAGGAATCCTAGGGATGTTGGGTAGGCAAGTGAAGGTCTGCTAGGGTCATCAAACTGCATTACATCTTCTGACGAGTTTAGTAACACCTTAGGTTCCCCGTTGGCATCCATAGTTTTTGCTATTTATAGTACGGAAAGATAAAGTTTTGTAAATGTCGTATAAGATACTTTTCATGGCCTAATAGTTTTTGTTGGTTTTGATTTTGGGCATATTTTTTACGTTTTGAAAGCATTATTAGAATTAAATTTTAACAAAATTAAGAAAAAAATAGCATAAAATAAAGCGTTAAATATTCTTTTAAATAATGACAAATAAGCTTGTTCTACTGCGCAATAAACTTTGTTTTAAATAAAAAACAAAGAAAAAAACAGAAAAAATCGAATACTTACTAATTTTAATCATTAAAAAAAATACAAAACTAAAAATGTCAAATCCATAATTAAAATAAAATAAAACTAAAATTCTGAATAAATAAAAAATAATTAAAATCATAAGTTTAGAGGAAATAAAAGTCGCACACCATTCGTTTTTGCAGGGCTTTTGTATGGTGAAAACTTCTGAGGGGTTTTTCTAGGAGATTTCCTAGGCGTAACACACTTTCTAGCCTCGATTTTTTCTAACTCCTTGAGTTCCTTATAAGCAGCTTCTAGCATACGTTTCTTCCAGTCTTCGTAAAGCTCTATTTTCTCTTGTTGTGCCTCTTCTTTCTTAGGTAAATCGATATCCATGTTTTCGTCATCCTCAACTGTGAAAAAAAATGTTTAAAAACAATTTATTATATGATTATTTTCTCCGATTTTTTTAATTCCGAGGAATTAATATTTTATTGAATTATTGCGTTTTAAGATGTTAAAAAGTTTTGACAGCGGTGGGATTCGAACCCACGCCCTTTCGGACTGGTGCCTAAAACCAGCGCCTTAGACCACTCGGCCACGCTGCCTACATTGCAATGTGTCGAATTTATTGGATACATTAAAAATGTATGGATATATTAAAAAAAAGTACGTAAAGTGAATACAAAATTTTTAAATAAATAAAAATAAATATACACTGCTAGTGGTGAAGGGCGGGCGTTTTGGGAGACTGTCTTTTGTAATTTTGACGTTCGAAAAGTGCTGATTCTCAGCCTAATTTGAATCATTTATTCAAATTAAGCTGAGATTCAGCACTTTGATTTTGACTAAGAATCTTCTGGCGTTGACAGGGTTGGTAAACATTTGTGCAATTATTTCGTGAATGTCACTTGAATTGAATTTAAAATTCAATATATACATTATTATGAACCCAACACACAATACATTTCACACAAGATGGCGTCTTCAGTTCTAATTTTGGCAACGCGCCAAAATCACCTTATATGTTAATTTATAGTATATATAACACCAAAATTTTCATTTTACACAGTGAACATAACGTGCTTTTTGTTTTCGTGTAGGATTTGCTGTGCCCCCGCTCCGCTTGTGTAATAAAACATTAATACTGGCAAGTATTAATATGTTTTATTCCACACGAATGGCGTTCATAAAATCCTATTGATTGATGTTTCATGAAATAGTC
The DNA here is from genome assembly GCA_911387795.2 of Apamea monoglypha. NCBI lineage: Eukaryota > Metazoa > Arthropoda > Insecta > Lepidoptera > Noctuidae > Apamea > Apamea monoglypha. Next base: position 7,711,459 of record OU426935.1, on the reverse strand, counting down.
ATTCAATAGGATTATATGAACTTACGAGGGTTGTATTAATGATTATAATTCTGTAAAGTCATATTTATTACGCTCGCGAATCATAGTTTAATCAACATTCAACATGACACTAACCTTGCGAAAAACGTAAGAAAATTTAAATTTCGCGACATACCTTAGCGCATCCCCCTTTAATTTAATCGTATAGCAGTATAGTTTATAGGCCCGCCCCATGTATAGATGGGCAATCCACCGGGTTTAAACCCGGTGCTTTGGTAAACACCCAATTTTCTGGGTGTTCATGTGTGTTTACGGGTGTTTATCGGGCGTTTACCAAAGCACCGGGTTTAAACCCGGTGGATCGCCCATCTATAACCCCATGGGACTTACCATAACAGGCGAAGCCCCATGTATAGATGGGCAATCCACCGGGTTTAAACCCGGTGCTTTGGTAAACACCCAATTTTCTGGGTGTTCATGTGTGTTTATCGGGCGTTTACCAAAGCACCGGGTTTAAACCCGGTGGATCGCCCATCTATAACCCCATGGGACTTACCATAACAGGCGAAATGTGGGTATAGGTATACTTATGCCTAACCCTTCGGGGATACTACAATGTTACAGGCGTTGTTATATTTTTTGTCTTTGTAAATATGCATATGCATGCATAACCAGCCTTTAATATTCCCACTGGTGGGACACAGCCTCGTCTCTGTGAGACGGAGTGGGCCGTAATCCACCACGCGGGCCCAGTGTGGGTTGTTAATGTCTTCGACTTTTTGGCTTTAAGACATGTCGGTTTCCTCACGATGTTTTCCTTCACCGTTTTGAGAGCAGTCGTGATGAAATAATTTACACAAAGTAAAACGCCTGCCTGGGTTCGAATCTACGACCTACAACTCCTAAGTGACAAAAGTGTCAACATTTTTATGCATGAGTACGTGTCTTTTGACTATGCGTATCTTATGTCTTTTTCGTTTTTTTTTTATATTTTTTTTTTTTTTTTACTTGTAATTGTGCGTTTTGTTTGTGCAGAATAAAATATTTTTCTTTCTTTTCTTTTTTCTTTCTAAGTCGCGGCCCCACTGCTCTCTGTAGGTAAATGTGTATGTGCATGTGATGCATTATTGTCTGTGTGTTATAGTTGGCATTTCATTGATAAAAAGATAATTTACCATTTTCCACAGCATTCTTAGGAGGACGTCCCTTTTTCTTCTTGGCGGCGAAGTGTAGATCAGTAAACTTTATCCAGTCGGTGTCAAGTTTGGTCCACTGTGCAGGCTTCAGTCTTGACTTCTCTATAATTTTACTCTTTGGTACTTTTACTTTGTTGACTCTGAAAATGATTTAATTATGAATTAAAAATGGGTTCTAATGACACAAAATATGAAACAGGTTTTTATTGTTTCATAATCAAGAGTTTGTTCCTTTACTTCAATATAAATACATATAAATTATATTTTTAAATATTACAATATAAAACATTTTAAAATATCGTGAGGAAACCGACATGTCTTAGAGCCAAAAAATCGAAGATATGAGACATCTACCAGCCCGCACTTGGCCCGCGTGGTGGAATACGGCCCGCTCCCTCTCAAAGAGAGGAGGCCTGTGTCCCAGCAGAGGGACCATTATAGGCTGATTATGTAATATGTATGTATGTATAAGAAACTTGTTAACTCACCTGCATGCTTGGTACACTGCCATGCAGACATACTGAGGGAGATTTAAATCAACTTCCTGAAAACAAATACATGTAAATTAAACAAAGTTTTGTAATAGGTCAACATACAGCAAGAGTTGGAGATATAATAAAATGAAATGAAATAAAAATGAAAAAGTGTTTATTCACGGAAATAATTTTAACCCGAAAAATATTACCTCTACAAAGCAGTTTGTTGGCAGATGCAGCTAATTTTTTTCTTTTACACTTTTTCACCTATAGGTTCACTACATTAACATGCATTCATTAGATTTAAGAACAAACATACACGCTTTTCATATATTTAAGTTGATGGACTGATAGCACATCTCATATGCTGTTTAATTTTATTTCAGGAAACAAAGTATTTGATGAGTATTTCTTCACTCATCACCAGTTCAAAGCATGATAGGCAATAAGCAGATGGGCTTAGCATTTTTTTATGTATCTAGCTTGTATTGTCTCTCTTCAGGGCAGAGCCTCCCCCTCTCCCTTTGTGAAACTTCTGTGTTTCTCATACTCGCAGCTAAAGTGCTTTTCATCATTATATCACACCACAGACTGCTGAAGCATTACCATGTCTCATAATTACATTTTTTTTAGCTACCACAGCTGCCAAAGGACTAGTCTTTATTAAAGGAGTCCAGCTCATCCTGCAATCTCCGTCTGGGCCTGCCACAATGTTGTTTGCCATTAAGCAGGACCCAGTTGATCGTAAGTTTGGCCCATTTTGATTGCTTGTCCATTTAAATGTAGCAGCTTTCTGAGTGACATCAGTTATTTTAGTGATGGAACAGATTGTTGTATTCCTAACCCGGTCCACTGTATTTTACCAAGAAATAATCAATATCAGAATAGAGACTTTATACATGATAGTATAGTTATTTATTTTTATATTATGTACAGACGCCAGCACATCAAGCTACTACAATCATCTGTCAAATTTCTTTAATCGATTTTCAACTTTATAAATAAAGAATTAAGGTTCAAGGTTGATTGGGAAAATTTGACAGTTTCGGGTAGCTTGACCTGCTGGCGTCTGTACAAAAATAATCTCACCATTTTAGCCAGCCGCTGGTATTCCTCAAGGATCCTATCAGCGAGCTCCTGTACTCCTGGGCACTGCAGCGTCAGACACAGCATGGTGGTGGTCAGCTTGTCACTGTTCAATTCTAGAAGGTTCTGCACCACCTTTTTAGTGTTTGTGTATGCTGAGGGCTTGAGACCGGAGTATTTTATTGCTGATTTCTGTAATTTCGAGAATAATGATGGTTCATACATGATCTTATTGGTGATGTTCTTCAGAAAGGTCAGGTGCGTAGTAATCGCGACCGATGTGCGTGTACGATTAGGGGCGGAGTTAGCTGTAAAGATTGTAGCAAGTGGCAGTCTGTGGTTTCTACCTACCTCTCTAACTTACGTACTGTGAATTGTTAAGTATGCTACTTGCTAAATTCAGACTATTTAAAATCCATAAAATATTAATATAATGAAATGCTAAAAAACTGTTAGTAGTAAATATATATTACACCTTATTTCATATTACACTAGCTGCTGCCAGTGACGACACGGTTGGCGCAGTGGCTGAGCGATCGACTGCTGCGCTGCGTGTCGCGGGTTCAATTCCCGCACGGAACAAATATTTGTATTGCCTACAGGTAGTTGTTCCAGGTCTGGCTGTTTGTGTATGTGAGTTTAAATGTTTGTAAACGCACCCACGATACAGGAGTAATTCCTAGTGTGGGGCAATGTTTTATAATAAAAAAAAATAAAAAAAAGTGACTTTGGCCATGTGTTTTAAGATAAAACATCCGATGGTCCTCGGAAATAGGATAAATATCTTATAGCTTTCTATTAGTGAAAGAATTTTTGAAATTATATGAGTAGTTTCAATGGTTACCAAAACATCCAAACTGAGACTTTACCACATTATTGAATTAGTGTAAATAAAAACAGAGTACTCTCTCGTTAAACAAAAGCAAACCAGGTGACAAGGAACAGAGGGGCAATTCTCGTAATTTTAAGAACGTTCACAGTCTGATCTCAGTCTCTAATTTGTCTAAAATACCTCTAATTTCCCTACATTTCGACAAGTATTTGACATTTGTTTGTCGCTGAGATGAGACTGCGACTAGATTTTGAACATTTTAAATTACGAGAATTGGCCTTCAGTTTATTATGAACTGTTACGTGAAAGATACCTATAGATAGATTTCATCATCATCATTCTCTTGCCTTTATCCCATTTTATTCTTCTTCTTCCATAATTATCTATTATTCATCAACCCAGTAGTCACCCCCTTTCTTTTTTTTTTTTTTAATTAGCCGTTAATGTCCCAATGCTGGGCAAAAGCCTCCCTACTCTCCTTCCAATTTTAATCCATCCAAAGGTTGTCTCTAAAAGATTGCTCTTAGCGATAAGACCGCCCATTGTGTCACCCTTTGTAAAAATTTTGTATATTTATGTTTTATAATTTGTATGGTGTACAATAAAGAGTATTCTATTCTATTCTATTCTATTCTTCCACCTCTCTCTGTCCAGAGCTACCAAGGACCAATTTTTACTAAAAGAGTCCAATTCATCCCGCCATCCCCCTTTCTTGCAAGTAATAATACTTACAACATCCAAATCTGCCCCCAACATAGATGCAGCCAAGTCCAAACAAATGACAACTTTGCTGGTGTCAGTCATGTTGCTGCCTGCCATACTCTTCGCCTGCAGCAGACGTTCCAACTCTGCTGCTTTACTGAAATTACCAGCAACAGAAGTTTGCATTAGATAGATAGATAGAATATGTGCTTCATTGTACACCAACTAAAATAACATGAGGGGCTTGTGGCTAAATGATAACAGCCACACAGGTCAATTGATGGTTAAGTTACACATACCACGGTCGGTTTATGGGTGGGTGACCATCCATTACATATAGAGACTCCGTGCTACTGAAAGTATGTTAAGAAGTGGTCCCAGCTGTCATTCACAGATCTTTGACAGTCGTTATGGGTCTTCAGAAGACCATGAGTCTAAGAACCAGTCTTATCAAGCCGTATCTTGTAACCCAGTAACTGGATTGTAGAGGTTAGATAGACAGTTGCTTCATTAATTCTAGTATTCAGCTGCATACGGTTGGAATGGAAGCCAACCCCAATATAATTGGGAAAAGGCTAGACAAATTGATATACTTATAATTAGAATAACATAATGATGCAGCATTATCAGAGTGGAAGTCCGGCTTCAAAAATGTTTACTGTCCATTTACAAGTACTTTGGCAAATACCACAACAACCTAAAAAGAACAATGTGTAGTATCTGCATACTGAAAAGATCATGCTTAATTATTTCATATTGAATTATTAAAATAGTAATGCGCTTGAATAGAGCCTAATAACATAGCCTGCTAACATTGGTTTGTTTATTTATGCTTAAATTGTGATCTTTCCTTAAACGTGTTTGTTTACTTACTTCAGAACTTTATCTTCCTCGCCAAGTCCAAGTTTGGACGCTATCAGATGCAAGGTTTTGTTATTAGTTGCCATTTTATTGATTTGTTTAGTTTTACCCTTAAAAATAGTTATTTTAATACAAAAAACTGTCCTGGATTAACAAATTCATCCACAAATAAATCGCGCCATTTGAACGACTTCTTGACATTTGTTTGTGTGTCTAATGTCATGAAAAAAGTAATTCATTCATTTCTGGTATAGACAAAAGAGGAGGGAGAGGGTACATAGTGATGTACTTGATGAAAAATGCAATATTTTCCAGAAAGGTACGTACACACTATTTTCCAGCAAACACAAACTGAAGATTTCAAACGTAAATTATTTTAATTGATATAGTGCAATTACATAAAAATTGGTAACATCGGCATAAAACTAAACTTTTCCAATTTAATACTAATGAGGAAATTAAAGAAAAGTACTGCTTTATGCTTAGTCGAATAAAATAAATTTTAATGGCCATATTTTATTTGGCCAGTATTTTCCTTCAAAATGATTAATCTCTGCACAGAATCAACGTTTAAAACATGTGGAAATGATAAACTAACAGATTGGCTATCTTTTTTCCAAAAATGCACAATTTGACATTGTTTATCTCTGTCGTTCATGGATGGAAAATCTTCTCGATTCTCGATGACCACGCCCCTTTATCTCGATTTTGACTGAAGTTTCAATGATAAAACACCTTGCAATATCACAGGAGGCGACATGTTGATTTTTTTCTATAGGTTCTGTGAAGCCGATACGGATCGCTGTCATTGCTACAAAATGTCTTTGTAGTTATCAGGGTGTAGGTCATATAATTGTAGTAATATTAACTAATCCGTGCTAATTTTCATATGTTAAACGTATCGTAAAGAGAAAGAAGAGGATCCAGTCCGCCCGAATCAGGGGTGTGTATTAAGTGATACACCGATATAGATTTGTATCAAAATAATCCGAAGCTATTTATAAATATTATTTTCTCAGCTTTTACTTATGTTCAAACGTTAATAGTAACGTCTGATCTATAATTAACTTGTGAAAGTTTATAAATATTACAGTATTCCATGGTGAAGTAGTGAGTCGACTCGGTTATTAGTGGGAAAGGTTGCCATTTTTTTGTGGGATAAATCGTGTGTGGTGATATCAGGGCGTGATCTCAGTGCTCGGAGTTGGTTTGAGTCCGAATCCGGGGCAGTGTGAGTGCACGTCTGTGGTGTTCTGGCGGCCGCGGGCGCTAGGAACTTGCTACGAGACTGTGATACGAGTTTGTGGTGTGGTGATTTTCAGGTTGAGATGCAACTAGTGTCAGTGAGGTCGAGATAATAGCAGTGCGTGTTGTGGACGTGGTGACGTGATGATGCGGTCGCAGTGAGGGGGCAGAGCGACACCACGGCTTCTTCTGTGGCGGGCGGCGCGCGGGGAGCCGAGTCTCCTTCGCAGCCCAATCAAGACACGGTGGACAACGCCACACCCACCTGCTGGTAAGTCCTCCTTGTCTACTATACCCCCAAAAAGGTCCTACACCTAAAAGTTTTGGTCCTCCAACTCCTTGGCAGTCAAGTGATCTAATGTCATTCATTCATTCTGTAGCACTTCAGACAGATATTTGTATTATCAAGGCAGAAAGATAAACAATAGCATAGTTTAGTGCCAATTCTCAGTGTACAGGTAGTTACTGTCACAGTTTTCCCTAATTTCAACACTCAGTTTCCTCATAAAGTCCCCCTTGATAAAATGGTAGTTTTAGTAGATCAAATTCCCAGCCTATGACAATTTTTTCGCATTTTCAATTTATATTTTTCCTCCTAATCTCACGTCTTTAAGCCAGTGGAAAAACCAATTACAATACCTTAAAGATCGAGTGTACCGTATAATAAATTATAACGTTTACATTGACAATGAATAATAACTATGAGACTGTAATTAAATCAAAGTCGGTACTATGAATGTCAAATGATCCGAGTGTCGTTTTGTACCTGACAACTTATTAGGCAGAACATTAACCTATTCTAAATTTGAAATCAGAGTGCTTTGAAACACACTACTAAAGGCCCTTGTCATCTACAAAATTGTTAAGTAAAATGAAAATAAATAATAGAACTTTCATGTTACAAGCACTATTGTTGTTTTAATATGACATTAAAACATCAATAAGTAATTGAGTTTTCAGTGCCGCAAATAGAATATTGTAATCATTTTTTTAGGATTTATAAAAATATTGCAAGTCTTACTTTTCTTTATGGGATATGGCATTGTTTACTTAAACTTAATTCAATTGCATAGGCTTAACTGGAAAATGGCCCGAATGATTACCTACTTATAAAGCTTGTGATTACCGGAAATTCAATGAGCATAAATATTATAATAATTTAGTATAGTGCAACACATTTTCTTTTCGGCCAATAAGTATTGATAATGAACAAAAATTATCTCATTTAAATTAATAATAATAAATTACTGCTAATTAAGTAATATGGAAATTTATAATTTATTTATTTGATAATGAACAATTTAATTAACAACTTAATTCCATATCACAAATTGGCAGAATAATGATGTCCATTTTTTTTTTTTCGTTTTTGGAATTCAACTTAATAAGTTTTGAAAGCCTGTATAAAAATGTCTCCAAGCACTAAAAACCAAGGTCCCGGTATAATGTAAACATTACATGCAATCATTTAATGTCAACTAAATTGACATTGCAGTGTTTAAAGCCAAAATATTTCAATAGCCATTCTGCATTTTTATTTTTAAATTCATTCAATCGGAATTTAAATGTAGAACAGGTGTTGTTCGTTTTTTATTTATTTATTTTGGTTGCAATGGTGATCATCACTATGCCCTCCTGTTGGATTTTAAACCTTTTTATATTGAATAATTATGTTTTGTTCTGAACCTAGGGCAGTCAGGTCTGCTGCCGGTTGGCTGACTGCCTTTGTATTTTACAAGGCACAAGGTATTTTAAAGTCAATATGTCAAATATTACTAGCAGAACGAGAGATTTATTTGAAATTCTATGGCTGTCTCAGAGTATTGGCACATTTGTGTTGCCAGTATCTAATTTTTTCAAATTCATAATAGTAACATTTTCTGCATTATTCAAACTATCCCTAGCTGTAGGTATGCAGATGACTATAAGAAGGAATTTTCCATTAATTAAACTGTAGGCCTGTAATGTCAACCTAATGCATTAATAAAAACATTATTACACAAACATTCTAGGCGCTTGTTTATATTAGTAAGTAAACATTTTCCTAAGATAATATTATGCAATATTAAGTTGTTATAAAAAAAAATATTTTTTAACGAAAATAGATGATTTTTAACGAAAAAATATTTTATTTTGAACAAAAAATAAAAAAATAAAAATTATTTTTAACAAAAAAAAGCAAAGAATACTAGAACTTTTAGATATTTTTTCCCTCAATAAATTGTCAATACATAGTAGAAAAATAATGCTCTTACAAAATTAAAGAAAATAAGTTTCTTATCAGTGTGATGGTTATGCCACCATTTTTATAGATGTGTCAGGATTTGACACAGATAAGTTAACAATGAAAGGCTAACTTACGCACAACCGTTTACCATGGGCAATATGCATGACGCGAGATGACGCGAGATGACGCGCCAGTGGCGATAGTCCAATGACTAACAACTACAAAATCAAAAGTCATTTATTCAAATTAGGCTGAGAATCAGCACTTTTCGAACGTCAAAATGACTAAAGACAGTCTTCCAAAACGCCCACCCTTCACCACTTCCTAGTTCTTTCGCTGGGAAGAAGAAGTGGCGCAACAAACTCGCCAGTAAAGAAAATACTTAATTGTATACAATACTAGGTATGTAACTTTGACATTTTAAGTACCCACTTTACAACTGATATGTCTAAATCTACCTTATATCTTTATAGTTCATAACAGTAGCCAATAACATCCATTTACAGTATTTACTTACAATTAAATAAAATTAAAATGCAAGTCATCTTAGACCACCAGAGAAATTGCATTTTTATTATATTTTAAGGTTTTTCAAACAGCTTCAGAAAAAAAAAAGAAACTGTCAAACTGTATCCACTTTTATCATTGGTTTTTCTATACTACTGTTATAAAATGGTTTAATTATTGGATTTAAAAATTCTTTTTGATTTTGATAGCCCGATTCTTGAGGAAGTCTATAGGCTATTTAGCATCACCCTACGACACATAGGGGCCGAGCAAAAAAAAGGGTAAGAAAATTAAGTAATACGGCAGGTGATGTGATGCGACGATCGAAAAATAATTTCACGCGGACGAAGTCGTGGGCAGAAGCTAGTACATATTATATACTGCAACCAATCGCGATAGTTAACATATGTATTGGCAGCAGATTTACCAATCATCGTCTTCCTACCCTTGTTTCATGCTACTTGATTTTCACCTCACCTTCAGTTGGTGCAACACATTTTCACCTCACACAATCTCTCCATTTTTTTTGTCTTCCTCTTCCTCCATCTATAAATTTGATATTCATCATTTTATTAGCATAATCAGCCTATAATGTTCCCACTGCTGGGACACAGGCCTCTTCTCGGTGAGAGGGAGTGGGCCGTAACCCACCCCGTTCTAGGACATGTCGGTTTCCTCACGATGTTTTCCTTCACCGTTTTGAGAGCAGTGGTGATGAAATAATTTACACAAAGAAATGCGCCTTTCTGGGTTCGAACTTACGACATACAACTCGTAAGTCGTAGCAGTTACCACTTGGCCACCAGTGCTCCTGCATGCCTTACTTTTTGAACAGGTTTACCAATAAACATCAGTAAATAAAGGATAGTACTCCATTTACTACGAGTGTTGTTGATCTATAAATAACTGTGTGGGAGTACCAAGTACCAATATCAGCTGTTTTTCCTCCCACACATTCACGGTCACCATTTATAAAATGTAACTTAATATTGTGACAGTCATTGGCTATGGGGTAAGCAATTTATTTAACTTAAATGAAAATAGGCATACAGCTTGAAATTTTTACTATCATTTGCCTGCGACTTCGCTCGCGTTAAGGTCGGAAATTATCCTACTTTTACTAATTACCGGTATAAAAAGTATCCTATGTGTTACATATAAACTATCCGCGTGCCAAATTTCATCCGAATCTGTTCAGACATTTTTGATTGGTTGAGTAACAAACATATAAAGTTTGAGATTTATAATATTCTAGTAAGAGATGGGATTATAAAACAAGTTAATCCTTTAGTTAAGTATCGAGACGAGGTTACGGTCATGTATAAGGATTCAAGTAAAAGAGAGAAAAAAAGTAATTTGTAAAAAAAAAAAAAACAAACAAACAAGTTTGAAAGCTTTACTTTCTCATTGAATCTTATTATACTTAAGACCCACGATATTTAACAATAGTTGTGAACCAATCAATGAATTTACCTATGAACAGTTACACATTATTAGCTGTGCCCCGCGATGGCACCCGCATAATTCTCGATCCCGTGGAAATATCGGGATAAAAAGTATACAATGTCGTAACCCAGGTCATGGTCTACCTTTGTGCCACATTTTATCCAAATCCATTCAGCCGTTTTAGCGTGAAAGCGTAACAAACAAACAAACTCACTTTCGCATTTATAATATTAGTTATAGTTAGGATGTTCATCATGTTACCCCGTAACTGGGTTGTGGTTCTCAGATCAGTCGCTCCATGTAAAATACTGCAGTCCCCTTAGGCGTCTTCCTCACCGGATCGTCGCGTTTTTGTTTCTGTACCGAATCTGTACAGATTCTTTACCGAGTGCATGTAATTAAATGAAAGCTTCCTCACTGAGTAGTTTCGGTACAGATTCTTTACCGAGCGCATACACACGTCTTTGTACCGAGTACTACCGAACCATTCGATTCGCCCGTCCCGAGACCCCATCACCCCCGCCCTACCCCGCAGTTGACTCATATGCAGCGCAGGACCGTAGCAAACCGAGCCCGTCAAGAAGTGGTTCTCGGTAAAGAATCTGTACAAATTCGGTACAGAAACGAAAACGCGCCGTTCCGGTGAGGAAGGCGCCTAGACTGGAATTCGATCCCAACATGGTTAGGAAATGCCTAGGCAAATGAGGATGAACACATAACTTTTACATTTCGTATTTGGGGCTGGCCCACAAAAACAAGACATTTCACTTAGATACTATCGAATGTACAATACACTATCAGATAGCATTTAGAATGGTATCAATACAACATCACCCAAAAATATCCAGTCATTATATTCACTCCAGCTAATCTCTGGACTTACTAAGTAGGTTATAATAACATTAGTAGCTAAAATTCATATTTTTAGGGTTCCGTACCTCAAAAGGAAAAACGGAACCCATAAAAGATCATCACTTCGTGGTCCGTCTGTCAAGATCCTTTTTCTCAGGAACACGTGGAGTTATCAAGTTGAAATTAATATCAAATACTCAGGGCTGCAATCCCTTGAAGTAGTGAAAAAATCAAACTTCTAAATCAACGCTATCAAAAGATATGGGCGTTTATGTTCCGAAATCAAAACCTTTGGGGTACTTCTCGTTGACCTAGAATCATGAAATTTGGCAAGAAATGTCATATAGCACAAGTAAAGGAAAAAATCCGAAAACAGTAAGTTTGTAGTTACATAACAATAAAAAATTGTAATACTACTCGTATTTACATACCTACAAATTTGTACGGAACCCTCGGTGCGCCAGTCCGACTCGGTACTTGACCAGTTTTGTATGTCTATTCGTGGCTTTGGTTGAGGTCTTGTGGTAGCCAGCGCGTCTGCTGAACGCGGCAATCCTGGGTTCGATAGTTCGATCCATAGGTCGGGCAGTCTTATTGGGGTTTTCCACCAGGAATTTGTCAGTTGCATCCCACTGTCCATACTTCTGGAGTTGTTAATGTACCCAGGATTTTGTAATATGTACCTTGATTAAAAAGAGTGTCCTTGGAGTTTCTTGCCTGTTCTTCTGCATATTCTTCTCTATCTACGTTGTGGAATGGGCAACTAGCTTCAACTTTCTGACTAACTGACCGAATCTTTGACAATTCAAAAGTGCACGTAAATGGTTTGATTGAAATAAATGCTTTGAGTTTGTCTTGTGTCCCCTAGAACCGCCCCCTATTGCATGGTACTTAAACGTTATTACATTTTTTTTTTCGTAATGTTCTATCGCCTAAATCTATATCCGACCACCGTAAGGACTATTCCTGCTTGCAGCGCATATTATTAGTGGACCTAAAAAGGATCCTGTTTTGTTTTACTTACGGACGCAGTTGTGGTCATCATGTGCACGGGATTTTATTTTCATAATGGTCAGATATAGGTTTTGGCAATAGTATCCTACATTCAGCTCTGCTTAAGCCATCGAGGAATAAAGCGTGGAATAATAACGGGGAATATGCGTGAATGCATGATGTTATGTTTGTATGCATTCCCGAGCATTTTATCGGGATTTTCCGACTAGTTTTGCCCTCTACCGAAGACAGGTCATACGGCGAGGTCGCGAATAGAACAGATGCACATACATGACTAAAGAATAAGTCGTAAATTAATATGTACTAGTACCTACTTTGAGCAGTGGTGGCCCGGTGGTAACAGCCGCGAATTACGAGTTGTAGGTCGTAGGTTCGAACCCTGACAAGCGCTTAACTTTGTGTATATAATTTCATCACCACTGCTCTCAAAACGGTGAAGGAAAACATCGTAAGAAACGCATATCCTAGAACCAAAAATTCGAAGACATTTGGCATCTAGCAACCCGCACTGGGCCCGCGTGGTAGATTACAGCCCACTCCCTCTCGAAGAGAGGCCTGTGTCCCAGAAGTGAAAACATTATAGGCTGATTATGCAAGTCAACTAGTTGAAGAATACTTAATTGGAAACAAAAGTAATTAACATAGTTATCGAGGAATGTTGTTTACGGCGTTATAATTGACAATGAGAAAAGTTAAGTATAACAAGAATCATTGTTGTTTTGTCCATTTTTATCGATGGTCATATTATACTTATTAAAATTTGACTACTTGCAGCTAACGCGCATTCTATCTAACCTCTGGTGTCTTGCCAGCCATTATGGTTTTTTTTGATCCGATATCCAATCATTCGCGTCACACAATTCTCCTGCCCTTATCCCAATTTATTTGGGGTCGGCGCAACATGTCTTTTTCTTCCACACTTCTCTATTAGTCGTCATCTCGGTAGTCACCTCCTTCCCAGCCATATCAACTTTCACACAGTCCATCCATCGTCTCATTGGTCTTGTAGCCATCCACATTCATACTCACGCATCACACAAGATAATAAAAAAAGAAAACTTAACAAAATGTAAAAATTACTTTTGTCTCTGGTAATGCCACTAACTTCTACATACGGTGCACCGTAGTCATAATATGAATGAAAATTAGCCTTTCGCTGACTAATTTTATTTTAATTTTAGCCGTTAATGTTCTACTGCTGGGCAAAGGCCTCCTTATACTCTTTCCACCTCTCTTTGACAAGCTGCCAAGGACCAATCTTTATCAAAGGAGTCCAGCTCATCCCGCCATCTCCGTCTGGGCCTGCCGCGATGTCGTTTGCCATTAAGCGGGACCCACTGGGTCGTAAGTTTGGCCCACTGATCGTCTGTCATGCGGCAGATGTGTCCAGCCCAATTCCATTTACGCGTGGCAGCTTTTTTGACTCAGATGACTATTTTTTTTTCTCAATAGCAGCCTGTGTCTGGATTTGTGCCCGGTCGATGGCAATAAGCTCCCTCCCAGTTACACAGGACTTAAACATAACTGGCGAAATGTGGATGTACTATAGATACTCTCTATCTATCCCGTCGGGGAGTACAGCGGGGTAATTGCGTAACACTAACAGTAGCAATGGGTTTCATTTTGACAGTCCAACGACGTTCATTGCTTTGTTTACGTTGTTGAGCTGACACATTTCGAATCGAACATATGAAGCAATGGATTAGCAATATCCTTCAAAATTATTCAGATTGAGATTGATAGTGTGTTACGCAATTAGGTTACAGGTGTTGTGTGTTTTTTTCCTAAGAAAAAAGTACTAACTAGAAAAACCTACATAGTAGCTGTAAGCTTAATTTTTCTATGATTCCCCGCATCAAAAGAAGGGCTGTAAAAGCATAGGAAACCCATGGGAATCGGGCAGCAGTGTCCATCTGCTAATTGTGGTTTTTATATTTAATTAACATAAATAGAAAGAAGAAGAAAGAAAGAAAATACGTTTATTTGCGGTAAACATGACGCAAAAAAGAACATAAAAAACAAAAAAAAAAAAAAACAATAAGAAAAGGTTGACATGCGTCACATCCACGCAAAACGGCTATCGCTCAGCATTATGCTGCGACCCTATGCAAGACAGAGCCCCAGCGCTGGTTTTCAGCGACAGCCGGCCCCCAGCGCTGGTTTTCAAATCACGGCTGTATTCCCAGATGCGATAGGCAGAGGTTTATGGTACATATACACATACAAAAAAATGGAGCCGCTCTTGACCTCGATCACGCCCGATATCCGTCATCACACCTGATAGAAAGCGATGGGTTTCGCCATGTAATATGTCCCTTTTAATGGGACGCGAGCCTATTGCTACTAACATGTCATCGCGCATAGGTCCACCTTCGCCAGTTATGTTTAAGTCCCATGTAATAGAGGGCAAGCTTATTGCCATCGATCGGGCATAAATCCAGACTCCGGGCTGCTACTGGGAAATTCCAGATGGAAAAACCCAATAACACTTTGCCCGACCTGGGAATCGAATACAGGACCTCATGCTCAGTAGTAAAACTTGCGACCACTGGACTAACGAGACAGTTAGTTTTTGCCATGTTTTATGTCTAATCTAATAAGTGAGCTTCTAATTGGGCATACATCCAGGGGCTTGTGGCTAAGGAATAATAGCCACTGGTATTCAGTTACATCCTGTTACACTGGAAGCCGACACCAACATAGTTGGGAAAAGACTAGGCAGATGATGACCGGCTGATACATCCAGAATGAGAGTAGTGGTAGCCTCCCCGACTTACGAGTTGTAGGTCGTGGTTCGAACCCAGATAGTCGCTTTCAAAAGCGATGTTTCTAAAACGAAAACATCGTGAGGAAACTGGCATGTTCTACAACCAAAAATTCGAAAACATGTGACATCTACCAACCCGCACCGGGCCCGCGTGGTGGATTACGGCCCAAACCCTCTTACCGAGAGGCCTGTGTCCCAGCAGGGGGAATATTTTGGGCTGATTATGCTATATGTATGCAGAATTCTAGACTCCGGGCTGTTACAAAGAATTTTCTTAAAATCCAACCTTACCGTTTGCTTTTTCCATCTTAGCTGACACATTGCCGTGGGCCTAGATAACGCTGTTCAGTCAACTCAGTCATTACGTCAATGTCCCCTTCAAACGTCCGTGGTTGTCGTCAGTTTCGTCCATAGACGCAAACTGGACGGGTTAGTGACCTCACAGACCTATAAATGACGCTATTCAATGCAGTTTCCCTAAATAATCATAGTAGATAACCCACTTTGCAAACCAGACATTTATCCTTAATTTTTTCCCTATACAATTAATCTGTTCAATATCCTGGTGTGTGTCAATAGGAATTCTAATAGGTAATTCGGTATTTATACCAGAAATAGTTTGTCTGAATTAGGCACAGCATTGGTGAGCAGTGGTGTGTCCCAGTGGTATCGACCCCGATTTACGAGTTGTAGGTCGTAAGTTTGAACCGAGACAGGATCTTTACCTTGTGTATTTCATTTCATCAGCACTGCTCTCAAAACGGTGAAGGAAAACATCGTGAGGAAACCGGCATTTCCTAAAACCGAAAATTCGAAGACATGTGGTGGATTATGCCCCAGTCCCTCTCACTGGAAAGAAGCCTGTATTCCCACTGCTGAGACTAAAGCCTCTGTGAGAGGGAGTCGGCCGCAATCTAGCACGCGAGCCCAGTGCGGGTTGGTGGATATCACACATGTAATTTTTGGTTCTAGTGTAATGCTAAGGAAAGAAAACATCGTGAATCATCAGCACTGCTCTTTTAAAGAGCCGTGTTTTGCCGACTTGCGGCATAACAACCTGCTCCCCCGCCTTCCGAGTCCAGTTTGTTGTGAGTTTTCGATTGCTTAGTCCAACGTTTCATTTGCAAGTGCAACTTCTTTTCCTCCTGGTTCCTGTTCCTAGCTTCATCGGTTCGATTGTCTGGCTGTGCAAGAGTCTTATATTAGACATATTCTTTCAACTTTTGCCAATGTAAATACGCACGTTGCAACACCATGCTTAAGTCGTACGTGGGAAGTAGTTTTTGTGCGTAATAATTGTACTAATAGTCGACCGATAGGTTGGCAGCCTGTCAAGCAGTGTATACTGCAATTTAAACACTGTTTATTGAGGTGGATTTATGCCAAATGTAGTTCTAAGATGTTTTGTTTCGGTTGGTATTCTGCTTAACGCTTTATGGCGGTCATGGGCCATATGTGGTGCACTTCCCTGTCGAACTCTACGAGGTCGCCTTCTGGCTGTGTCAGGGCTCCACATAGTAGTTATTTTGACCCACAGCTCATTGGGAATACGGCAGACGTGTCCAACCCAGTTCCACGTCTGCTTAGCGGCTTTATTTATTATTTATTTATTTACTTGAGAATATTTTTTTAACTGCCTAGCCAAGCATGAGATCCTTGGTACCATTCCTCGGGCAAGATATTATTGGGTTTTCCTATCTGGAATTTCTCAGCCCGAAGTCTGGATTTGTACCCGGTTGGTGGCAATAGGCTCGCCCCTGTTAGATGGGACTGGCAAAATGTGGGTGCACCTCTGCCTAACCCTTCTGAGAATACTGGCGTGATATTATGTTTCCTTTAGGTAAATGTTCTCAGGGGTTGTCGCGAAGTGTGAACGTGTAGAGGCCATTCGGCCACTGCTCTAGCTTGTAACTTGTACGCGGGAAATATGTGAAAAATGTAATCGTAGCGGCTAGAAGTTATTGTCCCAAAGGTTGCCCGGTGATAACGGTCGTGACTTGATGAGTTGTAGGTATAGATGGGCAATCCACCGGATTTAAACCCGGTGCTTTGGTAAACACCCAATTTTCTGGGTGTTTATGGGGGTACTTACGGGTTTTTATCGGGTGTTTACCAAAGCACCTGGTTTAAACCCGATGGATTGCCCATCTATAATTGTAGCTTGTAGGTTTGAACCCAGACAGGCGCTTTACCTAGTTTAAATTATTTCATCACCACTGCTCTCAAACGGCGAAAGAAAACATTGTGAAGAAACCGGCATGTCCTAAAACGAAAAGTTCGAAGACATGTGACATCTACCAACCCGCACTGGGCCCGCGTGGTGGGTTACAGCCCACTCCTGAAGAGGCCTGTATCCCAGCAGTGAGAACATTATAGGCCGTTTATGCAGGGCAAAGTCCTCTTCTCAAACACGAGCACGAGCCTTGATCACCATGCTTGCTCAATGCGTGTTGGCGATTTAAGAATATTTTTTTATAAGTTCAGGTTTACCCACAAATTTTTGCTTCACCGTGTTTTATATGTCCCAAATAAGCTATCTATATAGTGTGGTGATTCTCATGGATACGACTCATTATGTGTTATACAAATTTACTGTTTTCTTCTAGCGATATTATAAAGAGCGCTGCACAAACCGATCTTGCCTGCACAATACAATGACGTGCGGTATAGAATATAACCTTATCAGATAAATACATAATACAAGGGGAAATAATAATTCCAAAAATAACACCGGCGTCTCACAAATAGAAGTGTATACCTACTGACAATTATGTATTAAGTTGATAAGCGAGAAAATCCTCTTATTGGCTATAAATACTTAAACAGGTAAATATATATTTTTATATCAATGACAATTCTGCGTGCCGAGGGGCTCATGGCTAAATTATTCGAGATTCGAGGATGAGACGAACGGGGTAGGCAACCAGTCTAACCAGATGCTGTTGAATGACAGTATTTTATTAATCCAGTTACCAGGTAATACGATACCTCTTAGTAAGAATGGTCGTCAGATTTTCGGTTTTCTGACGACATGTAACGACTGCCAAAAATCCACGAACGACAGCCGGGACCAACGCTTAACGTGCTTTCCGAACCTTTTTTTTTTTAAGTTAAAGTAAAATAAATAAATGAAATTCAACTACAAATTAAATAGCTTCTCAGAACCTGTAGGCTAAATTATTTTATTTTAAATACACTGGGACCGATTCCCTTGTTCACAAACTAAACTAAATTGAAGTTCAGTGCATCTTTTTCTTTCTATTTCATTAAGAAAAGGACAGAAGATAAATATTAGTTTAGTCCTGTCAAATTAGTCAGCGCCTGACGTAAATTGACGTATTTTAGTAGCCAATTTTTTAATCACGTCTAACTTGTCTATGGAGTATCTTAATTTGAAGTATTTATCTTCTGTCCTTTTCTAAATGAAATAAAAAGAAAAAGATGCACTAAACTTTAATTTAGTTTAGTTTGTGAACAAGGGAATCGGCGCCACTATCTTCGAACCTCTTTAAACCAAAAAGCGACTGTTAACACATTCCATTGTTAGAGTCATTAGCACATAGTTCAGCTTTGCTCGCAATGTGTCACACGAACTTACAGAGAAAGTTACGTTCGCTTGTTTACATGCTTACCTTTCTAACTGACCGATATAACGATCGGCTCCCGTTTCTAACAGCTGAACCATTCCGAACTGCTTCGGAACGATTCGGAATACTGTTCTATTGAAATTGGAACTGAGAACGGTTTTTGTAAGACCTGGGGACTTGGCAAAGACGCCATTGTTCCTGTGTGAAAAAGGGATTCCGTCCTGCATAACGTTATCTCTTTTTCGCCCCTGGTACCTAATTGCGTAACACACTAACAGTAGCAATGGCTTTCATTTTGACAGTTCAACAACATTCATTGCATTATTCACGTCGTTGAGCAGACCAATGTTTCGAATATATGAAGCAATGGATTAGCAATATCCTTCAAAATGATTCAGATTGTGATTCATAGTGTGTTACGCAATTAGGGTGCTGTTCCAGAAAAAGGGTGTGTGCGGAGACTTTTGCAGACGTTGTATTTCTTTTGTCCAGAAGATATTATTTAGATTTCAATCTGTCCTTAAATCTTGTGACACCACAAAAGATATCGCGAAATTTAACAGTTTACAAATGTAAATATTCAGCTTACCCGAAAACTGGTGTTGGATTTTTCTCATTTTTGTGAATCGTAGCAACTGTGGTAAGATATTTTCCCAGCCGAAGCTTCACAGCTTGACAGCTATTGTCATCATTATCATCATATCAGCCGAAGGACGGCCAATGCTTGACCCAGCACTCCCCCAAGCGTCGCGTCTTCGACTGTTAAATGCCAACATTACAAAAACTCTTCATAATCGCCGTTATTAAAATCATCATATTGATTATTGTGTATATAATTTCATCACCACTGCTCTTAAAAGGGTGAAGGAAAATATCCTGAGGAAAGCGACAATGTCCTAGAACCAAAAATTCGACATGTGACATCTGCTAACCCGCACTTGGCCCGCGTGTATTACGGCCGACTCCCTCTCATCGAGACGAGGCCTATGTCCCAGCAGTAGGAACATTATAGGCTGATTGTGTAAAATCATCATAACACGCATTCTACGTCAAGTTATACGTAAGGGGGCACTTCGGGGTTTTTCCCTAGTCCCATGTAGTCCCTGGGGGTATTTTTACTGCAACTACCCTATAAATAGAACCTTGGCGGGGTGGGATTGCAACTAGGGGTAAGCTAGGGCCAATTGCAAGTGGCTAGTCTAATGATATTGATTTATCTTTCCTACTGATATAACCTCACTTGCCCTAAAGGGGGTAGGCAGAGAGGGTTGTGGCTAAATATTAACAGCCGCATGGATCGATTGAAGGGTAAGCTACGCTCGCCGCGGTCAGTTCGTGGATGGACATATAGAGACCCCTCCGTGCCTCGGAAAGCACGTTAAACAGTTTGCTATCATTCGTAGATCTTTGAAAGTCGCTACGAGTAGTCAGAATCTCAAAAGTTTGCCAACCAGTGATACAAAGTAAATGGGTTGTGGAGGTCAGATAGGTAGCCGCTCCATGTAAAATACTGGTATTCAGCTGCATCCGGCTATACTAGAAGCCGACTCCAATATTGGGAAAATGTTAGGCAGCAGATGATGCATCTATTTCTGATTTACGTCATCATCATTTCAGCCGAAAGACGCCCACTGCTGGACATAGGCCTCCCCCAAGCGTCTCCACTTCGACCGGTTCTGTGCTTCCCGCATCCAGCGGATTCCTGCGCCCTTCCCAAAGTTATCGGTCCGCCTTGTGGAAGGCCTTCCAACGCTACACCTACGCGGTCGCCACTCCAGAACCTTTCGGCCCCATCGGCCATCTGTTCTGCGAGCAATATGCCCACTGTCACTTTACTTAATTTATGTCAATAGGTAATAAAAAGCCCAGAAAGTGTTCCTTTACTTAGTATTCGAAGTATGCTCGGCAATTTCCGTTATCGTGCAACTGTTCCCAAAGTTGTAGTGGAAACGAACTCATTTGACTAAGTACTTCGACGACTAAGTACTTGTTATGTTAGACTAGCTTATGCCCGCGATTTCGTTCTCGAGGAAGTCGATTCTTAGTATACAAATAATAAAGCTGAAGAGTTTGTTTGTTGGTTTGAACGCGCTAATCTCTTGAAACCATCCGTAGAATTTGAAAAAATATTTTCGCATTTAATAGCCCAATGCTTGAGGCTTTAACATCGTGTTAAGGCTCTTAGGAACCGAGCAAAAAGGAAAAAGGACTGAAAGATTGAATAGGCTTTCAGTCCAAACAGCTGTGGTCTTCTAAGGCGACATGTATTAAATCTGTTAATTTGAATCTTTATGTGAGTGAGGACTTCGGCATGGCATGGTTTTTTTTCTGCTTACGCCACTCAACTATTATATGTGTTTTTTTTTAAATTTTATCTTAATTTACTTTATAATAATAAAATCCTCGTAGGTCTAGTGGTCCCCAGCGCTACTTCTGAGCATGCGGTCCTGGGTTCGATTCCCACGTCGGGCAAAGTGTTATAGGATTTTCCATCTGGAATTTCTCAGTAGCAGCCAGGAGTCTAGGTTTGTGCCCGATTGATGGCAATAGGCTCACCCCCTATTAAGTACATGGGACTTTAACATAACTGGTGAAATGTGGGTGTACTGTAGGTGCACCTCTTCGGGGAAACAAGGCTACATGTTATCACTGACGGTCCAGTCTCGACTCTTGATATCGGCATCATTATGCGATATACACTTTTCTAAAAAGAACGATGTATGAATCAGACAATCCGATGATCATCTAATCTATAGATGATTCATATTGATTTACTCGTCGACTCTGACTAATGCGAGGTGCATTACACCCCAAAATATTCGTCAGACAACAGTTGTTTATTCATTACAAGTTCTTTCACCCCTAAAACCATTACTTTATAAACTAAATGTTAACTACAAACCCTAAAATGCAATATCTCCCCATGCACACAGCTTAAGCATCTCATGCCATAGAAAGTCAGAAATCCCTTTGAAACAAATCTCCTCTACCATGGGACCTCTTAGCTCTTTAAATCCAATCAAGAAGCAAGCCTGCTCGCTTCGAGGTACTCGGTAGCATTATAGTACTATCCCATTGAATTAAACCGATTAACTAGGGCAGAAAAAACTACAATTACTACCGTGAGAGGATGTCCAACAATGCTATATATAGATGAGTTAATTTTGCTCAGTAATTAGTTGTTAATAAGCCGGTTAGCTGGAATTGTGGCGTTGATCACTTTGATGGCACTTCAATCTATGTCTTGTATTTTTTTTTTCTGATTTATGTAATGGAGGAGACTCTCAGTTTGACGGGTTTTCTTTAGTGTATATTCAGCAATACATCGGTGAAAGAAAATGTCGTTAGGAAATCGGTATACCCTAGCATAATCATAACCAGCCTATAATGTCCCCACTGCTGGGCCTGAGAGGGAGTGGGCTGTAATCTACCGCGCGGGCCCAGTGCGGGTTAGTAGATATGATGGCTCGATGCTCAAATGTTGGTATTACCAGTTTTTATTCATACAATATTCTCTCATATAAAATTGAGTGGGGCAGGGAAACAGCGCTATTGTAAACATGCTCTGTTGACGCGATTATTTTATTGTATTATGTTACAATGTTGTAAATTATTTCTTCATTTATATTATTAGACTAACTTCTGCTCGCAACTTCGTCTGCGATCCAGGGGGTCTACTACGAAGTCCAAAGTGCGAATGATCGGATCGGACCGACACATGGCCGAACCAAATATTATTGAAAAATTCGAAAAAAGTTCGGATCGACTCAGTTGGGTCGGGACCATAGTCGTCAATACCTATTCAAAAGAGTGTAGGAGTGTAGGATCGGGACCGACCGAACCAAATAGTAACTTCATAGCAGGAAACGGCCGAACATTCGGCCGATACCACTTCGGAGTAGACCCCCAGGATAGGGTTACCATATTTCAGGATTTTTAGGCTAGGATTGCGCCCAGATTTTGGAAATCTCAGTATTTTTCGATTTTTGAATAAAATTTCTGATTATTTTGTTAGAAACTTACAATTCACATAAACAAAAACTTATAATTATATCTTCTTTGGATGTATTCACGTAATTAACATCACATGTAATCTAATTTCCACTTTTTGGTTTTTAAATTTACGTTTGCGACAAAATCCACGGATTTTACCATGGAAATCAATATGAACGGTTGCGTTCGGGTTCGCCAAATAAAATGAACGCGATGTTCGCGTTGGTTAGAACGCGGTCTAAGGGCGAAATTCAGGTCAGCGGGATTGTCCGAAAGGGTTACCGCTACCCCGGAACATAAAGGGCAAAGGAAGGAACATGGGTGGGTTTTAGTCAGTAAGAGTATGACACTCCCTTCCGCTCCACCCAGAGCGGGAGGGGTCATTTGATGATTTCCCATCCGGAAAAAAAAAGGGCGAAATTCACCAAAGAGACTGAACGCGATGAGCAAATCTAAACCGCCTTCAAGAGCTGTCAGTGTCAATATGTCAATGTGCTAATCGCGTTCAGTTTTATTCGTGAAATTCGCCCGTACTTGCATCACAAGTATGAATCATGTATGAATTTTAAACAACGCTTTGGCAATTTAAAAGAAATATCTGGATGACAGACTAAGGTATGATAGCCAAGAGCCGACCAGATAGTCAGTCGAACCCTTTTCACTATGGTAGCTCCTGTATCACATCATAAGGAAACAGAAAGATACAGCCCTGTGACAGACTGACGGACGGACAGCGGAGGCTTAGTAATATGGTCCCGTTGGCCCCTTTGCGTACGGAACCCTAAAAATGAACACTCGAGTGAATCGTCTGAAGGGGCAATTCCCGTAACAACGTACAAAATCTAGTCGCAATCTCATCTCAGCGACAGTCATCATCATCATCAGCCTATAGCAGTCCACTGCTGGACATAGGCCTCTCCTATTGCACGAAGATTCCATCCTGCGAAGATCGTCTCTCCAGCTAGCCTGAGGGCGTCTTATCTTACGTTTACCGATTCGCGGTCTCCACTCAAGAACACGTCTACCCCAACGGTCATCGGTTCTACGGCTAATATGGCGGCCCATTGCCACTTCAGCTTACTTATTCTGTGGACTATGTCGACAACTTTGGTTCTCAGTCGGATCACCTCATTGCGACATTCAATGTCAAAAATTTAAGAGGTATTTTTGACAGATTGAGACTGAGATCAGACTGTGAACGTTCTTGAAAGTACGAGAATTGCCCCTCTAGTGTATGTTTAAGTATATCATGCTGTATCATTCATTCACAATTTCAAAGAGCGATTTAGTAACTTTATTATTCTGCTTATCCTGTTTACAAACCTTGATTAAGTAAGCGAAAGCATAACTTGTTAAATAACTTGTATGGCAATGACACTTACGTCATCGCCGGGCATCGCGGGAAACCCCGTAGCCTTCTTCATGTTGTTTTTTATGTAATGGTTTATTTCGGTGTTGTAAGTTATTCCTGAATCTATATCTATCTATACTTCTATACTGATATCATAAAGAGGTAAAATTTATTTGTTTTTTTTGTAAGGGGTAATCTCCGGAACTACCAGTCGGATTTGATTTTTTTTATTTTTCATTTGATAGCCAAATTCTTGAGGAAGGTTATAGGCTATTTAATATCACGCTACAACCCTTAGGAGCCGAGTAAAAGGAATAAAAGTCAGTGAGAACGTTAAGCGAAAACGAAGTAGTAGCACCAATGCGACGCGATGGGTCAGGGGCCGAAATTTCACGCGGACGAAGTCGCGGGCAGAAACTAGTACTAATAATAAAGCTGAAGAGTGTTAGTTTGAACGCTCTAATCTCTAGAACTAATTAATGGATTTGAAAAATCTTTTTGCGTGTGATAACCCAATCTTAAAATATTTATTCCTCAATTTTCTTGATTTCACCTACCACCACTGCTTGACTCTGCACCACCCAAAGGTTGACTGGTAGAAAATGCCTATGGCATTAATTACGTCTCTGCATTTGTGTGCTTAAAGTATTAAATAAATAAATTGATAATCTTTGAGGAAGTTTATAGGTTAACATCACGCTACTACACTTAGGAGCCGAGCAAAAAGTAAAAAGAAACACGGGTAGGCGCTGCGATGCGACGGCAACTTTAGCTGCCTAAATTATCTGCGAAATATGTAAAGGAATTCTTGAGTTACATAAACAGTCTTCATCTAAATTTAGTAGTATTATAAAGAGAAAAAAAAATGTACTTATGTTTGTTTGTTAGGTCTTCACGCTAAAACGGCTGAACGGATTTGGATGAAATTTGGCACATCGGTAGACCATGACCTGGATTAGGAAATAGGGCACTTTTTATCCCGATATTCCCACGGGATCGAGACTTATGCGGGTGAAACCGTGGGACACGGCTAGTTAACAATAAACATAAACATTCGCGTCCATAATAATAACAAAAAAACGTTATAAATACAATCTATTAATAGATGGATTCACAGTTTTTCCATCTGATCGGTTCAGTGACTCCGTATTGGATTTATGCGGCAAAAACGATACGTTTTTTTAAGGTCCAATCAGGCGTTTGGCATGCTGTTGACCACTGTAATACCTTCTTGACCCTGCAACTAGTACTATAATAACGTAATCTGATTAGGAAATTCATTTCCTAGGTTTCTGAACATCCTACCTGTTGTTTTTTGGAGTAGAATCTGTTTATAACGTAGCATAATCAACCTATAATGTTCCCATTGCTGGGTCACAGGCCTCCTCTCTTGAGAGGGAGTGGGCCCAGTGCGGGTTGGTAGATGTCACATGTCTTTGAATTTTTGTTCTAGGACATGCCGGTTTTCTCACGACGTTTTCCTTTACCGTTTTGACAGCAGTGGTGATGAAATTATTTACATAAAGTAAAGCGCCTGTCTAGGTTCGAACCTACGACCTACAACTCGTTAGTCGCGGATGTTACCACTAGGCTACCCTCTTCCTAATCTATCGGGGAATACAGCCGTGATGTTATGTTATGGATTATAAGACGAGGGTAGTAATTCCGTAGCACACTATCAGTAGCAATGGGTTTCATTTTGACAGTTCAACAACATACATTGCGTAGTTTACGTTGTTGAGCTGACACATTTTTCGAACATATGAAGTAACTAGCTGCGCCCCGCGGTTTCATCCGCATAAGTTTCGATCCCGTGGAATATCAGGATAAAAAGTATCCTATATGTTAATCCTGGTTATAAACCATCTGTGTGCCAAATTTCATCCTAATCCGTTCAGTAGTTTTTGCGTGAAAGAGTAACAAACATCCATCCATCCATACAAACTTTCATGTTTATATTATTAGTAGGAAGGAAGTAGGAATTAGTACGATGGGAAGGAGGATGGATTAACAATATGCTTCAAAATTATTCAGATTTAGGTTAATAGTGTGTTACGCCATTAAGGAATGCAAGGAACGCCAGACGTACTTAGTTGTCGGCTTTCAAGAAGTCCCTATTAATGTACTCCCATTGTTTAAAAGATAGTTACTATCAGTTGACAGCTGGTTGTCATTCCATGAATGACTAGTGCTAAAAGGAGATGGAGCTAACAGGACGTATAGCGCCATCCCCTTTTCTCACTGCAGCACTGATGATTAACACTTTTCCTATAAGGTCAAGGACTACACAAAATGGGATAAGATATAATGACTTAACGAACAACCGACAACATCAACTGCGTCGTTGGTCTAGTGGTCGCGTTCGCTGCTGCTGTTCAGGAGGCCCCACTCCCTGTCGAGGTTAGGAGGCCTGTGTCCGAGCAGTGGGAACATTATAGGCGGATTATGCATAGATGATTCATATTGATTGACCTGCTGTAATTTGTAAAACCAAAATAGATTTCCTCAAACATTTACCGTGCACATTTAGAGGAAAACTTTACCGAATATATTGTACTGGTTAGGAAGCATCCTCTTTTAATATTTATTTACTGCTCCGTTAGTCACGTGGTCGCAAACGCGACTACTGACTGATGCGTGGGGTCCTGGGTTCAATTCACAATTCGGGCAAAATGTTTTTGGGTTTTCCGTCTGGAATTTCTCAGTACCCGCTAGGAGGCTATATTTGTGCTCGGTTAACGGCAATGGACTCGCCCTCTGTTTCGTGGGACTTAAATATAACTGGCGAAATGTGGGTGTACTATAGGCGCGCCTCTGCCTAACCCTTCAGGGAAACAAGGCGTAATGATTTATGACTTTAGGCATATGGACTAAAGCTCGTCTGGTCTAAATTGCGAACCACCGCTTCAATTCCTACTTCCTACTTAGGGCTGACTTCACCGAAGTCAGATATCTTTTATTCTTGGAATAAAATTGACGTCTGACAGTTAAATTTATTATCAGGATAAGACTTATTCTAGATTCAAAGTTTAGTAGACCCCCCCTAATATTATAAATGTGAAAGTTTATATGTTAGTTGCTCAATCACGCCAAAGCGGCTAAACGGATTTGGATGCAATTTGGCAGACAGGTAGTTTATAACCTGGATTAACACATAGGATACTTTTTATCCTGGTAGTACGCTCCCGTGGGATAATTTCCAGGCTAAGCAGCGGGCAAAAAGCTGGTACATCATAAATGTTCGTAAAACAATGTTGTCATAACGTCCCAGCATTTTCGCTCGCACCATTTCACTTATTAACCGCTTCGTCTGGACTAACTCTCAATCGGTTTTAACGACACCGCTGGGAATCAACTGGGTTGCCATATTCGTGCTTCCATTTAATATTAACTCTCAAACCTTTTTATTATGTCCTTTAAAATCAATACCAGGGGCTCGTGTCTAGATAATAACAGCTGCACGTCACACTGTCGATCGAAGCTAGCCGAGGCCGGTCTGTGGATGGGTGACCTTCTATTGCATATGGAGACGTCTCTGTGCCTCGGAAAGCACGTTGGTCCCGACTGTAATTTGTAGACCCTGTTTTTTTTGTTTTTTTTTTTTTTTTTTCTGTTGGGAAATCGTCAAATGACCCCTCCCGCTCTGGGTGGAGCGGAAGGGAGTGTCAGACTCTTACTGACTAAAACTCACCCATGTTCCTTCCTTCGCCCTTTATGTTCCGGGGTAGCGGTAACCCTTTCGGACAATCCCGCTGACCCGGCAGGCTTCGGCCCTAAGGGGCCCCTCAAATTTGTAGATCCTTGACAGTCGTTACGGCTAGTCAGAAGCCTGAAATTTTGACAACCAGTCTTACTAAGGGGTATCCTGTTACACAGTAACTGGGTTGTAGAGGTCAGATAGGCAGTCGCGCTTTGTAAAATACTGGTATTCAGCTGCATCCGGGTAGACTGGAAGCCGACCCCAACATAGTTGTGAAAAGGCTAGGCAGATGATGAAAATCAATACGAGTAAAGATGGCCACGTGTGAAATATCATCGTTTAAAATTAACTGTAGGGTGTATTTTTGGGTGGTGTGGTCAAATTCAAGGACCTGTTAGCTATTTACAGAGATGGATTTAAGCCTTAATATTAATAAGCCTTTTGTATAGTTAGGACTTTGCACAACCTTAGCTTAGGAAAGTTTTGTAAGCTTCAAGTGTAGAAAGTAATTTTGTCCTATTTTGGGCCTAAAACTCGTGAAAAGCATTGTTCAATAGAATTTTTCTCTTTTAAGATAGGGTTTGGATTAGCCATTAAATAATACTTCTTTTAACGGAAGCAATGTCTAGTTTAAGCTACGGGCTCCTAGAAAAACGGTGACCGCCATATGCGGTCGTAATGTCCAGATACAGAGCGTTTTTTGATACCTTAATCCTACTATCCTACTTCCGATTAATATCGCAATCGTGAAAGTTTGTGAGGATGGATGGATGTTTGTTACTCTCTCATGCAAAAACTACTGCACGGATTTGGATGAAATTTATTATTAGTATAGAAGAAGATCCCGGCCGGCCGTTGGTCCCGGCTGTCATTGGTAGAACTTTGACAGTCGTTATGGGTAGTCAGAAGTCCGAAAGTCTGACAACCAGTCTTACTAAGGGGTATCGTATTACCCAGTAACTGGCTGGGCAGATGATGAGTATAGAAGAAGATTGTAGAAGAAGATTAATATAGACTTACGTGAGTTATAAACTCATTCCTCTATTATTCCCTTTTCCCATCCCATCACAATCCAACACCATCATATACTATATCCCAAATACCAAAAAACTGAACGTAAACGCACACGTTAAAACGACTTTCCCGTATAAAGAATGCTGTTCTCATATCTCTCGAAGCGATTTCGTCACAGTCACCATTGTCGGTCGTCAGCAACAAGGAATTTAAATCAGTTACTAAACATTTGTTATGTTAAGTTACTCTTATGTAATTGTTGACTTGACGCCGATGGGTTATGGTTTTGGGATGATTTTTAGACTGGAATTTAAAGGCATTGGATTGTTTTTAAAGACTAACGAACTTGCGTGAAATTTATTGCTCCCCCGACCCCCCCCCCCCCCCCCCCCCCCTTCGCTTCACATTGCCTGCTCGCGCTATTACTTCGTGTTCACTTTGTCTTTATTCCTTCTTGCTCGGTTCCTAAGAGGCCTAGCGTGATGTTAAAGCCTATAGCCTTCCTCAAAAATTGGGCTATCAAATGCAATAAGAATTTTTCAAATCCGACGGGTGGTGCCTGAGATGAGCGCATTCAAACAAATTAACTTATTATTATGAATTCTTGGATTAAGGATGTTGTGAAAAGATGTAGGAATGTGTGCAATAGAGGCTTGTGGCTTGTCCTTGTCAATTTAAAAAAAAAAAAAAAATCGGTTTTTGATAATCTTGAAATTATAATAACAAAAAAGTTTCCGTTTATTTTACACAGCGCGGGAGATATTATAGTGCACAAGTGTGCGCAGATAAACTTGCATTCTCTCTCATAGTGCAATGGGACGGCAATCCGACACGACCGGAAAGAGATCAGGTGCAAGCCTAACGGCTTCTCGGCTTCTGCACTATAA
The DNA here is from genome assembly GCA_911387795.2 of Apamea monoglypha. Classification (NCBI taxonomy): domain Eukaryota; kingdom Metazoa; phylum Arthropoda; class Insecta; order Lepidoptera; family Noctuidae; genus Apamea; species Apamea monoglypha. The sequence continues at coordinate 7,681,737 of OU426935.1, read as the reverse complement.
TATCTCCCTTCGAAGTCTATTTTCCGTTGATATTGGCCGCCGTAGGCCGAAATACGGTCTGGAGGACTGTACCTATCCACCGTGTTCTTCACGTTATCCATAAACTTTGGCAAACGCTTCTATAGCTTTTACAAATCAAATCTAACAAAGGAAGTAGTACTTACAAATGCTTCGTTACAAAGATATTTGTAATTTCATTTAATGAAATTTTATTGAGCTATTCAGTAAGAAAGGGTTTTGACAAGTTTCAACCCGCCAAATCTTATGAATGAAAATTCCTACGTTACAAATTCGGATAAAGAGGCATGCATATCGGGTGATTTACGTCAAGGTATTTAGTTTGTATGAAAACTAACAAAAAATAAGAATTAATTAATGTGTCCGTAATGAAAAATGCTTATTTCCATGGTCTGAACATCTGGTCGAAGTTTATGTATATCGTCCGGAACACGGTGTATATTTTAAACAAAAACCAATACTAAGAAGACATTTATAGATTATGGTTGAGGTCAAAAATGACCCTCGCACATAGGCTCATTAAATCAACAAGATATTTACTTAAATAAACATTATTTTTCATATATTGTATAGTTTTGTGGTTAATCGTAAAAAGCCAAGGAACCAAAAATGTGCGAAAAAATGCTAATTATGTGGTCGATCAATCACGGTTTCAAATTTAAAAAGTCAATTTGCACTGTAATACGGATATTTATACATAGTATTCTGTCTTGATTTTTATTACCACCAAACTTGAATATATAAATACTATTGGCAATTAATTATACTACTATTCTTTCTGAGTTTATCTTGGACATTACTGACATCGGTAAAGGAAAACATCGTGCCGAAACCTGGACTTGTAGTTAATATAAGTCTGAAATCGCCCGTCTTGAGCAAGCGTTATGATCAGTGCTCGTGTCTTCTCCGTATGAGAAGAGGACTTTGCCCTGCAGTGGGCCAATGCTGTTATTATAACTATTGCCCAATTTCTTTAAGCCCTTGTTCGGAGACTGGAAACGGTTAACAGTTATATCGTAAAGGGTCTGAGATGCAACAAGATTTCACCCGGAACCTACAAATAAACATAGGAAGTAAAACAAAAGAATGAAAAACTTGCTTCGGAACTCGTTCAAAAGTTTCTCCTTGATCCTTAACTAACATCTCCTTGATTCTTTAAGATGCTGTCAGTCTTGCCCCCATCAGAATTTACACACCCTTCATGTTTACCGCAAGTAAACGTATTTTCTTTCTATTTTGTCGTCCTTCAGGCAACTAGAGATCTCATCATCTGCCTAGCATTTTCGCAAGCATGTTGGGGTCGGCTTCCATTCTAACCGAATGCAGCTGAATACCAGTATCTTACATGGAGCGACGGTCTATCGGACCTCCACAATCCAGTTACTTGGTAACACTATAGTCCTTCGTAAGACTGGCTGTCAGAATTTCGGGCTTCCGACTAACCGTAACGAATGTCAAAGATCTCAGAATGACAGCTGAGTCCGACGGGTTAACGTGCCTTCCTGCCCGTTCTTCTCCAAAGAGATCTACGTTTTGGAATGGGCAACTAGCTTCAAGTTTCTGACTCAGTGAGCGACTCGTGACAATTCAAAAGTGCCTGTATATCACTTCATTGAAATAAATGCTTTGAGTTTATGTTTGAGTTTCCGATGCACGGAGGGGTCTCTGATATGTAACCCATCAACGAACCGACCTCGGCAAGCGTACCCTAACCTTCGATCGATCAACACGGCTGTAGGCAACTTGAGATCTATTAACTTTAAATAATTAAGTGCCTTGTTGCCAGAACTATCTAAAATTAACGCGCAGACACCGTAAATTCGTCTGGCACAACCGCTAAGGAAATCTGTTGCGTTAATCGTTCATCTCCAAATATCCTTTGTCATGTTTGAACTGTTGTATTATCCTGTACAGAAATAGAACTGCCATTGATACGCCTGCGGTGGGCGTTTGTAAACGCTTCCATTGTTTATTGTGGAGATGTTGCAATGTTCTTGACCTTCTCTTGTGATTTTATCTGCAGTTATGTGAGGAGGTGAAAGAAAATGCCGTTTTTGGGGTGTAAGCATTGAGTAGGGAGTATAGATGGGCAATCCACCGGGTTTAAACCCGGTGCTTTGATAAACACCCATAGACATCCAGAAAATTGGATGTTTACCAAAGCACCGGGTTTAAACCCGGTGGATTGCTCATCTACAGCATCCCTGAATGTGTCGAGTAATCGCCGTTTGTTGTTATTGCGATCTACATACAAGTTTGGCTTTTCCATCATTTGTTAGATAACTGTGTCCTCAAATACGTTCGCGTGCAGGTCGAAAAATAAATTCGATATCATGGGTTTTTTTTTTTGCGCAGGGCCCTAATTCTTTGTCTAAAATAAAAGTAAGTTACTCCTTATAATATCAGCTATCTGCCAGTGGAAGTCCCGTCAAAATCTGGCTAACCGTTTCGGAGATTAGCCGGAACAAACAGACCGACACACAGACAAAAATATTAAAAAAAAATAAAAAATAATTATAAGTACCGTATAAACTTTCATATGCATTTAGTAAAAAGCTGTTATTTTGACATTACAAACAGACACTTCAATTTTGTTTATTTGTATAGATTTCTGGTTTCTGCCCGCGACTTTGTCCGCGTCAAATTTCCTTTGACCCACCCCGTCGCGTGGCATCACCTGCCCGCGCTATTACGTCCTTCACACTTAGCGTTCTTTCCGATTTTTTTTCTTTTTGCTCGGCTCCTTAGGTTTACAGTGTGATGTTAAATAGCCTATAGCCCTCCTCAAGATTTGGGCTATCAAATGCAAAAAGATTTTTTCAAATCCGACTGGTAGTTCCAGAGATTAGCGCGTTCAAACAAACAAACTCTTCAGGTTTATTATTAGTATAGATATTATATTATTACTTCAAATGATTACCAATTACAACGTCACGTGTCCAAGCTAAAAGCTTTTGCAATAATTAAGAACGTATCTGAGTGACACCGTAATTTAATCTAAATTAATCCAATACACAAATTCAAAAGACTTCAATTTTTTATCGCCAAAGGATATCCTTTTAAAGCACATAATGGCATGCCCTACATAAAGTAAATCGCGCGCACTCACCTCGCATTTGGTTTGCAAATGCTACCAAATTTGAGCCTTGTTGCAATTAGTACGGTGATAGTCAGGATTGGAAACTTAATTAAGGGGGGCTGTGGTTGACGCTGACTTTTTAATTAGGACTGAAAGGCTAGACTGGACTTGTTGACTGAACTGTATGTGCGTAAATCTATTATGGACACATAAACCCTACAACACGCCTCTAAACTCCCCCAACTCCAACTCTTAACTCTTCCAACTGCCCCGTTGGTCTCGTGGTCGCAAGCGCGACTGCAGCATGGGGTCCTGGGTTCGATTCCCAGGTCGGGCAAAGTGATATTGGGTTTTTCCGTTAGGAATTTCTTAGTAGCAGCCCTGAGTTTGGAAGTTGGCGGTTTGATACCCCCGTGCTTCCGAAAGCTCGTTAAGCCCTTGGTCCAGCACCTCATCTCTCCGGTCGCATCGGATGGTCGTCCCATCTGGCTATGAGAGTGAGGAAAGAGAGTGCACCTGTATCTCCGCTTACACTTGTGGACTATATAATATCTTGGGCGCCGAAGGTTAGTCTCCGCTGAGATTGGCCGCCATTGCCGAAATTCGGTCCGGAGGATTATTACAACACGTCTCAAATCCCATTAGGGTTAGTCAGAGGTGTACCTATAGCACATCCACATTTCGCCAGTTATGTTTCGAGTGCCATGTAATAGGGAGAGGGGTTTATTTTTTTAATAGGGGGCGAGCCTATATATTGTGGAGTTTGGTATTATTAATGATTTAGGAGGACAAAGACCAGAGCATTATTTGTTATGTGTCATGTTAAAAATATATTTAAATTACTTTTTAACCCCATACAAAATCCTGGCAACAGTAATGTGCTGCAAAAGTTTCCCAAATCGCGTACGTACCCCGCGCATAGCAACAATCTTTGTTATCCTCCACCAAAGTGATTTCCAGTGCCTTTAGGGAGGTTTTAGCTATTCTTTTTTATTTTAACATACATGCACAATTTTGATGATAACTTGAATTGGTCACATTGCCCTGTAACCATTATTTCAAGGTCTGCAGTCTTACACTAAGCTGTATTCTACAGCATGTATCGGAAAGGTGTACTTAGTCATATCTAAGGGTGTGGTATTGAACAACTTTCTCCAAGGGACCAACATCGTAATCCCGAAAAAAATTATCACCCGTCCCACACATTTGGGTCGAGTAGATATTGAATTCTTGTATGGGAGGACAGTTAATAATTTTTTCGCGATTACAATGTCATGTCATGTCAATGTGGGTCTGTACCACACCCATAAATATGACCACACTATTCTGATGCATGCTGTATAAACCCTTCAACTCTTCAAAAAACAGCCCCAACACCAAATCAGTGACGTCACCGAACCACAGAGTAATATACCATCCAGTACAGACATAACTCTACCCAATATTAAGAGATCAAATCGGTTACCAAAATCGTTTAGCATACTCGCACACGCGACGACAAAGGCGATGGAAACATAATGAGCTATTAGCATATTTGCAGCATTACAGGCGGACAATTGGCCGCATGAATGATCCAAGCGATGGACATGTAAGGCCGAATGTTCCGAACGATTTTTCCATGACTGCTTCTTGCTCGGCTGTGGCGACTTGTTGTTGGTTTAAAATTAATCGTTGGAAAACGGAGTTAGTGGTTAAATTCAAAGCATTTATTTCAAATAAACCAATTACAGGCGCTTTTGAATTGTCAAGGGGTCGGTCTGTCAGAAAGATGAAGCTAGTTGCCCATTCCAAAGCTTAGTAGGTACCTATGGAGAAGAACGGGCAAGAAACTCCAAGAACACTCTTTTAAGTTAGTACGTTTGTGATTAGTTTTTCCAAGGGATATACAAGGTGTAACAGAATAAACGCAAGTCCTGAAAGTTGTTTATAATTGACTACTGAATCGAGTTCAGTTTATTATAATATAGGTTTTTTTTTTAATTAGGTATGTATTTTGCCATACTGACCGTCGTTTGAGCCAAAGAAAATTAAATCCTATCCAAGGCAATAACGTTCAATTTTAAATGCATGGTGGATATAATGCAATGGTGCTTTGAAAAAATAAGATTGACGTTGTATTATGCTTTTAACTCAATACTCTAATTGGTGTATGAGGTCTTGCCTTCATTATTTTACATATTGTGTATTACCACGTATTACCCAGTAACTGGGTTGTGGAGGTCAGATAGGCAGTCACTCTATGGAAAATACTGATATTTAGCTTCTTCTTCTTAGCGTGTCGATAGCATAAAAAAACACGAAAATGATTATATAGTTTTTACATTTGTTTGCCCCAAAATTCAGCAACGCGAATACCGTTCGCTGACTCCGCCATTAGGTTCGCCTCACGTGTGACAGGGCTTGCGGTGTAAGATGGGAGGTGTGCCATTATCCTGAATCCGTTAGACTGGAAGCCGACCCCAGCACAGTTAGGAAAAGGCTAGGCACGATGGTGATTATAAAATGACGTTAATGTTTCTAGCTACTTTATGGAATACGTGTGGCAGGGACATCGACGCGCGGCCATGGATACAGTACATAATTCTGAACCCTGCCTTGATTTTGTCGGTTATCCGGTTAGGTTAGGCGACTTTTCTATGAAACAAACAGTAGATTTGCTTTTGATAATTGACGAAACATTTCTACTCTAGTAGTCTAATCATGTGCTGAATTTATGGTTACAGTTTCCGTCCGCGTCGATGTCCCTGCCACCCTGTATAGTTCAAAATCATTGTAAACTCACTATGACTGTCCAAGACTACCGGATGTTCTTAGAATACCAACGCTGCGACATTTATTTTTTAAATGTCGAAGCATCATGCTGAGATAGGAGTCTTTTGGCCTCGTATAGGACTTTCTGTTTCATTTTTCCTTTTGTTACTTTTTTTTATATAATTTGTTTTATTTTTAACTGTGTTTAGTTTACTTTATGATCCTGTACGAATCGCAATAAATACTTTTTCTTTCTTTCTTAGTAAGGAAAATACCTCTTTCGCTCTCCAGGGCTCGTATCACATTCCTTTGCAGGGCTGTTTGAGCACAGGACAGGTCAATGTGACCGCATTAATTGCACTGCACATGGTTCAAAATCGCTTGGCACTACACATGACACTGGAATTTTCGCCACTATTTGTCAAATATTAGCCTGCTTTATGAGTGGATGATACCCCACAGGTTTCGTAAAAGGAGATTAAGGGGTTAACTGAGACGTTGCCTGAGGTAGCAGCGCGGTGCGAGAGGGGTGATAGTTGTCACAAGTTGACGAATCACTGAGCTCTTGCATCACGTCACCACACCCCTCCCGCACCGCGCAGTTAAGCGGTCGGCCTATAGTTGACTGCTCACTTCACTTATGTTTTTACAGTGAGATTCTTACAGAATAGCACTAGAGTACCCCTTCTTATACCAAAGTGATAAAAAGTCCCCTTGCCAAGACCTATGCACTATCATGACTGTTAATTTTACCTGTGATTCGGAGGCCGATGCTTTCACAGCCAAAAAATCTTACCCTAGGTTCTTGAAAGCCGTCTAAGTCTTCTCAAATCTCATCTTATCTTTTTATCTTTCGTTATTTCAGCAGAATTAGTGATCAGGGAATCGATCAGACTTCCAGAAACCAGGGGTAAGAACCATTTGAATTATTACATTAAACAAATGCTTAATAACACATAACATTCTACTACATTACATTACCACCATACTTGATACATTTTTAAGAGGATAAGGGTACCGGTGTAGGGGTACAGGCACATGAAGTATACAGGGTGGTAGGGATATCGACGCACAAACTAACCATGAATTCTGCACACGATTCTAGACCCTCTAGCGTAGACATTTTTCGTCGGTTATCATAAAAGAAATCTACTGTTCCATAGAAAAGTGCAATAACTACGCAGTCAGCTGAATGTTTAGCACAATCAGCCTATAAAGTTCCCACTGCTGGAACACAGGCCTTCTCTCAGTGAGATAGTGGGCTAAGTGGGTCGCGAGGCACCACGCGGGCCCAGTGAGGGTTGGTAGATGGCATATGTCTTCGAACTTTTCGGTTTTAAGACATGCCGGTTTCCTCACGATGTTTTCCTACGCCGTTTTGAGAGCAGTGGTGATGAAATTTTACACAAAGTAAAGTGCCTGTCTGGGTTCGAACCTCTTAAACCAAGCCACTACTACCACTGGGCCACCACTGCTCTTCACTGGGCCACTACTGCTCTTCGGTCAGAATGTATGGAACACCTGATTTTATTATGATCACTGATGAAAAATTTCAACGCAGGGTTCAAAATCATGTACTGAATCTATGGTAACAGGTTGCGCGTCGATGTACCTGCCATCGTGTGTTGCAAGCATACCTATTTCTGCCCCTAATCGGGATTGCCAGTTTAAAGGGTATGGAAACCGGTGTCATTACAGCCGTTCACGTTCAAAATCTAGTCGAGTCTATTGCAGATGTGCAGGCGGTGGTGATCACTTACCATTGCCACCCAATATTTGCTGGGGAGTTTGTTGCGCCACATCTTCTTCCCAGCTAAAGCACTAGAAAGTGGTAAGGGACGGGCGTTTTGGGGGACTGTCTTATATAATGTTGACGTTCAAAAACTGATTGTCAGCGCTAGTTTGAATAAATGACTTTTGATTTTGAATAACATAAAAATGTTAAATACCCCTCCTTATGGGGCAGTTGGGTAAAACACGACACCACACCTGTATCTCCCAAAGGGGTAGGCAAAGTTGTACAGAACACCCACATTTCGCCAGTTTTCTGGTTTCTCCCCAACCAGTGTAACCCCAAAAACACTGTTAGCATTAAACGCATACACAAACTTCTATACCCTGTCCATTAGGTAAACCGTTTTTTTTGACAGATGGAACTAGTGATTGCAGCAACACACAATATATTGATTGATACACGTACGGTATTATAATGTCTGTAAGAACCCATAAATAAGATAAGGCAGTTTATATATTTATTTTATTAAGCATTTTAAAGTTAACCTTTACGTAATCTGGAATATGTACGTTCTAAGACAGTTGTCAAAAAACGGTTAACCTAATGAACAGGGTATAAGGCAGTCGGAGAAAAAACAAAATGTCGCATGTATTTCCTAAAGGGGTTGCCAGAGTTGTACAGTACATCCGCATTTAACCAGTTTTAACTGGTGTCACTTTCAATAACCCTTAAAATATTGAGCATTGTAACCCCAATAAGATTGTTAGCCTTAAACGAACACACAAATAGTTTTCCTGTATCCTTGACCCGACAGAACAGAAGTTATTTTTAGATTTAGGGTCAGAACATGACTTAAAAGTCTGCTACGCCTAATTGTGTTATTTTTATTGATGGCAACACGAACGAAAATGAAAATGTAGGTCTTTAGGAAATATGGGCTTTTCTTATTGGTTAATTGTTGTGATGTTGGCTTTGTTAATGTTAACGGAGTGGTGGAGGTAGTCTTAACATTGTTTAACGGATTTTTATGTGTGGTTTTGTGGAAATTTTGGGAATGTATGACATTTGTGATATTACTTATTGACAGAAAGAAAGAAAGAAAATACGTGCATTTGCGGTAAACATGACGCAAAAAAGAACATAAAAAACAATAAGAAATGGTTGACATGCGTCACATCCACGCAAAACGGCTATCGCTCAGCATTATGCTGCGACCCTTTGCAAGATAGAGCCCCAGCGCTGGTTTTCAGCGACAGTCGGCGCCGACGTAATGACGTCATTGATAACCATACGGATCTTACTATAGAAAATTGATGTTTTTATTACCAGGATTTCCTAAATGGCATACGACATAAATATTATGTATAACAATAACTAAAACATATAGAAAGAAAGAAAATACGTTTATTTGCGGTAAACATGACGCAGAAAAAGAACATAAACACAATAAAAAATAACATGTTGGGGGAAAACATGCGTCACATCCACGCAAAACGGCCATCGCTCAGCATAATGCTAAGACCCTATTCGAATAGAATAGAGTTTTAATTGATAAAGATGGTTACAACTGGCTACTGTGACGCTGCACCGACAATAAATAAATGAGTATTAGGTCAGGACATCCATCAGCCCGCACTGGGCCCGCGTTGTGGATTATGACCCACTCCCTCTCATATAGAGGAGGCCTGTGTCCCAGCAGTGGGAACATTATAGGCTGGATTTGGAGACCCAACAAATACTTGTAAATCAAATAGTTTTCTCTTAAAATTACCTTTTTAATAATTTTGAGGTTTTCGTAATTAGTTCCCGGTTAACTTCTCCATAAAACTACAACAGCACGAAAGTGACCTACAGTTTGACGTATAAACAAAAAAAAAAAAAAATGACTCATCTGGGGAGGACCGCCTACGCCTTGGTTACGCTTCTTGGGCTCAATATAGAGAAGGTTTAAGCCTCTGTTACACAAGGAGAGCTACTCGACCGTCGAGAGGCGAGAATGTCCATGTGAGACTTGCCAGGCGATTGGGACAATTGGAAGCGCGATTTTATGTGCACGGAACTTTTAAGTCTCGTTTTGGAACCGTGCACCTAGCTTCTGACGTTTCATAAGTGCCCATGTTGGTTTATGTGAATTAAAATATTTTGATATTGACGAGTAGCGAGACTTGCCAGGCGTAGGGCCAATTAAAAGTGGGTACGATTTTAAGTGCACGGTTCTGGCAATTTTGGAAGGTGTAGCGATTCTTACCTTTCAAGATACGGCAAGTGTCGTACGAACTGCTTACAAGAGTCAACTTTTTATAGCACAACATCACGCCTGTACCAATTTCCTGAAAGGTAAAGCAGAGTTGAACAGTAGGTATACCCACATTTCGCCTGTCATGTCGAAGCCCCATGTACAAGGGGCGAGCCTATTGCCATCAACCGGCATCCTAATTGCGTAACACACTATCAATCACAATCTGGATCATTTTGATGGATATTGCTAATCCATTGCTTCATATGTTCGTAAAATTTGTCTGCTCAACAACGTTCTCTGACGACGGTTTTGGACGCGTGCGGAATGAACTAATATTGCAGCTGTCTTTACTATTTAAACGCACTTTTTAGTCCAATTATGATTATCATCTGCCTAGTTTTTTTCCCAACTACATTGGGGTCGGCTTCCAGTCTAACCGGATGCAGCTGAATACCTGTATTTTACATGGAGCAACTGCCTATGTGACCTCCACAACCCAGTTACTGGGTAATACGATACCCGGTAAGACTGGTTGTCAGACTTTCGAGCTTCTGACGACCCACAACGACTGTCAAATATCTACGAATGACAGCCGGGACCAACGGCTTAACATGTTTTCCGAGGCACGGAGGGGTCTTCATAGGTAAAGATCGTCACCCATCCACGGACCAAGCAAGCGTAGTTTAATCTGATCGATTGACCCCGTGCGGCTGTTATTACTTAGCCACAAGCCCCTCCAAATGAGTGAAAGAATGAAGGTTCCTTAGAAAACAATGGTATATTTTCTAGAAACATTCGCTCATTTCTAGACTCCAAAACCGTTCGTGGCACTAGAGTCCACAATTAGGTGCTCAGACCATTCCCAAATAAGAACACGACTAATATTTTAGACGCTACGTCGATACGCGGCGAAATTATTTAGTGTCTCATTTGGCTTTGCGATACTCTAAGTACTGCTTGTTAATGATACCGTATACAGAGAGGTTCTAGATTGTTCTAGAAGCTAGGTCAACTGTAAATTATGATTTAAGGTCTTGCGCATTTGTCTGACGATAAAAATGGCCAGAAAAGGATTGTCTCTGACTAACGAGACTTCTTAGCGTGTCGATGGCAAAAATAGAAAAAAATAAACATAGTTATTTAAATTATTTTATTTTTAACTAACGAGACTGAGGGCTGATTCTTCCATCGCCAGATAACTTTTATTCGAGAAATAAAATTGAAGTTTGACAGTTTTTCTATCAAATAACTATCAAAATTTAAAAATTATTCCTCGAATAAAGTTATCAGATGATTGAAAATTCAACCCTAATAGTTCTAAGCATGGAAGAAAAAGACATGTTGTGCCGACCCCAAGTAAATTGGGAATAGGCTAGGCAAATAAAGATGATGATGTGGTATTCTTTATACCCTCGAAGCATCCTAAAGGCATGCCTAACTGCAGCCGTCGATAGGAGCCCGGCTGCAGTTGCCTCTGTCGACGGGTGTCGCTCGTGTGTATGCAGACTTAGGTATCCTCACTGTTTTATTTCGGGGTGCATTCATTCATCGCAACTCGGGTGTATCCGATTGAAAACGCTTGAAAGAGCTTAATCTGAGTATAGTGCCAATGCCGATACGATTCAGTCTCGATAAAACCGAGGCTTTCAATATATCGATATGGTTTTGGTGAAAGTATTGGGAGGTAGAATAATAGTATGAGATTTGTGAATGCATTATGGTATAAAAATAATCAGCTGTTAATACATTTGGGTTAGTTGAAGTTTTGCATATGACAGTTTGCTGTTGATTATTTTTTCGCGATTACGATATTAGTCTCATGAAGAAAGTTGTTCAGTTTTATGGTCTGTACCACAACCTTAAATATGACCACAAATTTCTGATACAAGCTGTATACAGCCGGTCGATTCTTTAAAAATCTCACCATGAAAACTCAAGTGAAGTGAACTTGATGTGAGTTGTCAGTAGTCTCAATCCCTAGCTTTATTTGGAATGACAGCTCACTCCACGCTCACTTCACCTAAGTTTTCACGTCTAGATGGTTACAGAATTGCACTGCAGGTTGTAAAAACCCATCACATAGCTATCAACTACGCACTCTGTACATCAAACTAAGTAACATTGTATAAATATATTGTTGGGAAACGACTTTTATTTTTGATGTAAAAATTTGTTTGCGTTAGTGCGAAATGTAACACACGCAAAACATTGTGCTTATGGGAACACGCAAGGGGGGTATTTAAAGTTGTGTCGTATAACATTAAAAACTTGTTTTCGTAAAAAAAATATGAAATTTTGACCGTCAATATCTCCGTAATCAGAAGGTTCCCAAGTATGGTCCCGTACAAAAAAAATATTACAATGACGGGGCGTACAAGTGAATCTCGGCTTCGTTAAGTGTCTTTTTACATCCGTTATATGAAAGCGTAAACGTTACTACTGAACGTTGGCTCATACCTATTAGTAGGGGTCTGTATGGCTTTGTTGGTTCTTCCTTGTCTTAAACATGACAAATACATAGGAACTAGGATTTTTTGCACACATTTTTGAACCTGAAGGCCAATTCCCGTACTTAAAAAACGTACAAAATCAAGTCGCAATCTCATCTCAGTGACAATCAATGTCAAAAATGTAGGGAAATTAGAGGTATTTTTGACAGATTGAAACTGAGATCATTCTGTGAACGTTCTTAAAATTACGAGAATTGCCCATCAGATTGTATTCGTATTAGGAGGCGGTGATGACCACTAACTGTGGCAGTATTGCCACCATACTGCCACAATTAGGTCACAAATAACAAATGCCTATAATATTCCTGCTTATTCATTTGTGTTTCTAAGTGAACCAAAAAAGGTTTCGTTGTGTTTTGTCGTCTGACTAAACATCATGGCTTTGGGATCTATGTAGTGTTTTCTTATACGAGTAGTATTGATTTAATATTAAATGGTGGATGAATAAAAATTGACATACAAAAAAAAAAATCAAATCAGAATTTGAGAATTGAATCATATGTTGCAATGGTTTATTTTATTTCTTGTTTTGATTGTTTTTTTTATTTATTTATGTATAATTGCATGCTGCATTGGTTGACGTCATCTCGTCAACGCCGACTGCCGCTGAAAACCAGCGCTGGGGCTCTGTCTCGTACAGGGTCTTAGCATTATGCTGAGCGATGGCCGTTTTGCGTGAATGTGACGCATGTTTATCCCCAACTTGCTATTTTTTTTTGTGTGTTTATGTTCTTTTTTATGCGTCATGTTTGCCGCAAATGTCGTATTTTCTTTCTTTCTTTTTTTTTTCTTTCATACATAATATACAAAGTGGGGACATCGACGCGCAAACATTCTGCACATGAGTATAAACCCCCTAGAGTAGACATTTTTGGTCGGTTATCAAAAAAAAAAAATCTGCTGTCTCATATAAATGTGAAATATCTACCTACTCGGTCAAAATGTATGGAACAGCAAAATTAAAAAAAAAAAGCCGGCGAAAAATTTCAATGCACAGGGGCTTTAGAATCAGGTGCTGAATTCATTATTACAGTTTGCACGTCGATGCCACCCTGCCACCCTGTATACGTCTTACAGCAAAACGGGTGTTGGTGTGACGTATTTATGATGATGTTAACAACTCCACAACGTTCAGGCATTTAATTAACATTGTATGTTCTTTGCTTCAGGTGGGCGGCGTGGTCGGCAATGGGATGCTTCGGCTCGCCAGGTGGCAAGAGCAGCGAAGACGACGCCAAGAAACAGAAACGGCGCAGCGATGCCATCACCAAGCAGCTGCAGAAGGATAAACAAGTGAGCAAATCTTAATATATATAATTCTTCTGTACGTGTGTTTGTCACCTAACTCCTCCTAAACGGCTGGACTGATTTGGATGAAATTTTGTGTTAAATTTCAATGGGGTTCTGGATGGTTTCAAAACACAATTGGACCCGGTAGGTGGCGCTGCTTTTCCCGGCAGGTCGACGTCTTCCGGGTCCGCTAGTATAAATGTATAGATATGTTTATATCTCACATCACTTTAGCTTTGGGGAAAGAGCTTTCCAAGACGTGCCAAAAGAGGGCACAGAAAGAAAGAAAATAAGTTTATTAGACCCAAGAAGTAAGGCATACAATATTCACACAAAAGCGAAAAAAAAAATTAAAACATAGACACTTACATCAGAGATGCAGGGGGCTTTCCTTGAAATCCTATGTGTGGCAATCACTAGAAATTAGACTTCAAGTAAGCCTTGGCTTTTCCCAGGCTGTTTCCGGAAAACTGGAGCGGAATGAGACTTAAAAAAAAAGTGTGACAGTGGCGCCGATTCCCTTGTTCACAAACTAAACTAAATTTAAGTTCAGTGCATCTTTTTCTTTCTATTTCATTAAGAAAAGGACAGAAGATAAAATATTAGTTTAGTCCTGTCAAATTAAGATAGTTATAATAAAATAGACAGTTTAGACGTGATTAAAAACATGGCTACTAAAAATACGTCAATTTACATCATTCGCCGACTAATTTGACAGGACTAAACTAATATTTATCTTCTATCCTTTTCTTAATGAAATAGAACGAAAAAGATGCACTGTATTTAAATTTAGTTTAGTTTGTGAACAAGGGAATCGGTGCCAGTATCGATTAATATATTATAATCCCCCAAGACCGTATTTCTGCCATGGCGGCTAGTTCAAACGGAGAATAGCCTGCAGCGCGGTAGATATTATAGTGCATAAGTTTGTGCGCAAACACAGGTGCACTCCCTCTTTCCTCACTCTCATAGTCCGATGGGACGGCAATCCGACACTACCGGGCAGAGATCAGTGCAGGTCCAACGGTTTAACATGCTCTCCGAGACACGGGGAACCTCCGGGTTGTTTGCCGCAGAAATCCCTTAAACCCAATAATACTTTGCCGGATTTGAGAATCGGACCCAGGACCTTACGCTGAACAGTCGAGTTTGCGACTACGAGATTAATAAAAATATCTCTTGAACTTCAGCTTTGTGTCCAATGAACAATTATTTGCTTGGTTCCTAATATCCTTCGTCTTCTCTTTCCAGCTATATCGCGCGACGCACCGGCTCCTCCTACTGGGCGCGGGAGAGTCCGGGAAGTCGACCATAGTGAAACAGATGCGCATCCTGCACGTGAACGGCTTCTCCGACAAGGAGCGCCGCGAGAAGATCGAGGACATCAAGAAGAACATACGCGATGCGATACTTGTGAGTCCCCCCCCCCCCCCCCCTGATTGCATAATTTTCCCGAGAATTCGCCAAAAAGACTGACGTTTTTAAAGTCTTTCTAACACTACTATAATACACCATAAAGCTAAATGCACATTACAGCCGCAGTCGACCACAGTATGTCAATACAAAAAGCCCGTAGTGTACAATGGTTCAAGTAAAATGTACGAAAGTGATGTTAGAGGATTTTTGCCACGTGGCACGGCTCGCCAAAATGTGCGTCAGCCTAAGGGACTAACCACACTTATTAAGCTCTGTTCAGTTTTTGTCCATAGAAAGCAACGATTTCGTATGGAATGCGTACGCACCCGTAAAGCTGAACGGATGCGTACGCATTCCATACAAAATCGTTGTTTACTGTGGACAAAAGCTGAACAGAGCTGAATAAGTGTGGTTAATCCCTAAATTTCCATTTTCAAACACAATTTATTTTTCAATTATACAGAAGAAAGAATAACATTTACTTGGACACAGAACGCGAAGCACAAACTTCATGGGGTTTACCCATTTTACCCGCTGATGTATCCGACGCTGTTTGTACTGGGTATGTTGGGGTACAACGAACTCAGAGTGCGCAGGGAATTTACACTCGCGGCGTATGCGCTAAAGCTCCTGCATGGAGTAGCACATAACCCGGGTGTGCTGCGTCCGACCGCCATTGCTGACCGTGCTTGCTACCAAAACCAACCTGCTGTCAAAAACACCCCACCACCCGCACAATATGTGTACTAAACGAAGTGCATGAGAGGATTGACATATTTTCGTGCAATCTGAGTGAATTCGCAAGAGTTTTGTTGAATTTTGTCAGTTATATTTAAATATTAATATTCTGTGTTAAGTCTGATTTTGTATTTTAGGTTAAGAATTATCGGAGTAGTAACAAACGCTAGGGCACTGTTATTTATTTTATGTTTTAATATTTAGTAGGTATAGTTAGCATATTATTGTGTTCAGCATTCTGTATATAAGGTATTGTGTTAAAGTTCCGATTACTTTTTAGATTATTGGTTTTAGTTCTTTATATTATATTTAAATTATAAATAATAAGTTAGTATAGATTTGTGAAATTTGTAAAATGACCGCACTATCGCATTGGGTACATACACCTGTAATGATAGTTGTATGGGAGATTTAAAAAAATAAAACAAATTCAAATACATCCTCAACCACTCTTATCCATCTATTTCCAGTTACCTTATGAACATTTCTGCTCCATAGGTTCTTCAGGCCTGCTTGCCCAACAAATTACTTATTGCATTTACTTCTAAACGTATTTAAAACATAGTTCTGTTTCTGAATATCGTTTGAAGAAGACAGAGACAGAATGATGATCGAAATATGTGTAGTTAGCTGTAGTGCAAACGGGCCTTACAACGCCAAAATCCAACAACAAATACTTGAACCATGTGATACCAGCGTATTCAAATTATAACGTTACTAATATTGTTATTGTGTCATGTTCCAGACAATTACGGGCGCTATGAGCACCCTAACGCCGCCCATACCGCTTGAAAAGCCTGAGAATAAGGCGCGCGTCGACTATATACAGGTACGAAATCATTTATTTATATTTCTGTTTGAATAGCATTGCAATAGCTGCATTTAAACAGAAATCTATTTGTAAAACCAACATATTCATTCTTTTTCATCGTTGGTACAAGAATATAGCTAAAACCGGGTGTGTATAAAAGGATTAGGGACTAACTACATTTATTCAACTCTGTTAAGCTTTTGTCCATAGAAAACAACGATTTTTTATGGAATGCGTACGCATCCGTACAGCTTTACGGATGCGTACGCATTCAATACAAAATCGCTTAGTCCCCTAACCAATCAGAAAGTTTACAATATCACTCAAAGATATTTTTTTTATGTTTTCTTTCAACTATAATGGTGCTAACATACCACCAGTCAATCGAGATTAACAAATTAAGAAATTATAAACCAAGTCTTTCATCAAGAAAAACAAGACACTGCAACTTCTTCATAATATCGTGAGAGTAATGTTTGACCCCTGTATTACGTCATAATGTGGTATGTTCCAGGACGTAGCGTCTCAGCCCGACTTCGACTACCCAATGGAATTCTACGAGCACACAGAAGCGCTCTGGAAGGACCTGGGCGTGCAGCGCACGTACGAGCGCAGCAACGAGTACCAGCTCATCGACTGTGCCAAGTAGTAAGTACCAGCTGCGAACCCGCTCAAAATAACCTCACAGAGAACTGCACTAAAGCTAGGGTTTCCTATGACTGCGGTAGCCGCAACATCGCGTCCGCAATTTACCGGAGAATGACGTCACTGAAACGTTATATAGTTTCCCACAAGTATAAAAATGTGGACAGGAGCCCATACTAAGTAAAACCTGTGCTACTGGTCTCCTGGGGGTCTCCTACGAAGTGCAAAGTGCGAATGTTCGGATCGGACCGACACATGGCCGAACCGACTATTATTGAAAAATGCGAAAAAAGTTTGGATCGGCTCAGTCGAGTCGGGACCATGGTCAATATTCGAAAGAGTGTAGGAGTGTAGGATCGGGACCGACCGAACCAAATAGTAACTTCGTAGCAGGAAACGGCCGATGCCACTTCGGTAGACCCCCCTGGTCTCCTCATCTCGAATATAATATTTGCTATGGCCATAAAAATAACAGTAACAGGGAGTGCTTACAGCTAATGAACAATATAAAGATAAAATTAAGAAATAAGAAAGTGTGTTTTGGTTATTTATAATAATAAGCTTTTATTTTCTCACCACAATATACATGTTATTTTACATCGGTCAGATTCGACAATGATATATAATTCAGTTGAGTATATATTGTGGGAGACTGGTGCCTAAGTTAGGCTCGTGGCCTGTGTTTCAGGTCACCAGGATCATTATTATCATCATACATTTTCATTTTACAAATTATGTGCTATGCGCGCTGACAGAATGCAGTAAGAAAGATTATGAAAGTAAGTTGGTGTGTTGTCCCAGAGAGCGTTTTTTGACACCGCAAGCTTTAACCACGCTGCCATCGTTGTGATGGCCGCAGTCACTGTGGCCGTTATATGGTGGCCACCGCTTTTCTATGAAACCGTAGCTTTAGTGGTTCCGCTTCGTCGTCCTACAAATGACAGTGATATGCTACACGGTGCGTGTCGACATCACGCGGTACCACAGGACGCCAGAGCGCCACTGGAGATGTGTCGTTTGTGTTACTAAATGTAAGCCACAAAGTTGCGATCATTTGCTGCGATATTTAAGGCAGACAATGAAGCAAAATGGGACGATTTCGCCCTCAAATACGACGTGTGGTCGAGTTTTTACTGATCTTATCCTACGCGCGAGTACTCGTATTCAAATTTCGCTTTGAAACTTCGGAGCCATTGCCCGGTGAATAGTTAAAACGTTGTGCCTAGTTTGTACTCAAAAAATATTTGAATTATTCATTTTACGTGTCAAAAAAGCTTATTGATGATAAAAATAACATAACATAACAGCACGCCTTGTTTTCCCGAAGGGTTTTTTTTTTTTCCGGATGGGAAATCATCAAATGACCGCTCCCGCTCTGGGTGGAGCGGAAGGGAGTGTCAGACTCTTACTGACTAAAACCCACCCATGTTCCTTCCTTCGCCCTTTATGTTCCGGGGTAGCGGTAACCCTTTCCGACAATCCCGCTGACCCGGCAGGCTTCGGCCCTAAGGGGCCCCTCGAATTATGCTGACATCTCTTTGAGGCGCGCGTGGAACACTTACGCGCCGTCCGGCACGGACCTGGTCCTGATCGGGCGGTGAGCTACCCATTGCTCTCCGCCCGCAGGCCCGTTTCCCGAAGGGTTAGGCAGAGGTGTACCGATAGTAGGTAAACCCTTATTTCGCCAGTTATGTTTAAGTCCCATGTAATAGGGGGCGAGCCTATTGCCCTCAACTTGCACGAATCCAGAGTCCAGGCTGCTACTGAGCAATTCCAGATGGAAATACCCAATAACACTGTCAGACCTGGTAATTGAGCCCATGAGCTTAGTAGTAGCGGGTATAAAACACGCGATGGCCAATTCCCGCAATTCAAAACGTTCAAAATAGATTTTGAACGTTTTTAATTGCGGGAATGAGTGACACAATCTCATCTCACCGACAATCAATGTCAAAAACTTGTTAAAAATGTAGAGGAATTAGATGTATTTTTGACAGATTGAGACTGAGATCAGACTGTGAACGTGCTTAGAATTACGAGAATTGCCCCTCTGGTGTTTGTTATTAAGAGCAGTGGTGGCCCAGTGGTAACAGCCGCGACTTACGAGTTGTAGGTCGTAGGTTCGAACCCAGACTGGCGCTTTACTTTGTGTAAATTATACCATCACCACTGCTCTCTAAACGGTGAAGGAAAACATCGTGAGGAAACCGGCATGTCCTAGAACCAAAAAATTCGAAGACATGCTACATCTACCAACCCGCACTGGGCCCGTGGATAAAGGCCCACTCCCTCTCACAGAGAGGAGGCCTGTTTCCCAGTAGTGGGAATATTATAGGCTGATTGTGTTATATTTGTTATTAATCCTGGTATTTGTTTCGTTCGTTCTAGTTTCCTGGACCAGGTGCACATAATAAAGCAGCCGACCTACACGCCGACGGAGCAGGACATCCTGCGCTGCCGAGTGCTTACCTCCGGCATCTTCGAGACGCAGTTCGTCGTCGATAAAGTCAATTTCCAGTGAGTCACATTAATTTTATAGTTTACTTAAGATCTCCTACAAAATATATTTATGTACTCAATAGGTAATACGGGCTGGTATCCGCAACTCCACGTCAATGCGCGTATTTTGCGTGCGGGTGGCAATATCGATCATTCGATCCACCCCAGCTCCTCAAGGACGGCCAGCAACGAGTGTTACTATGTTACTGACCGTCTCACGTAGGGTACCTGGGTTACCAAAGTACACCGCCCTGTACGAGCGGGCAGTTTAGAAGCACATGTGCCACTGTGTCGTCGTCCTCCATGCAAGCCCTGCACAGCGGACTGTCTGACTCCTATGACAAAGAGGTGTTTATTAATATTATATACTCAATACATAATAGGGCAACATCAGAGGGGCAGTTCTCGTAATTTTAAGAACGTTCACAGACTGATCTCAGTCTCAATCTGTCAAAAAAAACCTCAAATTTCCCTACATTTTGACAAGTTTTTGACATTTGTTTGTCGCGGAGATGAGACTGTGACTAGATTTTGAACGTTTTAAATTACGAGAATTGACCTTCTGGTAATGAATACATTGTTGAAACTTCACAGAATTTCACGTTAGCGGTATCTAACAAAATAGAAATGATTTTCGAAAATCATAATTACATGTAACTACAGTTGATCACGGGATCAAAGCCTTCGTGTCGCGGTTTGCGATGATCTTCTGTAAGTTTGTTATGGTCTGTGGAGTTCCGCCAGCAAAGAATGATCGGCAGTTTTATTTGGGCAAACCAAACGTATACCATCAGCCTATTTTTTTAAATCAATTTTTGTCTCCTAAGTGACAAGATGCCTAAAGTGGACAAGTGAGAGTTTTATATTTTAAGTTCCAATAAAGCGGCTTATTTTTAGAGAGAGATGTTGCACTTTACCGTCTTAAGAATACACCAAAAGGGACGTATAAGTAAGGAACCAGTCCACTCCCTCTCGAAAAAAGGAGGCCTGTGTCCCAGCCATGGGAATAATATAGGCTGATATAAGGTTTTAACATGCAGTAATGTCTGTTTTAGGAAAAATAGATATTAAAATAATTATCACCATGCATTAATTTTAAGAGAACACATTCAAGTAACATTTACGTTGTGTTCAAGCAATTAAAACGATTGACGACACGGTTGGCGCAGTGGCTGAGCGATCGACTGCTGCGCTGCGTATAGCGGGTTCGATTCTCGCACAAAAAAAAAAATTAAAACAATAGGTATAAAAAAATACAACAAAATATCAACCTTGCATTTGCCGGAGGGGTAGGGGAGGCATTTGGTATACCCACTTTTCATTAGTTAGTTTAACTAGACCTTTCGTGTGGTATTACTTTGATTTGTATAGGTATGAATAAAATCTATGAAAATACGTGTAGTTTTGGGCAATTAAAGTGCAGATATGTATATCTCACTTCTTCTGTACTTTAGAAAGATGTCGCCATTGTAAAAAGTTCAGCTTGTAACTTTGATTTGTAAAGGTACATAGAGTCGGCATGAAATAAATACAATATTAAAAAAATACACGAATTTTAGGGATCCTATCTCACTTCTGCGGTAACTTAGAAAGAAATAAGCTCAAAGTTAGACCTTTCCCTTGGAATGATTTATATAGCCGGGGCCGGCGTGAAAAAATACGCAAATTTTTGGTTATTTAAAGTGCATTATATCTCGCATCTCCGGTAGGTTACTTAAAAAAAAGATGTTGCCATAGTAAAAAAAAACTAGCTTAGATTTAGACCTTTCACGCGGTATGACTTCGATTTGTATACAAGGGGCCGGCCAGAATGGTCATCTCTTAATAATGAGATGCAACAAAGCGCCTACAGTATTCTGGTGTATATCATACAGGCATAGTTTCTACTTTATTGTTGTAAAAATATAAAATGTAGTTGCAAAATTCTAATGACTGTGTTCCCCTTCCAGCATGTTCGACGTAGGCGGTCAACGCGACGAGCGACGCAAGTGGATCCAGTGCTTCAACGACGTCACAGCCATCATCTTCGTGACGGCCTGCTCCTCCTACAACATGGTACTGCGCGAGGATCCCACGCAGAACCGGCTGCGGGAGTCGCTCGACCTCTTCAAGAGCATATGGAACAACAGGTATCATCATCTGCCTCAATCAACTCTGCCTATCGCAGTCCACTGCGACATAGGCCTCTCCCAGGCTGCGCCACAACTCTCTGTCCTCCGCCTTCCGCATCCAGTCTGTCCCAGCCACCTTCTGAAGGTCGTCGGCCCATATATCTGGGGGGCGTCCCACGCGGTCTTCACTCCAGGACTCGTCTGCTCCGCCGGCCATCGGTCCTTCGACAAGCATGGCCAGCCCACTGCCACTTCATTTTGTTTACTCTGCAAGCTATGTCGGGAACTCCAGTTCTTTTCATCATGTGCCTAACCTTTCCCAACTATGTTAGATTCGCATTCCAGTCTAGCCGGAAGGAGCTGCATACCAGTGTTTTACATGGAGCGACTACATATCTGACCTCCAGAACCTGGGTTCTCTGGTTTCTGGGTCCACAAATTTCTACGTCGTAACTGGTTACGACGTAGAAATTTGTGGTAGGTTATAAAAAAAACTTTTTCCATAGAAAAGTGCAACATCTACTCGGTCAAAATGTATGGAAGTATGGAAGAACGAAATTAAAAAAAATAATAATTGACAACAAATTTCAACGCAGCTGTTTCAGAACCCAAGATCAACGACATCCCAAACCCCAGTTAATACTATAGTTTATGATTTCTTTTTAATGTTTTAACCGTCATAATAATACAGATGGTTCTAATATTACAGATGGCTGCGCACGATATCCGTGATCCTCTTCCTCAACAAGCAAGACCTGCTCGCCGAGAAGGTGCTGGCCGGCAAGTCGCGCCTCGAGGAGTACTTCGGCGAGTTCGCGCGCTACAGCACGCCGCCCGACGCCGCGCCCGACACACGGGACCATCCCGACGTCGCCAGGGCCAAGTACTTCATCCGAGACGAGTTTCTTGTAAGTACTTTATCATAAAAGTTACTATGGTATGTTTCAAACGTATCCGATGAAAATGGAAACAAATTAGTCGAAATCAAAACTTGAGTAGTGCTTTGATTTAATTATGCCCCGAAGGTCGATGTCCCTGCCAGCCTGTATAGGGATTTTTTTAAGTATAGAGCTTTCAATAAAATCAAAAGAAAAATATGTTTGAATTTAAAAAAATAATTTTATTTTCATGTAAATTGTAAATACGTGCGACACGAGGGCGTTGACCCAAGTATGAGTACCTGTTAATTTACCCACCAATTCTGTAAAGAATTTGACGTGCAAGGAGCCTTATATTTTTACCCGACTGCCTCAAAAGGGGGGTTATTACATCAAATATTTTTTTCCCTTAAACTAACTTATGTTTCCATTTGTTCCAGCGCATAAGTACAGCAAGCGGCGATGGCAAGCACTACTGCTACCCGCACTTCACGTGCGCCGTCGACACTGAGAACATCAAGCGCGTGTTCAACGACTGTCGCGACATCATACAACGCATGCACCTCCGGCAGTACGAGCTACTGTAACCGACGCTCGAGCGAATAGGTAACGTGTTCCCACATACTAGTCATGTTCCACGACTGTCGCGACATCATACAACGCATGCACCTCCGGCAGTACGAGCTACTGTAACCGACGCTCGAGCGAATAGGTAACGTGTTCCCACATACTAGTCATGTTCCACGACTGTCGCGACATCATACAACGCATGCACCTCCGGCAGTACGAGCTACTGTAACCGACGCTCGAGCGAATAGGTAACGTGTTCCCACATACTAGTCATGTTCCACGACTGTCGCGACATCATACAACGCATGCACCTCCGGCAGTACGAGCTACTGTAACCGACGCTCGAGCGAATAGGTAACGTGTTCCCACATACTAGTCATGTTCCACGACTGTCGCGACATCATACAACGCATGCACCTCCGGCAGTACGAGCTACTGTAACCGACGCTCGAGCGAATAGGTAACGTGTTCCCACATACTAGTCATGTTCCACGACTGTCGCGACATCATACAACGCATGCACCTCCGGCAGTACGAGCTACTGTAACCGACGCTCGAGCGAATAGGTAACGTGTTCCCACATACTAGTCATGTTCCACGACTGTCGCGACATCATACAACGCATGCACCTCCGGCAGTACGAGCTACTGTAACCGACGCTCGAGCGAATAGGTAACGTGTTCCCACATACTAGTCATGTTCCACGACTGTCGCGACATCATACAACGCATGCACCTCCGGCAGTACGAGCTACTGTAACCGACGCTCGAGCGAATAGGTAACGTGTTCCCACATACTAGTCATGTTCCACGACTGTCGCGACATCATACAACGCATGCACCTCCGGCAGTACGAGCTACTGTAACCGACGCTCGAGCGAATAGGTAACGTGTTCCCACATACTAGTCATGTTCCACGACTGTCGCGACATCATACAACGCATGCACCTCCGGCAGTACGAGCTACTGTAACCGACGCTCGAGCGAATAGGTAACGTGTTCCCACATACTAGTCATGTTCCACGACTGTCGCGACATCATACAACGCATGCACCTCCGGCAGTACGAGCTACTGTAACCGACGCTCGAGCGAATAGGTAACGTGTTCCCACATACTAGTCATGTTCCACGACTGTCGCGACATCATACAACGCATGCACCTCCGGCAGTACGAGCTACTGTAACCGACGCTCGAGCGAATAGGTAACGTGTTCCCACATACTAGTCATGTTCCACGACTGTCGCGACATCATACAACGCATGCACCTCCGGCAGTACGAGCTACTGTAACCGACGCTCGAGCGAATAGGTAACGTGTTCCCACATACTAGTCATGTTCCACGACTGTCGCGACATCATACAACGCATGCACCTCCGGCAGTACGAGCTACTGTAACCGACGCTCGAGCGAATAGGTAACGTGTTCCCACATACTAGTCATGTTCCACGACTGTCGCGACATCATACAACGCATGCACCTCCGGCAGTACGAGCTACTGTAACCGACGCTCGAGCGAATAGGTAACGTGTTCCCACATACTAGTCATGTTCCACGACTGTCGCGACATCATACAACGCATGCACCTCCTCGACCTCCACAACTCATCGGGTAACACAATCCCCCTTGGCCCCTAAGGCTGGTTGCCATATTTTCGGGCCTCCGACTAACTTCGTAACAACTGTCAAATATGACTAATGACAGCTGAGACCAACGGCTTAGCGTAATTTCCGAGGCACGGAGGGTTCAGTATGAAAAGGAGAGTTGCCCACCGAGAGACTCGAATGAAGTCGGTTCTCAAATCCAAGATGGCAGCCATATATTTTCTTTAAGGTTACGAAAACAACTATTTTCTGGGGCGCTGAGGCCTATAACGAGGCCAAAATGTCGCAGCATCATGGTAAGATAGGAGCCTTTTGGCCTCGTATAGGACTTTCAGTTTCATTTTTATTTTTGTTCCTTTTTTTATATAACTTGATTTTTTATTTTTGACTGTGTTTAGTTTAGTTTGTGAACTTCCTGTACGAGTCGCAATAAATACTTTTTCTTTCTTTTTTTTTCAAAATCAAGACCAATCCTACTATAATATTATAAATGTGAAAGTTTGTATGGATGGATGCATGTTTGTTACTCTTTCACGCAAAAACTACGGAACGGATTTGGATGAAATTGTGCACACAGATTGTTTATAACTAGGATTAACATACAGGATACTTTTTATCTCGATATTCCCGCGGGATCGAAACGTATGCAGCTGAAACCGCGGGGCGCAGCTAGTAGCGACTATACCAATAATTAATCATTGACGTTTCTATTTCAGATAAAGTTCGTGCGAAGGCTAGGTAGGCCCGCAACGCAAATGTTCCCGATCAGCAATATATACAACGTACAGCCGTGAGTCCCTTCGTACTTACCGCCGTAGCGATAGCGCTTCGTGACGATTCTGACGTTATTTCACGATAAAATGGTTCCGTGATTCGATGTATATAGTTGCTAGAAATAGTCGCCATTTTTTTGAGGAAGTGATATATGCAACTAACTTGTATTACAAAATAAATCAGGTACAGGCAATATTTTCTTGGTTTTTTGTTATAGTATCTAAAATAACTATAAAACCTCGAATTCGCTCAAGATCTCGAATATTTTCGAGTAAAAGTTTTTAGTGACTTATTCCTCAAATTGACAGTAATTTTGGCACAAAAACAGCGAAATGTAAGACTCAGTTCAATGGCGATTATGAATCGATTACGAAGCGTATATCGATATATCGGCTAGCGATGCTCCCATGGTGTTTCCGAACGTCAGAGTTCCCAAAAAGCTGGCAACTTTAGTCGATTTTATGTGAGAATTTACTAAATTTGTATAAAAAAAACACATCATTGTGAATTTCTTCATGATTGTCTGTAGTCTGTAGAATAATGCCATTTGTTCCGTCAGTACGTGTGAGAAGCCATATGCAATGAAGTATCTAATTCTATTCTAAAAAATCTTTTTTCTTGTTACACTATAGTGTGACAAAAAATCACTAAGGTACATCGGATCTAATGGCATTATTATAAAGTACAAACGCCAGCACATCAAGCTACGACAATCTGTCAAATTTCTTTAATAGATTTTCAACTTTATCGGAGGGGCCCGTGGCTAAATAATAACAGCCGCACAGGTCGATCGATCAGGTTAAGCTACGCTTGCCGCGGTTGGTCTATGGATGGGTGACCATCTTTACATACCGAGACCCCTCCGTGCCTCGGAAAGCACGTTAAGCCGTTGGTCCCGGCTGTTATTCGTAGATCTTTGACAGTCGTTACGGGTAGTCAGAAGCCTGAAAGTCTGACAACCAGTCTTACCAAGGGGTATCGTATTACCCAGTAACTGGGTTGTGGAGGTCAGATAGGCAGTCGCTCCATGTAAAATACTGGTATTCAGCTGAATCCGGTTAGACTGGAAGCCGACCCCAACATAGTTGGGAAAAGGCTAGGCAGATGATGAGATTTTCAACTTTATCGCTGAAGCGTTAAGGTTTAAGGTTGATTGGGAAAATTTGACAGTTTCGGGTAGCTTGACCTGCTGGCTTCTGTACATCACATAGTTCATCTTTAGTAAGTTTTCGCCTTAGTCGATTTTGTGAACGCACATCACTACGTGCCAAATTCGAACGCGTAGTGGTGTGACGTTGTTGGGTCTATTCGGTTGTGACGCGATTCGACTAAATTCAAACTGCTCGAGAAGCGTGGAGTTTTCGAATATTCGACAGTTATGTTTGTAATCGATTATTCGATCGGTCTATTTACATATATTTAGTTCAGTTGACACACAAAAAATGGTACTTATAAGTTGTTCTTAATTCTTATTATTATAATTATTTGCTTCAAGATTCTATTATAAATTGATAGTTGTTGATTTTTAAAACGTTTATTTTTAATTGTAACTTATACATTAAATAAAATCATTGCGATATTCACAGTAAGTGCTGGGTTAGTACAGAATGTAGTCGAGAACATTTTATTAAATGTTTTATTTGACTAAAATTGTTTGGGAACGGAGAATCGACTAACCTCCCCTGAGCGTTATTTGTAATATTGCGTAAAATCGCCAAAACAGACTATTTAGTGGTGTGATAGGTACTTTGGGTGTATTTTTAGTCGATTTGAAGTTAGTATGAAAGTCTAGATTTTGGTCTATCTAGATTAGACTGGTTCGTGTAAAGGTGCGAGCGACCCGGGTGGGAGGCGGTGGCGATACGACGACGATACGATTACGGCACGATAAATATCATAAAACAGGAAACCACTGCATTTTTCAGAGATTTTTATCAAGAAAATATTACAATTAATTAATAATTTCTAGAATTTTCATTGAAAATGCAGCTGTAACTGTAACTTTTCAAAAAAAAGGATTAAACTATAATTCACCTAAAAAAAAATATCATTAGAACACAAACCGTTACCAAACAAAAATGTTACCTGTTAAAGACTCGACACACGTTACCGTCGTCGTACGCGCCGCTCCGCAGCTGATCTAAACGGTTTTATATTAAGGATCATCGATGTTTAGCAACGCCTTGAGGCTAGTTCAATAGTATTCACTTCACTTAGTACGAGTACACAAACTTTTTAGGTTTAAAGCGTAACTGGACAAGGTGTGGACTATGCACAGCAGTATGGACCGTATTGTGTAGTGTTAAAGCTGTTATTTCGTTGCTATTCGTACTGTATACCTCTGTTTTCTGTTAAATATATTTTTGGCCAAAAATAAAACAGAGTGATAGTGAATTTTAAGAGGCAATAAAAGAATAAATGTGAACTGGCCTTAACAAAACTCATTTCAATTGTCTTTTAGCAATTTGCTTCCGCACAATTTATTTTACATTTTGAGTTTTAAAATGTATAGTCCACCTACCTCTACCAAAAACTACCGAGCGCAATCATGTTATGCTCAAATTAGGCCAAATTTTTATTTTATTTATTTAAAAAATAAACCTGAATAAAAATAATGATTTTGTAGTGAAATTATACAATGAAAGTATAGCCATGTTTTTTTCTAGATCAAATTAATGAAGAATATTTAAATGTCTGTATATTTTTGATTACAGAAGTTTGTAATTTTATTTTTTTCCTTTGGAGTATTTTTTGGGGTGCGCACTGATGTGTTAGAGTCTTAGTTGCTTATGAAGAAATATACTGACTATAGTATTTTTTGTACTATCAAAGCTAAATACATGTATTTTATACCCGAAATAATTTTCGATGGATAAAATTGTGATAAAAAGAATAAGTTTTAAAACCTATTCGACCGTATTATAAAACGAGTTCTTACTACCTAGGTTTAAACCATCGAGCATGTTAAAATTTCGAACTATAATCCGACAAAGTTAAGGTTTTTATTACAAAAACTATCGTTAAACCCGAGTCTAAGTTGACAATTTTGCATTAAGAACATTACGTTTGTCGGAATTAAGTTTAAAATCAACTGGCTCGAAGGTTTAGGCTTGATCTGAAGATAGAACTCGTTTTGTAATAAAACGGTTTGAGTTCTGGAAGTTAAAATCATGGCGTATTTATAAAATGTACTATTAGATCACAATAAAACAGCGGAGAGATGTCGTGGGACACCTGTTTGGAACGAAGTTTCTTTTGAGTTTGCACACTTGGTGAATGAGAACGTCACTTTTAATACCATAGCAAAAGTGTGACGGCCAAAATGTTAAACCTGCACACCCACTACTCGAGAAATTGATCAAAAAATGTAGAAGGGCACTTCGGTTCGCTTCGGGCTACCCCGGCTCGCTTCGGGCGACTTCGGATCGTTGTCGGTTTTTGCGCCCGAGTCGAAGGACTCGAAGCGTCCCGTAGTTTTTAGCATGAGTTTATAGTCACGTCGTTCGGACTTCGGTCAATTTCGACCAGTACTTCATCGAAGCAACTTCGCGAGTAGTATAGTGCATGTTTTAGACATTTTTTCGATCTAGCTCACATTCACCAAGTGTCCAGAGTATAAAAAATCACGCTCGAATCTAACACACAAGTGCCCCTTTATTTAGTTTATACAAAATAGTTTAAAATCGTTTTATTTTTAATTGTTTATCAAATGCACGTCTTCCAATATTGCCTATAGGTTTTATAATTTTTAGTCTCGTTTTGTCTAACTTGTTCATAGCACAATTTTTGACTAAAATATAACAAATGTAAAAGTGCTTTCGTAGGTTTTAACTTAGTTTTTAATTTTTCTTTGTAATGTTGAGCTTGTAGGAACTTAAGGTCCAAAGATCCGACGTATTTAATGCGTCCGGCTGAATATCATTATAGCAGTATTTGAGTTAAAAAAATATTTTCAAAGATTATTACATACTATTTTTTTTTTTCGTTGTAAGATGGACACAATTTTAGCCTTTAAGTACAAAGATTACTAACCTATCCTAACATTAATTTACTAAATATAATTATCATTATTATTTATATAAAAAAATTTAAATTGGTTTATGTACTTACATTGTGCTATTTTAAGAAATATTTTAAAAATACAAAATGATCTATTCTATCGTTATGAATCTTAATATATTTTTGTTTTAGTAAACTTTTATTGACCGTTTAAGGTATTGATGGCCAACTGTTGGGCAACTTATAAGTGGTACGCTTTAATGGCTAAAAGTTTGTCGGCAACTATCGTACTGCATTCATTCCACTGAAACATTGTAAAATATCAACGCGATTTTCATAGTAGTTGCGATGGATTGTTGCGCCACTGTCGCCCGACTGTTGATTTGTAACATATTAACCAAGTTTTCACGATTTTGTTTTAAGTGGCTAATACGTCAGTCATTGGTTACTTTTTAAAACAATTATAAATGATTGCAATGTGAAAGATCCTGATATACCTTAAGCGGCAAAATAATAAAATTGTTAATATATAATTTGTTAGTGAAATGGTCCTTAATATAAGAAAGTTAAGTTGGAGTTTGTGTTATGTGCCATAATTTAGTGTTGCCAGCGGAAACACCATATCCTATGTTACCATACTAAAAAAACTGAATAATTCCTTCCTTCGTATCGTATGTAAAGTAACATAAATTCGCTATTTTTGCTTTCTAATCGTAACCCTATCGTTATTTTTTTTTTAAATATAACTATATTGAAATTGTATTTTTTTTTCTTTTTTGTGTTATATAAGTTTCACTTAAAATGTAAGTAGAAGAGAATATAACGTACATTTAAAATATTAAATGAAAGTATATGTTAATTCATAAAGTTGTATGGGGGTTACCACAGGTTGAGTACCTGTCAATTAAATACGACTTTGATTAATGTCGGACGAGCGCGGCTGCATTGGATTACATATAATTAATTCTATAATTTATATTATAGACTAGTTTATACTACGTCCTGGACTTATAATATAGGCATTTTTCTCCAAAAAACATCAATTTCAAATATATTGTTACTAAAACAAGGGTTTTTCCTACCGATGTCACCCGCGTTCGTGCAATCGTGCAATAAGGCGACCTCCATATTAACGGCATCACTAGAGAATCATTGTGTAATTAAAAATTAACATGGCATTCTTTATTATATATGTAATTTAAAAAAAAGTACTATTTGGTAGCTATTTAAGTAAGTCCTAGCGTAACGCAAAATAAAATGGAATGCAAAAGTAACAAAAAAAGGTATAATATAATATGTAGACTGCTAAAGTTTGGGGTACTTTCTGTCTTGCAGTGCTACGTGGTAGTCGGATCTGTTCGGACTGAGTCGCGACTTTTATGACTTTTCGACTGACGCTCTCGCTCCTCTCCCTTTATTTTTCGTCCAAAGCTCGCCTTCTCCCCCCCCCCCCCCCTTTTAAAACTTTCAAACTATCTCGGATAGCCGAATGATGTTTTCAAAGACTCTTGAAGTGAAAACTTCTCTAGGCGCACTTTACGCTCTTTCTGAACAGTGAACGAAACTGAATCATCACGTTCGGGTCTGTGACGCTGAATCGGGTACACTCGGCTCCAGTCGGTAGGTGACACTGAATCGGGTATACTCGGCTCCAGTCGGTCAGTAACGCTGAATCGGGTATACTCGGCTCCAGTCGGTCAGTAACGCTGAATCGGGTATACCGGCTTCAGTCGGTCGGTGACACTGATTTGGGTATAGTCGGTCGGTGACGCTGAATCGCGTATACTCTATTGTTATAAATCCAGTATATTTAATGCTCTTGTAAATCTTGCAGAATTCATAAAATAATTTGGAATATGTACTACTAAAATTCAAAAAATATTTTCCAAAGTATTGGTGTTACAGAACATACATCAATTTACGCCTTCTTCCACGGGGGTAGGTAGAAACTGCAGAACGCCACCTGCTATGATCCTTACATGCTCCTTTTGCTTCATTTACGTTCATACATCAGGTCATACACGCATGCCAGTTGCGAGTACTACGCACCTGACCTTTCTGAAGAATATCACTATGCGTCCTTCCAAGGTGGCGTTTCTACGTACATCTGCCTATTTTTTTTTTGATCATTAACTTTTATCTTCAGTTAAAGTTCTAAAAGTCGTCACTCAGTAAAAGGAACATACTGTCATTTCGAGATCTTAAGTATGCACAAGTTTAGTTTGAACTGACTTCAATTGTAGGCCGGGCGTTATGTGCGAGTTTATATGACTAGCTATATTTCAAATAAAAATTTGAGATAATTTTCAAGTTATGGAACAACAAACTAAATGTCATACTCAACAAAGTCCAAATTCCACAAAACAAAAAACTTACTAGGAACTTTTTGTTACAAATGGTCACTCACTTAACTTAACTAAAGTAGATAACTGATCAAGTCGCGATGGAATGTAAATTATTTGAGATTATGAACACTGCTATAGATGTGTGTGTCGGCGTTTCCTATCCGACTACTCTAAGAAAAAGGCCGAAACAAACTCAGAAGTCACAGTCTCTTTTGAAGTCCAGACATAATTTTGGTCAGATCAGGTGAAGACCATGTAGATTAGTGTCTGAAATGGTATTTTGAGGAAAGAACTACACAGATTTGAATCGACATGTCCTGTACAATACGAATAAAGGAGAATTAATGAGACATCATTTCTAATTATTAAATAATACCTGTGATTTTGAAAAGGAATGAATGGTGAAAATTTGAGAATGAAATAGCTGGTTGAAGGGATAGTTGGATCGCAGTGTAAGAAAATGCTAATAGAAAAAAATATGAAAAGGGGTTATTTTTGTCGTTTATAAACAAATGTATTTTTGAATAAAGAAATACCATGATCACCTTATTTAAAAAAAAAAGTTGTTTAGTAGACAAACAAATCCGTTGAACAACCTTTGTTTTTAAATTAGCATTTTAATTTTCATAACATCACGCCTCGATTGATCAGGATTTGGCAGAGGTGTAACATTTCACCAGTCGAGTATTTTAATTTTCCTGATATATTATCTAGTTATATAACCTCTAGCACTCGTAAAAGCAGCGCCCGGCTAAGCTTTTGATATAAAACTACACGACTTAGCGAAAAATCACGATTTCATAGAAAAGCACATGAATTCTAAAACGATTTTCATTATTCTCTAGTTACGCTTCAGTTGTTGACTATAGTATTTAGTTGACTAATATTAAACGTATTAATTTATAATAAATGCCAGTTTTAAGCTCACAATATTTTCGGTTGTTTATACTTCAAAGACTTGAAAAATTATACGTAAACGATTTAGTTCCAATTTTTTATATGAATGCAGTACAGTTCTCCTATAGTCGGGTCATCTAATGCTAATATTTTCTCACACATTGTATATATGGCGTTAGCGCATTTTTAGGGGTATTTCGTCCATTTAAATGAGTTTTTGAACTAGGTGTTTTAAAACTAAAAGACTAGGTGGTAATAGTACAAGTTGTTTTTAAAACTTGCGAATAGTGGTGGAGTAACATCGGTCTTAGATTGAGAGTCAGACGTGGGTCTGACGCGAGACAGTGCGGAAGTGATCCCCTAAGAAATGTCAACGTAATACAAGTATGTAAACATTGTATATTGCTGTCCTACCCTCATCCCTTTACGATTTAAGTGAACGCAATAACATGTGAGTCATTGTAATGTGTATAAAGGTAGCTTAGTCCATAATTTTCTATGTTTTTCAATATTTAGATGAAATACTGCCAGTGTCGTGCTATGTCGGAGTGTAGGCTTTAGGTTCAGTCTTCGCTCTCGAACATATTTCATTTACATATTTTTCGTATAATCGTGTTGGGCGCCAACACTCGACGTAGGGTTTAATACTTTGTTTCGCAAGCTCGGATCCTTGACTTGTAGTATCGTAACGTCCGTTGCCAATAACCAAATAGTATTGAAAGATTCCTCCTTTTTTAATATATCTTCATAGTAGTGATAAGTGATTGTACTTGCGCACAATGTATGTGAGTACGTGTCGAGTACCGTTTTGTTAACACAAAGTGCGGCGATCGGCTGCAAATATTTTTGGTAATGTTATACCTTTACCTCTTCGCAAAACTCGCTGATGAATGAAAGCATTTAATTCGTGCTCATAGATTTCTTTCCATTGTAGCACAAAAATAAAATAATAAAAAACGTATTTTTCTCTCAATTTTGGGTAGTTAATTTTTTTAATAGATATTTTATAGCATAGCTCAAACTCACACCTTGTTTATACAATCGGTATTTGAGATCAGCACTTACGTTGTGTTCGGTCACGCGGACTGTGGATCATGGTGTATTTAATCTTAATACCTACGTTTAATGATATACTGAAAATCTATATTTTTAACAAATTTAATTTAAAAAATATACCTAATTAATGAAATTCCTAAAGATAAAAATGAAATTTTTAATATTTATGTGTATAGTAGTGTGTACTGCGAGGTGACTATTAAATAACAAACGCTTATAAGTTTTATGTCTCCACAGAATTGTGCAAAGAGAATATATAATTTACTGTCCATGAAATTAATAATAATCTTTAACTGATGTGTACAAAAATCAGTATGTTTCAGGCATTTTGAATCCGACTTAATGTATGTAAAAATAAATGTTGTTTTAAAATGTTCGTATTTCATTTTTCATCACCCGGTACATCCTTTACATAACATTTTTATGTGTAATGAACGACGTACATACTAATATTCATATTCATCAATCCATGTGATTTGGTTACATGTGACTAAGTTGCAAGTTTTTTTTTTCGATGTGGGGCATCTCGCAGTTCAACCTTTATGGTTGTCATCTGCCTAACCGGGCTTGCCTGTGGATGCCTCAATAAATTAAGGCCTCCAGCCAGGGCTTAAAAAACTAAGCGAGTACACGCTAAGAGCACCCCATGTGGGGTACGGACCTCGGCTTCGGGCGTCGCTGGGAGAAGGCAGCAAAGGACTGGCTGGATGGGAATTAAATAAGTTTCAAGTCGAAATTATTCATCATAAAAACCTAAACCTTCTTGGCAGTCCGTCAAATTAATAATTTGCTTATCATCTTAAATTAAAACGGTCAAAACCCAGTTATACAGTAATTATAGACACACACACAAAAAAATGGTTAATAATAAAGCTTAGGTTAAACCATAAAAAATGAACAACACTCATGAATCCCTCTAACAGTACTTTCCTGACATGTCAATAAAATCTTTATCTATTCATCTGCAAAAATGATTTTACTGGTGCCAATAGTTCAACAGACGTCGCGGACTGCTGACTGGAGAGATCGTGAGTTCGATTACCCGGTGCGTTATTGACGTGAACCCGATACACAAACATTCGCTAAGCCTACGGTTTCCTAAAAAAGCGGTGGTCATCTAACGGCCGTCATGAACTTCTGTCATTTTCATCAGTATTTAAGTTGTCCTAAAACGATTTCTACAGTCCTTATTGATAAATGATTTTATTTCAGTAAGAAATTATTTTATTTCAGGTTTGCACAAACACTTTTACACGTCAATCATATTTTAGAAACTAGATGGTCGGCCGGCAGGTCGGCGTTTCCTATCTGACTAGTCTCTAGAAGAAAGGCCGAAACAAACTCTGAGGTCACAGTCTCTTTTAAAGTCCAGACATATGATAAATATAGAACTTGTATTGTGTGACCGTTCACGTTCTCTTAGGAAACCAAGGCTTAGGTTGGAGGAATACTGGCCCACAACGTTGGATGCAATCACCGCAGAAGCAGAAGTAACGACAAAACTATAAGGACGTAAATACAGCCCTTTCAAAGTTATTTACCTCTTATTTTTCATCACTGGGTTGCTGTAAAATAACTGCAAAAGGTCTGTAACTATTATCAAATGCCAACTCTATAGCATTCTATGGAATGTTAAATGATTTCCGGGTTCGATTCCCGAATCGAATAGGTCTTCATCCCCATGGTAAATCACCCCTCACCGAGTTAAGACAGTATCGCAGGCGTAATTCCCATTCCGTGTTCAATTCGAGACACCAACATGAACATAAAATCACACCTTGTGTTTCTCCGAAGGGTTGGGCAGAGGTATCCGTAACCTATACTTAGTACAGCCATATTCTGCCAGTGTTGTGTTTGTCTCATGTAATAGAGGACGAGCCTATTGCCTTCAACCGGGTACAAATCTAGATTCCGCGCTGCTACTGAGAACACTGCCCGACCTGGGAAGCGAACCCAGAACCTCATGCTCAGCAGTAGCGCTTGCGACTATTAGACCAACGACCTAGTGGACAACAGTGGCGTGTAATCTCCACACGTTTATAGTACATGCCTACCAAAACCGTGTTAAGCGTTAATTTAAATTGATTCTTGAGTAATTGGCTTGATTATTTTTACAAGACAGTCATCTTCTGCCTAGCCTTTTCCCAATTATGTTGGGGTCGGCTTCCAGTCAAACCGGATGCAGCTGATTACCAGTATTTTACATGAAGCGACTGTATCTGACCTCCACGACACAACCCAGTTGCTGGGTACCACGATATCCCATGGCCAAATTGGTTGTCAGACTTTTGAGCTTCTGAAGAGTCAGACGCTCGAAAGTCTGCAAACCAATTTTGCCGAGTACTCACCCGTAACGACTGTCAATAATACAATCTACAATGGAATAAAACAGCAGTATAATAAAAATCAATTTTATTATTAAAACCAAAATTCACACTTTCTGTGTAATTTAAAAAGAGCACTTCGAAAGTTACGAGAATTTTGTCAAAACTAGAGTTGAAACATAGTGAAACAAAATTATAAATAAATATTATTTACACGTCTATGGCAATACAAAAGGTACGAGACATCTTTGGGCTTGCCCCTTAGCAAATAAAATGTCGGAAAAGATTAAGAATTATTATAGAAGCATTACAATATGGCGGATGAAGTTATGGCCGGCCCGAACTTCGCGCAGAAGGCTGCGCAATAAAATTTTTTAGGAACCAAATGGTGACATGAGGCGAGAGTGAGTGAGAGAGCATGCGCAGAAGTTCGGAGAGCCTGTGTTCAGACCGGACATGATTCTTCACACATATTGTAGCTTTAGTTTTAAAAAAAAACTGTGAGAATATTTCCACAATAAAAGGGAAGGTTGACATTCAGATCATAATATAAATTAAAAGAGAGACTAGTATTCAATGACACTTGAAAGTATACAATTTAAAATTATTTAGCTTAGCGCAGTTTTGGGGAGGAAATAAGCATTTTGTACGATTGTATGTTATTTGGTGGTAAGCAAACTGGCGACCCACATGATAGTAAGTGGTCACAGACGCTTATGGACGTCTGCCGATCTATCCTGTAAAAACTCACCGTGAAAACTTTTGGTGAAGTGAGCTGTCAATATCCCCACCATCAGGCGGAATGACAGGATCACTTCACCAGCACGCGTAGTATGATCAATCTCTACGAACAATAGACATATCCCTTTCTATAGTCACATTTTATTTTGTACAAAAACATGACATTGTGTCCTAGAAATCTTTGTACAATCAGTCTCATCATTTTTTCTTTAATTCCTTCCGTTTCTATGGTGGCATGCGTCCTGAGTTTTCACGGTGATATATTTCACAGAATAGATCGGCAAGCATTGTAGGTACATTGCCATTATAGAGACAAAGATGATATCTCTCCTGTCAACTCCTGTGCCCTATCATTACACCTTGTTTAGACAAGTTTTTTACCAAAATAATGATTTTGTTGATGTAAATAACACACTAGTGACGAGAGTCAGATGATCAATGGGTCAAACTTACGACCCAGTGGGTCCCGCTTAATGGCAAATGACATCGCCGCAGGCCCAGACGGAGATGGCGGGATGAACTAGACTCTTTTAATAAAGATTGGTCCTTGGCAGCTATGGCCAGAGAGCGGTGGAAGGAGAGTAGGGAGGCCTTTGCCCAGCAGTGGGATTAATGGCTAATAAAAAAGATAAAAAAAATCTGACATACATACATTCATAAATATCGAAAGGGTTCTGCGCTAAACTTAAAAACGGGCAATTCCCATGTTCCGTGACAATTTCACATAAAAGTAAGAGTATTAAGTCCTTCTGCAAGTCTGCCCAATCGGGGCGCTAACAACATTATTATTCTAAAGTTACGGGTTCTAGAAGAGCGGTGGCCGCAATATAGCGTCCGCAATTTACGGGCGAATGACGTCACTGAAACTTTATTTCTAAAGAAAGTTGTTGTTTTCCTCACTGACCTCTACTAGACAAGTACGCTGGACTAAATATACTATACGAAATTACAGTTGTTTTTTGTGCCGATTCAAAGCGCCACGCTCGAGCGTCTCGGGAACTAAAATTGACACACTGTTGTAAATTGTCTTCGTGTTGTTTTGGTATGTCTCTGATGATCTAGGTCTAAATCATGGAATAAGACTATTTTGTGTTTACTACGAGATATTTAGAACATTTTTATCGTGAGAGTATGCGCATTTTGTAAAACTCAATATCAAAATGATTAGTTCCACGGACGCTCACGTTGTTATCAGCGCCAAAATGGCGAAATTCAAATGTCTTCGTTTTGTCATCGATAGTATGATGTCCAGCGTACTTGTTTATTAAAGGTCAGTAGTTTTTTGACACCGTAAACTCAAACCATCTGCCATCATTCCCATGACAGCCGTCACTTCAGCCACCGCTCTTATAAGAAACCGTAGCTTAAGAGCCAGTTTCCCGACCGAAAATTATGACAAAATTAATGTGACAAATTGTCAAGCGCGTTTGCTGCGATTGGCTGTTGATAAATCATTCAACCTTTTTTGAATTCTCACTTAAATTATGCCATAATTTTCGTTCGGGAAACTGACCCCAACTAATTTAAACTTTAAATACGTATAAGCGTACTGACCTGATATTACGACAATAGTTAAAAAGCGCAAAATTACGTGTTTTTAACAAAAAATTATCTTGAGGTAATGTATGTTTTAGTATATTTTGGATTATTTGGGTATGGTTTATGGTCTAGGAAACCATTTGTCCTAAAATCGTGAAAACTATTTTGATAATCTTCCAAAATGTAGCGACAAATCATACTTGTCTGATGTCTAAATCAACTCTATTTTAGCTAAAGATCTATTAGGAATTAAGATCTTTTCTTGTATTTAATTCAATTTAAATGGCTACTGTTTGTTAAACAAATACTGGTGATATTAGATGCTCCGAAATACTATAAAAATGGCTAAACATAAGCATGAAGTCTTAGGGCAATTACATGCCGAAGAAGTCTCACTGCGATACATCGCGGGCTGCTTGAGGGTTTACCTTGATGCCTGGCATGTGCGTGTGTGTCTGTTAGCATGCATTTTGTTTTACATGGAGGTGACATCGAGGCAGCGAGCTAACCCGCGTCCGCGAGGTACCGCAGTGAGGCATCTTCTGCATGTAATTACCCTTAGTAAGACGTTCATACTCGGCCGTATCAAAATTAAAAATCTCAAAAAATATTCGAAAATAATAAGCACAATTTTAAAACTGAATCAATCAAGAAAAATCCTTAAAATTACTTAAAAATTAAAATAACTTATCCTATTTTGAGGCACATTACACTAAAATTAAGGACTTCAAAAACGACACTGGCACTGTCCTATAAATAAAAAAAAAACAACATTCCAATTTAGTTGAAACATTCCTTATTTTCAAAATTATTACTATTTTTTCTGCTGCTATCAGTGAATTAAGTTTTTAAGAGATACTCTTAATAAATTAAATTGTTATTTAATATTACTGTACTCGTTGCAGACATTGTACAATGTTACACCTTGGGAAAATTACTTCTGTTTCAGCATTTGAAATAGAGGCCCTGGCTTTTGGGATCTGACCTATCTAAAAATATGGCTGTCTTAATGTGACCCCCGCCACTGCTGGTGGTCCCACCAGCCAGGACCAAATTGCTGGCCAAAACCCCTCTGACTCGAGCAATGCGCACCAACAATTATATTCAAGTTGAAATTTATATATTTACATGTCACTGGGGTGAATTCGCAAAAGTACTATTGTTTATACTGTGTTACAAACAATGATCTTTATGATCTTGAGATGTATTTTGTGCTTTAAATTTAATTCTGTGTGACTTGGCTGTCGCATTAGGTTAAGACCTGTAATGATAGTTAAGGCATTTAAATAAATAAGTAAATTACAAAGAGTTTAAATTTGTGTGTGTAATGATCCTCTGGAACTACTGATCCGATGCCGCAAATTCACGCGGGCATAAGCTAGTAGTAATAAGAAGGGTTTTAGTAAAAAAGAATTAGGTTTGTGCTCGAAACTAGTGGAAATCACACTAAACTTTATCTCGCAAAAAGACATATAAAAGTTTAGTTCTAAATCACTTTCATCTCTTTTCATGTATAAGTTCTCTTTCTATTGTTTGGTAAAAGAGAGAGAGGCAAATTAGTCGGTCCCAGAACAAATAGAGTACAACAATCCATTTCTAAAATCATTGACAATAATTACTAAGAACAGTGTAGAATTTTCCTTTTTCCTAACTAGTCAGTAACTCACTGTTACTGAAAATTATCTATAGTTAAAAATACAGATACCTAATTGGTCCCAAATTAATCACTATGAATAATTTTTCATGCATTTTTTTTTCCACGTAGAAAATCATTTAGTATCAAAAATAATATCATACAACAATATAGTATTTCGAAATTTTTAAATAACACATTATTTTCGCACACAAAACGTAAAATATTTTTCAAAAAGGTAGATAGAACAAAGATATAACAGATATTTTTTTTTACAAAAATAGGTGATACAGTATCATTTCGGCACGTATTGTTAAGTTTTAATTAAAACATACTTTTATGAAGACAATACACAGGGTGGCAGGGACATTGGCGCGCAACCTGTTAGCATGGATTCAGTTCAGTCATTCGAGAAAAAATTCAACGTAGGGGGTCCAGAATAGTAAGTCTGCTACCAACTATATGCATTATGGTACGCAATCAAGGATTGAGAATTAAGTAAGTAATAATTTATTTACTTATAGATGTATGAGAAACAGGGTGTAAAGTTCAATCACCCTCCATAGAAAAAGGGACGATCCTCCGACCAGACGGGTGTGTGTCTGGCAGGCAACTGCCCAATGATTCATGTTCATTCATGTCACGTTTGCATATATGCTAGTTGCGCGGTAAACTCTGCTTGCGAGATGCAGGATTTTGCGTGACGTCAGTATGACGCGTTGTTCGCATGTGGCGTTGTAAATACCGCTACATACTAAAAGACAGCCTAGTAACGCCAGTGTTCTTTCAATAAGGGATGGGTATGGCTATTACAGATGAGAAGACCCCTACCCTTCAAACTAGGAAAACCCAGTATCTTGAAGAACAGTGTACTTTTAAGTTTAAGAATCATGTCTTAATCCACGGTAACAGTTTACGTCGATGTCCCGGGATGCCACCCTGTATTATGTTTCCTCATCTCAAATTCAACTTTCCGTCAACTCATGCAATTTCAGAAATAACTCAAGTCCATAAAAACACCATGTTTAAAAATCTAGGTAGCATGCATCAATGGGTACTGGCAGTAGCTACACAACCAGTTTTTGAAAAGCTTATCAACAACTTTCAGACA
This sequence comes from Apamea monoglypha, assembly GCA_911387795.2. Classification (NCBI taxonomy): domain Eukaryota; kingdom Metazoa; phylum Arthropoda; class Insecta; order Lepidoptera; family Noctuidae; genus Apamea; species Apamea monoglypha. Next base: position 7,640,427 of record OU426935.1, on the reverse strand, counting down.
GCAATCGAGCCTTTAAAACCCAGGTGTTCATCAAATATAAGTTAAAAGTTTCAAACATAACTAATATTAATTGAAAAAGTCACAAATGCACTGCATTTTCTTTCATGCTGAGGTAGGTAATCGTTTTCGCAGTTAAATCTCGAATTTTACACATTAATAAAAGTTTTTGTATAGGGCGACTATTTCTGGGAAAATGGTGTAGTTTTTTGGCAAAAACCATTACGTTTTTTGTTACTATTATTATTTTAGCGTAAGTGAAGACATCGACACACGCTCGGTATTACGATACGCGATGTATTCGAAACAAAAGCGAATCATATGCGCTAGAGCAGCAGAAATCGCCAAACATTAATCCTACGTCATGACTTCATGAGCAATATGTAAAAACACTTTAAAAATTAATATTTACACATTCGAGAGTCCGCAAACACTAATTGAACACAAGAACCCTTTTTCCACACTTTTGGGCACTAAATGTCTTTTCATTCATAAAAAACTATTTTTTTTTCACAGTTTCTTATTTTCGAGTGCTGAAATATCATCCTCAGTCCAAATACACGTAGAAGTTGGGCGTCCCACAGTATTTCGTGGCGAAGGCTTTGCCAGCGGCGGTGGGTGCGCTGAAGGCGATGTCGGAGACCCGTAGGGCTTCGCCATAAAGGAAGGAGGCGCGCGCGCACGCTAGCAAGCGAGCCGCGATGCCGCGTCGACGGTGGTTTATGTGCGTCCATATTCGGGATACGCCGCATCTGAAAGTGGAAAGGAGATATTTTTATGACCAAGCCAAAGGTGTGTAATCTGCAAATAAAGATTATGAATCGCCATTTATAAGGAACCTAGACTAAGCCAGCCTAAACAAAGTGGGGAAACCGGTATGTCTTAACACCAAAAATTCGAAGACATTTTTTAAATTTTTTATATTTATCATTTATACAAAAGAATCCAGGATTATTCATATTAAATAGCAACCAAAAACCACTAAGGTTTAAACTTGTGCTATCATGAGTCTATCTCAATTTTGATATATACAATGAAGCATTTTATATGTATGCGTTATTGTTGATACAATTAATAACATCTTTAGGTCTTTAAATAGTTACAATCATTCCTACATAATACCTAAGTAATATTGCTTAAGTTTACATTTGATATTTTTATGTGTAATACATTTGTTTATTTCTGAGGCTAGACTATTAATTAAGTCTACATTACACTGTGAAAGTGTCGGTATAATATAACCGGTAGTTCGCACGCCATACGTATTGTTGAATGTGACATCTACCAGCCCGCACTGGCCCCGTGATGGATTACGGCCTACTCCCTCTCACCGAGAGGAGGCATGTGTCTCAGCAGCCTGTTTATGCTACTGGTACTGGAGTTTTAGATTTCTGGTGTTTTTGAGTACTCAATTACATGGTTGTACTATACACATCTTCCTACCCTTCGGGTGGAACAGGCGCGATGTTATGTTTGTGGTACTCACTTGACGGTATAATTTTCTACACTGCAGCAGTCAGGGTCGCCAGGTATCAGCTTGTAAGCTCGCATTTTGGGCTCCACGATCAGACACCCAATTATCTGCCTCTTTTCGATGTATAAGTACGCCTGAAACCATTCGAAATATTATTTAAATAAAGTATTATTTTTGAACTTGCAAAGAGGTCACTAGATTTATAATCAGTTATCCCATTTTACCTATCTGGAGTGAATGGTTGAACTTATTTCGACCATATTTTCACACTTATTTAAAATCAACAAATGTAATTGAATTTGTTACTTATATTTGCAACATTTCTTACGGAAGAATGTCCCAAACCCCAATATCTGACCAAGATTATGTCTGGACTTTAAAAGAGACTGTGACCTCTGAGTTTGTTTCGGCCTTTCTTCTCAGACTAGTCAGATAGGAAACGCCGACCTCATCATAGTTTTAAAATATGATTAACGTGTAAAAGTGTTTGTACAAACCTGCTTACAAAATAAAATCATTTATCATTTACCAAGATACAGGCAAATGCCTAGTTTGAGGGGTCACCATATAATTGTACAGACGCCAGCAGGTCAAGCTACCCGAAACTGTCAAATTTTCCCAATCAACCTTGAACCTTAATGCTTTAGCGATAAAGTTGAAAATCTATTAAAGAAATTTGACTGATTGTAGTAGCTTAATGTGCTGGCGTCTGTACAACCTAATTATTATTAAATAAATTTGAAATGAGTATGATTGTAGACACTAAATTAATTAGTGACGATTCTTTAGTAAGCATGGGGTACCCTACAGTCTGCACAGCTGGTATTTTCATTACGACATAAGCAGCATCTTAGTATGGCTAGTAGTAGCACAAGGTAAGTTTTCGATCTTAGTGATTTGTGAAATTATGGAGAATGTCACTAAGATCAAAAACCTACCTTGTGTTGTAAATTTCACCATAACTTACCGTGTAAGTATGTATCAGTTCCTTGGGCAGATCGTTGCCGTAGCCGAGGTGTGGGTGCACAACCCTGTTGAGGAGTTGTTCCACCTTCTTCCAGCCAGTCTCGCCGCCTCGCACGCGGATACAGCGTGAGGCTCCATACCGGTCCACTATGCACTCGTCTTTGAAACCCTGAAACATTATTTTAAGAGTTTTTTTTTAGTTTTCTAAAAGCAATGCTGTTACACTTCAAGCGTGTCGATGGCAACCTAAATGAACTCGGCCCAGAATTCGGCTACTTGTTTGGCGCCATCACCAGCGTCCATTAGTTCCTGTACCGTGCAGCAGACAGGACACGCAGGACACGATATTAAGTGTCCCAAGGCGGAGTCGTCTATGAATCTCCACCTGAACTGGTTTTCCATGCATAGTATCCTTACTCTAATAAGAGCATTGCTTTTTAAGGTTAGAGGTATTTTCAATAAGACAACTGCATTTATTTATTAATCCAAAATCGAAACCAATACGAGATGACATTGGCATTATTAAGATAGTATTTGTTTCAGCGAAATGCTTTCTGTTAAAATAAATAGACGCATGTGAAATACTTACGTTGAATTTGAGCACATCTGAGGCATTGTGATGCACCAAGTGATCGTGCTCATCTTGTGGATCTCCGATCTGTTAACGAAATAAAGTTGTAGTTGATTAAAATGATAAATGATTTTATTTTGTAAATAGGTTTGTACAAACACTTTTACACATCAATCATATTTTAAAACTAGATGAGGTCGGCGTTTCCTATCTGACTAGTCTGAGAAGAAAGGCCGAAACAAACTCCGAGGTCACAGTCTCTTTTAAAGTCCAGACATAATCTTGGTCAGATCATATGAAGACCATGTAGTTCGATGTCTGGGATGGTCTTTTGAGGAAAGAACCACACAGATTGAGAGGGCCTGTCCAGTCAGTGCACGCGTTTGTCAGAAATCGTGCAGCTCAACTCAAAACTTAAGGAGCTCAACGATTCGACAAACAATACCAAAGAAAAAACTAATAAAGAAACATAAACGTAAAGATAAACAATGAAAGGGGTGGTGGGGTGTAAGAGTGACGAAGTACAGGGTGAAAGGCATCGACGCGCAAACGCGACAACTTCACGTGACCAGAGGGCTGGCCTGTTTCTTGGCCAAAGAATTAGCATCACCATACAACGTGGCAATGCTGCCAGCCTTTTGGGCACTGTTCCTGTTGACAGCGATGCGGACGAATTTTTTGATGCCATATATGATTCTTTTGCTTATTTTTTCGCATGTATATATTATTATTTTAAATGTTAGCTTATATTTAGTAAAATAATATAGACGACTTCTTCTTAAATCAATGGAAAATCAAGTCAAATATTGTTGGCTCTAATACCGCAAAAGGTACCTCTTGAAGAGAACGAAGGATTGAATTAAAATTATAGTTTATGGTTAGAAGTTTTTACCTGATAAATAGCGCCGCACTCGGCACACTGCGTGGCTCCGAACTTCTTCTGCCCTGCGTCTATTACGTACTGGTCGTCGCCCGTCTTTATCAACGAGCGCTTGCTGCTCGTCTCTGTAACCCCTGCAAGTAAACAATAAGATTATTAATAACATAACATCCCGCCTGGGGGTCTACTCCAAAGTGGTATCGGCCGAATGTTCGGCCGTCTCCTGCGACGAACCTGTTACTATTTGGTTCGGTCCGTCCCGATCCTACACTCCTACACTCTTTCGAATATTGACTATGGTCCAGACCCAACAGAGCCGATCCGAATTTTTTTCGCATTTCTCAATAATATTCGGTTCGGCCATGTGTCGGTACGATCCTATCATTCGCACTTTGCACTTCGTAGTAGACCCCCTGGTTTCTCCGAAGGGTTAGGCAGGGGTGCACCCATGAGTACACACATTTTGTCAGTTATGTTTCAGTCAGAGAGATTAATCATAAATATTAATTAAATTATCATCCTCGAGAGCCAATATTTAAATGGACGTCCGACGCACCCTGGGCAGCCAACTACTTCCGCCACCTACTTGATGCTACTAGACTGGATTCTTTTTTACAAACGGTATGAGAACACGAGATAAAATTTTCTTATCTATGCATTTAAAAAAAGCTTGTGTTAACTCGGCGCCCATTGAGCAAAAGCCCAGTAATTATGGGCTTTATTCATAAACTTTGCTTAAAGTAAGTAATGATTAGCGACTGCTTAACCATACATTTTTGGCGTTTAAAAATCTCTTGATTTTAAGCATCGTTTATAAATAAACCCTTATAAGAACTCCTTAAAGACATGGAGAACCCCAATTTAAAAATATAATGTCACGATCATCATCATTCACAACCCATCTCCACCAACTTCTGGGCGGGCCATGACATAGTCCTCTTTGCTTGTGCTAATCCCCATGCTCCTGCGCCAACCTCATCCAGGTACCGCAAAAGGTAATAACGTATCTAAAAATAATGATTGAATGACAATTACCTTTGGTGTTACCAGGGACAGCTATGCCAGGGTTAGGTTTCTCGAAGATGGGGAACATTTTAGGTTTTTCATCATCCTTTACTTCATTTTTAGATGATGTGGTGGGAACTCCTGAAATTACAAAACATAATTATGTTAATTAGGTGTAAAACACAGCCAAACTATTTAACATAAAACTGCAATTGTAAAAAATATGATTAACTAGCTGTGCCCGCGACTTCGTTCGCGTAGATGACGAAACTTATCAATGAGTTTTTGTGTAAAGTACTATTTGTGTAGAACGTTATCTATCGAGCATACCGGTATTAATACTTCTATCCCGGCGCGGGCCCCTACCTATACTTGAAATTAAAATCTATACGGTCTACGCCTTATAAAAGTAAACCTAAGTACCTACCTAATTTAAAAAAAAAAATAAACTCAATAACAGAAAATAAAATACCTACCTACCTAAATATACCTATTTCTGATGATAACTAATCTAAACTCAATAAATAAGCAAAATCCCTAAAAACTAATATCTATGCGAATGACTAATCAAACAAACACGCACGCACTATACAAATTCATCTTAAGATACGAAAATAAGAAATATTATTTATTATCTCCGTCGTGTGTGATAGTCCCTTGAATTGTATGGCAAGCGAAATTGTATTAAGTTAAAATATTATAGTATCTTAGCCGTGTGCAGCGCCCCTTAGTGAACTCCACTGCGGGTGACATAACCTACGACAAACTTATTATTTGCGGTTGGTACAGTAATCGGGTCTAGGGATCGAACCGCAAAATTAAGTTTGTTTTTATTGTATATACTTTTCCGGGATAAAAAGTACCCAGTGTGGTGCCCAGGATATTAAAGAATATTTATACCAAGTTTCATCGTAATCGAACCGGTAGTTTTTGCGTGATGCCTGAATAAACAAACAGACAGACAGACAGACAAAAAATTTTTTAATCACATTTTTGGGTTCGGTGTCGGTCTAGTAACACCCCCTGCCATTTATTTTTTTGATATTTTCAATGTACAGAATTTTCACTTCTACAGATTTATTATAAGTATAGATTAAACTCTACATTGTCTATTTAACATAGCCTTCTAGTCGAACCGGATGCAGCTGAATACCAGTAGTTTACATGGAGTAGCCTACCTGACAACACAGTTACTGGGTATCACTATAACCCTTGGTAAGACTAGTAAGAATATTACGTAAAAAAAATCGCCTAAATATGAAGCTTTAATTCGTTTAACTAGGAGGTCAAAATGTAAACCGTAAATCAATTTATAGACCGTTTTTCGGTCTAGAGGTCGCCAATGCTAAAACTGAGCGCCCTGGACTCGAAGTTTTATTGGATTTTCCAATAGAAATTTCACAGTAGCAGCCCAGTATGGATTTGTACTCAATTAGAGCCTCATTCAAACTTTATGGCGGCTCTGAAATGCGCTACTTGCTGCGATGCGCAGTACCTCCCCCCTCACCTCCACTGCCACGTGAATTTGTTACTGCGCAGGGCCTCGCCTCCTACTGCTTGGGACTTATAAATGGCGAAATGCGGGTATAGGTTCCATTACACCTCTGCCTAACATCTTTGAAGTAATCCATACTAATATTACAAATTCGAAAATAACTCAGTCTGTGGGTTACTTTTTCACGCCTAAACCACAGAACGGTTTTCGATAAAATTTAGCGTACGAGGGACCGAAGCCTAGTCGCAGAGGCCCCTTAGGAAATTTTAATGAAATGCGGCACCAACCGAAGATTATCCCTGTATGCACTATGCAAGTACACCCAAGGACAACCCGGTTGGTGTAGGACTATTGCAAGAGATGGAAAAATAAAAAGTTGGACTATGGGTTGGTTGTTTCGAAAAGATTTAGGTTCTTTTTAACAAATAAATCTACCTCCAGAAGATAAAGTCTCGTCTCGTCTGTAGTCACAATACCTTAATTTATCAGATACTTTCCGAGATCTGGCTGATGGTCTGTGAGGACTGAGGGGCCGCACTTTAAGGGCTGTAGTTTTTAATATTTGTTTACAAATTCCCAGATTTGTTCTACGATCGTTTTAAGTCTAGTACTAAATCCTACGATTTTTATTTCGCGAAATACTAGTTTGGGTCTTCAGTTCACACGCACATTAATATTTTATATTTTTGGGACGGAAACCAAACATCTATATTGAGCTTCATTAAAACCACCTAATGTGTTTTTAACTAATTGGCTGTTCCTGTATATTATCATTTCAACTTTACCCGTACCTAATTAAGCTAAAAATTAAGTTACAAAATTATAATATTATTCAAATCTTTTGTGAAAATGTTCAGATTAATGTACCATTGTTTCATGCAAGGTCGGAAATATTACATGGACACAATGATCTTCTTAAGTAGGAGATAATTTGAGCCACTGACATGATTCATATCATATTGTTATTTCTGGAAATAATACTTATTGTGTCTGAAGTTTTTTTTTTAATATTTGATGTGATAAACTGCCAAGTCTTTTGGCAATATAATTTGCATAAAGATAGCATCATGCATGTATTACCAAGAAGGGGATTATTATAAGCAACTAGCTTCTGTCCGCGACATCGTACGCGTGAAATTTCTTGTTTTAACACAAATCGGTACTCGGCAATATTTTAGCTTCCCATTAGTGAAAGAATCTTCGGAATCGGATCAGTAGTTCCGAAGACTACCTCCTACATATAAACTCACAAAATTCACCTCTTTGTAATATTAGTGTACTAGATTAACCGGCAAGAAACTCCGACAACTGCTGATACTGAGTTTTTACCTTTAAAAAAATCCAGTAAGACTTCACCTGACCAGGAGATCGAACCTAGGATGCCAAACTGAGGAGACGGGCCTTCGATTGCTAAATCAAAGAGGCTATCATATTTCGTTCTGTGTAACATGTCTCATATATTAGGAGAAGCCAATCTTTAAATTAATTAGGGATCAACGTCTATCAGCCTAAGGTTCTAGAGCCCAGAACCTTCTAATCCGATAAAATGATAATTGTGACTGTCTCTAAAGCCCTAAGGCCCAGTGGTAACAACCCTGACTTACGAGTTGTAAGTTGTGGGTTCGAACAAAGACAGGCGCTTTACTTTTTGTAAATAATTTCACCACCACTGCTCTCAAAACGGTGCAGGAAAACATCGTGAGGAAACCGGCATGTCCTAAAACAAAAAAAAAATCGAAGACATGTGACATCTACCAACCCGCACTGAGCCGGTGTGGTGGATTACGGCCCAATTCCTGTCACCGAGCGAGGGGAGGCCTGTGTCCCAGCAGTGGGGACATTATAAGCTACTTATGCCTAAAGACCCTAGGCTGATTACATTTTTCGTATAGTTTTTATGTACTTACCATTGACAGCAGTCTCAGTAGAAGCGAGCACAGCTTCGGCGTTAATGTTGTTGGACTCCGCCATCTTGAGGATCTGCTCATCTAACATCTTCAGTTCGCGCTCGATCTCGTCCAGGTCGGGCAGTTCTTCTTGAGCTAGAAAAAGTAATTATTGTATAGGTAACAACGAGTGAGACAAAAGTCTGCTTAGCAGTGGGACAGGAAAAAAATGAAGTATAGAGCCACTTTGGTACAACCGTTTGGTTAAAAGTTAACGTAGAACCACCTACATAACTTTTGTATATTTTGTATGGGCCAGCGCACACTACGGGCGGGCCGCACCGCACTTTTTTGTATTGAAATGCGATGCGCTGCGGCCCGATGTAATGTACGCTTTGCTTTTTAGTACCTACTGTCAAGAAATGAAAAGGAACTTCACCACATAAACACGTATACTTTGTTGTTAATATAAATTAATTACGTGGGAGTTGCGGACACCAGAACGTATCACCTATAAATTGCATCCGAAAATAAATATAAAATGTTTAAAAAAAAAAAAAGTCCATTATTAACAGAACCAGTATTTTTTATATTATTAGATTTTACCATTTATGTACACACATATTATAAATAGACAAGAGAAAAAAAGAGCAGAAAAATAGGTGCAAAAGTGATGCTTATTTTTAAAGAAATCTCTTCCAGCTACCTGCGATAAGTTTATATTTATTCATAAGAACTTGCACATGATATTTGTTGGCTGGGCTGTGAAGAAGACGGATGAAAAAAGAATGAATGCAGCGGAGATGAGAATGTTGAGATGGATGTGTGGAGTGACGAGAATGGATAAAGTAAGAAATGAGTATATAAGAGGAAGTTTGAAAGTGGCGCTAGTGACAGAAAAGTTGAAAGAAAATCGTTTGGCTTGGTATGGGCATGTGATGAGAAGGGACGAAACGCATGTGACTAAAAGAGTGATGAATATACATGTTGATGGATGGAGAGGGAGAGGAAGGCCGAAGAAAAGATGGATGGATTGTGTGAGGAATGACATGAAAGAGAAGGGAGTGAATGATAGCGTGACGGTTGACAGGGGAGAATGGAAGAAGAAAACGTGTTGCGCCGACCCCAAGTAACATGGGATATGGGCAGGAAGATGATGATTTGGATGCAATGTTTATACCTACCCACTAACCGACTTAAATATTGGTATTTTCCCTGTTTGGTATGAAATTAACATTCACTCACAGAAAATTCCTGAAAACACTTTAAAGTTGTCAAAAAGTAAAAGGCCCGTTTTGACATTCGAGAATGCGTTCTTGACACCTGTCAGTTTCATACAAACGAATACGTGTTGTGCGAATTTGATGTTTATTAACTACTAGAACTGTCAATGTCAAAACGGGCCTTTAATTTTTTGACAACTTTAATAAGCTTGAGAATCGAACCCAGGACCTAGCGCTTTCTACTTTCCCTAGCTAGACCAATCAGTATGTTATAAAAACATATTTCATTTCGTAGTTTTACACAAAAAACACACATTAACAACACAACAAGTATAAAGACGCGCAAGTAAAGAACCAGGAAAGAACAAGTGAACGAACTATCGTTCACAAGAGAAATGGCAAGTTGATGAATTGCCTACAATAAGAAATCTTCCTTACTTTTATATACTACAAGACGTTATTATGGTAATGGACATTTACAACAACTGACCGGTCAGCCCCCTTGGTGTATTAAAAACTGGTTCCTTTGAACTAAATATAATAATAATGTAACATCTGCGTATGCGACCCCTAGCTAATAATAATCGGCGATCAGGGGGTCGGGCTCGTTAAAGGACATTGGGAACCACCTGTATATTAAAATTATTGTTATTTATTTATGAGTTAGGAATGTTCTTACTTAGGGCCTAAGCACACGAAGTTATTTAATTTTAAGACGCGCGAATCACGAACGCGCTTTTACGAAATGTTTTAGTTGTGATGTTGTGCAAATGCAAGGGTAATAAGGTCGAAAGACATATTTAAAAAAAAAAACTGATAAGATTCTCTTAACAAAGAGTTTGCACTGCACAAACGCAACTTTTTGTATTTTTGGCACTACTCACTCCCTCCTTGTAATCGTATCGATGGAAAATGAGAAACTTTGTGAAAATTCAAATATTATGGTTAGCCTAAAATTCAGCCACGCGAACTCGTTTCGCTGACGCAGTCATAAGATCCTCAAGTGGTCAGGTGACAGGACAGGCAGGGCTGTTTGACACTATCACGCCAAAACGGTTGAGCAAATTTAGATGGAAAATCACACAAATCGGTGACTGGTGAGAGCATGTTAGTGAAATTGCCTGCAAAAGTGAGTTAGACAAAAAAATATTTACCTTGAGCAGCATTCTCTTCAACAAGTATATATCCGCCTTCTACAGGCAGAAACTGTCCACTCTTCGGCAAATCACCATGATTTTCAACATGACCGTCAACGTCTGCCATGACAACGTCATTCGTGACCGGCGGTGGCAATGTTGTCAGAGGCTGTGGTGACGCTGCCACTACTGCTGGCAACGTCGTCAAAGGTGATGCTACCGTTGGTGGCAAACTTGCCATATTCTGTGGCATCGTCGTTTCGAGCTTCTGGCAACCCAGCTCAAATAAAACGGCTTCGGAATACCGTGGCAGTGTTGCCATTTTAACTGGCACAGCGGTCACTGGCTGGAAGATTTGGTTGGTTTCTTCTATGACGGTGCTGTTGAAGCACGGTAGTTCTTGCATTGGTTTTGAGACAGATAGCTCGGCTTCAGGAATCTCTTCTTCGTCCCATTGGCTGAGTAATGCTTCTATTGTTTGTTTCTCTTTGTCGAAGGGGTCTGCTTTCTCTGTGAAAAATATTTATGTTACTTAACATAATATCACGCCTGTGTAGCCGCTGAGGGATTGGACATAGAATGCTTTTCGTGAAATTTCTAGTTTTAACATGAAATACAGGGGGCTAGGCATCGACGTGCAGCCTGTTAATGTGGATTTAGTACACGATTCTGAACGCGCGTTGAAATTTTACGTCGGTTATTAAAAAAAAAAGAAAAGTTTTTATACTTTTCTATGGATTTTCGTTTTAAAGACATTTACTTTCTCAGAATACAGTTCATAATCAGCCTATAATGTTCCCACTGCTGGGACACAGGCCTCCTCTCTGTGAGAGGGACATACAGTTCACTTATAGAGAAACTTAACTAAATTAACAATATGTTGTGGGTCTACGACTTCGAGCCATCCAATAAACTGAGCACCATATTAAAATTTTCTTTTATAAAAATAAAACAAGTATGTTGTTAGGTATAACTAAAATACAAAACAGTTCACGCTAAACTTGTATTTAATAAAAAATAAAAAATAAGAACTAATAAATAAATAACTAACTTCTTTCATTCATTTTAGATTTTCTTTTAGTTTTGCACTTTTCTATGAAACAGCAGTTTTTTTTTTTTTTGATAACCTGCGAAGAATTCCTACGCTAGGGGCTATTCTTTGTCGGTTATCTCTGATTCAACCACCATGTGCTGAGTTCATGGTTACAGTTTGCGTGTCCATGTCAGTGTTATCCTGTATATCCCATGACACTCCGCAGTACTATGGCTTCCTATTAGTAAACGTATTTTCGGAATCGGTTAAGTAGTTCCAAGAATACCCACCCCTCTATACAAACTCACAAATTTTACTTCTTTATAATATTAACTAATTTATATAAATAAATAAAAATATATGTATCCGAATTCGAAGGTGAACTATGAATTCTTGCAATTTAGCAATGATTGACTTTACTTCAATAGATTAGTTTGCACAAGTGCAAATTACTTAATTTATGAATAGGTATGTAAAAAGTCAAGATTGGAGTCATATAAGATTGGAGAAAAAATAATATTATACTCTAATAAGCACTAATAATCAATCAACATTATTCAATAAAAAGAGCTGAAGACGGCATTTTTCATTTTTATTTATCATGACAAGCATATTCTGAAATAGTTAATGCAGTAATATTTTTTTGTAGATATTATATAGCTTTGAAAATGGATAATCTACGTACTAATTTTTTTTTTCTATGTTTTTTTAAATTAACTTTAGTTTGAGTAAGATTTCTTATTTATAACTAAACCTATTAAAAAACTAAAATATTGCGTCGAAATACCCAATACCCAAGAGACTGGCGGCATTGCCACGTTGTATGGCAATGCTTACCCTCTAGCCAGGGTAAAAGCCAGCCCTTGGGTCACAGGAAGTGTCAACATTCTTATTTATTCGATCTTTCTCAAAATTATTTTATTCATAGATACATACTCTGAATGCGTAAGTAACTGGGTATGTCGGTTACCTTTTCACACTTAAACCACTGAACTGGTCGTTCTGAAATTTGGCAGATAGATAACATGGCTGGGATAAGATTGCATTCCATTAAAAGTAATGAAATATAATATACACGCAGACGAAGTCACGGGCAACAGCTAGCATACAAATGAATTGGCAAGTTCTAAGTAGTTAGTTCTTGTAGAAACTCTCTCTCTCTCGACTGCCCAACTGACCTCCACAACCCAGTAACTGGGTAACAAAATACCCCTTGGTAACTGGTTGTCAGAGTTTCAGGCTTCTGACTACCCATAACTATCGTGCTTTCCGAGGCAAAGAGGGGTATCTATGTAATTTGCGGTCATCCAAGGACCGACCTCGGCAAGTATAGCTTAACCTAATATCACTCGGGCGGCTGTAACTAATAATCCACGAGTTTCTGTTCTTGTTGAAATATAATAATAATATGTACGACTTAATAATAATGTAAGTCATAATGTCTATGACTCAGATTTTTTCGTCAATGCAGTTAGTTTACAAATTAATAACGTAAGTATAATTAATTTCACTCATGTCCCAGAAAAAAACAAAACACGTGAATATTCAATGACATTCACACACGCGATAGGCGTCACTCGAGGGGTCCGTGGCTAAAATAATAACAGCCGTACAGGTCGATCGATCAGGTTAAGCTACGTTCGCCGCGGTTGATCTGTGGATGGGTGACCATCTTTACATACCGATACCCCTCCGTGCCTCGGAAAGCACGTTAAGCCGTTGGTCCCGGCTGTCATTCGTGGATCTTCGACAGTCGTTACAGGTAGTCAGAAGTCCGAAAGTCTGACAACCAGTCTTACCAAGGGTTATCGTATTACCCAGTAACTGGGTTGTGTAGGTCAGTTGGGCAGTCGCACCGACCCCAACTCAACCAGGGCAGTTTCTACAAGAACTAACTACTTAGTGACTTCGTCTGCGTGTATATTATATTTCATTACTTTTAATGGAATGCAATCTTATCCTTCTCCAGCCATGTTATCTATCTGCCAAATTTCAGAACGACCAGCGGTCTGGAGTCCTGACTCCAGACCGCTGGTCGTTCAAAAATTCCTATCAAAAAACCTAATATTTAACAGTTTGCTCAAGATGGGATTCAAACCCGATTTCATACTCAAGAAAGAAGAAAGAAAATAAAATCAAAACACTTACCATTTCCAAGTTCTTGCGAAGAATTCTGACTTAGCATCGACGCGTCAGTCATAGTAACAGTAGACACGACCGTGCTATTCAAAACAGACCCGTTACCCGACGAATTATTGTGCTTCACAGCAATGACAGACTTATTCTTATGATGCTTAGGTTTCCTAATCCTATGCCTCACTCCCAGATTGATCTGACCAGGTTTTCGCTTGCGTCTGTGCGAATGGGAATGTTTCATACGTCTGTTGGTAGTAGTTGCTTCAATAGCGTTGGAAATCTTCGCTATGACGCTTGTGTTCAAGTCAGGGTTGGGTTTTCCATAGAAAGACTTAGTAGACAGTATTTCCTTCAGTCTGTCACTGTTGAATAATGAAAGGCGAGCTTTGGGAGCGTTTTCTAACCTCGGGTACTTAGAACATGGACCATGATCAGTCAGGCTGTCTTTTCGAAGTCTCTTGTGACTTTTTTCACTGTCGCAAGCCCATTCCGGACTTTCGCCAATCTCGACGATAGAACGACGGTTGTGTCCCAACTTGGGGGGCGAAGCACCCGCGTCTGTTGTATGGGGAGTCTTTAACATCTGCGTAGGAGATATAATACTACTCATATCCATCTTCGTCAAGCAAACTATAGCATTTTTTGTAGGTGAAGAAACATTTTTCTTCTGTTCTAATAAAACTCCTTTAAAGCTGTGGAATTTTGGAGTCAACTTATGTCTCCTAGTTGACCGTCTCAAGCATTTTGTAGGTGTATTCTCCTTAGAGTCCGTACCAGAATCGGTGTCAAAGTTCAGGTCTTTTAAGGAGCTGCTGCAGCTTTCCGTGTCTGCGATGAGACTGGCCAGACTTTTGCGGGCACGGCTTGAGGTAGATGAAGTTGTGTAAACACTTGTACAGGAGTGAGTGGACGATGGGGTCCCAGGATGGTTGTTGAGGTGCGGGGTGGCTGGTGTAGACACAGAACCGGTACATTTTGAGTCTGGACAGTATCTCGTCTGGTACTTTTTCAATGTGAATGGGGACTTGATGAAGTTCTTCAAATCGCTGCACTCTTTTAGAAGTTTCCGGGTATGGCTTCTGGTATCATCTGAAAAATATGTAGATGTTTTTGATTACAGTTTTATTTTCAAATTAAATCTTAGTTATTTAATGATTAGCATGTAGTTTTAGTATAATGATTATTATGCTGAAATTAACACACAATGCTTGTTTGTGGTTTTTGGTAAAGTAACAAGTGAAATACAGTAGGTAGTAATATTAATGATGAATGCTGTAAAACTGGAAACTAAGTTAGTAGTTGTTTTTGTAGAAGTATATTGTTTTGTTTATAATGCATTGTTTTATTTACTTGCATTTTAATTTTTGGCAGTAAACAACTTGATTACTTGGGGCTGTGTACAGGCTGAGAGACAGTGAGCCATGGAGTGTTCCATGCTTGGCATCAGGCTAATAGACTGAGTTCCAAATGTCGAGACACGAAGGTCGATATCGGAAAGCATGTTATGGAACTCAAATGGAGTTCGGCAGGACACCTGGCAAGGCGCAGTGATGACAGGTGGAGTAAGGCTGTGACAGAGTGCCATCCAAGGACTGAAAGACGAGACGCTGGTCGGACGAGAAAGTATGGGCCCGGGGAACAAAAAAATTCACGCATACAAGTCGCGGGCAGATGCTAGTAACATAATAAAAATATGTTTACTTTTGCCATTGATTCGAAAAGAAGAAGAGACCAATGCCTGACTGAGCATAGGATGACTTATCAGCCTGACACTAATACAAGCTAATCAGTAGCAGATAGTGTCCAAAATTAGTTCTTGGTCTAGTTTATTTAGAGGACACATCTGTTGTGATAGCATATCAGTGTTGCCCTGAGATAAGGGGGCAGAATGGGGGGAAGTTGTTAGAAGTTTAGAAAGAATAAAACAGGATATTTCTTGAATATAATTCTGTATTTTTCTTTGTTGTGCCATTTCTTAAGTCATCCACA
Source organism: Apamea monoglypha (assembly GCA_911387795.2). Classification (NCBI taxonomy): domain Eukaryota; kingdom Metazoa; phylum Arthropoda; class Insecta; order Lepidoptera; family Noctuidae; genus Apamea; species Apamea monoglypha. The sequence goes on along the minus strand of OU426935.1, from coordinate 7,624,636 downwards.
TCTTCCTGCCCATGTCCCATGTTACTTGTGGTCGGCGCAACACATTTTCTTCTCCCATTCTCCCCTGTCAACCATCATGCTATCATCCACTCCCTTCTCTTTCATATCATTCCTCACACAATCCAACCATTTATTCTTTTGCCTTCCTCTCCCTCTCTATACATCATTCTTAAGTATTAGGTATACATATACTATACATGTTAAACACAGTTAAGTTAAAACAACAAAATAAAATCATCATGTATTAGTAACCTTCATATTTTCACTGTTTGTACCCTATAAGTAATCTGTACAAAGTATTGTCGGATGCAATATTATCAGAATCTATAAGTTTCGCGTATTTTTGTTTCTGTCTTAGATTGTAGTTCCTTTAGATTAAAAAAAAAATGAGCTGGGTAGATTATGGCTGAGAACAGCCTATTATATCCCATCCCTTGTGTGCTGTAAAAGACTGATAAAGGAAAACAGCATGAGGACAGCCAGGCATGGTAATTTTTTTCTATAGATAATGAGACTGCCATTCCACATGCTACTGTTTAATAATATAAATGAGCTGGTTAATTTCTGGCTAAGAACAGGCCATTATTTCTCTTCCCTTGTATTCTGTGGAAGTCTCTTAAACAATCACAGTATGAGGATGTTACTCAATACTCAATCATTTATTGCATTCCTCAATGTACAGCAGCATGTATGTGTTCAGCTGGGTACACTGCTATTGAAGTTTACAAAGGATAATTATACATGAAGAATAGTAGTTTCTGACCAAGAACAGGTCATTATTTCTTATCCCTTGCATTCTGTGAAAGCCTGATGAACAATCAAAGCATGTGGCAATTGCCAGCATACTGCTATAGACCATTCCACTTGCTACTCTCATTGCCCATTGTGGGCTGTAAAATGCTTCAAAAAGAGTGACAACATGAGGAGTCTGCAGAGTATTACAATGCTGCAAACCTTTATAAGATTACCATTAAGCTTACTACTGTGATAATTATATTTTCCTTCCGAGTATTCCTTGGGGTGGTCTATAGTATAGATGGGTGTATGTTTTAGCAGATGTTTCTAAGATAAACAAGAAGTTTGTTTATATGTTAAGATGAAGACAAAGGTACAAACTTATTGACTTTCTAACCCCATGATGTATAAAAAGCATATGATGTAATATGCTAGTTTATTTCAGACTTGGTTAAATTCATTCTACAAGGTATTCTGTCTGTGTTTTGAATGGTACATGTTGTTACATGCATTTAAAGACAGTTTTTAGTACAAATAAGATTGTTTAGACATTCATAAGCACTTACTATACAAATTCAGTCATTAACATAACTAGAAATGTTTTTAAAGAAATTACAGCTTGCATAAAAAACATCAATGACAGGAACAGGTAAAATAATTGCAAGGTTATCTTGTATGTGCCCTAAAGTTAAATTTAAGGCACTTTGACCTCTCACACTCATTGGAAAGGTACTACATGTTTCTACATGTGAATCTGACATGAAGCTATTATTGTATATCGTTGTTTACAAAACATGGACTTAAAAGTAGAATTAGATGGATAAGTAAATGTACTCACGCCAAAGGCTTCTTTCTGGCGTCTTTGGAACATTCTGGTCGTTCTCGTCTCCAGAGCTCGAGTCCAACGTGCTGATGATGCCCAGGTCGCAGTCCTCGCTGTCACTCTCACTATCAACCACCGGCAGCTTCCGATGCGTCGTCAATGACTCCCGCGATGGCATCTCCTCACATTGAAATAACCCCTTCTTTCTCTCTGACATCTTTGGCGTGTGAGTATGAGGCAGCCGCGAGGAACGTCTAGGAGTCATCGCGGCCATGTCTACGACCGAAATACTGACCTTAATTAACAATAAAACATGAAATGGACACTGCACTCTCAGCGTTTCGATGACCCAGCCTCACTACTCAATCAACGTTTTGCCTACTTTGCAATAGTGATACTACATATTGTAATGCAATTTAGGTAAATGGACGTTAGATAAATCGTTACGGTGGTTTTTAGATTAGAATACACGTAAATTGTAATAAAAAACGTGCGCCAAAAAACTTTTATCAAACGTTAGCAAGCAACCATTGTTGTTTGGCGCGTAAACACCTGTCATGTGGCGGTGTTGCCTGTTTCAAATATTTACTATTATTATTTTTCTTGATATATTTTCCGTAAAAGTGGGAATTTCAGTATATTTTTAAAATATAATTAATGTTTAAAAATTATTTCTAATTCATTCATGCATAATCCACTCAAAAGTACAATAACTAAATCATAGGAATTGTTTTAATCGTTCATGAGATGATGCTTAGTTTTACCTCGACTAAATAATTGAAAAATGGTTTGGGAACTGTGGTTCTGAAAAAAAAACATGCTGATTATTATATTTATTATAAGCTTTTAAAAACTTCTGTAATTAAAACTTTTTAGAGAATTTAATTTAATTTTGACATAACATTCGATAACCATGTCGTGGTAGTGGCAACAATGATTTGTAAAATTCGCGGCTTGCTAAAATATTTATACTAAAATGTAATTAATTATTTCTTGCAGTTTATGCGACCGTTTCAATTTATGTAAAGAACACATATTAAAATACTACTACCTTAGAAGTATCTACTTACAGACTATAAGAAAAATACCGTTTGATACGTTGATAAGAGAACTATCGATGTGAAAAATGTATCTTATTGCTAAAAGCATTTAATAAAAAGATTGATGAGTCATGCAAAAAATATCCCCTTGAATAATAATTTGGTTTGATCACGGTAATAGTCTAACTATTTGTTTACAAATAAAAATAATTAAGTATATTTAAATAGCTATAGTTAGGTATGTACATACCTCGGTTATTATGGTTTTCATTTGCATTTAAAAAATCTACAGTGGAATTTAGCGTGATTGTCGAAAATGAATAGGTCCTTTTTGCTTCTACAGGGTCAAAATAATTAGCTAGCGAAACTCCGCAGGCGTGCTGGTCGATATCTAAACATGATAAAACAAAAAATAAATTCCTTAAATTTGATGATTTTATTTGTGGGGTTATCGACTGCGTGAGGTGTAGTCACTTGAAATATCAGTTTAAAAAATCTGTATTTTGTGTCTAAACTTCACAGATGTAATTCGTATCGAATAAAACTCAATCAATATTAATAAAACTCAAAAATCAATTCATACTTTATGTAACAAACCTACCGTCGGTCGCTGACCCTAAAAAATAACACGATAAAATTAAATTAAAAAAAAAAAAGTTTTTTATTTTATTTTATTTTTATATCGATAGCTATCACGTCTGCAGAGTTAATTTAATTTGACCCTGCATAATGGCAACATTTTTCATAGCATTAGCATATTTATACGTTAGGACCAAAGGTATTTTATTTTTTTGTGTAATTTATAATATACCTACCTACTTAATGTTGACACTTAGTTTGAAAAATACTTCCAAAATACAGATTTTACTTAGGTACTTATTTCTTAAATATTACGATACCTGGGAGATAATGCTACTTGTATATTCTTATCTTTTAAAAGGTTACACGTTTTTCGCCAAAGGTACAGACGCCAGCACATCAAGCTACTACAATCTGTCAAATTTCTTTAATAGATTTTCAACTTTATCGCTAAAGCATTACGGTTCAAGGTTGATTGGAAAAATTTGACAGATTCGGGTAGGTTGACCTGCTGGCGTCTGTACCTAATAAATAAAAGTAGGTATATATCGTAGTAGAGTAGGGGAAGACCAAAGAAACGATGGATGGAATGTGTGAATGATGATATGGTTAGAAAGGGGGTGACTACCGAGACGACGACTAATAGAGAAGTATGGAAGAAAAAGACATGTTGCGCCGACCCCAAATAAATTGGGATAAGGGCAGGAGAATGATGATGATGATGATATATCGTAGTAAGTAGTACGTATGAATATATAACTTATTTATGTAGGTATTTGTGTAGATACCTACATAAATAATAATAATACTAGTTTTAATACTTTTTATAATATTGTTCCTCTCAACTAAAGCACCTGCCATCTAATCTCTTCACCTCGCTTGGTTGAATGGTAGAAAATGCCTATGGCATTAAGTCCGCCTTTGTACTTATTGTGCGAAAAGTCTAAATAAATGACCAGTGGTCCAAAATTCCTAGCTAGTTTTTGTTTTTGCTTTATCTCCTTTTATTTAATGTAATATGTCCTGGGACATTCAGTAATAGGTAGATGACTCTTAGTGATCTTGCACGGCACGAAGCTTTCACGACGACGACGGCTTTCATTTTGACAGTTCAACAACATTCATTGCGTTATTTGCGTTGTTGAGCAGACAATTTTTTCGAACATATGAGGCAATGAATTAGCAATATCCTTTAAAATGATTCAAATTGTGGTTGATAGTGTGATACGCAATTAGGGTTATAAACACGCGGGTAGGTACTATAAACTTTATAGTAGACAACCTTTATCTATAATATAAAGGTTGTCTACAAAAGGGAACCTTACATCAATTAGGCTGGTAAAAAAATAACTCTCGACGATTGTTTTCAAGAAACAACAATTTAAAAATGATAGGCGCGTAAGAGCACGTACTCTGTCCTCTTGAAATAAATAGCGGAACTGTAATATTGTTTCTTATTTTCGTACGTATCGGCCCCCCTCACAACGTTAACTGTATGTACCTAGCTACTGAGAAATTGAGGGTTTTACGATTGTACATGACATAAACAACTTTCTCCTCCAATTAACTACAGTTAACATGTTTACGCGACCATGTTTATTGATTCGTTTGTTGCTTTTCATACAAGCCATACAATTTATTAGGTACTGTCAAATGATTAAGCTTCGTCAAAGGAGGTTAAAGGTTTTACATACTCCATAGATAATGCTCAACTCACTAGTTGTTTGGCATGGTGCTGGGCCTATTTCGCGTATCCGTGAGGCACACAATTTGTGTTTTTTATGTAGGTATTATATAATATGTAGGTACTTGTGTTTACATAAAATCATCGTGAGGCAACCGGCATGTCTTAGAATAGAACATGACAGACATGTGAGATCTACCAACCCGCGCTGAGCCCTGCAGCTGAGCTGTGGTAGATTACAGTTCACTCTCTCGAGAGAGAGGGCTGCAGAGCCCTCTCTCTCGAGAGTGAGTGGACTGTGTACCCTAGTATGCCCTGTGAGTGGACTGTGTAACATTATGGGCTGATTATGCTACACCAATGTTATATCACTACCTACTGTTTTTACGGTGTATTAAACTTACAAAAAAAACCGCACGTTAAAGCTAAGCGCACATGATAGCCGCGGAGGGGCGCATCGCAACGCATTTATTTTAAACAGATTCAAATTTTCGAATTAGAATTTGAACTGTGTTCAGTCCAGTGCAATGAGGCAGCGCAATGGGCCGCGCATTGCATAAATCCTCAAAATAACTACCTGTCAATATTGATTTATCATTGAATCAATCATTCAAAAAAACAAAGCACTACACGTGCAGTCCATTGCACTATTCTTTTTTTATTAAAAAAAAAAAGCGCATCCCGTCACAGGACCGCGCATTTGGCGGGAAATGCTTCTAATAGCAAAATGGCGGCGCCCTAGCAATGTGCTACGGAACGCGGCTTACAATATTGCAATACTTTATTACTGCAAAAACTGTACCATATAAGGTAACACGAGCAAACACGACACAACGAAACTACGTTGTAATTTTCCATTGCAGTTTTTCTATAAGTCCTTGGGGAAATTCCTTTGACAGCAACGTAATGGATTCAAAAAAAGTTAGGTGAGTTTTTGTGTGATGATGTTTCGTGGTAAATTTCCTGAGGCGTATCAAGCTAGGAAGGGCGGCCGACCGGTTAGGTCATGCATCACCGAAATGCATAGTTTTTATTAATGCAGTTCACGTACTGTACTAATGTGGTACGGAAGTAAAGGGCAAAAGAGGATGGTGGAAAAAGTTTATCGTGATTCGAGGCATAAAAGTTTTTTTAAAGTGAAAACTAGTTTCGGTGCACTTGGCGCTCTTTCCGAATAGAGAACGAAACTGAACTGTCCGTTTGATATTGCGCATGGTTAATAACAGGGGCTTGTGGCTAAGTAATAACAGCCGCACGGGTCGCGCTTGCCGCGGTTAGTCCGTGGATGGGTGACCATCTTCACATACCAAGACCCCTCCGTGCTTCGGAAAGCACGTTAAGCCGTTGGTCCCGGTAGTCATTCGTGGATCTTTGACAGTCGTTACGGGTCGCCAGTAGCCCGAAAGTCTGACAACCAGTCTTACCAAGGGGTATCGTATTACCCTGTAACTAGGTCGCTCCATGTATAATACTGGTATTCAGCTGCATCCGGTTAGACTGGAAACCGACCCCAACATAGTTGGGAAAATTCTAGGCAGATGATGATGGTCATTATCAATATATCATGAAATAGTCATTCAATAGGGTTATATGAACTTGTATTGATGATTTTTATGATTATAATTTTATAAATTGTACGAGCACTTGCTTGCTGGTACGTGTGATGGTTGAGATGGAAGAAAAACTTTTCTTGCTGACTTCTTGATAAGTTATTTATTAATTGTAACACAGGTGTTTACAATAAAACGGTCGAAAGTGTACTCAACAATATTAATTGCTATGTGGATTTAAATGATATAAAAATGCTTATGCTAGCGTGCTAAATAATGTGCGATGTAATCGTACATATTCCCGGACGAGTTAGGAAGGATGCAGAGTAACTTGATTTACAAAATAAATAAAATTAACGTAAATAATTACAAAACCAGAGTAAATGTAAAAACCATTAAGTAATTATATAAACTTAGTTATGGGCTAGTTCCTATATTAACGCGAGGATTGCGAGGAACGTGGACGCGCACGCAGTCGAGGTGTCCGGTAGCTTCACTTGTATCGCTGCTGCGGTGAGGTACGGCTGGCAATGGTCTTGATCCCTCGGCAACTGATGGTGGCGGTGATGACGGAACTCGCCATTGGCATTTGAAACGGCGGGTTATCACGATGATGACAGCAATGCCCACTATTCCAACTAAAACGTAGATCATAACGTAGTGATGAATATCGTGATAAGATAGATCATCAGGTAACATCACATCCGCTTGTTTCATGGACTGTATCCTTTTGTCTACTTTGTTGATTTCTTGCTCTAAATCTTGAGTTTTATTCTCTAAACTCAGTTTAGGGATGCTGATATTGATGATGTGGTTAATAGGGGCAATCACTGGTGCATAAATATCAGAGTCCGTCCTTATTTCACTTAAATAAGCCTTGTGTGAATATAAGGTAAAGTTGTTTGTTTTGATTATGCATCCATGACCTATGCTCAATAGTCCGGCTTGGGTCAGCTGATGTGCGGTTATTTGATCGCCGCATATTGTTCGAACGTGACACCTATCGCAGCAAAAGTAAAAATAACTGTTCAAAGTGTACGTTTCTTGTAAATTGTCTTTACAGAGTCTTGAGATGGTTTTGCATTCCGAATTTTCTGTTTCACAAAGGTTCTTGTCTCCTTTAATCTGGTAAATAGGTCGTAAGACGTGGCAGTAATAAACACCTGAAATGGTTCGACATGATCTCAAGTCTTCTTCGGACATGTCGATGTAGGTATCCTTCTTCATGTTGATAGATATGTACTCGGATACTGAGATTATGCTGATCATTTCACTTGGCCCTGTTGTCTTGGGAATCGGAATCGTCTTGAAGATTTCGTACGAATCTCGACTGATCAGCGGTAATTTGATTTCAAAGATGATAATGTCCTCCAGAAGTCTTGTTTTTATTTCCAGAAGGTCATATATCTTCCGAAGGTCCGAGTGTATGTCGTCAATTGGAAGTGAGACGTCCTTGGAGAGCTTGCTAGAAATCGTACTTAATTCATCCATGAGTTGTTCGGGTGTAATTAAGTGTAAGTTGAAACGACCATTGTAGATATCTGTGACGGTGTCTAGTAAGGTATTCTGTATGCTCTTCAAATTGTACATCATATTACTTGCTATTATAGCTCCCATGTTGAAGTCATTAATGACGCTGTTTGTTTCGATGTTGTTTTTCAATTTATCAACTGCTGCGTCTAGCTTGTTCATGTGACGATTTATCATTTTAAGCTGTTGATTCATATCTTGCTCTGTGCGCTTCAGAAGATTGTTCTCTGCTTCCATGAGTGAAGTCTGATTTTTCCACAAAGAAACGAGATACTTCTCGTTTTCCCGGACGAGAGAAATGTCCTTCCGATATTTTTCAGCGAAACTTTCATCGAGCACGCCAAATAAGCTATTAGCGATGTACCCCACGCCGTTGATAAGGCCACGGCGCTGACGCATTTGGTGTCGCGTGCTGGAATGCTGACTTTGCAAAACTTGGTTGTAGTGCTCAAGTTCTGAGAACGCGTGACGTAGCTGTAGTACGATTACGTCACAGTGAACTTGATCTTGGATGGTATCACATGTTTGTTTGAGCGATTGAATATACTTGTTGAACGTTGCAATTGATTGCCAATACGTATTCATGCTGTAGTAAACAACAAGGTTCCAATCATCTCTGATAAGCATCATGTTAGACACTTTGTCAAAATATAATCTTTGACTTGTTTCAAATTGGGTTATCTTCATATTGCATTCTGAACTTGTAATAAACGTGAAGAGTAGCATTAAGGCAGTAACCATTGTTGTTAAGTGAAACTTCTTTTTCGTTGACCTCCTTGTTGAGGATCTATTAGCTTGCTGGTGGTCCAGATCTTGATGCTTGTCTGGTGCCACGTCGCACTGTGGGGCAACTTCTTTGTGTTCTAAAAGTACGGATACCTTTATGACGGGACGCTTCATAATGCCGTTCTTTGTTTTTAAGGTCACGACACGTACGTGGCCGTCCTTGCCCGGATGTAAGTCTACGACTCTTCCCATAGCCCACTTGCCGGGTGGAAGGTTGTCATCGTGGATGAGAACTACGTCGTCCAGCTTGACATTGGGTTGAGGTTGCCTCCATTTGCTTCGCACAGTCAATTGGGCAAGATACTCTGTGCGCCATCTCTTCCACAGATCTTGTAATATCCTTTGTGTTAGCTGCCAGCGTGTTCGCAGATCTCTTTCTGTCTCAACTAACGTTAACGTTGGACCACCAGTTATAAAGTGAGACGGTGTCAAGAAATCTAGGTCTTCAGGGTCTTCTGAGATTGAACACAGTGGTCTTGAGTTAAGACAGGCTTCGATTTGGGTTAAGAGTGTAGTGAACTCTTCGTATGTTAATTTTTGTTCACCGATCACTTTCTTGAGGTGCAGCTTAAAACTTTTCACTGCGGCTTCCCATAGGCCTCCTGCTGATGGCCATGAAGGAGCGTTGAAATGCCATGTGATCTCCATATCCGCTATCTCAGCCAATAGGTTGTCATCGATAATACCCTGGATTTCTTCATATTCGTTTTGTAGAACCTTACTTGCCCCTACGAAGTTACGGCCGTTGTCACTATACAAGTGAGAAGGTGTGCCTCTTCTTGCTGCCATTCTGCGTAAGGCAGCGATAAAAGATGATGTTGTGAGGTCGGAAACCAGTTCCAAATGCACGGCCTTCGTCACCATGCAGACAAATACTGACACGTATCCTTTGGTGGTCTTGACACCACGACCCTTGTTGGTTTTGATATAGACATGGCCAGTAAAATCAACGCCGGTGTGCATAAAGGGACGGGATGGATTGACCCTTGCTGCAGGTAAGTCTCCCATCAGGGGTTGTTGTTTAGTAGGGTTTTGTTTTCTACAGGTAACACATTGACGTATTTGTTTTTTCGTTGCATTGTTGCCCCCGATTATCCAATATTTTTGCCTGATACATGCTAATGTAACTCGAGCTCCGCCGTGAAACGTGAGTTTGTGTGCGTGATCTATTATTAGTTCCGTCAAACGATGTTGATGAGGCAATATTATGGGATGTTTGAGTTCTGAATGGATAACAGCATGATGCAGTCTTCCACCTACACGTAATATTCCCTCTTCGTCTAAAAACGGGCTCAAATTCAAGATCTTGCTAGTCCTGGATACTCTGTTGTTTTTCTTCAGGTCTTGTATTTCTTGTTCAAATTCCACACCCTGAACTTCTTGTATTATTAAGGCTTTTGCTTTGCGTTGCTCGGTTAAGGTAACGTAGAGCTTCGTGACGTTTTCTGATTTTCGGGTTACCAAGCGCCTTAAACGTGCTAATACGTGTACAACCATTGTAAACGAGCTCAATTTGCTAAGCAGTTTCTTGATGACGCTGTTGTCCTGTGACGCATTTTGTATCGCACTATGAACTTGCTTGTTAAGAGCTTCTTCCTCAGTGGAGTAAGTTCCGCGACATGCTTCGATTTCAGGCTTGAAGTGATGTAGCCAAGTAGGTCCATTCCACCACAGATTGTGTTCCTTTAGCTTCAGACTTGTCAAACCTCTGCTAGCGCAATCTGCTGGATTCTCTGCTGACTTCACATATCGCCAGGATTCAGAAGGCATCTCCTTTGTTATTTGTCGCACCCTGTTGGCAACAAACACTCTCCAGCGATTGGGATCGCCTTGTATCCAACCCAGTGCCGCCATTGAATCGGTCCAGCCGTAAACCTTGATGTCGTGGCCGTCCAAGCTTGTTTTCACTTTGACCATTAGTTTAGAAAGCAGATGAGCACCGCTTAATTCCAATTTGGGCAAAGAAATATTTTTGTTGTAAGGTACGAGTCTTGATTTCGCAACCATTAGCGTTATGTTTGTTTGACCTCGATTTGTAATTTTGCAGTATATGACACACGCGTACGCCTTTTGCGATGCATCGCAAAAACCGTGTAATTCAATATTGTTTCCGGTCGTGTCTGTACCTATCCATCGAGGTATTTGGCATTGATTTATGTTTTCTATGTCTTGTTTGATTTTGTTCCATTCTCGGTTGATTTGCTCAGGAATCTTGTCATCCCATTTTAGGTCCTTTTCTTTCCAGATGTCTTGGAACAATACTTTCATTCGTGTGGAAAGTGGAGTGAGCCAACCGAGGGGATCAAATAACTTGGATAACTCCGACAGTAACTTCCGCTTCGTTAGATGTGTTGTATCGGGGCTGGTCTCAATCCTTGATTGAAATGTGAAGATGTCTTGTTGAGGATTCCAGTGAAGTCCCAATGCTTTCGTTGACTCAGCTTGTTTGAAGTCGTAACGTTCTTGATCGCAGCCCTTGCTGGTGCTGTCAAGCAATTCTTGATAATTGGACCTCCATTTTCGTAAATTGAAACCACCTGCCTTGAGGGTCGCTTGCAAGTCTTCCTGTAGTTGTTTTGCTGATGCTACAGAGTCGGAACCGTGTAACAGATCGTCCATATAAAAGCATTCCTCGATCACTTGAGCTGCATGTGGATATCTTGATCTCTCGTCGTTAGCCAACTGCTTTAGAGTCATCATTGCTAAGAACGGAGCGGCCTTGGTGCCATAGGTGACTGTAGTAAGTTGATACTCTTCTACTTGTTGCTTAGAAGTATCTCGCCAAACGATTTTTTGTAAATTTTGGTCGTCTTCATGTGCCCATATTTGCCGAAACATTTTCTCAATATCTGCGATGAAAGCTATGCGATGTTGTCTCCACTTCAATATAAGTGTCATAAGATCCTTTTGGAGGTTGGGTCCTGGATGCATGCAGTCGTTCAGACTAGCCCCAGTGGAAGTTTTTGATGAAGCATTGAATACTACTCGGAGTGACGTAGTTGTTGACTCATTACGTAGTACGCAGTGATGCGGCAGGAAATATTCTGGTTTCTTGTTACTATGCGCAGGTTTCATGTGACCAAGCGATAAGTATTCATCAATAAACGCCTTATATTGTTTGGCAATAGAGTCGTTTTTTGTGAGTTTCCGTTCTATCTGATACAGCTGGGCGACTGCCTTATGTTTCGATTCCCCAATATCCGTGTTGAAATTGGACTTCAGTGGCAATCTCACTTGATATCTCCCGTCTGCCAGCCTTGTTGTGGTCGACTTGTAAAATTTGATGCATTCATCTTCTTCGTATGAGTTTTTATCATCTTCAGGAATATCTTCTATCTCCCAAAATTGTTGAATGTCTTGTATGTTGTTTAGGACTAGGTTGCACTGAAGACTTTGGATCTCGCCAAACAAAATCCACCCAATGCGTGTTTCCTGTGCAATGTAGTTGCTTGCATCGTCTCGGTGAATCTCATTCATGATAATCCTGGCGTATATATCCGCGCCCAATAATATGTCAATTGGGTTGCTGATATAGAAATGTGGGTCAGCCAATTGAACCTGATCCAAAAATGCCCATGATGGTTTTGAAAATGTTGAGTTTGGTAGGTTTCTTGTTAGGTTATTCATTATGAGAACATTGGTGCTAAATTCATAATGGTCGTCAAATGATGTACAGTTGATACTCAACATTCCTTTACATGTATTGTTATTCATGCCGACCCCAGTGATAACTCCCTTGCATTGTTGTCGTGGTAGTCCTAGCTGCTGAGCTGCGTTTTCGGTGATCAGCGAAATTTGTGATCCTTGGTCAATCAAGGCTCGCATAGCCCTTTTTATTCCATCAGCTCCTGTCACCTTGATGATCGCAGTTGCTAACAGGACTGTCGAAGCTATTTTTTGCTGTGCAACATGATTCGCGTGGCGTGACTCTTGCTCAGGGGGCACGAGGCCGGAAATGGTGTGTGACGTCGTGTCCTCATTGGTATAGGCATCGTGTAGCACTGTATTATGTTGACCTTTGCACTTTCGGCAACGATTGCTTGACGTGCAACTTTTTCCATTGTGACTGTATAAGCAATTTGTACAGAAATTAAGTTGGCTAATTGTTTTTCTCTTCAGTGCGGGTGCCATTTCTTTGAATTCCTTGCAGTAATATATGCCATGATGATCCTTGCAGACGGGGCAGGAGAGGGATCGAGTCTTCTGGGATGTAGCCTTGTTACTGACGAAATATTTTTTTCCCTGACTTGATCTTGAGTTCTCCGAATTTGAAGGACTTTCAGCTTTTTGTGTCGCATCTTGTTTACGACGTGACGACTCCATTGTGGTGAACTTGTTTTCCAGAAACTCTAAAAATTCCTTTAAAGACGGCAGTTCCCTTGGCTGTTTGAGTGAGCTGAAATATTCATTGAGAGTTTCGGAATCCATTTTCAGAGTTAGCAGGTGTACTATCATTGGATCCCAGGTGTCAGTGTTGACGCCTAAATTCTTGATTCCATTAAGGCACTCTGTTGCTACGTCGTGAATGCGTTTGATGTGTTTTGATGTTGCTTGTTGCATGACTGGAATATTCACGAAGGTGTTTATTAAATGTGAGTGGAGAAAATGAGTTTCTTGTTGTTGTAACGGTGGTTCAATATGTCCCAGCTAGCAATGTAATTATCTGAGCTGATCGCAAGATGCTGTATTAAGCGTTCTGGTTCACCTTTAATCTTGCTCTTCAGGAATTGCATCTTCTGTGCTGCAGACAAATACGGGTTGCCGTGTATTGCCTCTGTAAACAGGTCCTTGAATGATACCCAATTCTGATAATTCCCGGCGAATACAGGAATATCAAGTTGCGGCGTAGATTTTTCTCGATGTGATACAGAAAATAATTTACGGTTAATTTGTTTCTTGATATTGTAATACATCTGCTCATGGTGCGTATATGAAGTTTCGTAAGTTTCGTCTACCTCATCGAATTCGCTGTCTATTTTCCAATGGAGACCATCAACAGCTTTCCAACGGGTTTCTAGAGTTTTCAAAATGTCTTCAAACTCCCATTTTTCTTCTACGGCTGATAAATCTACGCTGGATACGAAGCGGGCAAAGGCTTTAAAGTTGCTGCCCTGTTTACGCAACTTTTCATCGAACTTGCTCTCAGTTCCCCGAGTAGTGAACTCCTGGGTTAGCATTGGACTCACCGGGGTTTTTCTGCCCTCTGCGGACGACGCACCTGGCTGCTGCCGCCCAAACTGAGTAGGCTTTATCAAACTTGCCCCCTGGATCGAGTCTCTGGCCTCGATGTAAAACGCTTTATTCTCCTCATAATAATTTCCGGTAAAATATTCCTGGTTCTTATCTTCGTACATACACAGTCTTTCATGATTTTTCTGAAACTCGTTCCAATAACTATTCAGAGTTTCAATCTTTTTCTTGATATATTCTGAAGTTTTGCGATCTTGACCATCTTTCTTGAAGTTTGACCAAAGTTGTCGCATGCCATTGATGGCAGCTTGCTGCTTGTATAATAATTCTTCCATCTTGATACTTGATAAATAGGATAATCAAATAAATTTCTTGATTATCCTTGCTGACTTGCGGAGTACTATCGCCGTCAACTTGCTTGAACTTGCTGAAGATCGATCTGTTTTGGGTTGCTAGCTAGCTTTTGCTTGGTGTCTTGTCTTGTATGAAGCCTTGATGCTGAAGTGCTTGTCTTGTTTGTAGCCTTGATGCTTCTTGTAATCTTGGACTGCTTGTTCACTGTCACTGGTTCCGTGTAAGTGGTCTGATATCCTGCCGTGCAATCTTATGCGCCTTCTCAATCCCGTCACTGAGACCCACTTCTGGGAGGCCAACGGAGCCGTTTCGCAATTGCACGAGCGAAACCAAATCACCAACAGATAGCTCGAAGGACCATATGTACGAGCACTTGCTTGCTGGTACGTGTGATGGTTGAGATGGAAGAAAAACTTTTCTTGCTGACTTCTTGATAAGTTATTTATTAATTGTAACACAGGTGTTTACAATAAAACGGTCGAAAGTGTACTCAACAATATTAATTGCTATGTGGATTTAAATGATATAAAAATGCTTATGCTAGCGTGCTAAATAATGTGCGATGTAATCGTACATAAATAAATATTAGTTACGGCCGCGAATCATAAAATTAGTTCAACATAACTTGCAAATAGCAAAAACATTTGAATTTCGCGGTGTATTTTTTTGAGCCCCTGACGGAGGTCAGTCCGTCCACGTCCCGAGCACGGAACTGATATGTGTGGATGGACCTTTAGTCTTCCAAGCTTTGCTGGACTAATGGGTTTTCCTAGTATTAATTTTATTAACGCCATTAGCTCATCTCGCGTAATGTAACGGGTGAATGACGTGGGGCGCGAATGTACAGGTTATAAAATACTCGATTTAAATGCTTAATTGTAGTCCATATAGATGTTAAGCTAGTATGACGCAAGTGACGCTAAAAGCTAGGGATTAATTTTTAATTTAACTTGTTTTACGCTTAAAAATGAGCTGGGTAATTTCCAGTCCCATTTATGGAATGGAAATTTTCAGAAGAGACAGTCGTTACGGGTATTGAGAAGTCCAAAAGTCTGACAACCAGTCTACCAAGGGGTATCGTGTTACCCAGTAACTGATTGGAGAGGTTTGTAGAGGTTAGATTGGCAGTCGCTCCATGTAAAATACTGGTATTCAGCTGCACCCGGTTAGATTGGAAGCCGACCAGCCGAAAAGGAAAGGAAGACAAGAGAAAGGCTAGGCAGATTAGTTAATTTATGGAATGGAAGAACTTTGTACCTAATCCACTTTACCTACGTCAATCGTTCCCCATGACGTCAATCACTTAATTTACTTCACCTTTTTTATTTGAAATAGAACTTAATAAACCATGCAGTTTCAAATTGAAATATTTAGCGTTGAGAACTTTAAAATTTTCACGACTGACGATTCTAATAATGTACCTTTGTAATAATGGTACGTATAAACACGAGTACATCCTGCAAAAGTTAACTTGAGACCCAACTGGGTCCCAACCCTCGCGATGTTCCCGCTCTCGCCATCGACATGAAATTAAATGTTTATTTATGCAAGTAGATCTTTTAAGACACTTTTACGCGTCAATATTTCAACCCTATTATACCCTGTGGTATAATCAAAAAACGCAGCTGTCAAAAAACGGTTAACCTAATGTACGGACGCCAGCACATCAAGTTACTACAATCTCTGTCAAATTTCTTTAATAGATTTTCAACTTTATCACTAAAGTGTGCAATTAGGTTAAAGGTTGATTGGGAAAATTTGACAGTTTCGGGTAGCTTGACCTGCTGGCGTCTGTACAGACATTAGGTTAACCATTTTTTGACAGCTGTCTTAGAACGTACATTTTCCAGATTACGTAAAAGTTAACTTTAAAATGCGTAATGAAATAAATAGGTACATAAACTGTCTTATTTATGGCTTCTTACATACAATACTTCTTCAATGTATTGTGTGTGGCTGCAATTACTAGTTCCATCTGTCAAAAAACGGTTTACCTAATGGACAGGGTATCACCAACTATTTAAAAACTAGATGGCACCGGTATTTCCTAGCCGACTGATCCCTGAGAAGAAATGTCGAAGCCAACTCAGAGGTCTCTTTTAAAGTCCAAACATTATATTATTATTTAAGATTTTATGTAAGTCTAATAATGCAGGGCAATCGCTGGAAGGGTCTGGAAGAAATAGCCAGTGTAGCTTTGAGTTGACCGGTTTCGTCCTGCATCAGTCATCGTGTAGCTCAATCCTATTTCAGGGAGCTCAACAACACGTTACGAGATCTGCAGGACATTTGCGTAGGACATACAGGGTGGCCGGAACATTGACGTCCAAAAATAAAATTTAGGTCCCTCGTATCGTGGGGTATCCGAATCACCACCATGTATGTTCCGCGACTTTTCATAGTTTTCGAGTTACGAATTTTTTTCTGATTTTTTGAGAATGATCGACCTGACCAATCTAAAAAATGGCTTTGTCGAGATTTTTTTTTTGCAACTGAATCTTCGTGAGTAGTACTTTTATGCATAAAATAATCAGCTTCGTAACTGTGATGAAAGTTATGAAAAAGTTGGTCTAAAGTGAAAAAATTACGTTCGGTAAATTATGGCTTAGCATTTTAACTTTAAATAAAAAATTTAAACAGGAAACTTCATGGTTCCTAAGTAGGCTTCAAGAATGCGCCAGACTCTCAGCTTTCATAATCATAAAAAAATTAGCACCTGTATACAGCATACTCAAAACAGTGGGACAAAATAGGCTAAAAATAAATAAAAGACTCTCTCTCTCTAAGAGTTTTGTTATACATGTGTGAGTACATAATTAATGGTAAAATCACACTAATATTTTAAAGGTGAAAGTTTTTGAGTGAGTGTGTGTTTGTATGTTTGTTACTTCTTCACGCTCAAACTACTGAACGGATTTGGATGAAATTTGGTACACAGATAGCTTATAACCAGGATTAACAGATAGAATACTTTTTATCCCGATATTCCCACGTGATCGAAACTTATGTGGGTGAAACCGCGGGCGCAGCTAGTAAATAAATAAAAGACGTGTGCCGGGGCCTTCGTGTGAACTGAAGTTCCTGGGGAGTTTGTTGCTCCACTTCTTCTTCCCAGGTATAGCACCAGGAAGTGGTGAAGGGCGGCCGTTTTTGGGGGTCTGTATTTTGTCATTTTGATGTTTGAAAAGTGCTGATTCTCAGCCTAATTTGAATAAATGACTTTTGATTTTGATATTCGCACACACACACACACACTCGCATATAATAGAAGGATACAGAGATAGAGAGAAAGTCGCATCCCCCTTCATGCGACTTTTTCCGGACATGACGTTTTCTACAAGTCAATTCCTACCGCAAGCAGAACATGTATTTTTAAGTAAGTAAGTGCCTACTAATAAAATAATTTGCATTTAAATAATTCAAGCATCAAGGCCCATATAAACACATACAATACAATATTAATAAACTTAAAAATACTATACGTACGTAATGCACTTAGGTTCTAACATATGCTAACTTCAAACTGTTCAATCTGACGTGCAGTCTGCAGGTGCAACGTAACAAAAAACTGCCGTGTCATTTTAGCAATAACAATGTTATGCTGTCCTATTCTTTTGTAAGGCATTTACTGACTCTGTCCTTGTCGCTCGATGATTACCGCATGAACATTGTTTACGAGAAGATGTTTTGTTTGAAAACAAGGTTGAAGGGGTAAGCAGAAGTTTCAACCGTAGGAGTCTATTCAAATTCACGTTTTCAATTTCAAGTTAAACAAATATCAACTTTATTGTAGTGGCAATTAAGTTGATTTCATAATGACTAGTACAATTAAAAAAGTAATAAATTTTTTCGAAGTTGCAGCGTAAACTGAACTTGATTGTGTAGGAATTAAAGTTATTTTTACAAAAAATCATATT
This sequence comes from Apamea monoglypha, assembly GCA_911387795.2. Taxonomy (NCBI): domain Eukaryota; kingdom Metazoa; phylum Arthropoda; class Insecta; order Lepidoptera; family Noctuidae; genus Apamea; species Apamea monoglypha. Next base: position 7,606,448 of record OU426935.1, on the reverse strand, counting down.
TGTTTACATGTTTGGAAATCGCGAACGCATATTGTATATTTCGCTTTAGTTTAGAGGCAACATACTAAGGGCTGATTTTTCAATCATCGGATAACTTTATCCGAGGAATAATTTTGACAGTTATTTCACACAAAAACTGCCAAACGTCAATTGTATTCATCGAATAAAAGTTATCTGACGATGGAAAAATCAGCCCTAAATCTCATAGAGTCGTATCTAAGAAACCGAAAACAATATAAATACCTTTTTTACATTCACACTAAAAAAGAAGAAACGTATTCTTCAAAGAAACAAACAGTTAAATAGGTATGGAGTTCCACAAGGGAGTGTCCATTGTTATTTATAATCTATAAAATGACTTACCTGAAGTAGCGGAATATCCAGTATCACTCTGCCGATGACAGCACGGTCACAATAAATTGTAAAAATAGTAGTCCTGTCTTGTTTGTTACTAACACTATTGTGTTTTGAGTCTTGTTGCTCGAAATAAATGATGAAATTAAATTATGAAAGCGATATTAATTATACTATGGAATCATTAGTTAACTGGTTAAATGACAATAACTTAATGATCATTCTTGAAAAGACAAAAGTTATGTCAATATATGTTAATCACTAATATTAAAGTGTCGCCAAACGCTGACTAAAGAACCAGTTAACTAAAGATTCCATAGTATAATTAATATCACTTTCCTAAGTGTCTTTATTTTTATTAAATGCTTTTATTTAACTTGACTTGTACATACGAGGGGCGTTCAATGTATTTTCGGTATCAGGGTGATTTACTAATGATGTGGGTAATTTGACTAATTAATTAACTAATGACATTATCTAAGGGTATAAAGGTAAAATTTCATATAGTTGTGATCATTAGTTTGCTAGTTATCCTTAGTCAACGACAACTGGAATGGCTAACGTGACTATGTTGAAGAAAATCAAGCACCGCGCCGTTATTAAATTCCTTACCAAACAAGGAAAAAGTAAAAACAGTAGTAACAGGCAACAGTAGTAACAGGCATAAGAGGTATACCATGACTTGTAATTTGGTGAGATGGGCGTCAATAGCATTGTTTTGCAACCTGTCTAGGAGACGGAAAACTCCAAAATCAAATCCGGAACGGTGTTTCGTCAGGAACCTTTAAGCTGAAACAAATGGCGCATATATTACCAAATTACTACCCAAGTCAACGTGAGGCCGTGCCGAGGACTAAGTGGCATCAGGGTATAAAATGACGTCGTGAACGTACCGCCTCAGGGCACCTGGGCGAACCCTGTATTATGTATGTGTATATTAGCTCTTACCCTTCTAAACGAAGCTCTGGAAGGGTTGACGGATATTTCTTCGGTTCTCGTGGGATCATTATGGGAAATAAAGAAACAACAACACAAAGAAAAAGAAGGTTAGAGAAAAAGAAGTTACAACGGCAAGAAAAGCTTGCCAATGAGAGCGCTGTCATGAAACGCCAACGATTTGACAAAAGGCGTGGTGAGGTGCGGAGTAAATCACTCATTCAGCGACAGTTACGGCTCGACAAGACTAAGCAGTGCAATGCAACGATTAAGAACAGCCGAATCTGCTGAACAGCGAGAAAAACGTTTGAACGCTTTAAGAGAGCATAGCTCCCAAGTTAGGGCAGGAGAAACTGCTGATCAGCGAGAGGCTCGCTTATGTGCGGTAAGAGTATACAACTCTCAAGTACGAGCGGAAGAAAACGCCCAGATTGTAACTTTTAATAACACCATTAATATATTCTGGAATCAGATAAGCGAGATTTGCACTAAAAGGTGTTACCCGAATCAAGTGGTAAAACACAAAGTAGGTAGATTCAAGTTGCAGTTCATACCTGCCCACAGAATTATCAAGCAAATATACTTTATTGCTATGTAACCGTTGCAATAAGCATCTATGTATCTAGTATAAAAAAATCAGGAACAGCCAAAGCCTACTGGAATAATTTGGACCCCGGTTCAGTACCTGATGCAATAAAAATATTAACCCAACATAAACAACGCCTAATTTCTAGAATATCATTTGTAAAAATTATTAAATATACTAAACCACACTACTACTACTACTATTGACTATTTGGGCAATATGGATTTAGAGGACAAGCTGTACTTTTTGCACAAGATATATTTGAGTTAACGGGAAAGGACCATGGGCAAAAATGTATGAAGCCTGGGCTCACCCACCAACAGAGATGAGATCACTTTGAATATACTTGTAAAGCACTAAATAGTATAAAGATAAAAACTCATTTTTGCGAAGAATCCATGGGGTTATTTTGCTATAAATATTTTTCTCCTAAGACCATAAATAAACTATAATCCTGCAAAGTAGTGCTGTTATGGCATTGTAGTTTTTGTTGTTTGACATCTTTAACTAGTTTTTCCAGGTGCAAAGAATACATAAAAAATAAAACAGCTGCTAACTGTTAAAAATATTTTTATTAACATTTCAATCAATATCAATAATAATAGCGTTTAGATGACCTGCCGGTGGATTAAATTGTATGTGCCTGCCTAACCCTAGATACCATATTATTGAAATGGTATGAGCACAACTTCCTACTGTGCGTCTACCTGTTAGACACGAGCAGTAATATTGAGCGATGGCATCTCGTAGTATAATAATTAAATCACCAAGCGCACCAATACGTAAGCATAAACAGAGTCCAAAACAACAAGCTAGGGTCGGTAAATCACAAAACAAGAGAGGATACACGGAAACACACAGCTAACAACGTGAGAATCACGAGTCGACTGACCAAAAACTGACCTTACTTTTTTTTTGTGTTTATGTTCTTTTTTATGCGTCATGTTTGCCGCAAATAAACGTATTTCTTTCTTTCAAAGACTCAACTGACTGAGAGCAGACGGGCGCCCGGGCAGGCGTCCGAGAGGTGTGAAAGGGATGGAGAGTGTTGTAAATCACACGGGCGCAGACGCATCTATTGTTTACCATTATTTTAAAGCATGAATGTATTGTTACAATAAGTTTTATGACTATAACAATTGTCTTTTTCTACAAAACCTATTTAGGTGCATATCTTTTTTCTGCAATGGAATTGAAGGTGGTGCCGGTAGTAACAATTTTAGTACGCACGGCTACACATCAAGCTATACAAAACCAGTATAAGCTGCCTTCTGATTGTACGAAAAACCTATACAATGCGAGGTCAGCTAAAACTGGAAATGCATAGCTTGATGTGTAGCCGTGTATACAAATAAAATCCTTTACAATGGCATATGCCATAACTCTGTTGGACACTGAGCCCAATTTGACTCATGGTCCTTTGCCAAATATTTTGCCTAGATCCACTGACAGTATTGGTATGGTTGTCATTACAGAACATTTGGAGAATTTAAATATATCGCGGGAGTATAATATATCTCGTCCTCGTGTATATAAGGCACTAAGGTGGCTCGTAAATAATAATCCCTTATATCAGGATGTTATAATAGATGATGATGCACAAATACAGCAAGAAGATCTTGTTCGCGTTACCCAAGCTGTTAGACATAATGGCCAGAACAATGAGCCTGCTGCAGGGGAGACAAACAGTAGTGTTTATTCAATGATTAATAATTCAATGCGTATTTTACGGGCTTCATGGCATCAAGGGAATAATCAAGTTTTCAATGCAAACTATGCAGGTAGCCAATGTTGTGCTATGGTGTTGGCAAACATTACGAGAGCAGCTATATTATCTCCTCATTTGTGGACTAATAATATACTCGTACTTAACCTAAATATGCTCGAGGGTGATAAGATTTATTTAAAAATAAGAGAACTATCAATAAATAATTTACTCGTACCTCCTATAGATGAAAGTGGCTATTTAGAAATACCCCACTTTGGTGTTATTAGGGATAATTATATGATGTTTACCTACGCCTTTACATTAGAATACACAAATGAAACAGATTTGTTTGGATGTTTGAGAGATTCTGTTAATAATGACGATTGGTTTGACATTAAAAGATGCTCTCACTACAATGATCGTTAATCACAAAGCCGGGGTCCTGATTGCCGCGTCCAAATCTTTAGGAGTGATGAATTACGACAATAGGTACTATTTTACCGACTCCCACGCGTGTGGCCCTAAAAGTGCAGGCGCATCAGATACTCATGGCAAAGCGTGTGTTATCGAATGTGATACCCTCGATGACCTTGTCAAAGTATGCAAACGCGCCACCGGTTCGGGTAATGTCCAGTATACTCTCAATTACTTAGATGTTCATTTGATTATTAATACACAACACAATTCGCAACAATCACTTCAACTTATATCTTCAATCAATGCAATATCACACGAAACTAATCTTTTCGTGCCCGTGGTATAACAATCAATAAAATAATTGCACAAGATAGTCTAATAGATTGTACTCGAAAAAATGACAACATAGATTTAAATAATATTTAAATACCATCTGATATAAACAAGACTGGGGGGTTGCCTAAAGAGTTAGAAATATTTGTGGAAGCCACAAAAGCTTTTATATAAGTAATATAAATTGTGTAATGACGTTATAAGTTGATAGTAAAAATTTTAAAGGAAAAGATTACTCAAATTTACATCGTGCAGCACTGAGGCTAAATCTTATTATTTAATTAATTTTAAATCTTATCATTTACAATTCAATTTTGTAAAGTAATTGGAAAATGAATAGGTTTAATGTAATTTAAATCTTAGGTATTTTTATCTTTTTAGGGCGTAAATAAAAGCTTTTTTTTAAAGATTTTTTTAAATATTATTTTTTACAATTTTACCTACACTACACTCACCACACACATTCACACCCTACATCCACACTACACACACCATACACATTCACTGACATACATAACTCACCCAGTTAGTACCTCCTAAGTCATTTAATTTTGGAATTGTTAGGTGTGTGATTTGTAAGTTTTTAGGTACACCTTTTTTACCACGGAAGAGCACTGATTTCCAAGATACAGGTTTTTAGCTAGTTTGGAATTCAGGAGTTCATATAGTTTTAGTCCACTCACCGACATCATTTGTATCCTAGTTCTTAGGAATATAACTGTATTAGACTATACTTTATTGAGTCCAAATAAACGTTATTAATAATTAATATCGCTTTCAAAGGTGTCTTTATTTTTACAATTTATTGTGACCGTGCTGTCAACAAGGCATAGTAATTAAAACAGTAGACACCGCAACATTTTTAGGTGTTACCCGTGTTACCATTGACAAACGTCTAAACTGGAAAGCCTATAGGTACAGAAAAATTAAATAACTCGTCGATTGCGGATTGAAACCTCTGATAGTTTTTGAAATAGTTTGGGATTGGTTTGTACGAAATTAGCCACTTCAAAAACAAACAAGGAAGGCAGATTAAAATATTATATAAATTTAATAAAGTACGGTTTGCAACTATCCGTTTTTTTTTTGGCCAAACATAGCCTTAATGCATATTTTTAATTAAACCGCATTTACCCCGCAGTTTACCTAATATTGTGTTTGAATTTAAACATCAGGTACAGTCAACCGCCCATCTGCAGTGGCAACAATTTGACACTGACGGCGTCTTTATGTCATAGCAGTAAGGATGATTTTTGTGGTATTTTTACATGTGTTGACTGTACACAAGTCTGGGCGTAACCATAACTCAGTAGGCGATTACATAAGGTTAATAAATAGGTCACATTCGTCGCCAGGAATCTGTTTACAAACTTCACATGTGGCGGTAATCGGAGCGGGCCGGCGTCCATCTTGTTTTTATGATGAGCCCGCCAATCGGTAGCGAGGGCGGCGCGAGCGCTGCTTCCTCGCCTAATTGTGGATGATTTATGGCTGCATCCTAGATGGAGATGATGTTAGGAGTTTTTGGTGCCGGGTAAATTGATTTTGGCTCTAACCTTTTGGCTCGCCCCCTATTACATGGGACTCAAACACAAAGAAATGTGGATGCACTATAGTTGCACGCAGGGTTGCAAATTAATTATGGTCAAAGTGGGAATCTATACAGTATTTCGGAAAAGTAAACAGTATTTTAAGTGTGTTTTTCATAGATAGGTACCATGTACCTACTAATCAAGTTAGCACCATTTTTGAAGGCTTCGTAAGCCTCACCATATGGACCGAGGAGTAAGTTTTTATTAAATGTATTGAAACTATATTTCTGCTGAAAACACTCATTCTGTGAATACTAAGGTGGCAGAACTAAGGTGGCATATTAACATTCATACTATAGGTACACATTCTTTTACATATTAGGTATGTAAAAGGTGTTCTGATAACAATTAACTTATGTTCTGCCTAGCCTTTTCTCAACTATGTTGGGGTCGGCTTCCACTGCTTCCAGTCGTCTAACCGGATGCGGCTGAATACCAGTATTTTACATGGAGAAACGGCCTATCTGACCGCCACAACCCAGTTACTGGGTAATACGATACCCCTTGGTAAGACTGGTTGTCAGATTTTCGGGCTACTGACGACCCGTAACGACTGTCAAAGATCCACGAATGACAGCCGGGACCACTGGCTTAAGCTTAACGTGCTTTCCGAGGCACGGAGTGGTCTTGGTATGTAAAGATGGTCACCCATTCACGGAACAACCGCGGCAAGCGCAGCTTTACCTGATCGATCGACCCGTGCGGCTGTTATTACTTAGCTACAAGCCCACATCGTTAATGTGATACGGAAGTAAAGGGCAGAAGAGGATGGTGGAAAAAGTTCATCGTGGTTCGAGGTATAAAAGTTTTTCCCATTTTGGGTACCTAATGCAACAGGTGAATGACGTGGGCGCGAATGTTCAGCTATAAAATAATACTCGCTTTATTATCTACTAGCTACGCGCGGCGGTTTCATCCGCATAAGTTTCGATTCCGTGGGAATATCGGGATAAAAAGTATCCTATATGTTAATCCAGGGTGTCCACTACGTCCATACCAAATTTCATCAAAATTGGTCCAACCGTTTGAGCATAAAGAAGTAACAAACATACAAACACACACATACACAAACTTATTAGTATGATAATAAATGCTTTATTTATGTCGATATGGATGTTAAGCTAGTATGACGCAAGTGACGTTAAAAGCTAGGTGGATTAATTTTTAATTCAAGTGTTTTATGCTTACAAATGAGCTGGGTAATGTCCAGTCCTTATTTATGGAATAGAAATCTTCATTTTGAAGGATATTGTTAATCCATAGCTTCTTAAGTTCGAAAAATTTGTCGGCTCAACAACGTAAATAACGCAATGAATGTTGTTGAACTGTCAAAATGAAAGCCGCAGCTAATGTTAAGTGTCTTACGCAATTAGCACGCTGTAATCCGCTAGGAGTTATACGAGTAGTGTTCTGTGCCTATCATAGACTACAAACCTTAGGTTTACGTTTGAAAAAAAAAAAAGTTGTTAACTAACCCAGGAACTCTGTAAAATGTTGTATTTACCAACACATTTCCTGCTTTAAAAATTATATTTTACACTAACATTTTGCTTTAAGTTTTTTTAGAGAAACTTTGTAAGCAACGACCGCGCGCATTCGTCCTTCATTTTGATTGACGAATAAAATATACATATTTATAATAAGCTTAGTGGCAACATCTTCCGGAAATAACTACCTATGTGAAACTCAGGTAATGTATACTTTAACAGTTCATTGTGATATAGCCTTAAAAATACTTAATGTTTTTTCTCCAATGTCAGATATTTTTAACGGACTTCTTCATTTCAAAAAAGGTTGCACGGTTTTACATTGACCCGTTTTATTGTTTATGTTATTTTTGAGAGGTATCACTTCTAAGGGCTGGTTTTTCCATCGTCTGACGATGCTTTATTTACGAACTTTTATTCGAGGAATAAAATTGACGTTTGACATTTTTCGTATGAAATAACTATCAAAATTTCAAAATTATTCTTCGAATAATGTTATCAGATGATTGAAAAATCAGCCCTAAATTAAGAAAACTGTAGGTTCTTAGGTAGTTACTATATTTTTATTAGTATTCAGGAATTTATTAGAAATAAAGAAAAAGAACGGAAAATAAGTTTATTTGTCATAGAAACACGTGCGTACAAAAAGATAATGAATTAAGTAATTCGAATAATAAAGAAAAGTAAAAACAAAATAGATCAGGTGAGTCTGTCAGTACCTACTCGTACCTATATATCTACATATGTTAGGGACTGTCAGACACTCAGGGGGTTATAGTTAAGTAATGATTAGCAACTGTTTAACCATACGTTTTTAACGTTTAAACATGTCTTAATGTAAGCAACGTTTATAAATACAGGACGAAAATCATGAAATTCGCTGACAACTTTGTTAGTAGGGAGGTAAGTTGGTAACTAAAGTCGCAGATCGTAAGTAAATTTTAATTTTCAGTGATTTCATTAAATCGGAAATTATTGAAGATATCTAGCCCTACTTTTATTTTAGATTGAAAGTTTTTATTCGGATACCTATAGGTAGGTTTCACTTGTGGCAGCAATTTTGAAAAAACAAAAAATAAAATGGCGGACAGACAGATATGCCACGGTCCTTCAAAGCCCTTTATTTTCCTGAAATGTGACTTTTCAAATCGGATATGCACACCACCCAAGCGTACCGGCTTTGCAACAGCAAAATCAAAAGTTATTTATTAAAATTAGGCTGAGAATCCGCATTTTTTGATAGTCAAAATTACATAAGACAGTCCCTCAAAGCGCCGGCCCTTCACCACTTCCTAGTGCTTTAGCTGGGAAGGAGTGGCGCAACAAACTCTCCAGCAGCACAGCTGTCTATTCAGCTAGAAGAACTCATGAGGAACTTGATCAGAATTTTTTCTTTTTTTATAAAACGTCGAAGTCCTTGTTCCACCTTCACTATGATGCCTTTGAGTATAAAATATTCAAATAAAACTAAATTGTCCGTTGAGAACAAAAAATGTCGTGACTTCGGGTCGGGGAATAGGTATTATGCATGGAAAAAAATGCTAATTACTATGCGTTGTGTAGCTAGGCAATAATTAATCGTTATTTAATGTTGAAGTAAATAGGCACAGACGCCAGCACATCAAGTTACTACAACCTGTCAGATTTCTTTAATAGATTTTCAACTTTATCGCTTAAGAATTAAGGTTTAAAGTTTATTGGGAAAATTTGACAGTTTCGGGTAGCTTGACCTGCTGGCGTCTGTAACTGCAGCATGTAAATAAACCCTGTGTTGCAAAACTAAGGCCTACAATTCCGTAACACACTATCAGTAGCAATGGGTTTCTTTTTGACAGTTCAACAGCATTCATTGCGTTATTTACGTTGTTGAGCAGACGAATTATTTAAACCTATGAGGCAATGTATTAGCAATATCCTTCAAAACTGTCGCATTGTAATTGAAACAGTGTTACGCAATTAGGGTGCTGTTTATACCATAGATAACGTAACATCACGCCTGTATTCCCAGAAGGGTATGTCAGAGGTGTCGGTACACATAGTACACCCACATTTTGCCAGTTAAGTTTAGTCCCATGTAATAGAGGGCGAGCCTATGTCATCAACCGGGCACAAATCTATGACTCCGGGGTGCTATGCTGCTGAGAAATTCCACATGGTAAAACCTAAAAAAAAACACTTCGCCCGTCCCGAGAATTGAAGCCAGGTTCTCATGTTCAGTAGAAGAAGAGACCATAGAGTATGAACGAGTATTTAATTAGTCACCACTTTACCAGTTACTATCCTGGCTTGTTCAAATGTCATGTTGACTTATATCAAAATATAGTTAAAAACCTATGGTATAGATAAATGTATACTCTTTAAAATATTAGTAAGTATAGATAGATAAATGAGGAGGGGTCCGTAGCTAATTAATAACAGCCGCACAGGTCGATCGATCAGGTTAAGCTACCACGGTTGGTCTGTGGATGGGTGACCATCTTTACATTCCGAGAGCCGTTGGTCCCGGCTATCATTCGTGGATCTTTGACAGTCGTTACGGGTCGTCACTAGCCCGAAAGTCTGACAACCAGTCTTACCAAGGGGTATCGTATTACCCAGTAACTGGGTTGTGAAGGTCAGATAGGCAGTGGCTTCATGTAAAATACTGGTATTCAGCTACATCCGGTTAGACTGGAAGCCGACCCCAACATAGTTGGGAAAAGGCTAGGCGGATGATGATGAGATAGATAAATGTAAGTAACTACAACAACAACAACAATGTTAGCAAATGCCGCACTTGCCATGTTAAACCATCGGCGCCGACTAAAGTAGCATGATATTGCATAAGTGTGGAGTCAAAGGCGAAAGATCACAGCCGAGTGTTGAAAACCATGACACTGACAGCAGCGCCCCTAGCGGCCGGATGGAGAACTATTTGGAAGACAAATTTAATGTAAAAGGCTCAGGCTCCATAGAAAAAAAAACCCAGCTCCGGGGGAAAAGAGTTGTCTCTCAAATTATCATTAATAATAAGTAATAAAATAATAACCGGTTATGATCGTGATCCTTACTGGCAAACATACAAAAATTGCCAGGTTTATTATTCAGGCGTTCATTTAAAAAAAGTAGGTTAATTAATTACTTTATTCAAAAACATGATGTTAAAACACGAGCTTGGCTCATTTTATATTTTTCACAATACCTAAAGTCGTTGAAAATACTATGTAAGTATACATTTATTGTAACAGAAACTTCGAGACTTTGACCTCATAAATAGTCAGCATTTAAAAGCATCGTCACGTGAAAATACTATTGTTAACAGCGACACTATGATATTGATTTGATTGTTTGGAGTTGGTTTGATAGTATATCTATAGATACTAATAGGTAAATACATTCCTGGAACCCCTATCCATCCTAGGAAACCTATATTTATCTACTTTTAAAACAAAAGGACTAGCGCCATTAGGTGTTATTTTTTTTTTAATTTTTGTGCATCGTTAGGTAGCTGCTTGAATGAAGATGTCTTCCCCGTAATTTGTACAAACGCCAGCAGGTCAAGCTACCCGAAACTGTCAAATTTTCCCAATCAACCTTGAACCTTGATGCTTTAGCAGCAAAGTTGAGAATCTATTAAATAAATTTGACAGATTGTAGTAGCTTGACGTGCGCCCGTCTGTACGCTAAAGTTAAAAGTAAGTTAAGTTGTGGTGTTAAAGTTCATATATGTAAATGATTTTTGGAAATGGTTAATAAACTTCTTCCTTTAACTTTTAACTGTTTGATGTTTTAGAACATTTGGTTAGATCAAAAGATTTGTTAAAGTATCAGCACCCTAATTGCGTACCTAAGACATTATCAATCTCAATCTGAATCATTTTGAACTGTCAAAACGAAACCCATTGCTACTGATAGTGTGTTACGCAATGACCCCGCAGGTCTTCAATAGAATAGCAATGAAGGCCATTTAATTCGAGAGTTTAGAGAAAAGTGATAGGTAGTGGCGAATTCTGGGAAATTTAAAAAAATACCTACATAAAAAATTAGTTTTCTCGAATCCCATGAATTTTCGACTAGACTTTATGGGGTGCTTAATTGATGCAAATAGGCCTCACTATCACATCCTGGAAGGAATACGTCAACTTACAACTCACCCTGTATTCAAGTTTCAATTAATTTCTTTATTTTTTTACTAATGGCACATCTTATAATAATGGGAGGTAGACCAGCAAAATAGGCCCTGCACATGGAAGCACCTTTGCCAAAACTTAGTTTAAAAAAAAAAAAACTATTTAAATTAGGTCGATGATTGCCAACAAACCACGAGTTTTAACTTCGATACTTACCAATCATAAATCAATTTATTTAAAATAAAGTTAAACGAATTTTAATGATCGAGTCATTAAAATGCGTTTAACTTAAACACCGATTGACCCGCAATGACTTCCAATCGTTAGGCATATTAAACGTCTATTTAATTAACATCCGCCATATTGGATTCCAGAAATAAAATAACTGATATGGATCGATTTACCTACCTTACATTTCTTGAATTGAAATCATGCAGTCTTTAGGCCAAATTATTTATAATTAAATTGAGCAAAACTTTGATTTAAATAACAAGCAATTCTATTGTAAACAAAAAAACAAGCAATACGTACAAAATAATCATTTTATTAATTGCCTAATCCTCGACCTTGCCGCGTACACCTTATTTGTGTAAACTCTAATAACACGATCGCATAACACGACTTCTATTTACACTTTCTCTAGCATTACGGTAACGAGGTCGCCGTGTTGTGCACGCAATGTATCCTGTTTAATTCACACGGCAAACTGTCTAGAGAGATTTTCAAAAAAATAATATAGTAACTGCGTACTCATTCGACTGTGACCGCACAATCTCGATACTTGCTACACGGCACATTCCATCGACGCTCTAAAATGCAACTTTTCGAAAATGTTTCGAGTAAAAACAGCATTTTATTACGTTGGCAACGGTGCGTGAATTTCGAAATGACGTGGTAGAGGCAGCAGCTATCTCATCATTGATAATGGTCGGTTTGGCAACGTCGCGTCGCTCACCTGGCGCTACCTGCGCAGTGTCAACAGGGGGGCAAGCGAGCGAGCGAGCGGCAGTCGATCCAACGATCCGACAGACACGCTCGTCCCGAGCTGTCTTAACATTTTTATATCAAATATATTCCATAAATATCAAAGTTAAAGTTATACAGTGACGCGTAATAAATACTTTAGTGTTATTAAAGCGCTCGAAGTGGAAACTTTAAAATCTGTGGTCGAATACGGTATTCAAATTAAGAACGTTCAACGACACCGTTCAAAAGCTTGATCTTTCCATAGAGTTAACAACTGGACTCTTTTGATTTGGTGTGGCTATGTGATGTGAGTTAATTCTAGATTTTCACCTACAGCGGAAACAGCTTACGTAGACGGCTAGCGGTAAAACGCCGTCCGCGCCGCACGCTAGTTCTTGTTTCATGTTGAGTAACCGTCAGGTTTCTAAAAGTGAACGAACATACAGCGGAGTATACGTGAATTTTTGGTGGTTCGCCCACTTGTCCCGTTAGAAAGTGTGTGTGACTTGGACTGTTGTTGATGAGTTGTTGGACCGGGAGTGTATTTGGTGGTGTTCTTTGAGGAGGTTGTTGTTGTGAGGTGGTGTGGCAGTGCATGGCGCGATGATCAGCGGGGGCTGGGTGTGCGCACTGCACGTGCGCACTGCGGGCCTCGGTGGCGCCGCGCTGGGCTCAGACGAGGAGGAGGTCGTGTATCTCGCCTATGTTGTTATTGATGTGCTGACGAATCAGGTAAGCGCATAAACTTATTCAAAAAAAGAAAGGTCCTTGAACCTTCAATTTTAACGAAAGAACCATATATACTATATGTATACTCACGGATAGTCCAAACTAGTAACAGAGAAACACCAATGAGCATATAAAATGTTACAAATACAACTTGATATCAGTATAGGAGCGGCGTAAGTTGTATAACAGATTAGGTAAACCTTTTGTTGATACAGATACTTATCGACATCAACCAATCCAAGACGTGTAGGTCTATATTCCAACTTATTTTGATCAAATCCGGCCAGTCATTATGACCGTTCCACATTGCGCGTTGATTTCTGACAACATTTTGTATTATATCATGCTGAATATTTATACATAATAAGAAAACTCTTTAATTAAGTTAACTTTAATTTTCTCCAATAGTGAAACAAATTATGCCAGTCTTTTGTAATGACATTAAAACACGGAAAGCAAATACACAGATTCGCGACGGCGAGAACGGAGTTGACGAGATTTCCTAGTATTTTTTTGTGTTCTTTTTCTTACAAGTATTTTACCTGAGATTTTAGTACTTGAATTCATTCAAACAATGAACAGAAGCACGGTTTAAAAAAGGAGTGCCACAAGGAGCTCTATTGAGCTCCGTGTTTTTTGTCAATTTAGGGGTAACTTACCGGAATCATAAATCTTTACAATATTTGGACGAAGCCAAGAATACCCAAGCCAATCGTTTAGGAACCTAACAAGTTGCCATGGGAAACGATGGGTTTGCCAGCATCAGTAAAGATGTTACAAAATCTATTTCTTAAATGTACCATGATCCTCAGGGCACTAGAGAACTCGTTATTAAACGCAATGATTTGAAAATTCCGCTAAATTAGTAGATAGCAACAAAAACGAGTTACTATCCAGTTTATGTAGATCTAAGCACAGATCGATAAAAACCAAGGAATTCCCTATAAAAACGTCAAAAAACCGCGTCAAACAAGAAACAAGTTTATTAGGATTCGTGCTGAGCAAATAACATGTAAATTGGACACATGTGAGTCTACGAATGATTATAATGATGTTATCACTATGTGAGCACTTGTTTGTATTAATTGCAACATTTATGGTGACTTCAGTGACTTGATAGTTAGCACCCGGTGTCTTAAAAGTTCATCTACAGTATAGACCCTACAGCGTTTCAAAAATTTTATGAAACGCTTCCACATCGCATATATGAACTGCAAGTTGCTGGTTGACGGACTAAAATGACAGCTAATCAAATCATTTGGCTGACAGATTTCCCAATAGGCCGCAGATACGGGCGATTTCAACTCCGTATCACCTACGAAAATAAAATTAGTTCGAACCCCAAACTAAGAATGAATGACACCACAATTTGACAGTTGTCCCTACTCCCGATGTGTTCCCCGTTCCAAAAAGTTAATTCATCGGATGCATGGTACGTACTTTCCTTAGTTTCGATCTACTTTCGGACAGATCCGTGTTTTCGTTGTGGGACTTAGAGAGTGGACACCCAGATTGACTTGGGTAGCCTTTCAGACACCTGTCGGTTTGTACTGTAAACATCTCACCGCCATAACCTAAGTGAAGTGAGCTGTCAATCCCTAGATCCTTAGCGACAAGTAGGATGACAGTTCACTTCAAGCTCACTTCACCTAAGTTTCCACCGTGAGATTTATACAAAAGAGATCAACTTGGCTGGCTGTTAAACTTGTTTATAAAGTTTGACTTGCTCAGATTTAAGCACTTGAGCTTATCAATCTTATATTAATGTCTACATGCGGACGACTTCGAAAATTGTTGAATCTATAAATTTTTATTTCTTGTTATTTACGTTTGATTCATATTTTTGTTAACACCTACAGTTTTTATGTCTTCAGAGTCTTTTGCAATATTATTTTTATTGTATTCTAAGCCGACATGATTCTCGACCTTTTCAGTCCTCCGTACGTTAAACGCTTTAGTTTCCCTATTGTCATTAGTATTAGATTAGTGTCCCACAGCAGGGCAAAAGCTTCCCTTCCCTCCTTCGTGTCATCCTTATAAAGATCTACGTATTCCATTTTGGGGCCAATCTCTAGGAAATAGTCGAGTTCGCCCTGCCATCTCCTTCAGGGCCTGCCGCGTTATCGTCCATTACTTTTGCTATTTCTATCTTTAGTTCTTGTTATGCATCACTTGTGCTACTAAAGATTTCATAACATGTATTTATTCCAATTCGCGTGTGCTTAGTCATAAACAGTAGGCTTATACAGTACCACAGATTAAATACAGATAGAGAAAATTGTCACAATCATCACTCGTTTGATTAGATTTTTTGTTTTTATCATTTGTGTTGGTGATAATTTCTTGTTTTATTATAATTTTAAGACAATCAGAATTGAGAAGGTTACCAGATATTTACCACCTGAACCTTATTACTTGTTTGAAAGAGGTCTTTATTCAAAAAACGCAAAGAGGTTCTAAATCTTATAGGTACGGACGCCAGCACATCAAGTTACTACAATCTGTCAAATTTCTTTAATAGACTTTAAACTTTATCGCTAAAACATTAAGGTTCGAGGTTGATTGGGAAAATTTGACAGTTTCGGGTAGCTTGACCTGCTGGCGTCTGTACCTTTGAAGTGTCATTGGCTGTGGGATGCCCATCTCATCATCAATATCTACAGCTTATCTATTCTGTTAAAATCTCGACGTGAAACCTTGGATAGAGTGAGGTTGAAGTTAGCTCTCATTCCACAGCGATTGACACTATTGACAGCTAACTTCACCTAAGCTCACTTCACAAATCCCGGCTGTCATTCATGGATCTTTGACAGTCGTTACGGCACAGCGATTGACACTATTGACAGCTAACTTAACCAAAGCTCACTTCACAAATCCCGGCTGTCATTCATGGATCTTTGACAGTCGTTACGGCACAGCGATTGACACTATTGACAGCTAACTTCACCTAAGCTCACTTCACAAATCCCGGCTGTCATTCGTGGATCTTTGACAGTCGTTACGGGCCGTAACGACTGTCAAAGATCCACGAATGTCGTTTACGGATAGTCAGAAGCCCGAAAGTCTGACAACCAGTCTTACCGAGGGGTATCGTAATACCCAGTAACTGAGTTGTGAAGGTCAGATAGGCAGTCGCTTTATGTAAAATACTGATATTCAGCTACATCCGGTAAGACTGGAAGCCGACCCCAACATAGTTGGGAAAGGGTTGGCAGATGATGAGTCCACGGTAATCAAGGATACGCCTCGTGTGGTTTATGAGGATACAAAATTTGCTTTTTTGTAAGGAGTTAGCAACATTTTTCAACGATAAAAGCACATAACAACCACTAAATTAATATACATCTAGGAACTTATTATGTAGGTTAGTAAATCTTTCTTTCGGAAATTCCTTTTTGAAATGAAATGTAGGCTAGTAAACCGCATTCAATTAATTAGGTGAGTAATGAGTTCCAGGTAGCTGTTTTCGAAAAAAAAATACTGAATTGACAGCCACCTGTTACAACAAATGTACTTAACTGGATATGCGCCGTCCAGTTTCTGACAAGACTGCCAAAACTGGATTAAATAATGTGCCTTGAAGACATTATATATGTATGAATAACCACACCTATGGAAAGCAATCAATCGACTGCGGACCCAAGTAGGCCGCTGCAAGCACAATCTAGCTAAATGGGGGATTATTGACCCAACCGACATCTAGTGCGAATGCGGTGCTCCCGACCAAACCATGTCCCATATATGGTGCAGTTTCCAGTATCCGTACACCTGCCAATCGATTCTGTAAAAATCTCACCGTGAAAAGTTAGGTGAAGTGAGCTTAGAGTGAGCTGTCAATAGTGTCAATCCCTAGCATTAGTTGGAATGACAGCTCACACCACGCTCACTTCACCTAAGCTTTCACGGTGAGATGGTTACAGAATCGCACTGCTGCACTTCTGAGGACCTAAAAAACTCCACTGATGCCGCGATTGGCGTGGCCACTTAAGTATTAGGCCTAACTCATCTAACTTAATAGAATAGTTTTTACCTTTGGCATCCACTCCATTAGAAGAATACCATACTTTTATCCCGTGTGAATTGCAGAAGCTCCACAACGCCACGTGCGCGTATAATTAGTAAGCTTTTTGCAGCTTAAAATCAGTCTGCACCGATACCATCATACTAGCTGGCATATATTTTTAATTTTTGACCACAGCATGAGCTTCATAAGTGTGTTTTAGTCAAAATAATGAATTTGTCAGAAACACGGTACATTGGATGTTCATACATTACGAAAAGATCTTGCCATAGATATTCGAGGATTTTGCAATAGGAGAGACCTATGTCCAGGAGTGGACTGCTATAGGCTGATGATGACGATGAAAAAGAAAGAAAGAAAGAAAATACGTTTATTTGCGGCAAACATGACGCATAAAAAAGAACATAAACACAAAAAAAAAAGTAACAAGTTGGGGGTAAGCATGCGTCACATTCACGCAAAACGGCCATCGCTCAGCATAATGCTAAGACTCTATACGAGACAGAGCCCCAGCGCTGGTTTTCAGCGGCAGCCGGAAAAGGTAGTCCCGTATCACAGAACCTCACTCAAAACTGAAGCATGACTTAAAACTAGTTTCAACCAATCAAATGATTCTAAACTAGTGTTTCCCAAACATTGTATTACGACATATGTATTACAATTTAAAATGTGTTTACTATTATAACTTTTCCAACTATATTTCGGTATCGGCTATTGAGTGCGAAGTTTTGAACTGCTTATTTTTACCAAAAAATCCAAGTTCGCTGCAAATGATGAAAATTTTATCCTGAGGTCTGGTTCCACGTCAAGTCGGTTTCTATATTAAATTTTATTTTTAAGGTAAACTAGTGTTGAAAACCCAGCTTCACATTTACTTATAGGTTGTGACAAAAGGCATTAAAAGGTTATTCCTACTTTAGTTAATTTTGGGTCTTGACGATAAGATATAACCAAAAATCGTATCAGTGGTCTTGTCTCGAATCTATCTTTGAGTGCTGTGACCCGGTATTTTATTTTGATGACCCGGTACCGGTACCACCAAATGAGAAACGATGCTCTAAACTAGTTTTAAGTAATAGAGTCTTTACTGACTGTGTTTTGAGTAATAGAGTCTTTACTGAGGGTCTGTAATAGGGAGCTAAATGTATCATTAACTATAGAAAATATTAGTCACAAGTTTTTAAAGTTATTTAGTTCATATAAAGTTCGTGCCGATCCAAGAGAAAATTAATCTCGAAATCTCTTTAAACACCAACCCGGAAGTGCCTTTCGATTCCATTCACTCGAAGGGCCCACGTCACCCACGTGTCTCATGCTTGCGCCCACGCATACTCAAAGTTCTGAAGACTGGTTAGCAATACAAATAAACATTGAAAAACAAACCAATTACCGAAAATGTATTTATTCTGGACTAGCGACAGTGGCGACCCGCCCCTGTTTCTCACTGTTTTTACGACTTGACAAAATATTGATTTATTTATTATGTAAAGTCAACATTGTCACGTTAGCCATTCCAGTTGTCGTTGACTAAGGATAACTAGCAAACAAATGATCAAAACTATATGAAAATTTACCTTTATACCCTTAATAGGGCTGCCATCCGTCCGGGTTTCCATGGATTTGTCCTAGTTTGGAGTTTAGTTCGGGGAGCGTCCGGGTGGGGTTTTTAAATAGTGCCCGGGTTTCACCCGGACATCTTTCTGTGTTGGGAATTCCGACTTTAAATTATTTGCAATCAATTAAAGCAAAAGTCATAGACAAAACTTCGTCTCGCGACAAATATACCCGAGCGCGTGACAATTTATAATTTGCTTTTGATTTACATTTTTTTTTTAAATTTTCATTGATGCCAAAAAGAAGAGCGTCCCGGGTTAAGCGTTTCATTTGTATTGTTGAGGTTTGAGTTGACTTTCTATAAATAAGAAAAAATTATAATTATGATACTTAACGAGGTTCGTAATTTAGGTGATGGCAGCCCTACCCTTAGAAAATGTCATTAATTAATTATCAAATTACCCACATCATTAGTAAATCACCCTGTTACCGAGAATACATTGAATGCCTCTCGTACATAGACTATCACAGGAAACGGACTAGCGAAAGAAAAAGATACATATAGATTAAAAAAAAATATGCCTAGATAAGTATAGATATATCTCAGCATAGAAAACTCACACGATTACTCAAGAAATACAGTCTACTGACATTCCATCGGAGCTGACTTGAGAACGGCAATTTGTAGTTATAGGTGCATACTACAAGTAAACGGGACAACCTGTCAAGTTACGTCGGTACAGCCTCTCGGAGCAAGTTCCAAGAATTCCTATGTCATATTACTGACGCTTGGTTGATTTCTTACTATGGCAACATTAACGCGGTTCGTACGGAAATTCACCGTTTTGAGAGCAGTGGTGATGAAATTATTTAGCCCCTGTCTGGGTTCGAACCCACGACGACCTACAACTCGTAAGTCGCGGCCGATACCACTGGGCCACCACTGCTCACTATAGTACATACTAATTCCATGACATTTTCACCGTACCATATTGTTATTGTGTTTGCCATCGCAAAAAAGGAAAAATATATTTCTGGCCAGTTTGTTAAAAATCAAGAACCAACCAAACTTGATACTTTTCCTACGTCACTTCGGTAAACAATCAGGCGATTAAAAATTGTAATTTTTAAATATAAAGTTCCTACATTATAAAGGTTAAGAGAATGCTCATTCATTGTCAACGGAGGGTCGACAGTAACAATAGTGATTCTGATTTATATTCCCATTGTAAACTTAGTTTCTATGTATGTCTACAACCAGAATGTAGTGTTTCTTTACTCAAAGTGTTAATTTCTTGTAGTTTATGAATATGATGCAGGGCTTGTTTTAGGTAGGAACATTACCCAATTGAGACTATCTGTCAGAAAAAAAAACAAGCCAAACATGCAGAAATAAATACATTAGAAATTGTACGAAATTACATAAGTATAACGGCGCCTTTACCAGAAATGGTCATCCTATTAGTGGTTCAGCAACTTTTATACCATCAGGATTGAGCTGGAATATAGCATTTGGTCATGTACGGTCGCCAGCATATCAACCTACTACAATCTGTCCTTTAATAGATTTTCAACTTTTTCGTTAAAGCATTAAGATTCAAGGTTGATTGGGAAAATTTGACAGTTTCGGGTAGCTTCACTTGCTGGCGTCTGTACGTGGTACGACAGCGGCCCCATTGACATCATCTCTGTAATCAGAAGACAGCCGCCACGTAACCATCGATGCCACGCTCCGCTAAAGTGACGATCACCAGCCAGTGTCACGAATAACCGACCTTTTCGGTAATTCCAGTAACTTCATACTAAAATAAGATGGCGCTACTTGCTGCGCCGTCAAGTATTTAAATTGACAGATAAGTTATACGGAAAAAAACAGAAGTTGGTAAAAGAGACCAATCCTGCATGACATTAATGGTCTCTGATAATAAATTGCTAATTAATTTTGTATGAACTGGGACAAAAAATATCAGTTGTTTTTCTGTCCATAACTTTTGAGGTGTATAGTTTTCAAAAGATGACCAAGAACGGACTGAGACTTGTTGAAGATATTGATATTAATTTATTGTCTTTTTGAACTGGTTTCACGAATTGAACACACATTTAGAATAAAGTATGGTAGACTGCATGGCATGATAGTTCAAGCGTCACGTGCAAACGTTTTTGCCTTGATTTAGATTATAATATATTACGCATAGCAATATATCAGGTTGCTGGCCTGTTTACATGGCACTATAAGAACAGATTTTTCTATAGGACATTGGCAACTTACTGAAAACTTTTTTAACAGACACAATACTATAGTTTGTACGATTCACGAGCGCAAGTTTGTCAAAGTTCAAGTCCCGTCTTTTCTTTGTTTATGCCCGTACCCCAATTGCGTAACACGCTTTATAGTACAGACGCCAGCACATCAAGCTACTACAATCTGTCAAATTTCTTTAATAGATTTTCAACTTTATCGATAAAGCATTAAGGTTCAAGGTTGAATGGGAAATTTTGACAGTTTCGGGTAGCTTGACCTGCTGGCGTCTGTACAACCCGAACGATTTTGAAGGACCAAATCCATTGCTTCATATATGTATTTGAAAAATTTGTCTGCTCGACAACGTAAATTACGCCATGAATGGTGTCGAATTGTCAGCAAGGCATTGCAATTACCCCCGGGGATTTAATTATTTCATGACCTTTCGTATAATGTAAGAACCAAACTACAAACTGTTGTTTTGCATCCTCGTCAAATTTCAGGAGGCTGTTATGAAAAACATAAATAACCAATAAAATTACGATCCCTGGGAAATAATGAATACATATTTGTTTTTTTAGTTATTTAAACTTAACAGTATTTCAGAATACACCACTTTCAAAAAACAGAATCGCGTTATGGTATCGTATAAGCGGCCGCGTTTTTATGTGTGTGTAAAAGGGCAGTTACAGTGCAGTCTCACACAGGCCGCGTTTTAAAATGGGTGTCCCACACATTCCGATTCCCGAAAATTAGAAAAAAAAACCTTGGGGCCTACTCCGAAGTGGAATCGGCCGTTTCCTGATACGAACTTACTATTTGGTTCGGTCAGTCCCGATCCTAGACTCCTACACTCTTTCGAATATTGACTATGGTCCCGACCCAACTGAGCCGATCCGAACTTTTTCGCATTGTTGAATAATATTCGGTTCGGCCATATGTCGGTCCGATCCGATCATTCGCACTTTGCACTTCGTAGTAGACCCCTACTTATTTTATTATTGATTCGTGTCGAGAATCAGTAGCATAGTTACCTCCTTGAATTTGACGAGGATGCAAAACGACACCTTGTATTTAGTATCTAACAGAGGTACAAACGTGTTTACTTTTCGTTTTAAGCGACTCTTAGTATAATCTAGAATCTAGATTAATGCACTTAATTTGCCATTAAAATGTAAAGGAGTTTCAATATATAAATAGTTTCGGTGACGTCAATTGCATTTCACAGTGTCGTAACGATGCAATTAATTAAGAAATTATTATTTTTGCTTATAAAAATTCTAGATAATATATCTGCTGTATCACAGACTGAATAAAATGATAATCATTCGATTGCACCATCACTTACAAAGCAGATGTTTCGTAAAACCTTAGTTTCTCATCGTCTGTTATTCTAACCCATCCTATGACCACCTTTGGCCCCTAGTCTTACATCACTTGCACAAGCATAGGTATTATTTTTCTCAAATGCGATCCACGTAAAGAAAATTTCATTAAAACTGCTATAGAATTAGAAATCGAAGGATTTTTCTTAACTCAACGTCACGCCTTGTTACCCTGAAGGGTTGGGCAGAGGTGTAGATATAGTACATTCACATTTCGCCAGATAAATTTAAGTCCAATCGAGCCAATGGCCATCAACTGGGCACGAATCCACCAACCCACAATCCACCAACCTAGCCTGGGCCCGCGTCGTGGATTATGGTATTTATGGCCCACTCCCTCTCACAGAGAGGAGGACTAATCCAACCAATGGGAACATTATAGGCTAATTATGCTCTGCACAAATCCAGACTCCGGCTGCTACTGAAAAATTCCAGATAGAAAGCCCAATAACAATAATTTTTCCCGACCTGGGAATTGAACCCAGAATCTCGTGCTCAGCAGTAGCGTTTGTGACCACTAGACCAACGATAAAGTAATACCAGTCATGTCAGATGAATCATAGGTATATGCGACTTACGTCAACAGAGTTTTAATAAAAGTGCTATAGAATTGGAAATCGAAGGATTTTTCCTTTTCAGAATGATAAATTCCACGTCAAAGAGCATTGACGTACAGAATTTCTAATAAATACTAATTATTACTATGTATTTAACACACGAAACAAATAGAAAGAAGTATTGTGATCACGTTTCGACGACATGAATATTCCCTGATTATTTAAACATGAAATACGGCGTTGAATATCTGATTAGTTTTGTCTTTTTCTAGTATTTTAAATTCGATGGTGTGCAATAAGGACAGCGGTACTTTATTTGAATCATTTATGCATTTGTAATGTTTTTTTTTGGACTTACACGTTGACAGGTAAATAGATAAATGATATAGGTTTTTTTATTTATCGACTTACAGTCAAATAGAAGAGAGTCAGAATGTAAAAAGCATTAAATAAAAATAATTTTAGCGATTCTTAAACACGTGATATATGAGTTAAACAAACCTAAATAAATTTAAATCATACATATTATCACGCCTTGTTTCTTCGAAGGATTAGGCAGAGGTGTACCTTTTAGTATACCCACATTTCTCCAGTTAACTTTAATGAGTCTCATGTACAGACGCCAGCAGGTCAAGCTACCCGAAACTGTCAAATTTTCCCAATCAACCTTGAACCTTAATGTTTTAGCGATAAAGTTGAAAATCTGATAAAGAAATTTGACAGATTGTAGTAGCTTGATGTGCTGGCGTCCGTACTAGGAGGCGAGCCTATTGCGAATGCCATCGACCGGGCACAAATCTTGACTGCTACTGAGACATTCCAGATGGAAAAAACTCAATAACACTTTTTCCGACCCGGGCATCAAACCAAGGACCTCAAGCTCAGCAGTAGCTGATAAGACCACTAGATTACCAAGACAGAATATGAATAAATTACAACAAAAAAAAAATGAACTGATCTCAAATTAAAATTGATTCTTAGACTATTCTCAAATTATTTAAATTCTCGGACCATTAAAATTAATTTAATTATTAATCATTATAAAGTCTGGTGTTCCGCCATCTTGTGTCGTAATCAACCGCTATGTTTAAAATAAATTAAAAAAAAAACAGAGAAATATTAATTCAAATTCAATGTAGGATCCAGTTCTGAATTGTGACGTCCAAAGGGTATTGTTGAACTGTCAAAATAAAAGCCATTGCTACTGTTAGTGTGCTATTAGCCCGCAGCATGCAAATTGTAAGTTGACCCGGTTTCAGCATAGTGAGAGTAAGTTTGCGCATGTATACTTAGTGCAACAAAAAATTGACACTTTTATTACTTGTCATTACTCTATGGTTATTGCCAAAATTTATTTTTAAACATATCTGTTGTGAAGAAAGTTAAAGGAAGGAGAAAACGACTCAAGACTCAGGCCAAGTTACGTGACTGTAATACACTAACCGAAGGATTTTGAAGGAAGTTCCTAATCCATTGCTTGTGTGTGGCGCAAATAATACGCAACAAAACCGGCTGAATGTCTAAAATGTAGTAAACTTGGGAGGATGCGATGTCATTCTTTTTAGTATGAGATGAGGCCTTTACCTAAGGCGAAACAAGCTGATTTTATCATTATAATATTCCATATTAGTTTGCCGATGATTTCAATGATAATTCCTTTTGTATTCATTTACCTATAGTAGCTTCCCAACTCCCACGGAAAATGACGTGTTTTTCTATATCTAGCCCAAACCACGCGGCTCTGCTAGATCGTTGTTTTGTTTTTTAATAATACCTAATTTAATTCTTTGGCAAAGCCTCACGTCATTTTGTTTTAAAATAATTGACAAAACTTTAATCAACGATCAAGATTAATCGAGCGATGTACAATATTTGACGCAGCACAGCACATCTCTAAAATGTTAACTTAGTTATGTGTTTACCTACTCCTTAAAAAAAAGAAAAAAAAGTAACTTAAATTCATTCTTCTTCCTACAAACCTGGCAATGCTTAGGTACTTCATTTAATATTCTTCTGTTTTTAATTCATGAAATAGGTACAGACGCCGACCAGGTCAAGCTACTGCAATCTGTCAAATTTCTTTAATAGATTTTCAACTTTGTCGCTAAAGCATTAAGGTTCAAGGTTGATTGGGAAAATTTGACAGTTTCGGGTAGCTTGACCTGCTGGCGTCTGTACATACATTTTAGATGGAAATCGCAAAACTTTATTAAAACCCGGCTGTTTGTTACCTAGTAGATTGTGTAACAAAAACTACTGCACTGCATAATTTTGGTGTGAATAATAATGGACCTGTAATCACAAACTTTTAACGCCATAAATTCATGTAATAAATATGTTCACAAGGCCCTACGCACCACGTAAGGTTTGAAAGTAATCCACATTACTTACCCGACTTTGGCAACCAAAAGGAGGGTAATGGGTTTTACGCGTCTGTATGTCTGTCCTAGTTGTTAAGACTATGACCTAATATAAATGTTTGAGTTTAATTCTTTTAGATTCATTGATGAGTACTGCTGGCTGGCTGGAACACTGACTTATTTAAATTAAGAAAAAGAGGTAGAAGTGTCGATCGTAGGTTAGGCTACGCTTGCCGCGGTCTGTTCGTGCATGGTTCCATCCATTACATATCGAGACCCCTCCGTGCCTCGGAAAGCACGTTAAGCTGTTATTCGTAGATCTTTGACAGTCGTTACGGGTAGTCAGAAGACCAAAAAGTCTGACAACCGGTCTTACCAAGGGGCATCGTATTACCCAGTAGGTAACGTGTAGAGGGCAGATAAGCAGTCGCTCCATGTAAAATACTGGTATTCCGCTGCATCCGGTTAGACTGGAAGCCGACTCCAACATAACTGGGAAAAGGCTAGGCAGATGATGACGAAGTAGAAGGGTCTTTGCTCTTCAGTAGGACACTATAGACATAATTTTTTACTGAAAATCTACTTTAATTAACTTCCTGAACTAACACGAAATACGTCATTTCTATAAGGATATAGCTAGGTAAGTCACAGGGTTCGACATCTGCCCGTGGCCCAGAGACTACTAATTAGCATGGCAACACTAACCAAAGACAAATAGATAATGTTTTACACGAGTAGGTATTAATTGACGATTGCCATAGAAGCTCAAATATATGGTAAATAGTACACTACTAGTTATTTATGTGCTCACTAGCGCCCCGCCCCGCCCCTGCTTCGCGCGGTTTTTACGACTTGACAAAACATCGAGAATTTTGTGTTCATAAGGTACCTAAGTTTTTAATGTTAATGTTTTATGCACATATTTAAACCTTCCGGAATCAATTATCTAAATGACGGTGGAAACAACGCGGTTATCCAGACAGATACGAAAAGTGACTTTAATTCATAATATACTAGCTGCGCCCCGCGGTTTCACCCGCATAAGTTTCGATCCCGTGGGAATATCGGGATAAAAAGTATCCTATATATGTTAATCCTGGTATAAACCATCTGTGCCAAATTTCATCCAAATCCGTTTAGTAGTTTTTGTGTGAAATGTTAACAAACATCCATCCATCCATCCGACCATCCATCCATCCATCCATCCAACCATCCATAGGTACAAACTTTCACGTTTATAATATTATATAGTAGGAAGTAGGATATAGATAATACATTAATGTAATATAATATTTATACCACATTATGTATGACCACGCAGTTGAGTTCACCGAAATTCGCATGGAATTGTCAATTCAATAATAGTATTGGTCCAAAATAGGCTTTTCTTAGTAATAAATATTTTATAAAACAGAATCATCCAAAGGTGCTTGTCTATGCCCAACAATCTACGAATTAGAATACAGAACATCCCAGAGACGCCAATTCGATTTTCAAACTTGTGTGTATCCAAATAAAGAGTTCCGTGTAAAAAATATGCCTCGTTTACAGTTTATTATAACTGTACTGTCGTCCATTTCCTTACTTTATCCGCCCTATCGGGACTGGCAATCATGATGTCCGATTGTAGCAGATACCATCGGATACCGGGAACTCATACTCTCTTATTAAGTTGTGAGTTTTTTGCAACTTTGTAAGGAAACTGTTTGCTGCCAGAGGTGTAGCAGTATAAAATAAATAAGTAGGTATAATTTTAGCAGTTTTTTTTTTTTAGAAAAATATCAATTAAAAAAAAATCCCCTATACTTATAATATTATTAGATTTCATTTAGTTAAGAAGACTGATAAGCTCAGTTTTCAAAGCTTCCTCTCCTGTTATTTTGCTGTACCCAGCCAGCACGGTTTACAATTTATTCAAGTAACCACCAAACTATACACACATTGTGGAATGTAATAAACTATTGAGTAGGCATTGAAAAATACTAAATAAAATACTTCGTTCAACGGTTTAACAATTAAAACTAATAATTATAAGCTATATAGTCAACTAACATGGACATAACGATGTTCGTACAGATTAAATATACTTAGCCGTTTTCTGTGTAAGAACACACTGCAAGTAAGTAACCCAGCCAATGCACTGTATGCTTTTCATTGCGAGACCTTAGAAACAAAGCAACAAGTACAGTTAAACACAACTATGTAGTTAGTAAACACTGCACTCTGCTTATTTACTCGCGCTAGTCACTGGGCAGTGACGAACGCGGCACGTTTTGTTTTCTATTTTCAAATAACTGACTAACAATAGAATTTAAAGTTAAAATTATGATCATTTTAAATGCGAAAGTGTTTCTTGTCTCGAACCACAGAAATATAGTCTGTCTTACAAACCGTCACGAGATTTTTTTTTTTTTCGTGTGGGAAATCATCAAATGACCCCTCCCGCTCTGGGTGGAGCGGAAGGGAGTGTCAGACTCTTACTGATTAAAACCCACCCATGTTCCTTCCTTTGCCCTTTATGTTCCGGGGTAGCGGTAACCCTTTCGGACAATCCCGCTGAACCGTCACGAGATTAAATTAACATTTAGGCAAATATAAAGGAAAACACTCGAAAAAATTAAAAAGGTTGATACTTGTGCGAAGTAAAACAAATTGGTAGGTAACGCAACAAAGCATTTAATCGTTCATAATAATATGTAAATAACCATTACACTGGTCTAATCTGAATAATTTAACTTTAGAATGTAAGAATTCGTTGTCTTCCATTACCGCAGTACTTAACTGATGCTACTTTTAATCCGTTGTAGAATTTCTGGTTCATAAAGACTGTACAGACGCCAGCAGGTCAAGCTACCAGAAACTGTTAAATTTTCCCAATCAACATTGAACCTAGCGATAAAGTTGAAAATCTATTAAAAAAAATTTACAGATTGTAGCAGCTTGATGTGCATAAATGT
Organism: Apamea monoglypha; assembly: GCA_911387795.2. NCBI lineage: Eukaryota > Metazoa > Arthropoda > Insecta > Lepidoptera > Noctuidae > Apamea > Apamea monoglypha. The sequence goes on along the minus strand of OU426935.1, from coordinate 7,578,155 downwards.
TCGTTAAAAAAAGTCTTATTGATCTTTAATTTATTATAAGCATGTGTGCCTCTTTCCAAGTTTCCCGGTCTACTGCGATTGTGGGCTAATCCTTTAAGAAGGAGTCCAGCTCATCACGCCATCTCTTTCTGGGCCTGCCACATAGTTGTTCCCTGTAATTTGGTATCCACTGATTGGTGGTTTTTGCATATTGCTGCTCCGACATGCGACAGATGTGGTCAGCCCAGTTCCACATCCAACTTTAACCCACCAATGAAAAAAAAATCGTACACACGGCTACACATCAAGCTATGCATTTCCAGTTTTAGCTGACCTCGTATTGTATAGGTTTTTCGTACAATCAGAAGGCAGCTTATACTAGTTTTGTATAGCTTGATGTGTAGCCGTGCGTACATATCATAGACAAACAATATTTCAGAGCAAGTTAATAAATACTTAGACGAAAAAAAAACTTCGACGTAAATAAAAAAAAAAACGAACACTAGAGCGAAATTAAATAAACGTCAAATAATTTTAAAATCTCCTTTTAAAGTCAGTTAATAAGACTGTGTAAAATATAATGAGATGATTTTAATTACAGCGTTGTCTTTGTGATCGTGAAGCGTGACGCTATTATATTAGATAGCAGTTTGAATTAAGGAGCCACTCCTAACGAATGGAGGTGGATTATTAAAAATGTTAGAGGTAGGATGGTGATTTTTCTTTTTGCTATAGACAATGATATTATTTGTAAAAAGACTAAATAATAGTCCTCCAGACCGATTTCTGTCATGGCAGCCAATCTCAATGGAGACTTAGCCATATATGCGGGAGATATACTTTGTGTACAAGTAGATATGTGCGCAGACACAGGTGGACCCACCTATGGATCCTGTGGCTGATTGGACTATGATAGTGAGGGAAGATAGTAGATAAGATAGACTCTCATAATCCAAACGGAAGGCAATCCGACACGACTGGAGAGAGATCAGGTGCAGGACCAACGGCTTATCGTGGTTCTCGAGGCACGGGGGCATCACACCGCCAACTTCCAAACTCCGGGCTGTTACTGAGAAATTCCTCATGGAAAAACTTAATAACACTTTGCCCGATGTGGGCAAAGTGTTATTAAGTTTTTCCATCCGAATCGAGCCTGGATTCTCCGACTAAGTTTCCGCGAATCCATCGTAGGGTGGATTTTTTGGGGCGGATAAACGGAATAACCCACGTTATATACAAAGTCAGATGAACCCTGAACTCATGAAATAAATAGTAATAATAATAATAATCTTTATTGATTCAGACTACAATGGTCTACAGTGTTAGTAACAAAGATAGCTTAGCCTATGTTAGTACTTAATAACTAAAAAAGAACGGGTCCGGTTTGTAATCGCCCACACTAGCGCGCTACTATTATGTATAGAACCGTACGCAATATTATTAAAAATGTTCAGATGCTGGCCAGAATCACGCACCGCCATATTAGCAGCAAATCTCGGAAGCAATACACTCAAAGGAATTCCAACTGCAAGAGTGTTACGCAAATAGGGTGCCAATATGGTAATATGGAAGTTGAAAGTTGATAAAACTGCGGATACCGTCACGCCCGGGTTCCTTAATGGCTACAGGGGAAATAAAATCACTGTCAATAGACGTTACTGGTAGCAAATACCTGTTTGGACGACAAGTAGTATTCCTGCTTCATTATTCGTAATTCTCTTACCCTTTTCCCAATTCATTTCGGGTCAGCGGAACATGTATTTTTCTTCCATACTTCTATGTTAGTTGTCATCTCGGAAGTCTTTTTACCCATATCATCTTTCACACAATCGAGTTGTGTTCCCGTTTGATTTCCGAAAATAAGTATGTATTCAATTACTCTCCTCTCTCAAATCAAATCCTGCATCTAGTACATAGAAATATAAATCATAATAATACATTTATTGAACCAATGTTACCGATCATCATTTGTATCTTTACGGCGGTCCCCAAACTAAGCGGCGCCTGTATCTTGGGGACCAGCATTAATACAGCACAATTCAATCTCTTCTTTTGAATCGTCATCACCACATAGCAAGCTTCTTCTGGATATACGACTCTATCCAATTGCATGCGACTAATATCGAACTTAGTGGAATGCAATTGGAGAAATCCTACAACTCGTAAGTCCTAGGTTCGAACCGAGACAGGCGCTTTACGTTGTGTCAATTATTTCATCACCACTGCTCTCAAAACGGTGAAGGAAAACATTGTGAGGAAACCGGCATGTCCTAGAATTAAAAATTCGAATACATGTGACATCTACCAACTCGCAGTGTGCCCGCGTGGTGGATTACGGCACATTCCCTCTCGGAGAGAGGAGGCCTATGTCCCAGCAGTGGGAACATTATAGGCTGATTATGCTCACCATGCCAGACACTATCAAAACGAAGTTGTCAAAGCTTAAAAACGTGTTGTCAATAGCAGATAGTGAGTACATTGTGTGCATAGATAGCGTTATCGCACTATCATCTGACCTGTGATAGCGTATCATTGCTTTAATGTCCGCTAAATATGACAGGTTTGTGAAATATTTTTGTTTACTGCTGTTTCACATGTGGTATCGTGGTATTTGGTGCGTTCCTTTGACGAAATCTTCCACAAGGAAGTTTAGTACGATTAGGTCGAGCTCTTTCACAAGATGACTCATACTCTCTCCGACTTTACTGTGCCCGACAGGGTCTGCAATCATCATGTCTTTATAAAACCTACCATCTAAGGTCAATAAATATATTGAGTATTCTCAAATAGTTGGTCTATACATAATATAGTGACCTACCAATCAACCTACCAATCAATTATTTCAGGTATAGGTTTCACATTCAAGGTTATTATGCACGATAATGTGGAATTCAAGCAATTATCAATCTTAATAGCTTCCACTGTTAAACATAGATCTACTTATAAAGTTTTAAAGAACGACTGTGAATATTGTATTGTTTTTTATCAAACAATATAGGGTAAAGTATCAGTCCTTGCGGCAGTCCTTACGGTATTTCACTAAACAGAGCCTTAAAAGCATTAACAGATTCTCGATCCTTTGACCACGTAAAAGTTTTTTTTTAAATCTAGCTACCTACTGCTGTGGTTTTAAATCCAGCTACTGCTGTGGCTGCATTACATGACCAAGTAGTGTACCAGAGGGTGTTGTACGCTTTTCTTTAATTTAATAATAGGGATATCTTTACGTGGCCTTCGTAATTAATTTGTTTACGACATTAGGCACAGTAACTTTAACCGGCGGTTGGCATGTATAATAACTCAATTAAAAAAAAAAATTGTTTATATTTCACGCAATAAATTATCATGTTTAGAATAATTTTAAAGAAAAAATATTTATCGCTAATTGGTGATTTCATAGCAAATTAATATTTTATTTGCAGGAAGTTACCGCTACTACCTACCTATTGCAAAAAGTTTAGTCCTCGTGCGATATGAAAAACAAAAAATAATAGTAATAAGTTGACAAGAGAAGGTGACAGAGAAAGTGATATCGAAGACCACGGCGGAGATTTCTGTATGCATTAATATCATATTAACATAATTCGAAAACTACTAAAATATACATATATACTTGAATATTTTTACCATGTTTACAAAAATATTTATTTCCAGTCTTAATTTCAAAAGCAGATCTATCTAATCACAATCACAAAACATGACACTACTCTAATAATAAAATAATCTATTTCAACACATTCTTCAATCTATGAAATTAATACTACCAATTATGACTAGAATGCCCGACAAGATGCCTTAAAAGGCTAAAAAAGATTTGCTAGCAGTTAACATATAGCATCTATGACCATGTGCGAAGGTCTACTCGTATAATATAACTACCTATACAGGATGGCAGGGACATCGAAGCGCAAACTTTAACCATGAATTCAGCACATGATCCTGTACAACCCTACGTTGAAATTCCTTTCTTCTTTGGCAACTGAGCCGATGTCTACTATTCTGCCAGCGTCACGTGGTGAAGAGAGATAACTTAATTTACATCGAAACAGTTTCTTTCTTCCTTAAGTAGGTATTAGACATTTCCAAGGTTTAAAAATATAGTATCAAAGTCCGTCTATATTTTATTTTGGCAAGACTTCGCAAAATTTTAGATATTCAGCATAGATCGAGCATTTTTATCATCGAATCGTACCACGATTAGATGATAAAAATGATGTCCCTGATCGACTATTTATACTTATTTAGATTCTGAATTCGCGAATTCATGGTGAATCGGCATGCAAAGTTAGAATTTTCTATATACTTACCTTACAGTCTGTCGGCCACTATCATGCCTACGTACCTACTGCAGTAACATATTAAAATGTAGATACAGCTTGCAGCTTGCAGCAGCTTTAGCTGGACTAGCGTTGTACGGAGTTCCAATAGAGTAGGCGGGCTAAGTTAGCCCGCGAAATTCAAATTTTCATACGTGTTTTTGCGTTTTCAAACCAAATTTAAGTTCAGTGCATCTTTTTCTTTCTATTTCATTAAGAAAAGGACTGAAGATAAATATTAGTTTAGTCCTGTAAAATTAGTCAGCGCCTGACGTTGACGTATTTTTAGTCGTCATGTTTTTAATCGCGTCTAAAATGTCTAAGGAGTATCTTAATTTGACAGGACTAAACTAATATTTATCTTCTTTCCTTTTTTTTAATGAAATAGAAATATATTTAGTTTAGTTTGTGGACAAGGGAATCGGCGCCATTGTCATATTGTATGTCGATTAAAATATCATTCGCGACCAAAAATAACAAATATGACTTTACAGAATTATAATATACTATTAGAATCAGCAGTACCTACAAAAAATCGTGGACAATTGCAAAAAACGTAGGCAAATTTGAATTTCGCGGGCTACCCTGACGCTTTCCCCTCAAGAGAAACCGCGGTCATTAATTTCATACTAATGTATTCCTTAGTTTTCTCCCTGATTAACAATACTAGTCTAAATATTTTGTTACGATATAATGTATGTTTGCCACTTCCATGCCTATATTTTGTATTTTAGGCGGATTTTTAAAAAAAAACGAGCTCCAACGACCACGTGTCCGCGTTACCTCTCTACCACTCATGCACAATTTATTTTGCATCTGTAGCAAGACTTGCAGCAAGGTTTAGTATTTAATGCTTGGGAAATAATTAAAATGATTTCAATAACCAAGTTGCGTCAGATTATGGTTAATTAAATAACTCGTTATCAATAATTAATTAACAGATTACAATCTTTAGGTCAAAATAGAAGTATGAAACAGTCTTCACTATCGGATTTATTTTTAATCCAGTATCACAAAATTAGGTATTAGTCCTCTGTGCAATCTAAAATGATGTTATCAAATTAAAAATAATATAATTACCTTACCTGGCAACATCCGTGTAACCAAAAACCATTCCTTTTTTTTAAATGGCTGCCAAATTCCCATTGTTACCAACATCTTGAAACAAGTTTTTTTTTTTAAAAAAAAAGCTTGCACAACTAAGTCGTAAATTAAATTAATAATGAAATAAGATGCATTTAAATGATTTTGACAACCAACCTTCATTTCGTTATCAGATAAATATCTTTTCGCTCCGTGATTGCATGCGACGACCCATGATATTGTTATGTGAACTTCAAACTATTCAAATGTATTTTTTTTTTGTAATAATTTGAAAGGAACTTGTGTTTAAATAATATGACTGTATTATTTGTATGTTTTGGTGAATTATAATAATTGCTTCGACTATCAATTCTGCTGTTTCCGGGGTTAGTATTATGTTAATCGCTAGCAAATAAAATATTATTGTATTCAATTGGAGATCGACTGCCTGCCTGGCTGCTGTGTATGAGGTCTTGGTGTCGATTCTCAGATCAGGCAATGTGTTATAGGGTTTTTCCATCAGAAAGTTCTCAGTAGCAGCCCGGAGTCTGGACTTGTGCAATAGGCTCGCCCCCTATTACATGGGACTTAAACATAACTGGCGTAACGTGGATGTACAGCTTGGCAAAAAAGTCGTGAAAATAATGGTGGCGCCACTATCGTGCATGTTGTAACCCTAAATAGTACGACTAAAACGGTTTTGATATTAGTTTTTTTTTAAATTAAGCGGGTTTTATAAAAACAAGAAAAGCTCTGAAACGCTTGTTCAGCCACTGCCTAGAACGATAACATTTGCAGTTATTTAATTTAATGAATTAAAAATAAAATTATTAGGTATTTCAAAATACTTTAATGTCAACTAATCCCACATTATGTGAGACAATTTTATGTTTCATAAGACCCCAGATCAATTCAATAGGGTTTAGATCCCAGTGACAAGTTGGAAGCTTTACTACTGTGTCACTGTGTCCCACAAATCCAAGTTCTCCTCTAACCACAAGCAAAATGTTCCATAGTTGGTGTTCTAATCAAAAACTAAAAAAATAATCAGAATAAACTTTTTTGATCAGAATCAAAAATTTTAATCAGAATAAAAAATGTTTTCCTCTAAGTATTCCACGCCCGAAAACTCTTCATCCATGTCTTGGTGTGAGCTTTCACCAAAACTCTGCTGGCTATGTTCAGATGTGTCACTGTTGCTGCTTTCATCTTGTAGGTTTATGATATTTTTTTCAATGTCACTATACACAGTTTGCCCCCTTCGAAAATAACCTTTTTCTATTTTCATGACATGATGACATGAATTTTTCCAGTCGTCAACTGATATGCTCTGAAACGCTTGTTCAGCCACTGCCTAGAACAATAAAATAAAAACAACTAAACATTTGCAATTACTTATTGTAATGAATTAAAAATATAGCCTTATAGTACTGATGGATTTACCTAAAAAATACTATAGTTATTTTTGTTCAGTGATTTATTTTATGCAATATTAACAAAAAGTATCAAAATTATACGAACGCGCTGCATTCCGAATGTGTTTTGTAAATATAACCTCAAATTCGTGAATGTACATTTCAATAATTGTATGAAAGGTTTATAATAGATATTGCACCTTGAAATACACACATTAGATCTGATTACATGTATAAAATATAATTTTACCTGTCATTTCAGCGGTTCTTTCATACACATCGTTGATTTCGGTTAAGATTTGTCCGGCCTCGAGTTCCGCCAAATATCTCACGTACACTTTATAAATTATTGCTCTTGCGGAGCTGCGAATAACAGATCTGTTCATTATGAACACAATGGGTCACCAGTATCACCACGATAAAGCAAATAAATAAATAATAACACGAGAAACAGTCACAGATTACAAGAAATGACAGAATATGTACCTTACTCGACGAGGCAGAGCGAGTGTTGCCAATGATTAAATATTTTAGTTCCGTTTCAGGACTTTCTTGCCAAGCTGTACTAAAGTTACACCTCTACCTAACGGGGAATGCGGGCGTGATTTTGTTATGTTTTAACAAATTTTGTTTTTTTGTTTTTATTTCCATTATTCCAGCCAGTTTTTTTTTATATTCCAGCCAGATTTACCAAGTTATTTAATGAGACATAGTGACACATATTCAACTAAAATTTATAAACCTATCCTAATCAGTTTAGTTGGCAAACGACGTACGTTGATTAGCTAGAATTTATCTTTACAACTGAACATATAGTAAATTATACGATTACGATGGTAATTAACTATAGTATCTAAGAAGACATAAAACTATAATGTGGGATCCGTGTTTTTCACGTCATGGCCGGTCATGTATTTTAGCAGGCAATCCTACTGGATTGCCTGCTAAAATACATGACCGGCCTGGCCTTTCCCAGCTGTATCTAATTAATAAATATGCAAACACTATCTCATTCACATAAGTAGCGATGGACCGACTGTCACTAATGTCATCTGTCAGTTTATACCACAAATGGCGGGAAAAGGTTGAAAGTTAAGTAGCTCTGCACGATTGACTTGGTGCGATTGTGAGCCAGGTTTAGTGATATAATCAACTTCAGTATGGAATCAACAGGATTCTATAACAACTATGTTGGGGTGGCTTCCAGTTTAACCGTATGCAGCTGAATACCAGGATTTTACATGGAGCAACTGCCTATATGACCTCTAGGCCCTATGACCCAGTTACTGGGTAACACTGTAACCCGATACCCCTTGTCATGCTAATTCGGTTCCTCCTTCCTCCTCAGTAAACATTTATAATCTATTGTTGTCTCTCTTTTCCTCTTATAAGTATCAAACGAAAGAAGAAAAGGACGTCCGCAAAAATACTGTAAAGAGATTGGCAAGTCTTCGAAACGTCACAACGCTGAAAAAGTATGCAAGAAGGCAGATTATGTTTAATTTCGTTGTTCAAAAACACAATAAAAAATCTGTAAACACGAAACGTAAATAACCAACCAAATGCAATATAATACCATGACATAACAGCAATATGACTGAAGAATTATTAAATTACATAGTCGTGAAGCTACGTTATTATGTTGTCTCGATGAAACACGTGAATATCGTAATTATTATCTAATCTGTAGCAAAAACATTGTGGTCAGGATTCGCGCCATTCGACGGCCCCATGTTGTTTTTGATTTTGTTTGTTTTTTTTATGATTTAGGCTATGATTAGGATGTTGGTGGGTTGTTGTAGTGGGGTGTACCTAATGTGTATTATGGGTGCATGTATCTAACCCTTTGGGAATTACAGACGTGACGTATCTAAGATAGTGAGTGACGAAGATAAGGAAGATTTGCTTCAATAATAAGCAAAACTTTGAAAGGAAAACCGCAAGGAATCTTTTTATATTGATCATTCGCCGTTGATTAGGTACTAGAGTAGAATAAAGAGCATCTTGGAGCATCAAATTGCTCTGTACTTTTGGAAATGCCAACAATCAGAATGACTATAAAAGTTCACTGCTTAAACTAAGGCTTCCATGACAGCAACAAACGGTGAAAGGAAAAAGTTTATTCACAATACTTGGTAGACTAAGGGAATTGCTTGGATACGCAAGAAACTTACATACTTCTGGAGTTTTGGTTATATTTTATAACAAATAACAGTCAGTGGGTTGATTGCCTAACACAATAACAGTTGCAATGACTGTCATTTTGACAGTTCAACAACATTCATTGCGTTATTTACGTTGTTAAGCAGACAAACTTTTCGAAAAAATAAAAAATAAATATGAAGACATTCAGATTGATAGTGTGTTACGCTAAGGTGCAGGTTCAAAGGTATGAAAAGAAATCCAGGCCTTTGCAGAATATTATTTTCCAATACATATTATTAACTGGTGATTATTTATTAATGAATGTGGTTTTGTAGCAAAAGGAAGATAACAGCTTTTTAGCTGCGAGGTCTTTTGAGACAAACGGACGACTAGGTCAAGGTAGTTACTTGGTTCGACGCCGGCGCATAAAACTTTACAAATTAAAATGTAACGGATGTAGCACGTAAATCACTGTTAAATTCTATACAATCAATTTAAAGATCTTCATTAGAATTTGGAACTCATTTGAGAAATAGCGGGGCTTATGTTAATGTTACGGCTCAACCAAATTGATTAATTTTGGTTGAAAGGTTCAGAAGTTAAAGTTCGCGACTGACTCTTTAACGTTATTCAATGTGGTTCAATCAACAATCAACTCAGCCTATCGCAGTCCACTGCTGGACATAGGCCTCTCCCAGGCTGCGCCACAACACCCTGCTCTCCGCCTTCCGCATCCAGTCTGTCCCAGCAATTTTTTTGAGGTCGTCTGTCAATCTAGCTGGGCTGGCGTTCCACACTACGCTTGCCGATCCGCGGTCTCCACACCAGGACCCATCTGCTCTACCGGCCGTCCTTCGACAAACATGGCTAGTCCACTGTCACGTCAGCTTGCTTACTCTGCAAGCTATCAATTTGGTTACTCCTTCCAAATCTAAAGGCATAAGTAGACCGTATACCTAATATTAGCATCATGAATGAAATCCATCTGACTCTCCGTCGTTGGTCTAGTGTTCGCAAGCGCACAGCTGAGCCCGGGCAAAGTGTTATTGGGTTTTTCCATCTGGAATATCTCAGTAACGGTTATCCGGGTTCCGGGTTGATGGCAATAGGTTCGCCTCTTATTACATGGGGCTTAAACATAACTGTACTAGATACTGTATAGTCCTTCGGGATTGGAGATGTATGAGGAACAGGGTGTAAAGTTCACTCAACCTCCATATGTATCTGGTGGGCTAGTGCCCGACGATTGATGCCGGGACGTTGTATATAATGCTAGTTGTACGGTAAACTTTGCTTGCGCGTGTAGGATTTTGCGTGACGTCATTGTGAAGCATAGTCCGCATGTGGCGGTATAGATGCCGATACAATGTCATGTTTGATAGAAATCTGTGTCAAAAGCATCCGTGGATATGCTTTTGTTTATTTTGCGTAAAAGCCTTGTTATCGTATTAATAATAATCCCACATTAGAACCTAGGCATGTGTGTACAAATTAAGATATCTGATACGACACCAATGATATCATTATTATCTCCGATTAACGCGTGTAGTGCCTAATTTGTTTAGAGCTTTGTGCCATTGTTTTTGTGGTATAATATATAATAAATTGCTCTTGGATATCAACAAGCCTAACGAGGGCTGCCTTTTAAGTTGTGTCGTCTGAAATAAGTATAGACAATCTAATAGATTATTAGCATTTATTGTTTTTCAAAGAATTCTCCGCGATATTTAATACACTTTTGCATGCGTTCGAACCAGTTTATAAAACATTTATTCCACTCCGAAGTGGGGGTAGTCAAAATGGCCGATTTGTATGCGTCAACAGCTTCTTCGGGTGAGCTGATACGTTGATCACGAAGACTTTGCTTCATTTTGGGGAACGTAAAAAAATCGTTAGGGCTGAAGCCAGGGCAGTAAGGCGGGTGATCTAAAATTTCGACATTTTGGGTGCTCAAAAACATCTTTGTATCGCGGGCGGTTTGCGAACTTGCATCGTCATGGTGCAGTATCATATGACGTCTTTAGTTGTTTTTTCGAAACTCTGTGATGACTTGTGGAAAACAAACAGTGGTATACCAGTCAGCGTTAACCGTCTTGCGATCTTCTAGTACAATAGTGGCGACGTGACCACCCTTTGCAACAAACGAGGCAACCATTTTTTTTGAAGTGCTCCGTGAGCGTATGACTTTGGTCGGTTTTGGCTCATCTTGGAAGACTGTCTGGGAAATTTGACTGCTGCTTGGAATCTGGATCGTAAGCAGATATCCAAGACTCGTCACCACTAACCATATCATAAAGTGTTTTGACTCTCCTCGGTTGAATCGCTGCAGAGTTTTGCGACACCATCTAACACGGGCTGCTTTTTAGTCGTCGCTAAGCAAATGTGGTATCCAACGAGAGATCAACTTTCTTACGCCGAATTCTTCGTGCAGGATTTTTTGGATAGTAGTCCCTGAATTGCCCACGGCTGCCTCTATTTCACGATATGTCACATGACGATCTTCGACGATTAGCTGCCGCACGGCGTCGATATTCTCTTGCGTCATGGCGGTTTTTGGACGACCTTCACGTGGCTTGTCACTGAAGCTAGAGTGTCCACGTTGAAATTCTAAATACCAGCGTTCTACAGTCCTAAGAAATGGTGCTGCATCACTAAACACAGAAGTGATCTCCTCAAAGCACTGAAGTCGCGTTAATCCCCTTTGAAAGTTGTAGAAAATTATCGCACGCATATTTTCCTTTAATATTCCCATTTTTACAACCGACTTATCACCTTTGAATAGACGCTACGATAAAACTATTCGAGCGATCAAAAAACATTCTTCTGTTTTCGAATTCTAAATTCAAAAAGATGAAAATGCCATTTTTTTTTTAATAACTGTGGGAGGTTTGCATACGACGCGACTTAAAACGCAGCCCTCGTAGAGTATTATTTATCTATTTATTTAGCCATCATGTTCCACTGCTGCCTCCTGGGCAAAGGCCTTCCTTTCGGTAAGAGTCAACTTCGTCCCTTCATCTTCCTCGTCTTGGTCTGTCGCGATGTCGTCTAGAATTTAATGGGTCCCAATCAGTGGTTCTTTTAGAGCATAATTTAAAAACCTACCTATTAACACTTGATCACTGATAGCCAAATTACAACATACTAAAAAAGAAAAGAGGCTATCAAAATCTAATCGTAGCTTGGTCACCATAATTCATTGGCTAAGTTTTTATCGAATTGCAAAAACACATAAATTCAAATTCAAGTTCTTTAATTCAGACCTGAGTCCATAGAATTAGTATCAAGAAAATAAAGTTGTATCTTTTTCGCGCTAAAAACACCCAAAGCTCGTACCTACGCGGATCTGTTTTTTGTATAGATTGTTTATTTTTAAGAATGTTTGAACAAAAACATAAGTTTGTGTTGTTTATTATTCGAAGCCGCCGAGATTCGGGTAGTTTAATTAGCTTCTAAGGCGTTTGGCGCTAGTTTCGTTTTGTCAATGTACAGATGAGGGTCAGTGTTACCAACAAATATGTGCATTTTAGTATTTTTCGAACTTAAGTTTATGTATTTTTTAAATTGTTAGGGTACAACCATTTTATTATCCTACTATAATAATATTATAAACGTGAAAGTTTGTATGGATGGATGGATGGATGGATGGATGTTAGTTACTCTTTCACGCAAAAACGACTGAACAGATTTGTATGAAATTTGGGACACAGATGGTTTATAACCAGGATTAACATATAGGATACTGTTTATCCCGATATTCCCACGGGATCGCAACTTATGCAGGTGAAACCGCGGGGCGCAGCTAGTGAGATATAATGCTAATTAATGTTAAATAAAATATTTTATATTTTGACTTGTCAACATTAATAAAAAACAAATCTCATGGAGCTTTTATCTTTTTAAATTATTTTACGCAATCCAATTTTAATCATCCATCTATTCAAGTTTGCAAAAATATTGATAGATAATATTTTTATGAATGGCTTTTTTCCCGTAAGCAAATGATGTAATACCTAAGTATTTTTCCTCTTGTAGGTACTCCAGAAATGTCTACAAGATATTGACTATGAGCTCATAAATGGCACTGAAAGTAAATACTTGCACGTATTAATTAGTTTGAGTATCCTCAAGAAACTTACGTAGTATTTTAAACATATCACGTCATTAGTGATAAAGTTGTACAAATCATAATATTTTGATTTCTGATAGTGTTAGTTCAAAAACTTAGTTATTTGGCCTTGTCCAAAACTACGGATAAGCGTGTAAAATGTCATAACATGCATTTTGTTGTACTTAGATATAGTGCGTAAATAATAATTCCATACATTTTGTGTTCCATGTATTTTGTTTATACTAAACTGCCAGCGTTATGATTAAGTAAAAGAAGATCATAGAGAACTCCGTGTGATTTTTTATGAACTGGTTTAGACAATTCATATTAAAAAATGGGTACCTGTGTAGGTGTCTGTGGTGCGGGTTTTTTTATATTACCTACTAAAAAAATGACATGAAAGAGCGGGAAAACTTTTCCCGCTCTTTCTTGTGTAATTGTCAAATCATTTATTTTTAGTAGTCCAATAAAAAGCACTTTTGAAAGTCAAAATATACAAAAAAAAAATTGATTTTAGTCGCCTCTTTTAAAAGGTAATTTCGTATGGAGAAGAAGGGAAAGAAACTCCATAGAACTTCTAAAATGTTTTATTAATATGTCATTTGCCATGAGGTTCTGTAAGTGAAACCGTATGACACCATCAGTAATTAATAGTTATCCATTGAGTGATTTTACTGTATCTTATTTGTATAGTTCCACTAGCTCACAAAACTGGTTTCTTGGAAGCTTTAGGTAAACGTGGTCTTTTTATGTCAATCTTAGTACGTAATTAATTCTAATTTGTAAGCTCGTGTAACTTTACGTTAGGATCATTAAAATTTACGCTAGCTGATTACCTAATTAATGTAAAAAAAAACCGTACCTACGGCGGGGGACCCAGTTAGGAACGAAGTTCCTTACGTGATACTCGCTCGCACACACACTCGTACGTACGTAGTAGAAAAAGACACAGAAAGTTAGTTTTCATGGTTTTCGAGAGCTCTGAAGCCAATAAATCAAAATGATAAAAAGAGGTTAAAATGGAAATCCTATTATGTATAATAGAAAGAGCTCTTGGTAAGACTGGTTGACAGACTTTCGGGCTTCTGACACCCGTAACGACTGTCAAAGATCCATGAATGACAGCAATGCTTTCGGGTTTTGCTTTCGAATGCTTTCCGAGGCACGGAGGATATCATTGAAAATTGAGACACGACATCCTAAAAAATAATAATTGACAAGTGGCAATACGAGAGAAAGTGACACAATGTAAGCATAATCGACATGACTAGTGTTGCAACTTCTAAAATAATCATAATTATGAGAAAACATGGTTTTGTGATACCTATTGTTTTAGCTGCCGCTAGATTTAAGTAGATATAATTTAGGTCTTAGTGATTTCCTTTATTATAATCAAATTAGAAATAGATTTTTGATGATGAGTTTTTGTCGTAAGAACGAGCAGGGATTTCGAAATTAACGTAAAACATTATAACATCTTTATTTCCCGAAAGGTTAGACAGAATTGCACCTATAGTACACCCTCATTCCACTAGTTATGTTTAAGTCCCATAATATGTAATATAGCGAGACTATTGCCATCAACCGGGCACAAATCTAGGCTCCGCGCTGCTACTGAGATATCCCTGAAGGTCCTGGGTTCCTGCAGGGTAATTGCGTAACACACTATCAGTAGCAATGGCTTTCATTTTGACAGTTCAACAACATTCATTGCGTTATTTACGTTGTTGAGCAGACAATTTTTTCGAACATATGAAGCAATGGATATTAGCAATATCCTTCAAAATTATTCAGATTGAGATTGATGGTGTGTTACGCAATTAGGGTGCTGTTTCCTGAGCAGGAACTCAGGGAGTAGCGCGACCACTAGACCCACGAGGCAATCAGTCTTTTCGTCTGTCATATTTCTTTAACCTTTCAATCTATAATTAATTTGGTTGAAACGTGCATTAAAATCATAGACATGTAAAAACCTTTTTTTATATTCATATTAATTTATTCATCAAATATATAAGCTAACAGTTTACACCAAATCGCTTATATTTATGCTAATATTCTACAAAATGACATTAAAATTTTAATTAAAACTTCTTAGACTAAAAAAAATAAATACAATAAAAAAAAACGGAGTAACATAAAATTTGTGAACTAAAACAACCTTATACATAAAATTAGAAACTAAACAATTAATTCTTCATATTTAAATAAATATACATGTCGCATCAAGAGTGGCCGGAATGCGAAACATCGGGTCTTCTTCACGATCCGACATAGTTAAACTTAGCTATGGGCACTGTCGTGGGTACTCGAACAAAAGATATTTTTAAATCAAAGTAATTTTATTAATTCTCACAATTTTACAATAAACCGAAACAAACACGTGCGTTGGTACTGAGTGTCTGCCAAGACAGTCGAAACTCAACTGACCGAACACTCGGTCGGTCCCTTCCCTGTCCTCGCTGCATCCCCTCTACCGACGATCGTGTCCAAGCAATATGGCGCCACGCCACGCTTGCGTTTCCGGTGACGATTATTATTAGGTTTACAAAATAAATTGTTAGATGGCGCTGCGTATGACCATGGCGCCATCAATCCACGACACGGCCATCCCTGACTAGCACCCGTCCTCGGGTGTAGTACCTGGGGACAAAAATTAACTCAGACAGTAATCTAGCTCGGCTATCCTGCCAGTGAAGCAAAGATTAATTCTCTATGGTACTTTATTTCATCTAAATCTAAGTGAAATAATCAGCTGTACTAAGGCTTCATACAAGAAGCTTCCGTAGAACACACATTGGAAAAGATCCGATCAACAAGTTACACAATAATGCTTACAAAATTGTCTACCATAATTCATCAGCAATGTACAACCAACTCATGAAACTTTCACAATACACTGTGCACCAACACAGATCATAATCGCACCAACGATTATCAGACCCATCGCCACATGTTGCTCATGAGGTGCGGTCTCGTGAAATGTTCATAGCAATTTGTGCACCAACACAAATCAGAATCGCACCAACGATTCTTTGTAGACCCATCGCCACATGTTTCTCATGAGGTGCGGTCTCAAGTTTAGAGTATGGGTGTACAAGCCTGCTAATCAGATGTGGTCTCACTACCACTGTCACTGACTATGACATCTAATTCTCGAGGAACTTGATGATCGGGGATCTTCCTCACACGATCATGGGGGTCAGATTACCACACAAGTTACTACCACGCAGGCTATTGCCATACTATATTGCCTAAACTTTCTTTGACAAGAAAGCACTGGGATCAAAATCACCGGAATCAAAACAAAATGAAAACTTCTCACCGGATTCAATTGCTAGGTGATCAGTGGCTGGCTTCACAGTGCAGGCATTCACCCGGTGCTCTACGTTGCCGCTGCTAGTCTTGGTGTCCTTTTTCGGGCAGCGAGTGGCGATATGACCTGGTTCGTTGCAGTAGTAGCGCGTAGGCGACGATGTTTTGTTTGGTACACTGCTCGGAATGCCGACATAGCAAACTTAAACGCGCGGCTCGCTACTTGCCACTGCTGCAGGTGCTGGCCTTTATTTTCTAACGTGTCTGAGGGTAGTTGTACAACGTCCACTCGCCGTACACGACTTCTAGCACGTTTTCCACCATCTGCTTAGCTGCCACTACTCGTGCACAGGAATGCGATATATCCTGGTTTCCCTCACTTGCAGCACACGAAAGGCTTCGCTGACGGCTGCGGGGCTGCTGTTCCATCAGACGCATCCATTTTTGACACTAGCATCTTCATTTTGAACACGTGGGTCGTTGTGGATTTATTCCGCTTCTGATGTCGCATCAAGAGTGGCCGGAATGCGAAACATCGGGTCTTCTTCACGATCCGACATAGTTAAACTTAGCTATGGGCACTGTCGTGGGTACTCGAACAAAAGATATTTTTAAATCAAAGTAATTTTATTAATTCTCACAATTTTACAATAAACCGAAACAAACACGTGCGTTGGTACTGAGTGTCTGCCAAGACAGTCGAAACTCAACTGACCGAACACTCGGTCGGTCCCTTCCCTGTCCTCGCTGCATCCCCTCTACCGACGATCGTGTCCAAGCAATATGGCGCCACGCCACGCTTGCGTTTCCGGTGACGATTATTATTAGGTTTACAAAATAAATTGTTAGATGGCGCTGCGTATTGACCATGGCGCCATCAATCCACGACATACACATGTTTAGCGATTGTCCATTGAGACTCAAAAAACAAATCTGCCTGAGGAATATATTTTAGAAAGTCATTTACTCGTATTAACTTAATTGCTTTGGTAGTGGGAGTGTTGTTGGTTCGGGGAGCACGCCATGTAGGCGGGTAGCAGAGGAGTCTATGTTGTCGTCTTACAACGCCACGCATATACTGGCCAGGAACATGAAAATTGATTGTCTCTCGTAGAACGGGACTATCTATGTTATCTACTAATATTAGATAATGGCGCCGATTCCCTTGTTCACAAACTAAACTAAACTTAAGTTCAGTGCATCTTTTTCTTTCTATTTCATTAAGAAAAGTACAGAAGATAAATATTAGTTTAGTCCTGTCAAATTAGTCAGCGCCTGACGTAAATTGACGTATTTTTGGTAGCCATGTTTTTAATCGCAACTAATTTGTCTATGGATTATTTTAATTTGACAGGACTAAACTAATATTTATCTTCTGTCCTTTTCTTAATGAAATAGAAAGAAAAAGATGCACTGAACTTAAAAGTTTAGTTTGTGAACAAGGGAATCGGCGCCACTATACGAGTATGTGTGGAGTCTCAGTCAGAATTTGAGTGTGTCTAAACCTACCATTCCTGATACGAACAAAGAATATCTATGATTGAAACCATAATGTCACAATTTCTTTTTCATAAGTTTTTTTTTCCTACATTGTTATTTGTTGGTATTATTGATAGTGACAAGGATAGGAAGTGTGACTGAAAGTTGTTTTGTAGTATCTCGGGCTTCGTGGGTTGGTGCTCAATGTGTTGGTCTTATCTACTTATATACATATATGGCTATTTATAGCTACGAATGGGACTGATGCGGCGGATTATTGTCGTGGAGCTTGGGATGGAACAGAGAAACTTTTCAAGTTATAAAAATTAACTACAACTTTTGTTATGTTCTTACTTTCAATTTTATTATTTTAGTTTTAGAAACACCTTTTTTTATTTTATTTTTAACACGTTTGTCTTATTACAAATTTTGAACAAATATTGTTATTGTGAAAACACTTTGTTTATATTGAAATAACGTTAGTAGTTGCATTGTCTGATTTCTTTGCATATACTACTTGTTTACGCTAAACTTGTAATTCGTTATCGTCAACTATGATTCATAGCAAAACATATGTAATTGGTAAAAAGTGTCTTAACGTGTTTACTTTATGACTATTATTCCATGTGCGAGAATCTTACCTTGCCGTAACACAGTCTTTGACTAGCACGGGAGGTAAAGAACTTTTCTCTGTATACCGTCATTGGGCATTTATAAATTTTATCAAATATGTGAACCATTGCTTTACTTGTGATAACATTATTATAATTTTTTTCTTCTTCTGGGGTAGAAGAAGAAAAAAATTATAATAATGTTATCACAAGTAAAGCAATGGTTCACATTATTATAATTTTTTTCTTCTTCTACCCCCCTTGGTACTTGTTATAGATAAGTTCTAACTTAGTGTAGTTGAACGTAAGTGAGTGTGCCCTATACTATGTAATTATGTATCACCGGTGTACTGTAACCTAAACTTATGGTCAATAAACTTATTATTATTATTATATATGTACATACATACATACTCAGCCTATAATGTTCCCACTGCTGGGACACAGGCCTCCTCTCTGTGAGAGGGAGTGGGCCGTAATCCACCACGCGGGCCCAGTGCGGGTTGGTAGAGGTCACATGTCTTCGAATTTTTGGTTCTAGGACATGCCGGTTTCCTCACGATGTACGATGTTACGTTACATAACCGCCCCTATTCCTTATTTCAATGTTTGACTGCCAAAGTAAGCTTCCACTAATTAAGTACAGACGCCAGCAGGCTCAAGCTACCCGAAACTGTCAAATTTTCCCAATCAACCTTGAACCTTAATGCTTTAGCGATAAAGTTGAAAATCTATTAAAGAAATTTGACAGATTGTAGTAACTTGATGTGCTAACGTCCGTACATAAGGACGATTATCGGACGATAAATTGTTAAGCAAATAAGGAAATTTACTTAACAATTAAGTAGGTAACTTCCCTTCAACTTGACGGCCTAACTAAATTCTATTTTATTTCTTCACGGCAAACAAAGCCGCTGTTGACCATTCTGCCAACGTAAAAAGTGAGTTGGAAAAGCAAGCGTGCATGATAAAAAAATAAACTACTAATGACAGAAATGTTCTTTCTAAAATCTAACTCTACAAACCTTTCATCTTGGTCAAAATGTACGGATCTCAGTAAGTAATTTCTTCAATACTGTGGATTTTTCTAGGGTGAGCAAAGAAGATTCTAGTTTTTTTTTTAAGTAGTACAGGATACAGCTGATCTTTTCCTCTACAATTAAGTAGGTACTGTATTGTCTCGCAAAGTTTTTGTTTATGGTGGAAAAATAATCTGCCGATCGATTCTGTAAAAATCTCAGCGTGAAAAGTTAGGTAAAGTGAGCTTAGAGTGAGCTGTCAATAGTGTCAATCCCTTAGCATTTGTTGGAATGACAGCTCACTCCACGCTCACTTCAACTAAGTTTTCACGGTGAGATGGTTACAGAATCTCACTGCTGTAACACTGTTTTTGGGACAATAAAAAACTTATTAATTATTAAAATCAAATTCTTCGATTGATCGATATATGTAGACCTTGTCGGGTTAGTACGGGACTGTTCCTATATTCAAATCACAACTGTCATTCTTTGACAGTAGTGTGAAACGGCTATATCAAGGTAAATTGACTTAACGAAGAGTGTGAATTTGCTTAACGATTCATTCCCCTAACTATACTTACCTCTTATATCATCACTCGAGAGGCTGTGTTTGATATAGACCCTTACTTAACACAACAGATGTAATTGATACATCAATCATACTTAGGGTTGCCAACTTTTTTGTATCAAACTAGCAGAGCCCTCGGTTTCACCTGCATAAGTGTCGATCCCGTGGGAATATCGGGATATCCTATGTGTTATCAGAATAACACATAGGATAGTTTCATCAAAATCCTTTCAGAAGTTATTGCGTGAAAGAGTAACAAACATCCATCCATTCATCCTCACAAACTTTCGTGTTTATAATATCACTAGCTGCACCCCGCGGTTTCACCCGCATAAGTTTCGATCCCGTGTGAATATCGAGATAAAAAGTATCCTATATGTTATTCTGATGTACAAGCTATATTACTGTAAAGTTTCATCAAAATCCGTTCAGTCTAACCGGATGCAGCTGAATACCAGTATTTTACATAGAGCGACTGCCTATCTGACCTCCACATCCCAGTTATTGGGTAATACGATACCCCTTCAGCGGGATTGTCCGAAAGGGTTACCGCTACCTCGGAACATAAAGGGCAAAGGAAGGAACATGGGTGGGTTTTAGTCAGTAAGAGTCTGACACTCCCTTCCGCTCCAACCAGAGCGGAAGGCGTCATTTGATGATTTCTCATCCGGAAAAAAAAATACGATAGCCCTTGGTAAGTCTGGTAAGCATTAATTTCGCCTACTACATATATATATATATATTAATATGTTTTTTAGGCCTCTAATATAGCAGGATACTATATTATATAGTAGGGTTGGCAACCCTTAATCATACTACACTTTAAAGCCATAATTGTTTAATTAAATTGTCACTCAATGTAAACAAATGTTACCACATTAATTTATAATGTTTGACCAGCACGAAGGTTGTTTCAATAGCCTCTAACCTTATGTCATAGCATAAAAAAAACACATAAGGAATGTTTGTAAACAAATGTAATTTGTCTGTTGGCTTAACTATTTGGTATACGTTATTAGTTTTTTATTTGCTCTGTGGGAGCCTACTAATTAATAATTAAACACCATATTACGTCATCTGCACCTTTATTGCGTAACACCACATAACACAGTATCAATCTCAATCATTTTGACGGATATTGCTAATCCATTGCTTCGTATGTTCGAAAAATCTGCAGTATTCTCAATAACGCAATGAATGTTGTTGAACTGTCAAAATGAAAGCCATTCCTATTGTTTAGTGTGTTACGCCGCAGTTATTTAGATTCATCTTAGTAGTAGTGGAGTGGAATATGAGGACCTCTTTTATCTGTTCTGTGATGGTCACAGTATAAATATGATACAGTACCTCAAGTGATGTCTACTGTGGTATGGTTGGGCTGTGTGTCCGTTGAAGCGGACTGGTGAGGAGAGGGCAATACCAGCGGGACTGTATGATGGTGCCTGTGGCTGTGACAGCTTACAAGTTATACACAACTAGCTTCTGCCCGCGACTCCGAGTGAAATCTCTAGTATTAACAAAAAAAAAAAATCGAATCTCGGCAATACTTTCCATTAGTGAAAGAATTTTCGGAATCGGATCAGTATTTCCCAAAATTATCACCTGCCCGCGCTATTACTTCATTTACGCTTAGCGTTCTTACTGACTTGTTTTCTTTTTGCTCTGCTCCCTAAAGGTCCTAGCTTGAAAATGACTCGAATAACTTAAACCTCGTTCTCCTTCGTAAAACAAAATGGACCATGTAAAAATTGTGTCAAAAGAATGTATGACACTGTTTTGACAGTTGTGTGCAAAATGGCGGAGTTGTAACAGCTGTTTTGTTATTATTAATTGTCAGTCAGATGTTTTTCAATTGGTGTCATCATTATACTATTGCGTTTTATGGACTTTTTATTCTTATTCGAACACTTGCTCAATACGATGAAACGCATGAGTAAACTTACGGGTTGAATAACTTAAAGGGTACGTTGCACGGAGAGTTAAAAATGGCAATAGACAATATTATTATACAAGTTTTATTAAAATAGTCCCCTTATGTGGCAATAGGTAGGTATAACGTCCGGTCATCCGGCACCGGTGCACTTTATGGGTAGTCAGACCTGCTTGGCTAATATTTTCACCATAACCTGAATAATTTTGAAGGATATGGCTAATACTTGCTTCATGTGTTGGAAAAATTTGTCTGCTCAACAATGTAAATAACGCAATCAATGTTGTTGAACTGTCAAAATGAAAGCCATTGCTACTGTTAGTGTGATCCTCCCCAGAGTAACCCGGCGAAACAATTAAATTTCGCCACTCGTAGAGGCTATTTTAATGTTTTAGCAAATACTGTATCTGTTGAATCCCGTTGGTCTCGTATTTCAGTTGATTAAATTCATAAATACCCACACTAGCTCACTGTCACACCAAGCTCCTCGAGCAGGGCCACTTTTCCTTCAACCTTTTCCCGCCATTCGTGGTGACTGACAGATAACATTAATGACAGCAGCTATCTCACTACTTGAATAATTGAGACAGCGGCGCCGATTCCCTTGTTCACAAACTAAACTAAATTTAAGTTCAGTGCA
Source organism: Apamea monoglypha (assembly GCA_911387795.2). NCBI lineage: Eukaryota > Metazoa > Arthropoda > Insecta > Lepidoptera > Noctuidae > Apamea > Apamea monoglypha. Next base: position 7,555,547 of record OU426935.1, on the reverse strand, counting down.
TCTTTTTCTTTCTATTTCATTAAGAAAAGGACAGAAGATAAAAAATAATTTAGTCCTGTCAATTTAAGATGTAAGTTTATGGCGACTAAAATACGTCAACTTACGTCAGGCGCTGACTAATTTGACAGGACAAATGCTTGTTCACAAACTAAATATTAGTTTGTGAACAAGCGAATCGGCGCCAGTATTTACTTATCTATTAAATAGACACACTACACTATCTATCAGACCTTTTCTTTCAATCAACATTGCGATGATTAGGCAACTACATATGTAGCGTTAAAGTAATTACAATATCTATTACAACTTCAGGAAACATCATACTTTTAAATGAGTTAGCAATACTAGTTGTTTTCATAAAGCAGGTTGGTTTGGTTGCGCTTGCTTGTCTATGATTCTAAGTTTTTACATGGCGTATAGAAGTTGCAAAAGAATCAACAATAATATATGGAGTACTTTACAGGCACAATCAGCTATTTGAGCGTTATATCTGGGATGGCAGCAGACACTGTGATGTCTCTGATAGATCCTTATAGGTGGCGGTGATCACTCACCATCAGGTATACCACCTTCTTGTTTTTCTGATGTCAAGTGGAGTTGGTAGTAGTAATTTTCTAACTCTGTTACTTTTCATATGGCGACATTGAGGCCAAGAGCGGTCCCATTCATCATCACCATTTTAGTCGAAAGACGTCTACAGCTGGGCATAGGCCAGCAGGCTTCCCCCAAGCGTCGCCACGTCGCGGTTTTGCGCTGCCCGTATCTAGAAGATTCCCGTTTTCTTCGGTGGTTCACCATGTGAATTGCCCACACACAATTACACGCACTGAACAACTGAGTTCGCGGTTTACTCCAGACCTTACAGCTCCATAGGCCAGTTCTGCGTGCAATGCGCTCCATACGCTGCCACTTTCGTCTCGAATTTTTTATATCACGTGCGTGTCCTTATCGTATCGTGCTACCCAGTAACTGAGTTGAGGAGGTCAGATAGGCAGTCGATCCATGTAAAATATTGCTATTCAGATAAAAGATAAAATACTCTTTATTATGTACGGACGCCAGCACATCAAGTTACTACAATCTGTCAAATTTATTTAATAGATTTTCAACTTTATCGCTAAGGCATTAAGGTTCAAGGTTGATTGGGAAATTTTGACAGTTTCGGGTAGCTTGACCTGCTGGCGTCTGTACATCATATAAATTACAGATGTAATTGTATAAATTTTACGAAGGGTGACACAACGGTCTTATCGCGAGATAAGATAAGAGCGATCTTCTGCTGCATTCGGTTAGACTGGAAGACGACCCCAACATAATTTAGTAGGGAAAAGGCTAGGCAGCTGCTAATGTGCGTGTATTTATAATTGCTGAAGGAAATGGAACTTCTGCTCGTCTTCAATTTTGATGGACTCATAATACCCGTCTTAATAGTTCAAGTATAATGCATAGCTTAGATTCCACGGCTCGGCAGTACTCGGCACGCGATCCGAACACACACGAACACATCATTATATACTAGTTGCTGCCCTATTTATTGTGTGTTGAAGTTTTAGTTTTTAATTTTTTGGTGATGTTGTTCGTGGAAATCGGTCACAATTAAACTTAGTGAGACGAGTTTGGACTCAAAAATAATGTTAATAGTGTTGTTACCCAATAATTGTATTGGCCTATGCCTCTGCCCAGCCGTTTCCCAACTATGTTGGGGTCAGTTTCCAGTGAAACCAGATGCAGCAGAATACAAGTATTTTACATAGAGCGACTGCCTATATGACCTCCACAACTCAGTTACTGGGTGACTGACTGGTTGGTGGTGGTCACTGCTTTCCATCAGGCGGGACCGCAGTTAAGCACTAGTTTATATCATTAAAAAAAAAACACGATACCCATTGATAAGACTAGGTGCTCTCCGAGGCGCGGAAGGACCAATCCACGAACCACCCTCGGCCAGCGTATACAGCTTCAATCGGACCGACCCGTGCGGTTGTTATTATTTAGCCACGAAACCCTCCAGTACTGCTTTCCAGAAAATAGATTTGTTCCAGACTCACTTCAGTCATTTCAACTGACTCACTACTGACTAATTGCGACTCGTTTTATATCTATAGGAATCGGTTAATTTGAACGAAAATGTACGGATGCCAGCTGCACATCAAGCTACTACAATCTGTCAAACTTTAATAGATTTTCAACTTAAAGCATTAAGGTTCAAGGTTGATTGGGAAAATTTGACAGATTGTAGTAGCTTGATGTGCAGCTGGCGTCAGCAGTGCGATTCTGTAACCGACTCACCGTGAAAACTTAGGTGAAGTGAGCGTGGAGTGAGCTGTCATTCCAAATAATGCTAGGGATCGACACTATTGACAGCTCACTTTAAGCTCACTTCACCTAACTTTTCACGGTGAGATTTTTACAGAATCGATCGGCTGTACCTACCTCCTTAGTGCCACGTCAATTTTATTAAATGACTAGGTATTGTTATTATTTCGTAATGTTATACTATAATCCTGTCCATTAATTTTATAGTCGCATTGCCATTAAATATGCACTGATGCAACACCGTCTTCCTTAAGATCTTCATATTACAGAGTATCAATCACCGACTTGTCACCCACTACAGAACGTGACGAAAATTTTAATTAGAAGGGATAATAAATGTCTAGAGGTAGATTTTTTACTGGGAAACATTTATATTATTCCAATGGACCTTTTTTTTTGTTTTCGGGGGAAAACCTTCAAAAGGCGCCTGATCTTTGGGGATGTAACCAGGGAGTGTGGGATTCCTACCTCACTAAAACCACCCCGGTGGTCACCATCTGCACATGGAAGGGGCACCGTTACCTCTCAAAAACCAATCCGGAGCCCCCTCATTTCAATGAACTTAATACAAGTCCTACAAAGGACAGATCCTGTCGTGCGTGTGTCACTGAACTCCTCCTAAACGGCTGGACCGATTTTGATGAAAGTTTTTGTGTGTGTGTAGGTCCCTGGTTGGTTTAGATTTACAATTGGACCCGGTAGGTGGCGCTCTTACGCAATTACTCTGCTGGGCATATTGCATAACGCTCTCACAATCACTTTAATTTTGACAGTTTGACAAAATCAATTGAATTGGGCTAGGTTACAGTGACGTAAAGGATATTTTAAACCAATTGACTATTGCGATTTCGTCACATGATTAGGGTGCTGTTTTTCCAATACAATGCTTTACCTGACAGAGTTACGGACATAGCTTCCAGAATAAGCAAACTGAAGTGGCAGTGGGCTGGCCATGTTTGTCGAAGGACCTGTTACGGAGTGGCTCTTGAAACGGTTTAAAAAAAAAAACAATTAATTAAACACTGGAAATAAATTAAAAAATACAATGAAAAATATTTGTCTGCGACGACGTTCAAATCCACACTGAACTATAGCTCTAGAAAAGTACCAATGTGGCGGGAATGCTGACGTGACAAAGACGGTTCCACGTGTAAGACTAACTTAGTCATCATTATTATTTTATATGCCTTCGCGTATAAAGATATAACAGACCGATGGCCGGTGGAGCAGACGAGTCCTGGAGTGGAGGCCGCGTATCGGCAAGCGTAGTGTGGGACGCCCCCCAGCTAGATGGACGGACGACCTTAAGAACCTTTCTTGCTATCTTTAATTTAGATAATCTTACGTAGTACTTAACGTATCTTACGTAGTATTTGTCTGTACTATAGTACAGATAAAATGCAGTATTAAGTACTACAAAAAAATAATAATACATATAAACTATAATAATAAAGCTGAAGAGTTTGTTTGTTTGTACGCGCTAATCTCTGGTGCTGCTAGGGAGTTTGTTGCGTCACTTCTTCTTCCCAGCGATAGCACTAGGAAGTGGTGAAGGGCGGGCTTTTTGGGGGACTGTCTTTTGTAATTTTGACGTTCGAAAAGTGCTGATTCTCAGCCTAATTTGAATAAATGACTTTTGATTTGATTTGATTTGAACTACCAGTCGGTTTGAAAAAATATTTTTCCATGTGATAGCCCAATTCTTGAGGGAGGCTATAGGCTACTTTACATCGCGCTGGGGCCCTAAGAAGCCGAGCAAAAAAAGTAATAGCGCAAACGGACGATGCAATGAGACGGGGTGGGTCGGGGGAACAAGAAATTTCATACGGACGAAGTCGCGGGCAGAAGCTAGTACTCTAAATAACGACTGTAATTGACATGCAAGTGCAAGTTACTGAGGCAATGGCAGTAGGCGGGTCACTGCGCAGTAAACCACTTCATCTTAAGACTAAATTAACCAGTTTCTGACAAGATCTAACAATTAAGCATAAAATAAGATTTAAATCCAGTCTGGTTAATAAGTCTATAATCAACAAAGACAGGTACCTTGCACTTGCCAATAAAAACGACAAACCAGTTAGAAACATGCTATTTGATTTGAACGACAATTTAAATTGTTCTGCAATTAATATTATACATAGTTCCTATCCTTCCATATCCATTGTTTAAAGAAAAATCATAAAAGAACTTACTACCTAATCTTTTACTATATATATAGAATAGTTACTTGTCTATGATTCTAACAACAAATGACAGGCAGTCTATAAATCAGAGACAAAAGAGCTAGGTCTCAAGATGGCGGCCATAGGAAGTGACAGGCCAAGATGGATGCCAGAAAACGCCCCTTCGCTACTGCTGCTTACTCGTTAGACGTAATGATTTACCGTGTTAGGCTCTAGAATTATGTGAAGACTCTGATTTACAATGACACTTAAATAATACGTGTCATAGAAATGTGTTACTACAATTTTTAGTTTCGTTTTTCCTTGTAGCGTTGTTTGCAGTTGCAAGGTTTCCAAATTATTTTTGTTCTATTTATTAATTCGAATATGGACCCCAAGTTTTAACTGTCTGGTACGCACCTATTAGTATAAACTGAAATTAATGCTTTCGTACGTCAGATAAATCATGGCCAGTGCACCATTTTATCTCTTTAAACCTATGAGAAACCTACAAAGGTTTTTAAAAACACCTTTTCTCTCTTTATGACATTGCTATTCGGGACGAGCTTGATGCCTACAGACAGGATTGGTCCACACTAGCTCAAGACAGAGAGTAGTAGAAAGGACAAAGGGAGGCCTTAGCCCTGCTGTCCCACTGCATAGGGTATGTAGGGCTGAATATACTAATAGTAAGGCTGAACAATTTGTTTGAACTCGCTAATCTCTGGCACTACCGGTCAGATTTGAAAAATTATTTTCCATTTGATAGCCCAATTCTTGAGGAAGGCTATAGGCTATATGACTTAGGAGCCGAGCAAAAACTAAAAGAACGATGTCAGAAAGAACAGTGAGTGAAAATGAAGTAATATCGCGGGCAGGTGATGCGATGCGACGCAACGGGGCGGATCTGGGGAACAAAAATTTCACGCGGACGAAGTCGCGGGCAGAAGCTAGTAATAAATAATATGACATTGATTTTGACAGTTTATCATTTCCCGAATATTACCTTCGCATCGGTAAGAATAACAATGCGTTTCTTATGTATAGAAACTCCTCGGTACCACTTGAGATTAGCGAATTATCTACGTGATTCAGACCTAGGATTGTCTCCAACTGTTTTGTATGTAAATTGTCCGGACAGCCATTTGTCCACGCGATCCAGTGATTAACGAATTGAGTCATGATTTAGCCGCGTCGCTAGCTGTTTAGGACACCGTTTACACGTTGTTTTTGTAGTTACTCGAGGAAGTAGCGTTTTACACGATATAAACGGAATGCGTTTTCCAGTAGCATGCTAGAAACTTCCACTGGTTCCGTCCCAATTTATAACAATGGGACCGTGGCGCCGATTCCCTTGTTCACAAACTAAACTAAATGTATGTTCAGTGCATCTTTTTCTTTCTATTTCATTAAGAAAAGGACAAAATATAAATATTAGTTTAGTCCTGTAAAATTAATCAGCGCCTGACGTAAATTGACGTATTTTTAGTAGCCATGTTTTTAATCACGTCTAAACTGTCTATGGAGTATCTTAATTTGACAGGACTAAACTAATATTTATCTTCTGTCCTTTTCTTAATGAAATAGAAAGAAAAAGATGCACTGAACTTAAATTTAGTTCAGTTTGTGAACAAGGGAATCGGCGCCAACGCTTAGATAAACGTATAATATGCATAACCAATAATGACCTCAAATACACACAATTCACTAGCAGTTATTATACAAGCGCCAGTTAATACGATACTTCAGCACGTGTATGGCAATGACCATTGCTCCTGCTCCATGAGCTAATGCGTTTATCTACTATTTAATTATTTACAAGCACTTGTATAGAACAGACTGAATATACAAACGCCAGCAGGTCAAGCTACCCGAAACTGTCAAATTTTCCCAATCAACCTTGAACCTTAATGCTTTAGAGATAAAGTTGAAAATCTATTAAAGAAATTTGACAGATTGTAGTAGCTTGATGTGCTGGCGTCTGTACACTGGGTGATACGACGACCTTAGAAAGGTGGTTGAGACAGACTGGATGCGGAAAGTGGACGACAGGGTGTTGTGGCGCAGCCTGGGAGAGGCCTATGTCCAGCAGGGGACTGCGATAGGCTGCGTTGATTGATTGAGGTTCTTCCCGCGGATGTGACAGGGAGATCGGCATAATTCCGACTTCCACGTGATATAATATCAAGGAATTGTTACGCAGCTAACACACCAAGACTAATCTCCCTTTAGAAGTCTAGATCGTGGAAAATATGTAACAATATGGCGGACACGTGACGTCACTACATCCGTCAATAATCCACCATCTGCTTCCTAGCTGTCGACATTATTATAACATTGTCCATCATCAAGAAGATCTAGAATGACTTACACAAAACAATAGTGGTTGTAGAGCAATAAATATAATTAACTCTTGCAACACTGACAGCCGATGAATCATTATTTCATCATTTTTTCTATTGGCAATTTATTGTTATCCTGTTGCTAGAGAATTAGCATAGAAAAGTTTATTAATTAAAAGGGTCATTATGTGGTCTTTTTATTATTAATATCCTCGTTTAATTTCAATGGAATTATTGCCTTGCTGAAGAACATCACCAATAAGGTCACTGTAATTATGTCCTCCTTGGGCGTCCGGCATAATTAAAATATAACATAACTGGCGAAATGTGGATGTACACTACTACTATACACCTCTGCCCGAACCTTCGAAAAAGACAGGTGTGATATGTGGGTACCTACCTACGTTATAATATGATTCTAATGTAGTTAACGCACGTCGCGGATTTCCGCGAATTTCGTGAGTAAGAGCAGTAAGGCCGTACACACACGTTTTTTTGCCGTGAAAAACGGCGGTTTGTCGCCGTGTGTAGGCACGATCGTCAATGTTGTATGGATTACTATGGAAGCTTGTTGACGGACACGTTTTTTCTACGGCGCGGTTTATGCGCTGTACCGTAAAGAAACTGTGCCGTGTACAAAAGGCCTCAGAGTGTTCCTTTTCGATTTTGGAAGTCCATAGTTAGACATATCTCTCTTTACGACAGAAGACCTGCGTAACACGTTATCAGTAACAATGGGTTTCATTTTGACAGTTCAACAACAGTCATAGTGTTATTTACGTTGGTGAGCAGACAATTTTTTCAAACATACGAAGCAATGGATTAGCAATATCCTTCAAAATGATTCAGTGTCGGTAACTGCAGTCTCTTCCTGTTAATTTAACTCTGGATTTTATCTTTCAAAGAAACTTCGAGCTTAGAAAAGATAAAGATCAATAGGAAAGATGATTACCGACCTAATAAAAAAGTAAAATTCAACCGCTCTGTTAGAAAAACACATTCGTGTATTCTGTTTTGAATGTAATAATGCCCGACAACCACGAGGCTAGTTTATCAAGTCAGGATAGTAAGCTAGCTGTTAAGCTAGTGACTCTGGCTTCGATCATCCAACATCGTTTCTAGGCTAGTCAGCTATTGTAAGAGCACTGGTGGCCCAGTGGTCACAGCCGCGACTTACGAGTTGTGAACGTAGGTTCGAAGTTTCGAACCCAGACAGGCGCTTTACTTTGTGTAAATTATTTCATCAGCACTACTCAGATACACCACTAGCATTGGATAGACAAAGTAAAGTGCCTGGGTTCGGACTCGCGAACTACAACTCGTAAGCCGGGGCCGATACCACTGGAATCGTATTGTAATGGCTTAAATTACCTGGCATCATTAAGACTGCATTAGCATGTGCCAAACCAGGACAGTAAGCCAGTATAGTATAAATCGAGGTTCTAGCTTTTTTTTTTTTTTTTCCGGATGGGAAATCATGAAATGACCCCTCCCGCTCTGGGTGGAGCGGAAGGGAGTGTCAGACTCTTACTGACTAAAACCCACCCATGTTCCTTCCTTCGCCCTTTATGTTCCGGGGTAGCGGTAACCCTTTCGGACAATCCCGCTGACCCGGCAGGCTTCGGCCCTGAGGGGCCCCTCGTTATGCTGACATCTCTTTGAGGCGCGCGTGGAACACTTACGCGCCGTCCGGCACGGGCCTGGTCCTGATCGGGCGGTGAGCTACCCATTGCTCCGCCCGCAGGCCCGCGCCTACGGTGGCCGGTAGTCTTCACTCGACTCCCGACGCCCGGGGCGTCTCCCGCGGCGGCTGGGACGGGAGGCTAGCTTGCTATCCTAGTTTTGGAAAACTAGCCCCGTGTATCTCGGGCATTAATGATAAAAAGGGTTTCCGCTACGCTCCAAAGACCATGGTCTCACAATTACATAATGCAACATGATTATAGTTACAAATGATGTTTAATTACAGAGCCGGCTGCCGTGCTCATAACCTGTGTATAATGGCTACCTTCGAAATATTGCTCTGTTTTACAAGCAGCAATTTTATGTTGGCAACACTGTTGTTTGAAAGGTTTGCCAACTTATTGAGTGGCATGCTCCTGTTTTAACTGCCTTTATATTACCAAACTGCGCCATAAACATGAAGTTAAAACAGGCCGGTAAACGAGTGGCTACATCAATGTGGTTTATCGCCACATATCTTTAATTAACATATTCAATTTTGACAACATTACCGTTTGAAAAGAAAACACGGTAAACAGCGAGGGAATCATGAAAATTGTGTACGATACGAGCGACACGCGTCAACGGCAGAGGCAACTGCAGCCGTTGACAATGTGCCGCTCGCGTGTTTGAGTACGGTGCTCAAATACACGAGGGGCATGTTGTCGCCGACGCGTTGACGGATGCAGTTGTCTCTGCTGTAGACGCGTGTCGCTCGTGAATATGAGCACTAAGCGTGAAAAGTTTGAGAGTATTTATTAAATAAACAAGGTTACCCAATCTAATAAAACTAAGTAGTGTAGGTATTTGGTCTCTGAAAGAACTGAATTTTTGACTGTACAGTCGAATAAATAGACTAGATTTTATGGCATTTTTTTTAGGTGGCCGTCAAATTGAAATACTTGTGTCCCCATTCTGACTACCATAATTTATTGCCACTAATACGATGAGAATTAGAACCTTAACTCGCCGTTGTGATCATATCTACAAGAACAGTAAACAATTATCCAATGACCGCTTATTTCTTGCTAAAATTAAGGCTATGACACAAAACTAGCCATTCCAGCGTCCAACATTATTACCATTAATAAAGTATTATTACAACAACGACAAGCTGTTAACATTTCCATTATTTTTATGGGATAATCTACGAAACGTTTAAGTTGTGAAACGACTGCTTAGCAAGATATTATCATGTTGCGATTGTTAGGTAATGTTGGTAGTACTGAATTGAAATGTCATTATGACAGGTCCGGGTGAAAAAAGATGGCGGCGGAGTTTCTTAGAGAAACCGTTTTTATAATTTAAAAAAGTGTCCGTATAGTTTCTTGCCCGTTCTTCTCCATAGGTGCCTACTATGCTTTGGAATGGGTAATAAGCTTCATCTTTCTGACAGACCGACCCCTTGACGATGCAAAAGTGCTTATAATTGGTTTATTTGAAATATTGTTTGAGTTTGAAGCATGACCTTTGGCGAAGGTTGATTATTCCCTCGTCAGTTAGGGCGGGTTTTTTTTCGTCCACTTGACGCACGCGTATACATCACAAATGGCGCTAACTATCGTCAAACCAAAAAAAGCGTTGTTTCAAATTACAATATTACAAAATTATGACCTTGCCGTACGTCAAATAACAACGAGTACGTAATCGTTATTAGGTATTTGACATACGTATGTTACTTTAACCAACCGTTTGAAACAGCCGGCCCTTAGGCAAGCCTATTAAATTCGCAGGCCACACTTTATCAAAGATCGACCGACCACACAATGACTTTTCCTCCTGTGGTTTCCAAAAAGCTGATTGTTCTAGAAAATGGTAGTACTAGAGTGCGCGCAATCTAAGTCTGTGCGCGTGTTTGAACTTCGAGACTATAATCTCTGCCAGTACTTGTTGTAATCACATTTGGCATAATGATGGCGAATAAGTATTTACTTTGGAAAAGACGGAACACAGCACATTCTCTTGATACTTGATATAAACGTCGAGATAGCGGCAAACGATTATTTCCCATTTTGAAAACGCGCTGACTTAGTTTGCGCGGACTCTCTAAGGCAGATTTATACAAAAAAAATCCGCCCGACACAAATCTGAAGGTCAGAGACAAGCGGAAAATTCCCGCTTGTCTATTCTTGAACCCAGGAACATAAGCTTCCTAGAAACGTTTTTTCACGTTATTTTTGTCTACGAAATAATTAGAATATTGACAATACATCATTCATTGCATCTTTTTGCAATAACGATACTAGGTATAAGATACCTACAAAAGACTTTTTTTCTACAAGATTTAAAAACGATTGCACATCTAAGGAGGATTGTATTCATTTATTACCTTTGACAGTTTCAACATTCAAGATGGCTGACATTTGACACTGAAATACACGTTGCATTTGCGTTATTGTGTTCTTTTGGCAATAGGTAAATTATTCAGGCTTATAAAGTACGCAAACATTTTAAGGTTAAGCCGAGGTAAATATTTAAACATAAGATGGGGAATTACTTTCGGCTTAAGGAAGATTGATACTTAATTTGTCTGTGTGACTTCCGTATTTTTTAAGCAAGCAAGTGATACTTTTTGATGATAATCTTACGAAATTATTATAATGTCTCTATTTTTTTGGATTCGAAATTCGAAGAGATAACCTTTAAGTAAGTATATAATTAGTGTGGATGAAAAAAGATAAGATAAGAAATTTGATATTGCCGAAAGGAAGTAAACACTGAATTAACGGCTGAGTAAATAAGGTACGGTGAAAAAAGATAACACGCATGCACTATAACCATAAATACATTTGGAAAGGCCGGAGAAGGACTGGATGAATGAACTAACAACGAAGGTTATCTATTCAATAGATTTGTAAACATTGTTTTATAGATGTGTGAAACGTACCATGAAAAACACAGCAAATAGGCGTATTTGCTTCAACGTGTGGTATTTCATGTTAAATTTCACATATGTGTACCCACCATAATAGTTTGTATCTCGCATAGGTACGACTGCACACACCACCACCACTGTGAGGTAGCTGTCACTAATGACACCTATCAGTCACCACGAATGGCGGGAAAGGCTAGTGAATTGTTAAATCAGCCTTAATACAAGCACAGGATTCAGCAACCCTTAACCCTAAAAGATGGTTAGCTACCAGCATAGATGTTTTTTATTAGCCTACACTATCTCACTGCTGAGCAAAGACCTCCCTCAAATCTTTCTAGATATTCTTTTCCAGCCTCCTCGATCCAACCCATGCGGTACGCGCGCCATGTGGTCTAGGTTGTCCTGCCACCTCTTCCTGGGCCGATCTCGGCGACACCGTTCATCCTCAGGCACCCATCGTGTGACAACTATTGAGCAGCAGTCACGTGTGCATGCGGCTGATTTGGCCCGCCCAATCCCAATTTTGCTTGGCAGCCTTTTTGCGGGTGCCTTTTTTGCCTGTCAGCCTTGTTTTATATAATTGAGCTCCCTATCTGCTACACATCAAACTACATCATCAAGTTAAGCGCCACATGCAAGGGATTAAAGATCAGAATCATTATTATTCATTGTATGTACTTAATACTGGCTGATTGCTTTAACCCATCGTGTGACGTTGTAATTATTAACAGTCTTTAGTTTGTAAGGCAGTAGGCACAAGTGCACCACGGAGACTTCTCGTATGTCTAATTGTCTATCATACTTAGCGTTCTATTAAAATCTTTGGGCTTCGTTTCTTTTATCATCACGTGGATCGGTTTTCCTGGCTGGTAATCCTGACATAAAGATTTATAATTAATATGGCTTTTTGACAGGTTTTGACAAAGTAACGTAACGCAAACGTTAAGCATGACAGCGCCTCGTAACCCACGTGCGGTTCTCGCGCCATTCGCACGGCTGACTCCCTTAATCCCAAGTATAGGTAGAGGAAGTCTTCGCTTGGATCAAAGACATTTAATGGATTAGATGTAGACATAATAGGAAATTTGATTCGATGGAAAATCATAGAACTAAAACTGTCGTTCTCTTCTGTAAAAATCTCACAGTGAAAACTTAGGTGAAGTGGGCTGTCATTCCATCTGATGGGCCAAGGGCTTACACTATTGACAAATTAATTCTTCTAAGTTTTCACGGTGATATTTTTACAGAATAGGTACATAGATACAACCCTTTAAGGGTTCATAATACTTGGCGTACTACTAAGAACAAAATATGTTCAGCAGATAAAATAAACAAATACAAAATCAAATAGAAATAATAATATTCATAAAGTAGGTGGAGTGTGCCAATTTAATGTGACAAGTGACCGTGTATGTCAAACATTATTCTTGAGGATAATGAATATGTCAGAATGACTTGCAGTTAATAATATGATTATTACTTCGAACTACATAACCTCTTTATTTATTATAACTACAGAAAAGTTTTTTTTTTGTGGCACTTGGTTTTATGGGTTTGTAGGTTATGTCGTTTTTTTTTTTTACCGAAAATCTTGAAATACTTTTTGCATTTGTTTTTATAGTTCCTACTAGCCGGTCTATTCTGTAAAATTTCCAAATTAATTAATTCCTAAATTTTACAGAATAGACCGGCACCATATACACATACCATACCATATATTATTATATACTTCACCTATGGGTAAAGTGAGCTGTCATTCCACATGAAGCTAGGGATTGCCACTATTGACAGCCCACTTCACGCTCACTTCACCTAAGTTTACACGGTGAGATGTTTTACAGAATGTTCCAAAGATTTTAAAAAAGATTAGCGCATTCAAAGAAATAAACTCTTCAACTTTATTATTAGTAAGTATAGATGTATTGTAATATTGATTAAATAATTAAATAACTCCTTCTACACAGGATACATTAAATAGAGACATTAAAAATAGGTGGTATGTGAATAGTGTTGCCAATTAAATTATAATTTAATTAATATGTCCTGGCAATATTGACATATAAAATGATTACAGCAAATATCCAAGGTTTACGTGCGGGTCACGCTAATTATATCCGGTCAGCAAACAATAATAACTAATATAAAATAGCCAAAAGTATTTTACAGTAATTGGGATATTATATGTGCGAGCTCGAGGCTAAAGAATAACAGCTGGACGAGTAGATAGAAGGCTACGCTTGCCGCGGTTGGTCATCCATTACATATCGAAACTCCTCCGTGCCTCGGAAAGCACGTTAAACCGTTGGTCCGGGTTGTCATTTGTAGATCTTTGACAGTCGTTATGGGTAGTCAGAAGCCCACAATTCTGACAACCAGTCTTACCTAACGTTAAGGTGGATACACACTGCGAGGCGTGCGGCGCATCGCATGCGAAGCACATGCCTCGCAATGTACGTTATAATAGACCAAGAACACAAGAAGGGTGTAAATTAATCTAGGTTTGTTCTGGATTTCGAGGGGGAATTAAAAACTTCAAATTGATCTTCAAAATCTTCAAATCGGATTTAAAGGAAAAAATAATCTCATATGAAAAGTTGGTTCATCTTCAGCTTCTTCAGCTGGTCTATTCTGTAAAAAAATACACGGTTTAAACTGAGGCGCGATGAGCTTGAAGTGAGCTGTCAATAGTGTCAATCCCTAGTATCAGGTGGAATGACAGATCACTTCAAACTCACTTCACCTAAGAAACCACGGTGAGATTTACAGAATAGATCGGACAGATGTTGAGTAGGTACTCAGGTATTTTCTTGGTTCCCTCCATCCGTGTAAATAATAAACATTTAGACAAAGTGAAACAAAAAGTCGTCAACGATTCTATGACGTCATTCTTTATGTTTTTCCCTCACAATTACTACAATAACTAGTTTTTAACCGACCAAAACAACCTGTCTCTTGCGTAAACACTCCCAATTGCGTATTCTTTGACGTGCTTTGACATTTTACCTTCGATAAATGAACAATCAATACAGGTAAACAAGTCCAGGTATTTTATCAAAAACTCGTTTAAAAAACAGTTCTCAACAGGATTTATTTTTTTTTACTTTTTCTAAATCACTGTGGCTGGCCACACGATATTCGATTTTCAAATGAAACTGTGACAATTTTTTTTTCCGGGTGACAAATTTTGGAATTAGTCTCAAAACTATTGAATTTGACATTACTTTGACAGTTGTCTATGCTAATGAAGTGCAATGCAGTAATTGACATCGATAGGGTTGTCTAATCTTTGTACATAGTTTTATTCCTTGCTTTTTAAGTCATGAATCGCAAACCTGTCTTGAGCAAGCGTGGTGATCAATGCTCGTGCCTTCTCTGTATCTGTATAAGAAGCTTTTGCCCTGCAGTGGGACAATAATAGACTGGTATTATTATTATAACTTTTCCCTTTGCGTGAGAAAAACATTGTATTTTCTAACTGTCATTGCGTTACGTAGTTTAATTTCAATGACAGGCCACAAGGGTAAAGGGTGAAAGATCAAATAGGAAATAGAAAATGAAGGCTTTATTTTATAGTCTACCATTATCGTTAAGTTATTAAGTTGTTCTTTTGTTATTGCAAGTGGTGTCTCATTATAAGTCCACTGTAACTTGATAACTTTAGTAATTGGCTGGCTAATTGGAAGTTTCTAGTTACTGCAACTTAATTTGTCTTCTGTTTTTCTTGGTATTTATATACTTCTATAATATACTAGCTTCTGCCCGCGACTTCGTCCGCGAGAAAGGGCGTTAAAGATCCGTGGCATAAGGCATACCAACCTGTCCGCCATTTTGTTATATTTTTTCAAAATGGCTGCCACGCATGAAACCTTTATAAATCGATAGCTGACATTAATGTAAACAGAAAACACATTGGGACACAGGCCTCCTATCTGTTAGAGGGAGTGGGCCGACACATGTCTTCGAGTTTTTGGTTCTAGGACATGCCGGTTTCCTCACGATGTTTTCCTTCACGGTTTTGAGAGCAGTGGTGATGAAATAATTTACAACAATGCTCTCTTGTAAATCATTCATGCAGTCGCGAAAAGATTCTTGTAGCACTTTACAGGTTGTCTTAATATGTCAATATTTGACGTACCTATGCATTTCCGCATAACCCCCAACATCAACTCCTATAAATAGCCTAGCACCTACTTAAAACAGTCGTAAGAAAACCTTACACATAGCCAGTAAAAACTATAAACTAACTACGACACCTCCACTTACCGACAACCGTCAATACGGCCATCCATGAGTCCGTGTGTAACAACATTATCAACTGAACAAATACTTGGATCCCTACGAGATCAAGTAACCACTTGATCATAAAGGTTGGTTATAAAGATGATGGAATATCAACAGTTCTAGTGCTTGCAAATGTATGTTTTTGTAGCTATGTAAAGAGAATCTAAATAAAACCTTCGATGTAGATCCTTTTTGTTGCGTAATAGGTTACGTGCGACAATATTATCGTCATCACTTTTATATTACCTGTAAGTAAACTCGTACACCAGTATTTCGTGAGTTTTAGTATCAAAATCAAAAGTCTTTTTCCAAATTAGGCTGAGAATCAACACTTTTCGAACGAACAATTACATAAGACATTCCCAAAGAACGCCCACCCTTCACCATTTCCTAGCGCTTTAGCTGGCAAGAAGTGGCGTAACAAACTTCCCAGCAGCAGAGTAGTCTGTATCGTGTAGGTAACTGGGTTGTGGAAGTCGGATAGGCAGTCGCTCCATGTAAAATACTGGTATTCAGTTGCATCCGTTTAGACTGGAAGTCGACCCCAACTTATGCAGACGGTGATGTTAAACTTAAAGCCAAGGTTCATTCATGGTTCATGTCAATCAAGACCTCCTACATTGATAATTTTGATTAATGAGATTTTATTAAAACATTTTTTTCTTTTCGCAGGTACGTCATCATCACTAAAAGCAGTGTTGCTGTTGAGTAAGCTATCTAATGACGTTATTTATCATCTTCGTCTATAATGTTTTCTAACTGTCTTAGCTAAGAAACTGCTCTACGTGAAATATTTCGGGAAATATATGACTGATCCTCTAAAACGTTTGACTTTCTCATGATGCACACTAAAAATTTTTAAATTTTTAAATTAATGACCTTCAACAAAGCTTTTGTACTTCTCACGATGAACACTTTTTTTAATCATTGAGCCTCTTTTAATTTTCTGTCCTTTTCCAAGTGGTCATTTAGTATTTCTAGGTCCACAAAAATAGGAATTACAAAAAGAGGCGCAAAACTATATTACAGTATTCAATAATATTTTTAGGAGTGCAAAGTGGGAATTAAGGTTCGATTTAATACATGCCAAGTATTTCGGGCTAATAACATCCATAAAAATAAATCTTATGCCTGACCAATGATAATATATTTCATCTGTGAACCTTACAAATATGTATATTATCATTGGTCAGGCAGGGGACATAGTCCTTCCATAGTTCAAGGTAACCGATCCACTACAACCAGCCAAACCCATAATCTAATATATTTGTTTCCATATCCTGCAATAGGGGATCCAATCCTACATCAACCGGGAGTTGTCCTTGACTTGCATAGTGCGAACAGGGATAATCGCCGGTTGGTGCCGCATTTCATTAAAAACGTCTGTACGAGTATATGTGGCAGTCGACAAGTTTATAAAGCGAAACTTACTTTTTTTTTAAATTGATGTTGATTTTACGAGAAATGACGTCCGAAGTAGGCGGACCTCTGCGAATTGGCTTCGGCCCCTGGTACGCCTTCCAAAGGTCCGGGACCCCAGGGTCCCGAGATTTATGTCAAATACAACAAATAATACCTTACGACGTAAACAACTTAACTAATCCTATTCTTAGATCGCACATCATGTAACGCGTCATTACTAAGCAATGGTTATCCCAAAATATAATGAAAACGTATTATCAAATAATTATCACCTTTACTTTACACCATACGTATAACGTTACCAATATTTGACTAAAATATTACTGGGTTTTGACAAAGACTACGTTAAGAAGTGATGTGATGGGTATGGTCAGCACCCTGATTGCGTAACACACTTTCAATCTGAATCATTTTGAAGGATATTGCTAATCCATTGCCGCATACGTTCGAAAAATTTGCCTGCTCAACAACGTAGACAACGCAATGAATGTTGTTGAACTGTCAAAATGGAAGCCATTGCTATCGATAGTGTGTTATGCAATTACCCGGCAGGTTCCCTCAACCTTCACCGATGTCAGTAATGTGTAAGATAAACTTAGAAACTAGACATTGGTACTTGCCCGGATTCTAACCCACAAGCTTAGCTCAATAATTATTTATAATTATAATAGAGAGATTTAAAAAACCTGAAGTATTCATCGACGCATCTGTCGCTGACGCTTGAACAATAGACAGTATAAGGATTTGTTTGGAAATAGTGCAAACAATACTATAAAACGTACAACGTCTTAAAATAACTGCTAGACAAGGACGGCACTATCACAGAAGTGACGTCACGACTATGTAACTTCATACTAGCGCCATACATTGTCCGTACCGCGCGACAAGGACGGGAATAATCCCCTCCAAAAACTATTAAAGCGTGTAGCTTCTCCATATTTCCATGGATTCTACTGATTTTTTAGATTATCTCACTTGTGGCTAAGTAATAACAGCCACACGGGTCGATCGATCAGGTTAAGCTACGCTTGCCGCGATTGGTTCGTGGATGGGTGACCATCTTTACATACCGAGACTCCTCCGTGCCTAGGAAAGCACATTAAGCCGTTGGCTCCGGCTGTTATTCGTGTATCTTTGACAGTCGTTTCGGGTAGTCAGAAGCCCGAAAGCCTGACAACCAGTCTTACCAACGGGTAATTGGGTTGTGGAGGTCAGGTAGGCAGTCGCTCCATGTGAAAGACTGGTATTCAGCCGCATCCGGTTAGACTGGAAGCCGACCCCAATATAGATGGGAAAAGGCTAGGCAGATGATGAGTGTTGCAAACATTTTGTAAGCGTGCACAATTCAAAAAAGCCCTATAATTATGTGGCCAAATGAAGCCCCAAAGCAAAGATATTATAACCAGTTGCAAGAGACCAAAGCTTCAACCTGACTGTGTGGTTTTAAATATGTCAAGCGACGAAATGCCGTATTAAGGCGGTACGGTCGATTTTGAGAAAGTAAACCTCACTTTACTGGCCGAATTGTGGGCATCTTTATTTCGACCGTTATTTTTTTTATGTTGATTATGTTGGCAGTTCCGTTTTTTTAAAATTATGTTCTTAATTTGAATAGGAATAGGGTTTACTGGACAATTATTTACTTATTAGCATTACCTACTTTCGATGAACGAGTCCAGTCGAATAGTAGGCATGATTAATTTGTGTAATATACATTCTTAATTGCTGTCTTCCCTCATCTATTCCTTATAGCAAACTATAAGGAACTACTCACACTAAGTAAATCCGTTTAAATTATAAACGTGAAAGTTTGTATGGATGGATAGATGGATGGATGGATGGATGGATGGATGGATGTTTGTTACCCTTTCATGCCAAAACTACTGAACGGATTTGGATGAATTTTGGCACACAGATAGTTTGTAATCAGGATTAACACACAGGATACTTTTTATCCCGATATACCCACGGGATCTAAACCTATGCGGGTGAAACCGCGGGCGCAGCTAGTAATATTATAAACGTGAAAGTTTGTATGGATGGGTGGATGGATGGATAGATGGATGGATAGATGTTTGTTACTCTTTCACGCAAAAACTCCAGAACGGATTTGGATGAAATTTGACACAGATGGTTCATAACCAGGATTAACATGTAGGATACTTTTTATCCCGATATTCCCACGGGATCGAAACTTATGCGGTTGAAACCGCGGGGCGCAGCTAGTGTAAAGATAAACCGACGAAAAATTTCTACGCTACGGGGTCTAGAAACATGTGCTGAATTCATAGTTACAGATTGAGCACTGGTTAAAAAAACCTATAATATAAAATGTTTAATATGAATAATATTAATACGAGTATACTCATGTCGGAAATACCTTAACAATGTAAGCTGAAATTATCGACCTTTTCATAGACGGATTAATTAATTAGTAAAAAAATATGATGACCTTTAGTTAAATTGCTTGTAAGATTAAGATACTAAAAAAAATAGCTGTATTTAATTGCGGTTTCTTCGATTAGTTTTGAGACAATTTTCAGGAAGTAGGCAACACTTATAGGCACCTCTGACCTCTGACATTCGTAGATCTTTGACAGTCGTTATCGGTAGTCAGAAGCCCAAAAGTCTGACAACAAATCCTCTTCTTCTTCGTGTCGCTGGCACTTTCTTCAGATCTTGTTGGCTCAAATCTTCGCCACTTCCATGGCGTCGTCGGTGGCAGAGGTCACTCTGACTGCAAGATACATCATAGCTCCCCATCCAAACCCTGCTGCTGTTCCGTCGAGGTAGTCCCACTTTACCAGCTTGGAATTACATCTTCCGATGGCACAACCAGTCTTACCAAGGGGTATCGTGTTGCCTAAGTAACTGGGTTTGTTGAGGTCATATTACAGGCAGTCGCTCATGTTAAATACTGATATTCAGCTGCATCCGGTCAGACGAAGCCGACCCCAATATAGTTGGGAAAATGCTGGGCTGATTGATTTTGACCTACCTATGTATGTAGAAAGTGAGATTTGTCTGATTCGTTTTGATTCCAATACAATTTATTTACCGTTCGAAATGGGGCCCTCAATTTTGAAGATCGTGGGCTCTTCATCCTTTGTATTTGGGGATCGTGAATTTTCATTGATACGGTACGTGACTTGGTACTCCGACACCTGGCTTGGCCATTGCTTTGGGCTACGTTCTCTGCCCTCCGAGTCTTATTGAATTCTATATAAATTTTATTGAATTTATGGCAATTGGAATTCAGTTACTACATCTATATCTACACTAATATTATAAAGAAGTAAAATTTGTGAGTTTGTATGTACAATCAACTCGGCCTAGTGCAGTGCACTGCTGGACATAGGCCTCTCCCAGGCTGTGCCACAACACCCTGTCCTCCGCCTTCCGCATCCAGCCCGTCCCAGCCACCTTCTTTAGGTCGTCCGTCCATCTAGCTGCGGGGCGTCCCACACTGCGCTTGCCGACGTGCCGCTTGCTTGTATGTACCCGATGTTCAAAAATTATTTCACTGTTAGAAAACTACACTATAATTGACAAGTGGCATAGGCGATATATTTTATGGTATAGTTGGCTTCCACGCGGACGGAGCCGCAGGCAAAACCTAGTCTAAAATAAAAAGCAAACTCAACGTAAAATCAGCACGAATATAGACATAATTTTATGAATAAAAATTAATTGATTATGCATAGGTCCCATTAGTTTAAAATATTACATTTTGACACCTAATTTAAATATAATGATATATTATAGCAATTTAACAGCCCAGTACTTATAATTAATGGCAATGAAAATAATTTATATATGATTTAGATAGGTATGTAATTATTCCAGTATGAGTATCATTTTCGTGTTACCATCGCGAAAAAAGTTATGCAAAGTTATTTTAATTGGCAACATTAATTAATGATGTCAAATGTGCTAGAGTAGCCTGCGATATTATTATTTTCTGATGACGTATTGGGAATAGGTGCTAGTTAAAATTAAAATGCCAAAGATATTTTTATTCTAAAATGGTGCAACAGGTATAACAAAAATGGAATGTCATGGAATTTATGGATTAGTTTTTATTTTTTAAATACTCGTATATATAAATACATGCATAATCAGCCTATAAAGTTGGCACTGCTGGGACACAGGTCTCCTCTCATCGAGAAGGACTGGGCTATATTCTACCACGCGGGCCCAGTGCGGGTTGCTAGATGTCACATGTCTTCGAATTTCTGGTTCTTCCTCACGATGTTTTCCTTCACCTTTTGATAGGTGATGAAATTTTTTCCACAAAGTAAAGCGCCTGTCTAGGTTCGAACCCACGACCTACAACTCGGAAAGTCGGAGCCGTCACCATCGGGCCATTACTGCTCTTTGTTCGTTGAATGGCAATGCTAATTCTGAATGAATGAATTATGTAATCGGTCCATTAAATGACGAGCAGGGTTTAGCTTCATTAATATCTCGAAACTTAAACAAAACGAATTCTTAACAAAGGTAATTTGAAATAATTAAGTCGCTTTTAAAATAACCAGAAGAGCAAGCAAAGTCACGGGCGAAGCCAGTTCATTGTAATACCGCAGTTATACTAATGCTGTATAATTATAAGTACCAGGGTGACATGACTAGAGGACGGGTGCGAGCCTTGACACTCCGTAATGATAGTGGAACGATACAATCTAATTCTAGTGTGCTATGCTGTCCTGGTACCGGGGTTAGAAGTAATGATCTTTCTTAGTGTGGATAATTGAATATTGTTTTAACACCATTCATCATCTGCCTAGCCTTTTCGAAATATGTTGGGGTCGGCTACTAGTCTAACCGGATGCAGCTACGTTTAGGGTTTTTTTTTTTATTTCATTGATAAGACTAGACTTTTATTGTCCAATTTATAGAAAGATGCTATCAAGAAAATGTTTTGGACTGCTTAAAGACCGACCGGCTAAACAAATACCTACTACAATTAGTAGGTACCTGTAACTCGAAATTTTAATGTTTATTCGAGAATTTTAAAAATGACACCTACGTAGGTCATTTTTTATGCTTGTAACATTTAGATCATGTGATAGTGATTTGCATAGTCTAATATAACTGCATCATAATAGACACCTCTATGTTAAAACTTCGATCAGCGTTTGTTTGCGAATTATTGCATGATTGATCCATTTGGACATTTATGCAAAAATCAAAATCAATTTGTCTAGCATTTTCCCAACTACGTTTTCCAGTATAACCGGATGCAGCTGAATCCAGTATTTTACATGGAGCGGCTGCCTATCTGACCTCCATAACCCAGTAACTAGGTATCACGATACCCCTTTTTTTGGGGTCTAATATTTTAATCATCAAATAACTTCTCCCGCTCTGGGCGGTATGTCAGACTTTTACTGACTAAAACCTACCCGTGTTCCTTCAGTTGCCTGTGCCAGGGGCCACGGCACCGTAACTGTTTCGTACAATCCGTACAACCCGCGACCGTTGCAGGCATCGGCCCTAGCAGACCCCATCAGTTAGTGCCAGCTGACATCTCTTTGAGGCGCGCATGAAACGCAAATCACGATACCCCTTGGTGAGACTTTCGGGCTTCTGGCTAACCGTAACGACTGTCAAAGATCTACGAAAGATGGATGTCATAATTTATTCACTCTAAAATGTAAAACAAAGCCTAATTATTTTGAAAGAAGACCTCATGAACTGGTAACACTTGTGAGGATTTTTTTGGCAATTTCAGACAATAGATCCCACACTGCTTGCATTATTAATCTTGCTTGAATTCAAGGTTACCGAATTAGCGGAGCCTTGTCAGGTAGACCTATTTTTTATATTTTTAAAAGAAAAAAAACAGCTTTGTTTTGGAATACAATGAATTGTCAAGATCAAAACAAATTAAAGTTACTTAATTGTTTTGGCGCAAGGCTTTTGCCTGCCTCCAATGGCAAAAATTTTGTATCAAATGTTCTTTTTTCTTTATATTCTATAAAGTATTTACAACTGTGCTTTACAAACTTCAATAAATTAAGAATAAAACTTGCGTTGCTAAAATTCGCAGGTTCGGACCTAGGCGGGTACTTTACTTGGTCTAATTTTAATGAACACCGCTGCTGTCGACAGAGTAAACGAAAACATTGCGTAGAAACCGTCATGTCCTAGAACCGAAAAAATCCTAAGACATCTACCAACCAGCACTGGGCCCGCGTGGTAGATTGTGGCTCACTCTCTTTCACAGAGAGGAGGCATGTGTCCCAGCAGTGGGAACGCTGTAGGCTGATAAAGCTAATACTAAAATTTTAATAGTCATACGTTCAAGTATAGCTCTTTTTTTTTCTGGTGGTAAATCATCAAATGACCCCTCCCGCTCTGGGTGGAGCGGAAGGGAGTGTCAGACTCTTACTGACTAAAACCCACCCATGTTCCTTCCTTCGCCCTTTATGTTCCGGGGTAGCGGTAACCCTTTCGGACAATCCCGCTGAACGTTTAAGTATAGGTTATAATCACTTTAGTTAGATAATAGAAACCAAACGTTTCCATTACTGACTATTGTTTGTAAGCATAAGTGTTAACTTACCTAAACCTAGGGTTGTCCCTTCAAAAGTATAATCGAACGATGATCATCGTTATGAGAGAATTAAAACGATTTCGACCTAATTATAACAAAGAATGGGGTAAAATTAGTTAGGTGTGTTCTTGAGCTTTAATTTACAAATCTCGTATCATCATCATCAACATCATTTCAGCCGAAAGACGTCCACTGCACCTCCACATCGACCGGTTCTGTGCTTCCTGCATCCAGCGGGTTCCTACGGCCTTCACAAGGTCGTCGGTCCACATTTTTTGAGGCACGGGGAGCGGTTTATAAAGGTGGTAACCCATACACAGACCAACCGCGGCAAGCGTAGCTTAACCTGGTCGATCGACCTGTGCGGCTGTTATTATGTAGCCATGGGCCCCTCACATATTCCCTAGAAACCCAAACTTTATTTAGAAAAAATGTCTTCCTGTTAACCACTCTGATTTGTTCCCAAAACGCTATTGTTATGTTAATTGCTATTCAAAAATAAGCATGCATGCAGACATCCGAACCCCGGTTCCCGCCATTGTAACTGTGACATTTGACCCACGCATGCGCAATGCGTGTCGCGACCTACGTTTACATACAATGTAGAAAAAATTGCTCACTAACATACCAGCTAGGATTTTTACACAATGAAATTCAAGAGAAGCATTGAGGTGCTTAATTTTTGTGATAATTAGCGGAGGAGAATAATAATAGCTAAGTAAATGTCACAAAACATTTATTTTGTTACCGTTGTTTGTAGATTTTATCTAAATTCTTACGTAAAATCCATTAATACTACCTTTCATCTAATACTTTGTGGAAACTTCAAAAATTATGAAAATATTACCTACCTACGCTTTGAATTAGAAGTAAAAAACAGCACTTAAAGTTGTCAAAAAATAAAAGGCCCGTTTTGACATTGACAGTTCTAATAGTTAATAAAGATCAAATTCGCAAAACACGTATTCGTTTGTATGAAACTGACAGGTGTCAAGAACGCATTCTCAAATGTCAAAACGGGCCTTTTATTTTTTGACAAATTTACCTACCTAACATTAGATCCGTTTCCAAGTCTACCAAAAAACGTACAAAAGCTACTTTAAATAAATATAAAGTACGTAATCAATACATAAATATAAAACAATTTAAAATCTTCCAAATAAATATTAATGTTTAATTTATTATTTTTCAATTCACAATAAATTAATAATTACACACAAAAACATAAGGACAAGAACAACACAATAAATACACGTAATCAATTAGCATAAAACATCTTCATTTTCCTGATTTAAATTGTATCTACGTAACCGATCCAGTGTTTAGCACCTCGTAGAAAATCCAAGATGGCCATATTAAACGTGCACAATCACTGAGATCTGATTGGTTAATCGCATGCATGCCTAATCGTATCGCGCTCTGATTGGTCGGGCGTCCCGACACAGTTTGAAATTAGAACTGGTGGGTTGGATTTGGCGGGAATTGCGTCGTTGCTAAAACAATGAACTACAAAATACTGGATATGGCATTTCTATTAAAAATAAAAAATAATAATACCTTTGGCTCGTAGCTAAATAAGAAGGAAGAAACAGCACGATCCAAGGTTAAGCTACGCTTGTCGCGGTCGGATCATGGATGGGTGACAATACATTACATATCGAGACCCACCGTTGGTCCCGGCTGTCATTCGTAGATCTTTGACTGTCGTTACGAGTAGTCAGAAGCCCAAAAGTCTGACAACCTGCCTTATCAAGGGGTATCGTCTTACCTAGTAACTGGGTTGTGGAGGTGAAATAGGCAGTCGCTCCATGTAAAATACTGGTAATCAGCTGCATCCGGTTAGACTGGAGCCGACCCCAACATAGTTGGAAAAAGGCAAGGCACTTTGATGGGTTAGACACGTATTACTGCCCCTTGGCACATGATGGAGACAACAATAAAATTATGTAAACGACACTTAAGTATACCTACAATGAAACCATACTTGTATTTTTATCCTTATAACATTCTTTGACAGTTTTATATATCTATCGTTATCAAAAAATAAAAGGCCCGTTTTGACATTGACAGTTCTAGTGGTTAATACAGATCAAATTCGCAACACACGTATTCGTTTGTATGAAACTGACAGGTGTCAAGAACGCATTCTCAAATGTCTAAACGGGCCTTTTAGTTTTTGACAACTTTACCAGCTTCTGCCCGCGACTTTGTTGATGTCATAATATAATATAGTATCGCATCTCCCGCCCGCGCTGTTACATCGTTTTTCGCTTAGCGTTATTTCTGTTACTTTTTTTGCTTTTTATTCGGCTCCTAGGATTGTAGCGTAAAGTTAAATAGCCTATAACCTTCCTCAAGAATTCGGCTACCAAATGAAAAAATATTATTTCAAATACAACTGGTAGTTCCAGAGATGCAAGCATACAAACAAAGAAACAAACAACCTCACTCTTCGTGTCCGTAACTCGGTAAAATAAAAAGACATTATCACTTCAAATTGCTTGCATAGGCCATTTTTAAACTAGCTGCATTTATACATTATATTTTGCTCAAAACACTATTAAAATTATAATATTTTTTGTACAATTTTTGCGAAACAATCTTCTTATTACAAAGCTTGAGAACGGGTCGTCTTTTATCAAAATTGTGCATGTCATTCATTGCAGGTGATTGAAGGTTGTCGCAATGTGGTCGGTCGCACCATTATCTGTATTTTTCTGTATGTACCCACACTAACTAATAATGACAAAAAATTGTATTTTTAGCTGATACGTGCGTACTACGTAGGTAACCTAGAAATTAAGCATTATGTACTTTTGACATACTTTCAGAGTTTTGAGAGGCTTAGTAGTCTCCTAAAGGGTATCATTTATGTGTAGGTATCTCTTGGCAGTCCACAACAGCTTTCAAAAATAGATCAAAATTCACTTCTGAGGGTCTATTCCAGAGATATAGGTCTATTCTCCATCATCATCATCTGCGTAGCGTTTTCCCAACTACGTTGGGGTCGGCTTCCAGTCTAATCGGATGCAGCTGAGTACCAGGTCTTATATAGGGTTTACTCCCTATATAAGCCGTAATTCCGTAGTTTGGGTCAAAGCTACGGGCGCTTCCAACTCCGTATCGCTTACGGATATAAGACTAATTCAAGGCCCGAACTAAGAATGAATGACAATGGGATTTGACACTTGTCCCTAATCCCGAAGTGTTATTGCCCGCCCGAAAAATGGGTTTTGCCACTCCTTTTGACGGCTTAAATAGTTTCGGATGGGCCCGTATCTTCGTTGATGGACTCAAGCAAGTAGACCCCAGTCCCGCAAAGCTAAAACTAAAACATGAACAATATTGGGCAGCCTGAGAAAATAGTAAGCGCCTCAACCATAATCACAAAAAAAAATACTCTTAGCTACACATGACGACATATAAAACTACATACTCATTTCCAATTTTGGCTGACCTCGCTTTGTATAAGCTTTTTGTACAATGAGAAGTCAGCTTAAACTGGAAATGTATAGCTTGATAATGGCGCCGATTCCCTTGTTCATAAACTACTTATACTAAATTTAAGTTCAATGCATCTTTTTCTTTCTATTTAATTTAGAAAAGGACAGAAGATAAATATTAGTTTAGTCCTGTCAAATTAGTCAGCGCCTGACGTAAATTGACGTATTTTTAGTAGCTAAACTAAACGAATATTTAATCTTCAGTCCTTTTCTTAATGAAATAGAAAGAAAAAGATGCACAGAACTTAAATTTAGTTTAGTTTGTGAACAAAGGAATCAGTGCCAAAATGTCGTCGTGTGAACCTTATTAACTTTTAATTATTTCTGTAATAAATAAAAGACGCAAAAAATATCAATCATCAACACGTTTAAATCACCAGCTAAAGCACAACATATTTACCAACCTCATAACCTAAAATAACTTGTCGATTATCAAAACATTATAGTTATTCTCATATTTTTTGCGCACTAACTGGTTACGAGTACGACTGGCCTTTCATAACAAACCCCAACCGCTGATCATCAAACAGTACCTACGTGTAAATTGGACAATTTCGTGCCAACGCAACTAAAAACATGGCCGACTACACAGGGTTACCAAACGTCAAAATTTATGACATGTCAATTATTTAAGGTGCCTACTCCGATGTTCTCGGCATCGTTAAGGAAGATGCTACTAAAACCTACTACGGTTATTGATTTATTTAACTTTAGCGTAATTTATTGGACAAAATTCAAGAAGACACAATTAAATTTATTATTAAATGAATGTAGGGGAAGGGATCTCAAGGTATCTGAGAGCTATCGAAAAGGTTGATATTATAATTATGTATTATTTAAGCAATAAGAAAGAGATCGCAGAAACAGATAAAGCCACTCTTTGTATGTTTTGTAGTGTTAATTGTATTATTTGTTATGTATTTTCTGTTTAGTTATTATATAAATAAATAAGAAGTAAAGAGTAAGAGTTAAAAATCAACAAGACATGTCAAAGTTTTATATTAAATAGGCACATACAAGGCACTTTTGAACGTCATTTACAAAAAAAATTGTATTGATTCTAATCACCCCTTTCAAAAGGTAGATTCGTGCGGAGAAGAATAGGCTAGAAACTCCACCGACTACTCTATTAAAATGTTTTACAATATTTTGTATACATTAATCATTTAATTATAGGTATGTGAAGACGATGTACCTAAAATAAAACTACTATACAAAAGACCTTTAAAAAGCCATATCTAATATTTATCTAAATATTTCATTGCTGCTTCTATTACACAATCTCTTCAAAGTCACTATTTTCAAAAATTATAATATAATATTTTATTTTATTATAATATAAGAGAATGCGTCCCGGACATATATCAGTGCGACAATTCTAGTAGCTAATAAAGATCAAATTCGCAAAACAGGTAGGTATTCGTTTGTATGAAACTGACAAGTGTCGAAAACAGCATTCTCTCGGCGGCCGAACCGTAGTAGGTACGGACGCCAGCACATCAAGTTACTACAATCTGTCAAATTTCTTTAATAGATTTTCAAATTTATCGCTAAAGCTAAGCTAACAGTTTCGGGTAGCTTGACCTGCTGGCGTCTGTACGCACGGCTACACATCAAGCTATACAAAACCAGTATAAGCTGCCTTCTGATTGTACGAAAAACCTATACAATGCGAGGTCAGCTAAAACTGGAAATCCATAGCTTGATGTGTAGCCGTGTGTACAATAGCTCATTGACAAAATCTTTTCTTTCCACGCAAGAGACAGTTAATTATAGTAATAAGTTGATGTAAGGCGATAGGTTCCAACTGTTTCTTGGAGATATTTTAATTATAGGCTTTACCTGCATTTGCCACATAATACGTGTAACCTATACTTGTACTACTGTGACATAATAGGCATGGCTAAGACTGTGTAAATAACTTCGTTGAAGCCTCAAGAATAAATTGACACTCTTTATTTTGTAATTTAGGCATGGCTTGTCGAATATGAGTATCAAGTATTTAGCTCTCTGGTATTACATATATAAAGTAACTCTGTCTGTTTGTCTTTTACCTTTTCCCGCCTTAACGGTTGAACGAACTTCGATAAAACTTGCCAGATATAATTATATTGAAATCCGCTCCAAGTAATCTAAAAGTAAGTATTTTTTTTTTAGTCAGGCCGAGATTGACAGGTGTCAGGCAACTTTCTATAGAGATAGAAAGTTGCCTGCCAATCTCGGCCTGGAGTAGTAGATATTGCTAGACGTCGGAAATTATCCCACGGGAACGTACTACCGGAAAAAACTCTCCTATAGGACACAAGAGACTCAAAAAAAGTTACGGCCGCGAATTATATTCAGATCAACACACAGTCTGATACTCACCCGCTAATTGTAAAAAGCGTAAGATAATTTGAATTTCGCGGGCTACCCTAACACTTTCGCTTTAAACGATTCCTTTTTCTGCCTGTTAGGTACATCTATGGCAATAGTTTGATTCTATTTTATAAGCTGGTAACCCTTAACTTGCTCGTGTGGCTAAAGCTAGGACAATTAGAAGATGACTGTTGCTTTTGACTTAACAACTTAAACGG
The DNA here is from genome assembly GCA_911387795.2 of Apamea monoglypha. Taxonomy (NCBI): domain Eukaryota; kingdom Metazoa; phylum Arthropoda; class Insecta; order Lepidoptera; family Noctuidae; genus Apamea; species Apamea monoglypha. The sequence continues at coordinate 7,525,789 of OU426935.1, read as the reverse complement.
ATCTGAGAATAAAAAAAACACGCGATGCGTTTGCGGTACAATGTGGGACACAACAATCTGTTGGAGGCTTAGGTTAACACATCGTAGGTCGTTGGGAAAGATAGGCTGCTTAATGCTTGCGGTCCCTTTGAGCTTCACCGCAAAACGGGGCAGTTACTGGGCCAATGATCGACGCACTTGCGAGATTCCTTCGCTTTAACGATGATATTGAGGCGGCGTCTAGACCGCCACATGCGAACTACGCACCATACTGACGTCATGCAAAATTCCTGCATCGCGCAAGCAGAGTTTGCCGCGCAACTAGCATATTTACAACGTCTCGGACATCAATCCTCGGACCGTTGCCCACCAGACACGACCCCTATGGAGAATGAGTGAACTTTACACCCTGTTTTTACCTCTTTATACCTCTATAATATTATATGGCAACTATAATGCGACAAGGAAGGATATTGCTAAAATATGACTGCATATGCTCGAAAAATGTGTCTGCTCAACAACGTCAATAATGCAATGAATGATGTTGGGCTCATCCCGATCATCCCCCACAATCTTTTGGACGACTTTTCAGTGACATCGTTAAACAATTTACTCTCTTCTAATTGCCCAACTAAATGGTCACGAAATGAGAGGAACAATTATTGATTGAATTGATTGTCCAATGTCTTTAATTGGCATGACAAGAAGAATCCTGCTTAACTTTTTAAAGCCTACTAGCAGGTAAATTGGGAATTTACTTACTCTATAGTAAATTCGAAGGATTTTTTAATCGAAAATACTTACAACAGCAGTCCTATAGCATTACGGTTTAAATTATTGCGTCAAGCTCAATTAGTTTTAGACTTAATTTATGTCTATGGTTGACTAGACATGGATAAAGTCTTAAAACTAAGTAGAAATTGTACCGTCGTTGGAATTGTATATATAGATATTGTATCGTGCTAGTTCCACAGTTATCTTCTTATTTTTACTTGTAAAGTACAGACGTCATATCGACGTCACACTTCTGTTTGTAACCACTGGTTGAACGGATGACAAGGCGTTTTTGTGACGAACAGTTAGCTATTGACCAGCATACTTTGTTGAGACATCAATTAATTGTTTTTTTACTATTGTTTCAGATAATTGGAGAAAGAGAATATGCTGTGAGGCCTACGAGGAGGCCTTCAGAAGAATTACAGACTGGACAACCCTTAGAAGTGATAGTACAACAGGTGATTATTTTACTATTTCTTCTTTTTCTCGTGGTATTTACTTACAGCTGATTGCCAAGGTCGGCCCGTAGTTAAGGGACCATCAGTTACATACCTCCGTGTCTCGGAAAACACGTTAAACCGTTGGTCTCGGCTGTCATTCGTAGAACTTTGACAGTCGGTCCGGGTAATCAGAAGCCCGATATGCGAAAGTCTGACTGCCATCAGTAAATGGAAGATAAACCATCTACAAGTGGAAGTCGCTACATGTAAAATACTGGTGTTCAGCTGCATCCGGAAAAGACTATGCAGGTGATGATGTTATGCATCAGCCTATAAAGTTCCCACAGCTGGGACACAGACTTACTCTCTGTGGAAGAAAGTGGGCCATAATCCACTACACGGGCCCAGGACGGGTTGGTATATGGCTTACCTATTACCCGAATGCGGGCGTAGAATATGCATTACCCTAATCCAAATTCATGTTTTAAATTATGCTAATGTAAGTGTGGGTAAGTTATAAAAGAGTGCTATAAATTTTAGGTAGTCTAAAAAGGACGGCTCCCTATCGGCCCCATCCCTGTAACCTGAAATGAAATGAGACAGAGCCCCATGAACTAAAACTAAAAGCATTTATTACAATTAGACTATATACTGGCACTTTTGAATTGTCAAAGGACTCGGTCATTCAGAAAGATGAAGCTAGTTGCCCATTCCAAAGCGTAGTAGGTTCTTATGGAGAAGAACGGGCACGGATTTCTTGAAACTAAAAGACATATCGAACATGTTTACCTACTGCCTGGATAAATGAGGCAATCAATATGATAATAAATACTACCTTTTGTCCTTCCAAAAGTAATAAAACAAATGGAAAAATAAAACAACCACGGAAGTTTATGTTAAATGCACAATTGCACATACAATAAGTCCTTTATGAGTTGCAAAACAAAATATGGTACCTATTAAGGTAGTCGGGAGCTTAGTAAAAGATATTATTTCATAAATTATAATATTTACATAAGCCGTAAAAAATGGCTACTTTATTTCAACGAGCTTCGTTCAAAATATGTCGTTGGTTAACGATGTGTGAATTTATTCATATTTTCTGTGGAAATGAGCTTCCTTCATTTGTTTTTTTGTGTTCACAAAAAGGTACACAATTCACCTCTTTGGGAACCAATTTGATTTTAATGTAATGTTCTTCTAGTGGTCGCAAGCGGTACTGCTGAGCATTGGTTCTTGGGTTCGATTCCTAGACCGAGCAAAATGTTATTGGTTTTTCCATCTGGAATTTCTCAGTAGCAGCGCGGAGTCTAAGAATAAAGATAACCTTTTTTTTTTTCAAGTATGGATGTGGTTGGCTATAAGAGTAGGGGAGACCTAAAAAACGATGAATGGACTGTGCGAAACATGATAGAAAGGAGGTGACTACCGAAATGACGACTAATAGAGAAGTATGGATGGAAAAGACATGTTGCGCTGACCCCAAATAAATTGGGATAAGGGCAGGAGAATGATGATTATTTAATAGCAATCTACATGTAGAAATTGTGGCTGAACTTATCACAGACTACCAAAGGGCAGACTGATGCACTTACCACAAATGAAACCAGTCACAACCTCGATCCAAAATTGAAAAGTTCTCGGACAAAAAATGTTGGGTACCCTTTAGCTGACAAATCTTGGATGTGAGCGGTCAAGGCTCAAAGGTCGAATATAAGGCGGATAACTCATTACTTTAATCTTTTTTACCCAAACATATTAATCTTATACAAAACTGGAAATTCGTCCGTCATTCATAATTGCCTACCGCACTACATGCGTCATAGGCCTATCCAGAATACAGTATCAATTTGGAAGAACAAAAAAGGATTTATTCAATTCAAGCTAGGGACCAGACTTCGGGGAAGGGTTTCAAATAAGCATAAGAAATCTCTTATAGAAGAAACAGAATTGTCGGTTTCTTAATTTTCTGCAAATGTAGGGAACTTTGGACCCTCAGGCTAGGCGAAGACTATCTTCCCAGGTTAGCTCATAACAGACGGATTGAGTGGTCGAGAATAATGCTTTGTGTCGTGCTATCAGAGAGGCCTTTGTCCACTAGTGGCCAGCTAGGTGATAATTATGAAACTAGAGATCGACCTCAAAAACTATACACGTCAATTTTAGGCCTCGCTCGGCCATTCGAGAATCTCAGTTTCGCACGCAATCAAATCTTACGTACATGAGACGGACAAGCAACAAAATAATGTCGGACGTTATGCAAGCTGAATGGAATATAAATCACGTTAATGTAAAAACGTTTTTACATGAGCTTAGCGCCGTCGGGTGAGAAAAAAGACTTACGTCAGAAGCTGATTACTTCCATGTTACAGCTTCCCTTGACTTGTGATGTAAGGAAACCGATGCCACTGACAGGCGAAGGACGTTGGATCAAACAGTTGAAGACGATGTGTTGTAATGTAATCCCCTTGCTCAGTGAGACAGATTAGCGTACATCAATTATGTTTATGACCATATGTGAGTTGTGTTTAGCATAATCGGATTTGTTTGAATAGAGCCAAAGATTGTTCGTAGATTACCACGATTATGAAATCTATTATATGGACGGTAATCACTTTATAAGGAAACGTCTCCATACGTCTCGCGTGTTTCACGAACTGTGTCCGAATAAACGTTATTCTTTCTTCCTCCATAGTAATGACAGCAGCGGCTATTTTTTGGAGTTATTCGGTATCCGTGCACTCGTCAGAATTCTGGTTTTCTGGCAGTCTAATCAAATCCTCTAGTCTAGTGCAATCTTATCCCAATCACAAAGAAGCCCAACCGATAGAATTAAAATTGCCAAGGTGTAAAATGCTTTTGGACCTGCTAAAATCTTACAGATTTCTCAATCGCGAAAGCGATCTTTTCATACCAAAGATGCAAGTCACCTGGGCTTTGTTGTGTACTAAAATGACTTGATAATAACCTTTGATCTTCTGAAAAGTGAAAGGTGAAACCCGATTCACTAGTTTTTATACGAAGTACGTTGATGGGGTGGTCAATAGACTTCTTCATAAAAAGTTTCTCGCGGTTGTAACAACCACAATGAATGGCGCTTACTGGCTGAAAAAATGATGACAGTAACGAGATTGTCAGTGCGAAACTTTTTGTTTCAAGTTTATGTGTGTTAAAACTTAGTACATTAGCATCCCCTGATCTTTGTGCTACATAGTAGCATTTAGTGAAAAGTTCAATTTAGTTCGTAATTTCGACTGGTAAACTGCGTAGAGTTTGACGTAGAATACTCCATCACCGGTACTGGGTGACCGCTATTTTTGAACTGAAGAAGTAGTGTCTCTAACTCTTTTGTATTAGAAAATTCCTCATGGAAGTCCGGGGGTCGAATTCTCGGACCAAGAAATGACTTACTTATCTTGACTGGGTCTCTCCCTATTAATACAGGGTGGCATCCCTGCCACCCTGTATTAAGGGCGTTTGGGCGTCGATATCCCTACGACGCGCAAATTATAACCATTAATTCAGCAAATGATTCTAGACTCCTAGCGTAGAAATTCTACGTCGGTTATCAAAAAAAAATCTGCTTTTTCATAGAAAAGCACAACACCTTAGCGGTCAAAATGTATTAATAATAATAATAATAATTTTTATTTCAAGTAACAAGACTCATAGCGTTAGTAACAATATACTTACAAACTATGTTAGTAATACACTCACAAAACAAAAACAAAAATAGAAAACAGATTGTGACATCACTGCTGCACGGTGACAGGCCCAGCCGAAACCCTGCAGCAGTGGTTCACAAACGCACAATCAAGCCTGCTCGCTATCATAGACAGGATGCTGTTGGCGCTGCCCCGCACCCTACGGACCAAGGATGCGCACCGCTTCCGCATCACGGTGTAAAAACAGTCCACGTGAGCTTCAGCGAACATCCCTGACGCGCTGCAGTACCGAGGCAACCCCATCAACACCCTGAATGCATTATTGTACTGGATGCGAAGGGCGCCGTGTGATTTTTGAGTATAATGAACCCACAGACTGCAAGTATAAAAGGACGTACAGTAAGCACTAAATATAGTGCGCTTGACCTCTTTAGAGGCACGCCTGAATCTGCGGGCAATCATGTTAGCTCTCACACACAGCGCCCTCCGCTCCCTGTCAATGCAATGCAATGTATTGAACAGCATTTTTTTTTTTTAATAGCCGCTGAAACTTTTCAACGTGTGATTCAGAATCATGTGCTGAATCCATGGTTGTGCGTCGATGTCCCTTTCACCCTGAAAACTACACGTAGAGGTTTTTGTGTCTGTCACAATAACTATATTCATTTAATTATTGTAACTTTATCATCTACAGTATCATCTTCATGGCACAAAAACATGGCTTCAAAAACATTATTAACATAAATCCTACGGCACAGCATTCACAGTCTGCAAAACACCTACCAACCAACCATGATACAGCACCATTCACAGCTACACAGGACAAAAATAGTCTCAGACCAAAGGTTACAATTATTCGTACCTACGTAGACGTAATGACAGGTTGTAGCTACGACTTTGTCCCTGAAGGTTGCAGGGGTCAGATAAACAGCAGTGACTGTGTATAAGATGTTATGATAAAAAGCTGCTGTGTCATGGTTGAGGGAATCGGCGTGACACGTGTCTTTCGTGGACTTTGGAATGGGATACGAGCAGTTTATATAGGCAAAACAGTGAGGGACGGAAAAAATATTAGGTCAGCGCGGATGACAAATATTTTTCATTCTTTGATTTCTACACTAATACCCACATACTAATCTACAAAAATTTATGAGTCGAATTAAGGCAATGGCGCTTGGAATGCCACAGGGAACTGTATTGAGCCTTATACCAATCAATTTTTCAAGGGTGGGTTACTTAGTGTATTCGCTGTTGGCATACACTTGTACAGATTTTAAAACATCCATTATAGATCAGATAGGCGGAAGAATTTCCGCAGTTACAACGCGTTTACAGTAAATGATAAGCCAACCTCATTGAACTTTTTTTTACGATCTCATTAAAACGGTTATTTACGGTAGGCTATCAAAAAAATCCACCCTTTAACTCCATGTCCAGTATTAATGTTTTACCTTCGACTTTGATTAAAGACAACTTTTTAACCGAAGTAATTAACAACATAAACAATCACGCCGCGCATCACGTGTATTCTGCGTAAGGTTAGGCAGAGCTGCATTTATAGTACACCCGCATTTCGCTAGCTATATGTAAGACCCATGTAACATTGAGCGAGCCTATTCCATCAACCGAATACAAATCCAGACCCCGGCTGCTACTGAGAAATTCCAGATAGAAAGCCCAATAACGCTTTCCCCGACCCGGGAATTGAATCCACGACTTCATGCTAAGCAATAGCGCTTGCGAGTACTAGACTAACAAGGCAGTCAAATATAACAAATATTTTCATAATAGGTAACTGTAAAAAACTGGGTGATTACTCGTAGATTTTATAAGACACCCTTGAAGCAAATGAAACTGAGTTTCATGCATACAATTTAGTTTATTTAAATCAAGCTTGTAAAAAACTATTGAATTTTGAAAGTCAACTCCATGTCCAGTATTAATGTTTTACCTTCGACTTTGATTAAATACAACTTTTTAACCGAAGTAGTTACAAAATAAACAGAATGTATGTTACGTTCAGTTCAGGCTGTGCTAATAAATATAATAGGCACTACAAAGTTTCTTAAGTATGATTTTAACCCTGACTTATGTGGACTTTGGTCTCGGTACACTTAAATTGATTTACTGCTAGTACTTAATCTCTATCTATGTATACTAATAAAAAGCTGAAGTGTTTTTTTGAACGTGGTAATCTCTGAATCTACCCTGGATTAAAAAAAAAACTAATTGTGAAGCCCAAATCTTGAGGAAGGCAGTAACATCACGCTAAGACCTTCAGGAGCTGAGACAAAACAACAAAAACTTTTTTGCATAAAAAAAAGCAGGCGACTTCCAAAAAAGACACTACAAAGTGAAAAATAACTTTAATTTCGGATGTCGGTGTCGTTGGGTTCTTCCGAAATGAAAGTTATTTTTCACTTTGTAGTGTATTTTTTGGAAGTCGGTTGTTTTTTTTTTGCAAAAATGTTTTTATTTTTCACTTTTAAGTTGTAATTTTTACCAGTAATTTTGGTTTAAAAACCAAACTTCGGAACCGTTTTTGATGAAATTACTATGGGACCAATCTGAAAGTATATCCTTACAAATAAAAAAATATTTAGCAGATCGGCTTATAAATAACGGAGTTCTGAGGCAACAAACATAAAAAATGCCATATTCAGAATAATGTTTGAATTGTAAGTCTGTACTCTTTTTTTATTTTAGTTTTTATTTTTTTTTATTTTTTTATGACTTAATTTTAGTTTATAACCCAGCGAAACCGTCGCCTATCTTAATTTTTATGTTTTTCCTCATAGGAAAGGAATAATTGTATTATTTTTGAGTGAAATAAATTATCTTATACCGTAAAAAATGCAGTCGAATTGAGAACCTCCTCCTTTTTTGAAGTCGGTTAAAAAGGATCCTTCGACCAGACGGCTGTTGTATCTGGTGAGCAATGGCTTTCATTTTGACAATTCAACAACATTTATTGCGTTATTAACGTAGTTGAGAAGATAATTTTTTCGAGCATATGAAGCAATGGATTAGCAATGTCCTTCCTTGCCGCATTATAGTTGCCATATATAATATTATAGAGGTATGAGGAACAGGGTGTAAAGTTCACTCATCTTCCATAGAAAAGGGGAGGATCCTCTGACCAGACGGGTGTTGTGTCTGGTGGGCTGCTGCCCGACGATTGATGTCGGGACGTTGTATATATGCTAGTCGCGCGGTAAACTCTTCTTGCGCGATGCAGGACTTTGCGTGACGTCCGTCAGTGTGATCGCAGTTCGCATGTGGCGATGTAGATCTACAGCACTAATAATAAATGTGAAAAGTTGGATGTATGGATGTTTGTTACTCAGTCACGCTAAACGGCTGAACGAATTTGAATGGAATTTGGCACACACATAGCTTATAACCTGGATTACCACATACATAGAATACTTTCTATCCGAATAACTTCCGACCTCTATGCGGGCAAACTCCTGTGCAAAAGATAGTGTTTAATAATGCTGACGTAGGTCCTTCGGTCTCAGTACCATTAAAATAATTAACAGCTACACCACGTAATTGCTACGCGTTGTATTAATACCTACTTAATTGGTCACTAGTAAACGTGTCTTAAGATTATTTCTGATTGACGTTTTTCATTTTAAAAGCTTTTATATCCAACCGCAATTTTTGCTTGATTGATTTGTTTACATACATAATACATAATACATTTATTTCAGGCGAATAACACCCATTATCACACGACATAAATTCATAGAATTCATAATACTTAAATAAATTAAATTAAATCCAAATTAAATAAAATTAAATCAAACAAATATAAACAAAAGAAATTAGAATCAAATCAAATTAAAAAGTAATAATGAAAACAATAATATAAAACTAAAACACCACAAACCGTACTTACCAGACCCGGTACCCCCCCGGTACTTATATCTACCAGAAAAACAACACAAACTATTCATTAATACGCCACAGTGGCATGTAGGCGCATCCAATGTCCCAGTATGGGGCTGTCCCACCTATGAGCTATAGTTTATAGTTGGATGGAGGTGGTTTTTATAGTGATAGATCAGAAGGGATTATCTATACATGTATACAAATACTTAGATACAATTGAAGTGTCTCTGTAATGTCAAAATAACAGCGTTTTACTAAAATGCATAATGAAAGGATATAGGTACGGCAGTAATAACGAAAAAACAAATTTTAAAGTTTTTGTTTGTCTATCTGTCCGTTTGATCGGACTAATCTCCGAAACGACTGGACCGATTTTGATAGGAATTTGTACAAGAAGCAACTTAGACTAAAATAATTAGAACCCATGATAGATATTCAATTTGTTTTCCGACATGCTCACGAATGAAGTCGCGCTACGAGTAGTATGATATTGGCGCCGATTCCCTTGTTCACAAACTAAACTAAATTTAAGTTCAGTGCATCTTTTTCTTTTTATTTCATTAAGAAAAGGACAGAAGATAAATATTAGTTTAGTCCTGTCAAATTATTATAAGTATTTCTGTTTATAATTGGTTGTTTTTTTTGTATTTATGTTTTATGTCTTCATCGTCGTCAATAACTTATTTTCTACTACTTAGATTTTACTTCGCTTTACTTAGATTTATAAATGATTTTATTTCTGTAACCAAGTTTGTACAAACACTTTTACACGCCAATCATATTTTAAAAACTAAATGAGGTCGCCGTTTCCTATCTGACTACTCTGAGAAGAAAGACCGAAAGAAACTCCAAGGTCACAGTCTCTTTTAAAGTCCAGACAAAATCTTGGTCAGATCATGTGAAGACCATGTAGATTTATGTCTGAAATGGTCTTTTGAGGAAAGAACCACACAGATTGATCACACACACAGTCAGTGCACGCATTTGTCAGAAATCGTGCAGCTCAACTCAAAACTTAAGGAGCATTAACATAAGGACATTTGGGTTGACCGCATAAATTCCTCAAATTGTCTGGCAGTTTGCGGCCATGACAAAACTAACGGAGAGAAAAAAAAAGGCTTTGAAAGGCCTCCTGAATTTGACCGTTGATTACTTACCAAAACATGGTTTTGTCTATGATACCCTAACCCATGGTAATAGCTTTACATGCAACAACGGCTGTCCTAAATCTGCAACTTTTAGGAAATAATATTTCGTTTCCGAAGTTAGGAAATATATTAAGTTAAAAAAACATTGAGAGCAGTGGTGGCCCAGTGGTAACGGCCCTGACTTACAAGTTGTAAGTCATGGGTTTGAACCCAGCCAGGCGTTTTACTGTGTAACTAATTTCATCAGCACTGCTCTCAAAACGGCGAAGGAAAACATAGTAAGGAAAACCAAAAAAATTGCTTGCTGCTTTTGCACTGCATGCTTTTATATTGACAAAACCGTTTCCTATAATCACCCCTTCACTTCACAAGAGAAGGATATTGATTTCATAGGCTAAAAAAGTCTAGCCTTAGAATCTACACGTGATTTCTCAAGCCATATAAATAGCTTCGAGGCCACTACTGCTAAACAAACAACAAACTTTTTTACACCTTACGCTAAAACTAACTAATCAATAGAGATGATGATCAACTACGGTTAATCACAAAGTTTAGGACCAACAGTTTCTTTTGTTTTTATAGAAAAAGTGTTTTTTCGTAGTCAAAGGGTTTTTTCGTAGAGTATTCGTGCGTAAATATGGCACAGTATCGTACTTGAATATCGTATTTTCAAGTATCGGTGTTGAGCCGCGCATTGAACATCCTAAATAGTTGGATTTTTTTGATAAAAACCGCCCATGGGTAATAATTCTATACCTAATGTTCCCACGGCTGGGACATAGGCCTCCTCTCTTCGAGAGGGAGGGAGGACCCAGTGCGGGTTAGTGGATGTCACACGTCTTTGAATTTCTGGTTCTAGGACATGCCGGTTTCCTCACCATATTTTCCTTCACCATTTTGAGAGCATCGCTGATTGAATTATTGACACAAAGTAAGGCGCCTGCCTGGGTTCGAACCCAGAACTCGCAAGTCGGGGACAATACCACTGGGCGACCACTGCTTGTCGCCTGGATACTGTACGCACGGCTGCAAATCAAGCTATACTTAACCAGTATAAGCTGACTTCTGGTTGTACGAAAGCCCTATACAATGCGAGGTCAGCTAAAACTGGAAATATAGTTTCATGTGTCGCCGTGTGTACCTATATTTAAGTATCAATTCGTGTCCTAGGCACATTGAGTGTTAGAAAAAGTTCGGCTTTGTAGAGTGTCGTCCCTGTCACTCATACCTGTGTCTCTTTCTAAAGCTCGGTAGGTCATATTATCGGCCGGGTACAGTATGTGTTTGTACACTTGGTAACCACAAGTAAAGCGTGCGTCGCTTCGTGAGGTAAATATACGAGTAGTATTCCTACAGTATTAATTTCGTCACCTGTTCGTCGGGTTGGTAAAACGTGTTCAGAAACTGGTATTTTCATTGAAGTACACATAACACATTCTCCTATAATGTCCGTCCAAGGCCCTTGGTGACATATTATGAATGTTATTTTTGTCTACACTACATAAAGGAAAAAGATTTGATATTTTGTACGTATTCAAAAATACCTCTAATTTCCCTTCATTTTTGACAAGTTTTTGACATTGATTGTCGCTGAGATGAGATTGCGACTAGATTTTGAACGATATAATCTTCCAAATAAATTCTTTATTAACGTTTATTTGCCCTTGTTTATATTTATTCTTTCTTTACCAAAGGACATCGACATGTTACCCAGTAACTGTGTTGTGGATGTCTGATAGGCAGTTGCTCCTTGTAAAATACTGGTATTCAGCTGCATTTGGTAAGACTGGAAGCCAGACCCAAGATAGTTGGGAAAAGGCTAGGCAGATGATCGGATGATAACCTAATTATGAACTGAGTAGGCATCAAGCATCATCAATCCTAAATAGCTAGAGCAGCTTTAGCGATACCTAAGCTTGTTGTTACATTTTACAGTTCAGACTTCAGACAGAAATCTTCTGACGAATAAAATAAAAACCAAGTTGCATTAACAATTCCAAAAAAAAATTGAGGTTAATTCCCATCCAAATACCGTAATATTTGATTCAAAAAAAGGCAATAATTCTTTCAAAAACCTGGCTCACACACAAGACCTTAATATCTTCAAGAACAAGCGTCAATCATGTCATAACTCCATTGATTATTCGATCAAAAATGTTCGCTTCGCCGAAACCGAGGAAGTACGAAGGAGCACAGTAAGTAGCTACAGAAGGTCTGGTTCATACATTCGCATAATGTCGCCCGGCTTTCGGCACGCTTTATGTTGACTTTTGTGATAGTATGACAATACATACGCTTCTATCTGTGCTGTTTTCACTCGTTGTATGAACCTTGGATGAATGAATATGAATATGGCTATAAGCACCACCACCATTCTCGGAACGTTGGCTGATAGGTGGGACTCTCCGATCTTGGGGCGGTGGATACGGCTGCATGCAGTCAAGTAGACATTCCCAGGGTCGGTGTGCCTCACGCTTACCATAAAAATTTTACTTACAATAAATAAATAAATAAATAATGTTACTAACACTAGTTTATAAGCTTACACTGTTACTAACAAATATGGATTGTTTTCCGAAATAAATGTTTATTATTATTATTATTATTTGTTAGTATACATTTTTGTATCTCGGCACTGATCTGCCGGTTTTTTTTTTTTTGGGTAACACGGGCCAAAGCCAAGTGCTACCCTTGAGAGTCCTAACCTAAGTGATAATTGATGATGATATGTGGCGTGGTGATATAATGTGTTCACTTTGTGTTGCGGTGGTGAATGATGTTTGTGGGTGTGCTATTTGTGCATCATTGTCGTTCTGCAGGAATTTCCGAACAATTCTGCAAGTGTTCAGGATAGCAGCTTTCTGTAGGGTTTGATAGGTGGAGGGAGCTACGTCCAGCGTTTTTAAAGACTGATGAAGTTGTTTGGGAATGACACCCGTGGTTGAAAGTACTACAGGAATAATGGCAACGCTACCTAATCGCCACATTCGACTTATTTCTATCTTTAAGTCTATATATTTTGACAGCTTTTCTGCAATTGTGTTTTGTAGGTTGTGTGTATTTGGTACTGCTATATCAATAATTTGCGCAGTTTTATTAATTTTATCTAGTAAAGTTATATCTGGTCTATTATAATGTGTTGTTTTGTCTGTGAGGATGGCTCGATCAAAGTATAACTTGTGCGTTGTGTTTTCAAGAACCGTTTCTGGAGTATATTTGTAGTAAGGTACTGAAGGAGTAGTAATTAATTTAAATTTAATGGCAAGTTTTTGATGAATTATGTTGGCTATTTGATCATGCCTGTGTTTATAGTCAGTCTGGACTATTGCTTTGCATGCTCCAGTAATGTGTTGAATAGTTTCAGAAGAACTATGACATCGCCTACAGATGTCTGTTGAAATAGGGATTCGCATGATGTGCTTTTGGTAGTTACGGGTTTCAATAATTATTATTATAAGAGTACAGGTTCCGTATTATGACGATTTAACGCCGTCATGATTATAGTATAAAAGAGAGACGGAGCTATACATGGCCAATAACACCATCCCTTTTTCGCGCTGGAAACATGATGGCTTCGTAATACGGCCCCAGTTCGTCTACTGTATTTTACCTCTGCCAGCTAACAGTAACCTTATTGTGACAAGAATAAAAATCACAATGATTTTGACAGACTTGTCAATGGCTTTAACCCAACAGCAACCTTATAAGAATGAGAATAAAGATCACTGTGATTTGGACAGTGATGCAGAATCAGAGGTAAAATAACTCTGAACAGACTGTAGGAGATAGATAGATAGAATAGAATACTATATATTATGTACACCATAAAAATTACAGAAATAAATGTAGAAAAAGAAATGATGATGATGTAGGAGGAGACCAAAGAAACAGTGGTTGGACTGTGTGAAAGATGATGTGTGAAGATGTAGTTAGAAAGGAGGTGACTACCGAGATGACGACTAATAGAGAAGAATGCAAGAAGAAGACATGTTGCGCCGACCCCAAATAAGTTGGGATAAGGGCAAGAGAATGATGAACCAGCACTGGTCTCTGTTCCGCATAGTGTCTTAGCATTTATGCTGAGCGATGGCTGTTTTGCGTGGATGTGACGCATATTTTCCCCCAACGTGTTATTTTTTTTTGTGTTTGTGTTCTTTCTCTGCGTTATGTTTACCGCAAATAAACTTATTGTCTTTATTTCTTTTTTTCGGTTTAAAAACGCCTTCTGTAATATTCTATCATCAGTGGTAAAAATTCGTGGCGATCCACATCTTCAAGTATATCCCTCCCTTCATTTCGAACAACCTGTTTTGTAACTGTACTAAAAAAGGTAACGCGGAAACTGTCGATTTTGAGGTTATTCGCAGGTCGGTGTTGTCTTTTTTTGAGGGTTTTGATGGGAAAGGGAATTTTGTTATGTTCGTATTTTATTTTGGAGTTGTTGCTAATGATGTCGACAATATTGGACCTCTACAAAATGAAGGATAAACAAATGAAAGGGCGGATCAGTCACGGGGGTAACAGTCGTTCGATCTCGATTGTTCCTGAATTAAGTGTGCGTGAGACTGAACTTACTAATAAAATAACTATCCTTATAATAAAACTAGCATTAGCATTATTAGCCTATAATATTCCCACTGCTGAGACACAGGCCTCCTGTCTTCGAGAGGGACTGGGCTAAAATCTACCACGCGGGCTCAGTGTGGGTTGGTATATGTAGACGAATAGACTGGAAGCCGACCCTAACATAGTCGAAGAAAAGTCTAGGCGTATGACGATGATTTGTGTTGCTTTTAAATGGTCCTTCCGCCTTCTTCTTAATCTTCCTCTTTACGCACTCATTGCCTCCTTTCCTTTCTTCCTAAGTAGTTTAAAATATCTCATAAACCAATCATGTTTCCTTTCCTTTTCCCAAAGCCTATCTGCCCTTATTATCTTAAGATTCCATTTAATTTATTCAGTGATAACTTTACCCATTTTCACTTAATACACTTCTTCAACTTCACTTCAGAACGGCCATTAATTTTTGCAACGGCATGGACGGTACCGTCAATTTCATTTATGACTGGATTGAAATCAGTTCAAGGGTGAACAATCTCTTCAATGGCACACATACTAAAACAATGTCTTCCTTTCACTCATGTTGCTGTCCCATTGAGTAGTGTATCTTTTATAATACTGCGCAGTGGTTTCGTGGCCTACTGTCCATGTCTGTTAACGAAGATACGGGTCAATTTGAAAGAAGTTCGATACTTTGGATTGAACCCTACTCCCAATTATTTATTATTTTCGGACAGTTATAAACACATCGGAAGTAAGGACAACTGCTAAATCGTGTCGTCATTCATTTTTAGTTTGGGCCTCAAACTAATCTTAGTAAAGAATATAACTAAACTTTTATATCTAGAATAAGTCTTATCCTGAGAATAAACATTTGACAGTTCGTCCATACTAGAACTGTGAAACGTCAATTTTATTTCACGGATTAAAGTAGTCTGACTTTGGTGAACGATTTAAGGGCTGAACTCTTGGTAACAATAAATAATCATAAAGGTACCTCCCGTAACTTCGGCCGAAACTACGGATTTCAGGCTTAGTTAGATGATCTCCTGGTTCAATCTCTATTCTATAACTACTCCTATCCTCCCACTTTGTATGTCAGCAGATGTCACAATCAGTAAACTTACCTAAAACATATATTTAACTAGGTAGATAATAGCTAAAGATTTGCGAGTATTTGCACAAGTCCTATCAAGTTCCGTAGTGTGTTTAAAGTGAAAATTTAAGTGAAGTAGAGAGATCCGGCTTTCGTACGTAATTTAGGGCGTTGTCGTTCGGACTCTTGACAGTTAAACTGTCATGGCTTCCGCACAAATAATGAACATGAAATGACTAGCAGAAATGTCACTTTATTATTATGTTAGATGTATTATTTAAATTGTTTCTTTTGATTTTGAACTTTAACACAGCAAGCTGCATACAATCAAAAATCTTTAGGATTGAAATGTTTGAATATCTGTTGAAGATAATTTGGTCAAAGGATTTACTCCTTTGACCAAAATGTGGGTTCGTTGCAAAAATTATTTGTGCCCGACTACGGCAAACAAAGCTAAAAGAAAGTAAGTAATCTGTACAATTTATGCATTAATAACATGAGTTTTGTTCGGTTCCTATAAACAAAAACGTATCGTTTTGCTTATTAATGGTAGCATTAATAAGCAATACGATACGTATCAACAAAACGTACGTATAAGCGTATAACGTATAAGCAAAACGTACGAAATTAGCTTATTATAGCTTAGCATTTTTTATTGCCCGGTTTGGCAATAAAAAATGCTAAGCTATAATAAGCTAATTTTACATGTAAATGTGATAGGTACTTCCATATGGGAGGGTCTACTATGCAAAGCTATGACGTCTTTTCTTCATTATCGGTAAAGATATAAGAGTCCAGCACCCTAATTGCGTAATACACTATCAATCTCAATCTGAATCATTTTGAAGGATATTGCTAATCCATTGCTTCATATGTTCGAAAAATATATCTGCTCAACAACGTAAATAACGCAAGGAATGTTGTTGAACTGTCAAAATGAAACCCATTGCTACTGATAGTGTGTTACGCAATTACCCCGCTGTAACGGTCCGTAATTTATAGGAATTGGCCATTAGTAACGACGTGTGACATAGTAACGACGTGTGACACTGGTTATACGAAAACCGCGAAAAATCGATATCGATGTCGTATAAACCTTTACAGTTTGACGTTTTTGTCGTAGCTGAGTTTATTTTTTTTTTTTAGTTTCTAGATTCTTGAGTACCTAGTTTAGTTTTGGTCTTTGCTTTTACATTCTTGTGTTTAAGGCAGATTTAAAGCACGGTAAGCAAATTTTTAGGTAAGAATTAATATTAGTGCTTATATATCACTTCGCGGCAACAAATAAGGTTTAAAACTGCGACTCGTTTGATATTAGTTGAATCGAATGACCACCAAAATAAAAGTAATTTTGCCGTTTTCATTAAATTAAAAAATAAATGCACAGCTCAGTCGAATACTTTTTAGGTATTTCTTAATTAATTCAGTAAATTCAGGCAATTCCCTTTATTATTATTACATAAAATATGATAGCTTACACTCAAAAATTTGTGAATTATGCAACGAAAAATATTTTTTTGAGCTCTTTTTTACCATTGTTTTGTCATGATACTTACTATTTTATTTTTACGATATATTTTTGAATAAGTATTTTATTTGAATATTTGACAATACACTCAATTTTTGTAATATGTAGATACCAATACGCGACAAAAAACTGAGCGCGCACGCGCGCGCGCTGCTACGTTTGAGCATCACAATATTTGGTCCTTTTGTCCAAAACCTTTCAAAACCCACTTTCAATTCTTAAAAACCCAGCCTCAAAAGACCAAAACGAAAAGGTACAAGATAGAAAAGAAGCCAAACTCACAAAACGCACACGGAAATGCATCTGTGTTTACTTCTCAGACACGACAGGTACCGGGAACCAGTTCCTAACAGTACTATCCTGGGTTCGATGCCCGGCCATGCTTGTCACTGACTACACCGCCAAAAACACTGAGCCAATTAGGGACTACTGGCTTTTAAACGTTGTTGCTATGTGGTTTTTGGTTTGTTTTGTAGGTTATATTGATTTTAGTAGATTGTAAAGAATTTTAAAATGATTGCAAAGTTCTCTTTTTTATGTAGATGCTGCTACATGGTTTATTTCGCGTTTTTCCATCTTACTTTATCATTATACGTGTGTGTAGGACTCATGAAAATGATCAACTTTTAATATGGGAAAAGGTTGTTCCTTTCAGCGGGGTAATTGCGTAACACACTATCAGTAGCAATGGGTTTCATTTTGACAACATTTATTGCGTTATACGTTGTTGAACAGACAAATTTTTCGAACATTTGAAGTAATGGATTAGCAATATCCTTCAAAATGATTCAGGTTGAGATTGATACCTAGTGTGTTACGAAATTAGGGCACTGATTTGTCTAGTCCCCGACAGGAAAAAGCTGTCGAAGTAATAGTTGGGCGTCTATTTGGTTTGAACTAAATATTCGGGTTTCAGATACTAAAATGAACTGTCGAAATGATAGCATGTTATGCAATTACCCCGCTGGTAACCGAAAATGTGTCGTTTTCGAATCGGAAGCCTGTCGATTCGTTGTGAATAGCTATGTCGTTATAGCACAGCATACTCGTACACAAATCAATTAAACAAAAACAAGGCAATTCCTGTACAAACCTCATGCCGGTTATTAACTCATTATCTGTGATTAAACATAAAACCTTTGTCCGCGGGAAAAAATATTATAATTGATGAAAATAAGTTAGATAATAACACATCCACGAATAGGCTTTAAGTCTTGTTCACACCGCACTTGAAGAGGCTACAGAATTGTTATCATTCTATTCATTCTAATATTTATTTTCTCTTTATTTTGAGAGGCTCGTAGCAATAAAAAAATCAAGTCATTTATTCAAATTAGGCTGAGAATCAGCACTTTTCGAACGTCAAAATTACATAAGACATTCACCTAAAACGCCCGCCCTTTACGTAGCTAAGTAATAACGGCCGCACGGGTCGATCAATCAGGTTAAGCTACGCTTGCCGCGGTTGGTCCGTGGTTGGGTGGCCGTCTTTACATATCAAGAACACTTCGTGCCTCGGAAAGCACGTTAAGCCTGGCTGTCTTTCTTGGATCTTTGACAGTCGTCAAAAGCCCGAAAGTCAGACAACCAGTCTTACCGAGGGGTATCGTGTTACCCAGTAACTGGGTTGTGGAGGTCAGGTGGGCAATCGCTCCATGTAAAAAACTGAGTTTCTCGACGAATTCTTCAATTCTGTAAAGCAATGGATTAGGAATTTCCTTTGAATTTTGATTGTTAGTGTGTTAGGGAATTGGGGTGTAGTTTAAGAGCTTGAAGAGCTTAAAATTGAATTGGTTGACTCTTAAATAAAACAGGACGGAAGCCGAATTCTTAGCTGCACACTTCCCTTTTATTACCTACGTGTTATTACGTACTCATTTGATCTTGTTTTCACAAAGATTGTGGGATTCAGCATCATGTTACTTCTTCTTCACAAAAATAGAAAAAAACAGGGAGTCATCCTCTTGGGCAGTAGCCCTTTTGTCTTATCGACTCGCTAAGTAAAAAGACCAGCCGATATAATATGTAAGAATTTCACCGCGAAAACTTAGGTGAAGTGAGCTGTCAACAGTGTCAATCCCATCCACCAGGCGGACTGACAGCTCACTACAAACTCACTTCAACTTAGTTTACACGGTGAGATTTTTTACGGAATAAACCGCCATGGCATGGAATGTTTGTACCTACCAGGTACAAACATTCCATGCCAAAAACAAAACTTAACAAATTCTACAGCATCCGTTCTGTAGACACCTTAAAACTGGCACCGTGCGGCCGTCAACATTTTTTAGGACAAATCTATTCAGTTATAATGACAGAATAAACATTGATTCGGACGATACTGTCGATATTATGTCCGCCATCATAGCGAAGGTTACATTTTTAAAGCCTATAAGTAATTGGTAGGCTGTTCCGGGGTTTTTAAAGGCTAAATAAATTGGAATGATTGTTTTTAAATGGTCTTTAAGGATTTAATTTAAATTGTGTATTTGTTTGGTAACATGAATGTTTGTAAGGTGTTTTGGACTCGTTGAAAACTTTTTTGTAATAACTTTATTTTTCACTAGAGGTACGGTGTTTACACTTACCTAAAAAGAAAAAAAAAGGAAGAGTAAATCATGATCTTGTCTATAGTTATCTATTTTTGAAATTATTACTCTAGCAAGAGCAACCGTTGATATTGATTTATATATTTTATCTCTATATTAAAGAATGCGTTTTGTGTTAAAAATTTAAATTGTATTCGAAGGTGATGTGAATGATTTCCATGGACTTTCATTATCTTTTTGAAGTGAAAACTTCTCTAGGCGTACTTTGCACTGTTGTTAACAGTGAACGATACAACCGTATCGGTCGAGTCGGTAACGCTGAATCGGGTATACTCGGCTCCAGTCGGTCGGTGACGCTGAATCGCGTTTAATCGGCTCCAATCATAAGTTTCACTACTATCTTATAGTCAAAAGCACATACCCTCTGTTTATTCTGTGTTACAGGTACCTAAATCTTTTATTAACAATATTCTCTGTGCGTTTCAGTTCGATGAGTTCGTGAGATCGCTGCAAGTGGACCCTCACTCACCACTCTTCAGGCTTGTGACCGACGGACAGCCTCCTTTAAGGTATGTTGGCTTTATTTCTACTACCTATCACGTAGGAAATATTGTGGGGAAACTGACCTAGATATATGATAAGTAGGCATCTGTGAAGATCGTGTTTGTGACTAGTCTCAAGAATCAACCATGAAGGATTCAACATCAAAATTGTCTCAATGGTGCAAGGAGTTCCAAAGATACATTAAGTACAAATGAAACACCTGAAAGACCAAAAATATTAATAACTCAGCCCCCTAATTGCGTAACACACTCAATCACAATCTGAATCATTTTGAAGGATATTGCTAATCTATTGCTTCATATGGTCAAAAAATTTGTCTGCTCACAACGTAAATATCGCAATGAATGTTGTTGAACTGTCAAAATGACAGCTATTCCTACTGTTATTGTGTTACGCAATCAACCCGCTGATTGTTATTTGTTAAAAAATATAACCAAAGCTCCAGAAATATGTAAGGTTCTTGCGTATCCAAGCAATTCCCTTAGTCTACCAAGTTTTGTGAACAAACTTTTTCCTTTCACCGTTTGTTGCTGTCATGGAAGCCTTTGTTTAAGCAGTGGACTTTTCTGTGTTACGCAATTACCCCGCAGGTCGCACGGCTACACATCAAGCTATATATAACCAGTATAAACTGACTTCTCATTGTACGAAAAGCCTATACAATGTGAGGTCAGCTAAAACTTGAAATATAGCCTGATGTGTAGCCGTGTGTAGGTACTACTTAATGCTGAAATGCGATGTAATGAAAATTCAGATTAAGGAGTATTTTGAACCAAGACCCAGGCCTTGAATTTGAAGTGAATAAAGATAGAATACTCTTTATTATGTACATACACCATGATGGATGACAGTTGCCCGAATATCAAGTTGAATGGCGTGCAATACCAGAGGCATATGTCCAGCAGTGGACTGCTATATGCTGATGGAAATCTACACCATATAAATTACAGACATAAATTTAGAAATTTTACAAAGTGTGACACAATGAGCGGTCTTATCGCTAAGAGCGATCTTTACAGAAATAAAATAGAAAGAAATATCTATACATATTTATGAGCCTTTTCCAAGTTCCCTATTTTGATCCCAACCTGAGTCAACGACAGTCTCTAGGCATTTTTATTGGAACTACTGGGGTACATAAAGTTACCCACACCAAGCAAAACTATGCCTACTACATTAAAATTCACCTACAATCAGCACAAAATCTGGGCCAGGTTAATAGATACGACAAAAAATGTTTGAAAGCGCCCAAACTCGATACCGATCTGTCCACATCCGGTAAACATAATAAGAACTGTTGAATGCACTGTTTCCGTTATACACTTTCATACGTCACGATTTTAAGACGATACGTGATTTCCAAGGCTGTGGAACCGAGTTGAGGGTTTCTCGCTTGACTTGTGTTATTATTTAGGTCGTAGTTTATTTGACAAAGGCATTTTCTACACAGAAAAATAGAGCCAATTCTTTTAATTAGGAAGGAAAGAAAGAAAGAAATACATTTATTTAGCACAGACTAAAAGACAACAGTACACCAGAGACATACATCAGATAAAAACAAATAAAAAAAAGTGTAAAGTCCGATGTAAGAAATTAGCAGGAAAGTGTGTCTCACGGCTGCGCCAAAAAGGCCCAGTTCAGCAAAAATGCCAGACAACTAGTGCCTGACACTGGTTTTCAACTGGATCTGATGTGTGAGGTGACGGATGTAAATCAGTTTTATGCTGCAACGTGACGTGTGTAAAATATATTAATATTAGTTCTATTTTTCTGATGACTTGATGGTTTAAGCTTCCACAAGTGCGATAGTTGACCTTTGCTTCTGGAGGTCTACTCCCTAAGCATGAATCTCGTGGTTTTGGTAGAAGTTACGAGCATTTTCTACTCTGTATCACTGTACTAATCTTATATCCATATAAGATTAGTTCGAAGCCCAAACTTAGAATGAACGACAACACGATTTGAAAGTTGTTCCTAATTCCGATGTGTTTTGTCCGTCGGAAAGATTGAAATTGATACTTGTTTCGACGGATCAACTACTTTTGGATGGGCCCACATCTTCGTTGAGAGACTTAGACAGTAGAGCCCCTACTACGGACAGCAAGAGAAGACTAATAATATTTGTAGACATTAGTCCTTCGAGCCATCATTATTTCTTGCCCTTATCCCAATTTATTTGGGGTCGGCGCAACATATCTTCTTCTTCCATACTTCTTTATTAGTCGTCATCTCAGTAGTCACCCCTTTGCTAACCGTATCATCTTTCACACAGTCTATCTAGCCAATTTTATAAAAACAGGAATGACTTCTAAGAGGTTTTTGAATTTTCTTCCCTCCTGTCGTCACCAGCATAACTCGCACCAGCTAATTTCGTATCACACTATAAATCACAATCTGAATAACTTTGAAGGATATTGCTAAACCATTGCTTCATAATTATGTTCAAAAAAATTGTCTGCTCACAACGTATATAACGCACTGAATGTTGTTTAACGGTCAAAATGAAAACCATCGCTACTGTTAGTGTGTTACGAAATTACCCCGCTGGACTGTCCAGGGTGCGCCATTCTTGAACGCTTTTTGAAGCATGTCATAAGCATGTAAACGTTAATTCATTCCCGTATCGTCTACAACAGCATACACACACCAAAACTACTCATACATTATTTAGTTTCCCCGAACTGAACAAAACAGTTTCCGTACATCGTGCAGAGGTCAGGAGTGATGGCTCCAGCATAATTATACGGAATAATCTATTCTATGATAATAATCTACTATCCGTAACATCAGTGCATAATATATTATGTAAAAAAACAGTATTGATGGAAAATGGTAATTTAGAGAGAAAAGAATGTGCCTTTGAATTCTTTTCTGTGATTTTTTGTCGAACGTTGTTTTCTGTGTCGTAGGTATTATTTTTTAACAAACTGTTGTCATTATAATGTGTTACCCAGTAACTGGGTTGTGGAGGTCAGATATGCAATATTATATTTATTTCTTTATTCCATGGAAAAGTGTTTACTTAAATATATGCTTATTATATCATTTCTAAATTCGCTTGAATGGTCTTATGCAACCAGAGTTATTTTTCTGCGCAGTCTGCACAACATACTGTCTTTTGCAGACAACCTTTACAGTTTACAGTAGGTACCTAATACAGAACTCTCATCACGCAGGAGGAAGTTCAAAGATACTCCTGCTATATGCTTAATTAAACCCTTCACGGGTTTTACAAAAATTCCTCATTTGACAAGACTGTAGTGCAATATAGAGTGAGCGTTAGCGAGAGCTTTATAGTAAATTTGCGAACGTAACCATATCGCGATTTAATTCGATCCCAACGCCATCTATCGCGTTAGAGGGAATACCCTTGACTCGTGGCGCTAATTGGCGGCACAACACGGAAACAGATTAGAAGGTGATCGAGAAATAATTAACGTTAATTTTGGACGTAGTTCTGCCTTAACGTACCAATCCACATCCTAATGATTTCGAGAAAACAACGTTTTAAGGCGCTGTCCAAACGTAGGACACCGTAAAATGCTCAGTTTTCTGTCAGACAGTTAGGCGTTGGTACATATTATTACAAGCCAGAAAAAAATACCTAGTATGTTGTCAAATGTTCAAAAAAAATAGGTAGGTACTTATTCAGAAATATTTCGTAAAAATAAAATAGCAAACTCAAAATATTTTATTTCACATAAACCAACATGGGCACTTATTTATGAAACGTCAGAAGCTAGGTGCACGGTTCCAATTGGTCGTTTCCTATGGAGAAGAGCCGGCAAGAAACTCCACGGTTACTCTTTTAAAAATAATTGGCTTTTACAATGTTTTCAAATTACAGTAGGTATGGGAGGACAGCGTAGGCCTGTCATTAAGTACCAGGTACTTGATAAAATGCAAAATGGTCTACAGATCTAAAGTCTACACGGCATACAAAGTCCTCACATTTACAAAATATAGAAGAATCCATCAAAAGGACAGATTAAATATAAAAACCTAGTGACATGACTATTAAAGAGTTGAAACTAGAATTGTAAGTATATAATGTGAAATAATAAAAAGATTATGTCAAAGAAGTATGTATAAAATAAATAAACATCGTAATTTGAGAGCAGTTAATAGACATTTACGTAGTTATAATAATAATAAAATAATTTATTTGCTTAAAACATGTTATACAATGGTGTTAGGCATAGGTCAGGGTGGCACAAACATGTTTAGCTAAGATAAAACATCGCATGCAAAAATTTAATGTTACAGGGTAATTATAATTAAGTAATTAAGAATATAATGGCAACATTTTTTATCCATAAATTCTCTCAAACTATAAAAACTACATTCATTTAGCCATTTGTACAATTTGTTTTTAAACAATCTTACATTAATGAGGTATGCCGTTAATGAGATGCCAAGGAAGCCACATGTGCAGAAGAAATAATTCCCAAACTACCTTGTCTTCTGCGTAGTCTTTAATCTTATAATATTTTTTTTGATAAGGACACGTTTGACGAGGGTTTTGAATTTTCCATCGCTAAGCCCTGTAACCGGCATTGGCAATTTGTTATAAAAGCGGATGCTGTTTATAAGAAATGACTTGCTAGTTTTAGTTAATCTAAATTTAGGTATCGCAATGTCATTTTTACTACGTGTACCTATTTATATTATGGAAATCGCTTCTTATTTTGAAAATTGTCCTAAGTTTTTGCGAACATACAAAATACTTTCTAAAATATAAAGAGAAGGCAGAGTTAGTACATCAGTTTCTTTGAATGTGTTTCTAAGAGACTCACGAGGTCCCATTTTAAAGATTGCGCGGATTGCCCTCTTTTGTAAAATGAAAATTTAATCTACGTCAGCTGCCGATCCCCACAGCAGACCCCCATAGCATCAGGATAAATCAATCGTAAAAAGAACTTAAAAAAATAATTTCGTCATTTATTTCTCAAAATTGAGAGAAGAGCGTCCTATCAATTTATGTAATGACTAGCTGTGCCCCGCGGTTTCACCCGCATAAGTTTCGATCCCGTGGGAATATCGGGATAAAAAGTATGTGTTAATCCTGGTTATAAACAATATGTAGGTATGCCAAATTTCATCTAAATCCAGTAGTTTTTGCATGAAAGAGTAACAAATATCCATCCTCAAAAACTTTTGCGTTTTTAATATTAGTAGGATAATATAAGGAATTCAATCAACTAAAGAAATACCTAAGTAAAAATTATTCGACTGAGTCGTGCATTTATTTTGTAATTTAATGAAAACACCAAACATTTTTTTATTTAGTTGTCATTCGATTCAACTAACATCAAACGCATCGCTGTTTTAAACTTTTGTTGCCGCGATGCGTTATTGCCATGTACAGACGCCAGCACATCAAGCTACCCGAAACTGTCAAATTTTCCTAATCAACTTTGAACCTAATGCTTTAGTGATAAAGTTGAAAATCTATTAAAGAAGTTTGACAAATTGTAGAAGCTTGATGATAGATCAGACAGATCTGTACCTAAACATTTCATTCTTACCGCGTCTTAAGCTTACACTATTTTATAATCTTGGCAAAGGCCCCCTACCCTCCCTCCCCTATCCTTCTTAGTTCATTATGTAATTTCCTATTCTTCTTCCACAGACAATGCCTGCACCCCGAAGCCTGCAGCAAGGACCTCTCACTACCGACGTACTACGCGCGCTTCCACGACATCCGCAAGGAGTATGTACGTGCGTACACGCTGCGTGCCGTCGCAGGCGCCCGCACGGTGCCCCCACCGCCGCCGCCGCCAGACCATCCTGGGTCGCTGCTGGATATGCTCAACTGTATCCTTTTTTAATGGAATTCTAGATTATAATGAGCCTATTTGGCCCAGATTCCCAGCAGTAGGAGCCTTATACACCCAGAGTCCACTTCTGCAGTCTCTGGAAGTGTCACTAAAGCACGCTTCCAGAGACTGCCGTGCCGTATTTGAGTACGGTGCTCAAATATACGAGCGGCGTGTTATCGACGGCAGCAGTTGCCTCTATCGTTGACGCGTGTCGCTTGTGTATATGAGCACTTAGGTATTCCCACACGTGGGCGCAGTGCGGGTTTTGAATGCCACTGTCTTCTAACTTTGGTGTAATTCTATGACAAGCCGGTTTCCACATGGTGTTTCCTTCACCTTTTCTAGAACAGTGGTGATGTAGGTCTTACTAGCATAAAATGGGCTCTATTCCCAACAACGACCTACAACTCATAATAATTAGTCAGGGCCATTTTCACCGAGCTTCCACACCTTCATAACTGAGTCTCCATTGCTCCACCTTTGCAGACTAACATTCTAGACCCTGTAGAGATATCTTCTATTTAACAACCATAAATAGTGAATGAGCCTCCACTACACCGTACCTCTTAATTGGGCTTCCACTGATCTACGCTTGCAGACGAATTCTAGACCTAGGTCAAGACTCTAGGTGAAGCGCATTAGGATAGAAACCCTCGGGACACCCATATCTTACACAGATGTTCTCAACAGGCCAGGAGACAATCAACTTCTGCAGGGGGTGGGCTGGTTGGAATAACCACCGATGGCCGCCACGGCCCACGCACAATGGTCCACTTGCAGGACTAAGTGCGGATACCAAACCCTCTAACATAGACGAACGCTAAATTGCTGACAAGAAAACGCGCCTGTATATTTAGTGTAACTCATCTGTCGATATATTGCTATTAGAAACCCACCTCTTTGGCGGGCACATATACAGCAGAACGGCTGTAAAATCATTCAAAGCTGTTATTATCACAAATACGAGCTCATTGCGACAGTTTTAATAGTTAAAAAAAATGCTGAGGAAGAAATACTCTGTGTAATAAGTAATTATTACAGAGTAACGCTGTTTACTTCTTATCTCATTTATTATTAATGTCAAGGAAATGAGCTGTTTAAATTGCAGTTACCTGATGGTTTAACTACCCGTCATTAGCGGGCTGACGCAAGTTTGACAGGTCTAAATAATTATTATCTATGGTTTTGATGTCAAACTATCGGCGGTTCCGCGATTGTCCGATAAAGGCAAAGATATAGGTACTAAAGATCTTACAGGTGCTCTAAAAGTATTAGCCAAGATGTTCAACTTAAATAAAATTCTAATAAAATTTAACTATTTTTGCACTGCCACAAAAGAGTGCAAACTGGAGTACGGGATCCTATTACAAAGCCTCCGCTGTACCTATGTCTGGTTGTCACAGGACTGCACCTGTAAGAATCTTGTTGGCAATAGTTTGCCCTTCGCCCCTCAGTTCATCGATTTATTACATTCGGCCTATCGTTGTCCACTGTTGGACATAAGCCTCTCCCAGGCTGCGCCATAACACCCTGTCGTTCAATTTCCGCAACCAATTTATCCCAGTCAAATTTTTAAGGTCGTTGGTCTATGTCCTAGGTCCCACGTTACGCTTGCCGATACCCGGCAAGCCACGGTAGCCCCATTTATTCTATGTCTTTTCTAGCAGGAATTCTGTTTCTCAACGAAAATAACAGAAAAGTCCATATTTTTCAACAGTAAAACCTTAGCAAAATTGTGTACAGATTTAGGAATAAGTCCGTACAGCGGTGATAACTTCTACGCAGCTGAGGTGAAAGACATGGCCAGCATCATACAGAGGATAATCACTGACGGTAAGAAAACTCCTTCATTTGTTTATTCATTCTCATAACAACTAAGTGTCCCTCATGATCGCCATTCAGTCAAAAGGCATCCATTGCTGGATGTAGGCCTCTTTAAAAATTATCACACCATTCTTAGAGACCAATCTTGCTCCTCGCTTCCAGCGAATTCCCAGGAACTTAACTATCCTATATTCAAATCCTTGTTACCAAATTGATATTAATTCCTCTTATAGAAATATCCACTTAAAGCTTAATAAAGTTGATTCCAGTACAGTTCTAGTTCTGTTAAAAAAGTCACAAAATTTATGAAGTTGTAGCGCAACCTGACACTTTATTTTGCCAATAACATATATACTTATTTGTTTACATTTTTGGAAACTACTTTGCAATCGCAGGTTACTTAATCGGTAGACCGTAGATAATATTAACGCAAGTCTTTCACAATTACCTAATTTCATTATTGTGTCATGTTTTAATGCAAATTAATATATTCTATTGTAACAACACCCCAATTACGTAACACACTTTCTTTCACAGTCCGAATGATTTTGAAAGAAATTCCTAATCCATTGATTCATATGTTTGAATAATTCGCCTGCTCGACAACGTAAACAACGCAATGAATGTTGTCGAATTGTCAAAATGAAAGGCATTGCAATTGTTAGTGATCCGCAATTACCCCGCAGGCTTTTGTAAGTTCTAAGTGATTTTTGCACCCTGAGATAATCCCGCTACCACTATGGGGCCGATGTTATTGTTTCCAGTTTATTTCATAACGCATACTTAGTAGATAAATAACCATCTTCGTTTTATTTTCCAGGTTTCCGGTTAGAGTTACCAGAGACCGTGGACTTAGTTTTAGAGACTGGTATTTGGTAAGTGTCACATTAAGTTTATTTGCAATAATTTTAAGTACGGTATTTCGTAAAACTTGGCTTGCATAGGTACACTTCTGTAAGCTTATAAGAAACTGCACGCGTAGCATGACCACCATATAAACGGGTCTTGTCGACGGATGATTAGACAAAATGACAGATTGTAGACATTTCGTCTATTCTATGTGGTATTTTGTCTATTCTTCACAGAACCCGTTTCTATGGTGGTCATACTACGCGTGCAGACCAAAGAACTTCTGATTATCCATTAGATTTTTCTTGAATTTTGAACAAATGCAATTCGACAATTTGAACTGTATTTAATACAGACTAAAGTGTATCTGTGAGTTGTATCTCGATCGTTCGAGTCAACGATGCGTAAGCGCCTGAAGCGAACGCCTTTTAAATGTGCGCTGCAATATGTTGCTCATTTAAAATTCTTCATAAGAGTTTCAGGCGTTAGATCAGAGTCTTTTTTCAGACCCTTATTTTTATTTTTTAGTTTAAATACATTAAAAACGGTGTACCTAATTGCCGTTTTGTTACCAAGAACTTTAAACACCCGATACAGGACAACTTTTTAGCCAGTTCGCAAACTAGAACCATGAATTCAGCATAATTATGATTCTAGACTCTCTTTTTTTTCTTCGCCGTGGAAATCCTCATGGACTTCCTCCATCGTGGGGGTGACAGAGGGGCATGCCGGTCTCTTACCGGCTAAAAGGCTAAAACCACCGCGGTGTTCCACCTCTGCCTATGGCCAGGGGTGCGGTATTCGCACAAGCATTCACCGCTCCAATTCTAGTCACCCTAGTGCAGAAATTTTTCGTCGGTTATCAAACAAAAAATCTGCTGTTTCATAGAAAATTGCAATACCTACGCGGTCACAATTAATTTTTTTTCCTGTTTAGACTGGAAGCTGACCCCAACATAGTTAGGAAAAGTTTAGATAGATGATGAAACTCACTATTGAAACTTGGACCCAACCCAACATAAACTAAGCAACATTGGACTTGTGTTCACTGCATGAAATCCGATACTTCGATTGAATCGACCTTAAACATTGGATAACGACCCATCCCGCCTTATCTCTCTGGAAAGAAACAGCTCTCATACTCAATCAGCTGTTTCATATTGTTAAGGCGATAATAGACGGTTCAACTAAATTAATTCACTTTAGTTGAAATGCGAAGGAATGGAAAATATGGCCGGCTGGCATTAACTTCTATTTTAATAGCCAATTTGGTTGCTATATCGAAATTAATAGGCATAAGTGGTGGTAGCCTGGTAACCTGGTTGTAGATAACGGCCCTGACTCGTTGAGGCTTAAAACTCACACACCCAAAAGTGTTGAACCCACGACAAGTGCACCTACAAAATGTTTCACGTTACTCTGCGCAAATTATTTTATCACAGCTCTCAAACAGGGCGGGACGGATGAGGGAGAGAGCCTCCCGTCCCAGCCGCCGCGGGAGACGCTCCGGGCGTCGGGAGCCGCGTGACGACTCCCGGCCACCGTAGGCGCGGGCCTGCGGGCGGAGAGCAATGGGTAGCTCACCGCCCGATCAGGACCAGGCCCGTGCCGGACGGCGCGTAAGTGGAACACTTACGCGCCTCAAAGAGATGTCAGCATAATTTGAGGGGCCCCTTAGGGCCGAAGCCTGCCGGGTCAGCGGGATTGTCCGAAAGGGTTACCGCTACCCCAGAACATAAAGGGCGAAGGAAGGAACATGGGTGGGTTTTAGTCAGTAAGAGTCTGAGACTCCCTTCCGCTCCACCCAGAGCGGGAGGGGTCATTTGAGGATATCCCACCAGAAAAAAAAAAAAAAAAAAAAAAAAAAACAGTAAAGCCAATCGCAGGGGAAACGACAAATGGCATGTAATGTTTCATCATTTATAAAAAGTTTCATCATCATCATCAGCTTATAGCAGTCCACTGTTGGACATAGGCCTCTCCTATTGCACGCCATAAAAAGTTTACAACAGTCTTGTACTTTTAAAACTATGCTTCACAAAACCGTTTTCACGGTGTGTCTGTGGGAACAGACTATACAAAATAAAGATTATATAAGTTTAGCATATACAATAGAAGAGAATACCTACTCTTTATTAAGTACACTATGTATATGAATTCAACCAACCAACCTGCACCAATCCGCGCTGAGCCCGCTTGGTAGTTAACAGCACACTTCCTCTTAAAGAGAGGAGGCCGAAGTCTTGCAGCTGTCGGTCCACCTAATGCTAGAGATTGTCACTATTGACAGCTCACTTCACCTAAGTTTTCACGGTGGGATTTCCAAAACATACAGGGTGGCATACATCGACGCGCAAACGTCGTGAAAAGGTTACACCTGATGCCATAAATAAAATTACGAAAGTAAGTCGTCTCACAAAAGACTGGTTAAAAAAATTGTAATTTTTGAGTGCGTATATATTCTATTGCAAACAACGCGATCAAAACGCTCCACGGATGGCGCGCACGCGCGTGCGCTACCTACCGCGATACCGCGCGCTGCCCTTTCGAGTTTTATTTACATTGCTGTTTTAAGTGAAACAAGTGAATTTACTATTTTTTCATTAAAAATCTCATTGGGTTAGATAGAAATAATGATTTTATACAGTTTACAGAAAAAAAATTGCAGAAAAAAACGTAAAAATTACAAAAAAAGCCGACGAAAATTTTCAACGCAGGGGGATCCAGAATCATGTACTGAATCCATGGTAAGCGGTTGCGCGTCGATGTCCCTGCCACCTTGTATATTACTATTATTACACATTACCATGTTTATTTAATTGCAAAATATAAGTTCATAAAACTTAAATAATCAGTAATTATAACTACTAGATTGCAGCAATCAAATTAACAACTACTTAATGTAGTTTGATTACTGTAGTTAAGTTACATGTAATCATAACTACATTTAGTTAACTGCTTTTAATCGTAATTAGTAACCAGCAGTGCGATTCTGTAACCATATCACCGTGAAAACTTAGGTGAAGTGAACGTGGAGTGAGCTATCATTCCAACTAATGCTAAGGGATTGACACTATTGACAGCTCACTCTAAGCTCACTTCACCTAACTTTTCACGGTGATATTTTTACAGAATTAATCGGCAGATTACAAAATTGTAGTTAACTACGCCCTACACTGAAGCGAATCGTGTATTATCACCTTAACTGCATCACCTAGACGCCACCGAGCACCAAGGTTGTTAGAGGACGAACGGTCGCGTGATAAGAGATGAACTTTAAGCTATGTTCCATAAGATAGCACGGTTGAGATAGACGGACGGACGGTTTAGTGTCTGTACTGAAGTCTGGATTTATATTCATGACTTTTATTGGAAACTGGCGGACCCGGCAGACGTCGTCCTGCCCGAAAAAGCAGCTCCGCCTACCGGGTCCAGTTATGTATACAAACCTTGTCGTGACAGTAACAAACACAAAAAAACAATTTGGTGCAGTCGATCGGAAGTTATGCGCGTACATAAATACATTTCGGTCATTCATTTTTATTTTTAGATTGTCCTAAACCTAAACAGGCTGCTGGTTTACGAATACGAGTTGTGTAGGTATGGTATAGGGGCTCGCGGCTAAGTAATAATGACAGCTACATGGGTCGATCGATCAGGTAAAGCTGCACTTGCCGCGTTTGGTCCGTGGATGGGTGACCATCTCTTTACATACTGAGACCCCTCCCTGCCTCACAAAGTACGTTGATCTGTTGGTCCCGGCTGTCATTCGTGGATCTTTGACAGTCGTTACGGGTCATACATATTTAGTGACGGCGCACTATTTTGATTCCTACGTGGATATAGGCGGAGAGATCTTAAGAGAATGAACAACATAGAAATCTATATCTACCCTACAGTCCTACTAATATTATAAACGCGAAAGTTTGTATGGATGGATAGATGGATGGATGCATGGATGTTTGTTACTCTTTCACGCAAAAACTACTGAACGAATTTGGATGAAATTTGGCACACATATAGTTTATTACCAGGATTAACACATAGGATACTTTTTATCCCGATATTCCCACGGGATCGAAACTTATGTGGGTGAAACCGCGGGGCGCAGCTAGTAATAGATAAATCAATCCAGTTTTAACTAAACCATAAATAAATAACAGATGTAGGTGCTTGTAGGTTATCAATTAAAGATAAATTGGATCAGTTTGCTGATCATTCCGTTTGGCATATCAGGAAATACGTTGCGTATTATTCTGTGACATTAAAAACACTATCCGTCTTTATCATTTTCATAGCCTTTGAGTGAGACAGCAGTAGACAGAAACATAAGTTTAATTAGATGTTGTTTGTGAATAAAAATGTTAATTATATTTCTATCTAGACTCTAGATTCTAGAGTCTAGCTAGACACATAAAATGATATTTACTTTAAAATTCATTTTGAACCTCACTCAGGCGCATATTGGCACATTTACACCACAAATCACTTAATACGTTTAGAGCACATTTAAATTACATTATTTCTCTATCATCAATCTTTAAATAATTGAGAGAAACAAGTTACTGATTAATTAGTGATTTGTGGTACAAGCAGAAATTAAGTCATCATTCTTAACTACTGCCGCTGAATTGTTGAGATCTACGGGTAATTGCGTAACACACTACAGTAGCAATGGTTTTCATTTTGACAGTTCAACAACATTCATTGCGTTATTTACGTTGTTATGTAGACAAATTTTTCGAACATATGATGCATTGGATTAGCAATATCCTTCAAAATGGTTAAGATTGTGATTGACAGTATGTTACACAATTAGCGTGCAGATGGTCTCACCGATTAAAGTAGCTAGGCACTCATATTTAGCCGTATAACTTTTCACAGCAACTCGACAACTCCGGATCGAAAATGACACATTTTCGGTTACCTAGTCCCCGACAGCCAATAGCTGTCAGAAGGATAACTGTCGTGTATTCTTTTTTTTATTTGGTTTAAACTGACAAAATTTTCGGGTTTCTGATTTGTGAACAGCGTTTGAATGACGTTCGATACGACGAAAGTGTATCCGAATGGCTGTGAATAGCTATGCTTGGGGTACTGGAAGTCGACTCGAACATAGGAAAGATCTATTTACTTACACCTATCGTTGTCATTTATCTATTTGGTTTAAAGTGACAAAATTTTCGGGTTTCGGATTTTTGAACAGCGTTTTGACACCTTTAGAGGACTTCTTCGATAAAATTGACTGATATTAAATTCGGCACGGAAGCGTATCGAATAGCTGGGTGCACTGTAAGTCGACCCGAACATAGTAAAGATGTACTACTAGGTACAGACGCCAGCACATCAAGCTATCAACCTTGAACCTAATGCTTCAGCGATAAAGTTGAAAATCTATTAAAGAAATTTGACAGATTGTAGTACCTTGATGTACTGGCGTCTGTACTTACACCTATCGTTATCACACTATTATGAGTAATAAGTGAATCAAAGTCCAAGTATCAGTGTGTAGATGTGTAGTACACACCGTGAAGTGTCATCGTTGTCTGTCCCTTTACTGCCTTACTAAAGTCCATTCAATGTTTGCTTTCGTTTCAAGTCTGTTTATATTAAACTGTAGTTCTCGGGGTCCATAACTTCAGATTACTCTTTTTCAGCTTCTGACCGCGTGCTTATAGTACTTGGGTGAACATTAAACATCACCTTTTTCAGAAATGATGTTCATCATAATTCTCCTGCCCTTTTCCCAATGTATTTGAGGTCGGCGCAACATGTCTTTTTCTTGCATAGGTACTTCTCTATTAGTCGTCATCTCGGTAGTCACCGCCTCTCTACCCAAATCATCATTCACACAGTCCATCCATCATTTGTTTGGTCTTCCCCTACTCTTATAGCCATCGCTATTCATACACAAAACTTTCCTCACGACATTTTCCTCATTCCTCCGTATCACATGCCCATACCATGTCAACCGATTTCCGCACAACTTTTCATTTACCGGTGTCACTTTCAGACTTCCTCTCACACTAAACAAATAAGTAATGTTTTCATATTCTAGATATCTCATTTCATTTATATGAGTGCCGTTTGTTCCTCTTCATGTTTGTTCTTTCCCTTATTTTTCTAAATATTTACCTTTATCCCTAAAAAAAAAAGTTTCTTTTCGTTTTCTTTTTTTCTTTATGTAATCCTACTAATATTATAAATGTAAAAGAATGCATGTTTGTTGCTCAATCACGCGAAAATGGCTGAACGAATTTGGATGAAATTTGGCACACAGCACCATAACCTCGGTTAGGACATAGGATAACTCTTGCCGATATCCACTCCGGCGAAGCCGCGGACGACAGCTCCATAGTTCGCGATAGTGATCCATAGTTTGATGTATCCACATTTTATCAAAAATAAATCATGCGACACGCTATCAAAACATAAATATTTAATCGTAAATAGTTCGAAACAAGATAATACTTTTTCCTCTTCACCTGTTGCACAACCAGCGATAGTAGGTAGCTAGGTACTTGTATCACTAATCACTTATCAGCTAATGCTAGCTGACTAGTAATTACGACATAACGTGTTTTGATTTAATCTCTTTTCTTATTGATAAGGAAATATGTAGGTAGGTAAATAAATACTAATAGTAAAACCACCTTTCCTCTCTCCTTAAAACCTTCATCATTATTTGTAGTTGTTTTGATCTTGATTCTTGATTTATTGTTATTCTAGCACTTCCCCCGCGACTTCAACGTGAATTCGATTTTTTTTTCTTTTTCCTCGGCCCTCAGGGTCTTAGCGTGATGTTAAATGGCCTTAGATAATCTTCCTTAAGAATGGGATAGGAAATGCAAAAATATTTTTTCAAATCCGACTGTAGTCGTATCCGACGGTAGTTCCAGAGCAAACAAACTCTTCACCTTTATTATATTACTAGCTGCACCCCGCGGTTCCACCCGCATAAGTTTTGGTCCCGTGGGAATATCGGGATAAAAAGTATCCTATATGTTAATCCTGGTTATAAATCATATGTGTGCCAAATTTCATCCAAATCTGGTCAGTAGTTTTTGCGTGAAAGAGTAACAAACATCCATCCATCCAACCATCCATACAAACTTTCACGTTTTTAATATAGTATTATTAGTAGGATTATACAGGGTGACAGGGAAATTCGACGTATTCCTGTAAAGGCGTTATACTAGAGGTCATTAGCAACAAATTTAGTCTAGTTAACTAGGGTTCAAAACTGGATGGTTACCGAGCTGAGTCGGTTCTTCGATTTTTTAGAAATTTTCTAACTTGTTACCAAAAACAATTAATTATGAGAAAAAACTACTCCACTCCAAACAATTCATTGATACTTTTCTGAAAATTGAAAAAAAGAATGATCATTTAAAAAAAATGCTTGCAAAACTAACATAATCTCAGAAATAAAAGGTCTTTTATAGCAAAAAAAAATTTTTTTAACCATCCAATTTTGACCCCTAGTTGACTGGACTAAAGTTGCTAATGACCAAAATCAAAATCAAAAGTCATTTATTCAAATTAGGCTGAGAATCAGCTTTTCGAACGTCAAAATTACAAAAGACAGTCTCCCAAAAACGCCCGCCCTTCACCACTTCCTAGTGCTATCGCTGGGAAGAAGAAGTGGCGCAACAAACTCCCCAGCAGCACAGCTGTCTGTTCAGTTAGAAAATTGATTGTATACAATACTAGGTACCTATATTAAGTAATAAACATTACAAGACACATAATATAAAATTAAATTATTTGGCATATGTCAGCTAGCCACGCCAATATACCAACAATATAATAAAAACTATAGACCTCTAGTATAACCCCTTTCAAGGAATACATATAAATGCTTTATGTATACATGTATTTATTGTATGTCACTGGTACACCACAGACTGCCTGCAATATTGTCTCTACTTCTGCCTAAACTCATCCAAAGCCTATAATGTTCCCACTGCTGGGACACAGGCCTCCTCTTTGTGAGAGGGAATGGGCCGTAATCCACCACGTGGGCCCAGCTGGTTGATAGATGTCACATGTTTTCGAATTTTTGGTTCTAAGACATGCCGGTTTCCTCACGATGTTTTCCTTCACTGTTGTTTTGAGAGCAGTGATGATGACATAATTTATTCAAAGTAAAGCGCCTGCCAGGGTTCGAACCTACGACCTACAACTCGGCAAGTCGCGGCCGTGACCACTGGGCAACCACTGCTCTCTATTTTCAAAGGTTGTCTTTCAACGCTGAGACCGCCATTGTTTCAACCTATGTAAAATTTCTACATATATTCCCATGGTGTACATAATAAAGAGTATTCTATTCTAATCTATTCTCGTAGATTCCTGGAGTCCATTGTGTTAATGGGCACGATCCTGAACAATGACATATCTAATGATGATGCGATTATGGTTTCCTACAAGAGATGGAAAGTCTTTCATGAATAGGTTTTGTTATGAGACTTAGGTAAATTGTTACTCTCTGACATCTTCAGCAAAAATATCATGATTCCATTAGGCCAGGTCCAGTCACGAGCATAAATATATTACTAAAGACAGTTCGGCAATAATATCTGATTTCATGGTTCAGTCATTAATATCTTTTCTCGAGAAGACAGAATATATATATATGATCATCTATTTCTGTGGAAGACATATACATAGCGGCACAAATATGCAACACCAAGGGAACACCAAAACCAACAACTCAATGAAATCTCCAAACCGCACCCTAATTGCGGAACACACTATCAATCTCAATCTGAATCATTTTGAAAGATGTTGCTAATCCATTGCTTCATATGTTCGAAAAATGTGTCTGCTCAACAACGTAAATAACGCAATGAATGTTGTTGGACTGTCAAAATGAAACCGATTGCTACTTATAGTGTGTTACGCAATTACCCCACAGGTTGTTGACACTTCCCGTGACTCAAGGGCTGGCTTTAACTTTGGCCAGAGGATAAGTATTGCTATACAAGATGGCAATGCCGCCAGTCAATAGGACTTTTGGAAACAAATAAACAAAAATTGACAAACCAAACTATAAAGAAAAACCCTCATTCAAACCAGGTGCATAAAAACAGATACATTTCGTTCAAAACTAGCGCAACACCAACAGCGCATAAAAATCAGCATATCAACAAAATCGGGTGCACGTGCACTGCTGCGCTGTACTTACGAGTCGACACTACACTGTCCTGGCTGAAAGCGCTGTGTAAAGTCTAAACTAAACACACCTGTACCAATGTATTTGCTAGGTTTTTGATCGATCGATTGGATTTATTTCTTTCTTTCTTTGATTTCTTGGTTACCTACATTGGACGTCACTCCTTTAATTTTTGTCACGAATGGTATATGGCTGTAATGGTATTTGACTGTTTCTGGAACTACTGAGACGTAATTCTTGTATATGACTGGTTGTTTTTTTGATAATTTTGGTTGTATATCCCATTCTACCATTAGTGCTCTGTTCCTATAAACAAAAACGAATCGTTCTGGTTACCAATAGCAGTAGCATTTTATTATTGCCTAACTGGGCATATTAATATATTTGTAAGCTTATTTTACCTGTGATAGCTACTTCCATATGGGAGGTTCAAGTTACTATGCAAAGCTATGAGGTTATTGCTTCATTATTGGTAAAGATACGAGAGTCTCATAAGTCTTTTCCTGACAAATAATATCTACTCCGGCATTCTGTTACTAACTGTTTAACGTTGCAATTCCATTGAAGTTTGATTTTTTTATTAATTTCTTTAGCGTCTTCTCATTCTATACTGTGGCTGTTTTTATCTATATTCTCTGCAGTCTTTTATTTTTATTTAAAAGTTCTTTACTGTCTACGAGCTATTACACCCGTATGTTCCACAATAGCAGTATTTAAAGCCACAGATTCACTTTCACCCTGTCAAATGTCACTACAGAAACGTTTATTTCCATTTATAATCGTACTCTTATCAACCTCCGACTAACAATTATACAGACACTTCCACCTGTTTTTCCTTACAAGCCACAGAGAAACTACAAAAAAAAACTCTTGTTTCATTAATAAATGCTTTCATTACTCCTACCATTCTACTGCCGTTGTCAATTTAGTATTTATGGTGCACCTGCTGCCTTGTAGCACTTAGTATTATTTTTTCTTTATTTTATATGACAGTCACATTGGCTTCGTGATACATAGGCTTTTAACACTATGAAATGCTATTAGCAAGAAATCGTTATTAATCTTCTACGTTCGTAGGTCTGTATCTTTTACGGTACAATCGAAATCGAAATGAAGGTCAAGCTATACGCCTGCCGCGATCAATTCGTGGATGGGTGACCATCCATTACACTGTAGTCGTTCGTAGATCGGTGTCAGTCATAGAACTTTCACAGTCAAAACGGGTACTCAGAAGCCCAAATGTCTGACAACCAGTCTTACCAAGGGGTATCGTGTTACCCAGTAACTGGATTGTAGAGGTCAGATGAGCGTTCGCTCCATGTCCAATACTGGTATTCAGTTGCATCCGGTTAGACTGGAGGCCGACCCCAACATTGTTGGGAAAAGGCTAGGCAGTTGATGATGATGTAGACATAGAAGTATGGCCAGAAACGGGGTGACTACTGAGATGACGTTTTAAAGAATAGTATGGGAGAAGGAAGCAGATAGATTGTGTTCGTAGGTTCCTATCATTTTAATGGGAAGAAATATGTGTCAAACATTAGGTACAGGAAAAAATAAACACGTTAATAAGAAATCACACAAATTACGCAGAATCTATTCAAATGTTTCCGAACTATGTTTTGCTATCATTCCCTAATACACTGTTTTTGTGAATTCTTGCACCATCATGCCTGATTTTTTTACGCCACCTCTTCCCAGCTCACACGTCTTTTAGTTATTCCTGCAGTTGGTCTATCTTTGTTCTCGGGTTCCACCAGTACCTACTTACATACACATACATAAACTCACGCGTTCTAGGACATGCCGGTGTCCACACGATGTTTTCTCTCAGCATTTTGAGAATAGTGGTGACGAAATAATTTACACAAAGTAAAGCGCCTGTCTGGGTTCGAACCTACTACTGCTACCGCTGCTCCCTGTCTAAATATCCTTTAACATTTATCAATTTCCAGCCTAGATCCATAACCATAATTCTAAATATCAGTAACTGAACTATACTAACTCTCATGTCAGCGTTAATAAGACAGTTTGTTTGTAGTTCACACTTTGTCATTATGAGTCGTGATTTTGAAGTTCAAAAACAACTTTCAAAGACCTTGGAGTGGTACTCGATTGAACTATCTATGATATTTATGATTCGTTATTGAATTAAGATTCGTAAAATTTTGGCTCAATCTGATGTGTCACTATGTAGTTAATGTATGTCATTTTGTACGCAACTTTTGACCTTTTTTGGAATATATATTTACTTGACCTCATTAAATTGCCTCAGAGGCTGACTAAAAATATATAGATTTTCTTACTAGCTTGTTTTCTTCCCAGCTGCCTTAACAGTTCCAGCATAGCAACAGTGGTTTCGTGATCATTCAATCAACTCAGCCTATCGCAGTCCACTAGGCCTCTCCCAGGCTGCACCACATCACCCTGTCCTCCGCCTTCCACATCCAGTCTGTCCCAGCCACCTTCTTTAGGTCGTCCGTCCATCTAGCTGGGGGCCCCACACTAAGCTTGCCGATACGCGGTCTCCACTCCAGGACTCGTCTGCTCCACCGGCCATCGGTCCTTCGACAAACATGGCCAGCCCACTGCCACTTCAGTTTGCTTACTCTGCAAGCTATGTCGGTAACTCCGGTTTCCTTATGCTGTTTGATTGGCTGTTTCTTCAATGTATACGTCTGCCCGCTGTCTTATGAATACCTTCTTCTTTTCTTCTGAACCATTTCTAATATGAAACGCCTATTCCAAAAGTAAAGCCATAATTTCATTTAGAATCTGTGTGAATGATTCCTCTTCAGTCAGTAATTATCTGCTACTAGATGTTTCATTCATTTCTGTTACTATTAGCCTGTTATCCTGGCCTGTTGGCCTGTTGTGTGTTAAATACTTTTTCTTTCTTTCTTTCTTTATCATCTATCATGTTATCTTCTTTACAGATATCTTCATTCTATTCACCGATGTTATCTCTTCTGTTTATTTCTTCAAACCGGTGGAGAAATGCTTTATTTACCCTTATGTTCCGCCCTCTAGGTCACGCGATTATATCAACTACTTATCACCCCTTGTAAATATTCAATGCACTTCCCTGTGAGTGTCCTTATCTGTCTATCTTCTATACATAAATATAAATAAAATTGAAGTGTCTGTTTGTAATGTAACAAAAACATATTTTTACCAATTGCATAATATATAAAAGTATATACAGTACATATAACCAAAAAACCTATTTTTAATGTTTTTGTCTCTGTCTGTTTGTTTCTTCCGGATAATCTCCGAAACGGCTGGTCTTAATTGAATGGGTCTTTCATTTGGAGACAGCTGATGTTATAAGAAGTAATAATAATAGGCTGCTTTTTGTCCCAGTAGCACGTTCCGACATACAGGCGGGCGAAGCCGCAGGTAGAAGCTAGTTTGATATAATTTGTACAATTATAATCTTGCCTATTGACTTTAATTTCAGTAAGTGCACTCATTACCCAGTAACTGGGTTGTGGAGGTTAGATAGACAGTCGCTCCATGTGAAATACTGGTATTCAACATTTAACATGGAGTGCATTCGGTTTGATTGGAAGCTGCATTCTGCGTACTATCATTGCTAATGTTGCTATGCTAAAATGAAGAGCTGACTTCCATTTTTTGGTCATTAAATCTGCCAATATCTACTTACTTCAGGGTCTCGGCCTATCTTTAGTTTTATTACGATTTCTGTTATCAAACTTGCATCCAGTGGCGTAACAATACGGTGACAGGACGGGCAAAATGCCACGGGCCCCCAGCCAGAGGGGGCCCCCGGCCCGAGAGGGCCATGAGCGTAGGAGGATCCTAACATTAGTATAGAAATGCATTTCGACCACTAGACCAATAAAGAAATCAGGTATTACATTATGTAGGGAAAATTACGAAATCTACGCAAACGAAATCGCGGTCGAAGTGCCAGTAAAAAAAATTGTAACCTTGGTTGAGCTTCTTTACATCGAGGAAGGGCCTTATCCCATGAATTTGCCATGGGCCTCAAAGGGTATAGTTACGCCACTGCTTGCATCCCTGCTAGGATATACATAATGATTCTTAGTTCCATCATCTTTGTTAGATTGCGTTAAATCTAAATAGATTGGGACTAAAGAAACTTCTTTACTTAGTTCTGAAATCATAATTAACTGAGATCATAATGTCTAAGTCGAATTAGCACTAGCACCATTCAATCAAGAGCAAACTAAGTTAGAAGATCAACACACTCCCCAAGTTTCATAGTACAGGCATATCAACTCAAGCGCATGTGAAGTGTCGCACGGCGGCGTCACGTTAACGCATTCCGTCCCCGACCGACGCGCGGAGTGGACGTATTCGATCGCTCGTCACACAAACAACACCGTCTTATCTTGAAATTTTATGTTTTGGAACGCGTCAACTCCTTACCCGTGGTAGTGTAATAAAAAATTGCGATAAGCAACAGCACAGGATTGTCAAGTGTTTGTTATATGATAAAGTGGTACGCTTTCGGGACTCTTTTACGCTTTTATCGGTCTTCGGCAGCAACTTAAGATAACAAGGTGAGCGTTGATAGCTTTACAATAATTAGTTTGCTTTGCAGCCCATTCATAGTGGTATTTCGTTAAGGTCTAATATCTTAAGTTTTTGAGCTAGGAGAATTTGATTTGTTAGCGAAGTCTTGACCGAGAATCGTATCTAGGCTTATTT
This sequence comes from Apamea monoglypha, assembly GCA_911387795.2. Taxonomy (NCBI): domain Eukaryota; kingdom Metazoa; phylum Arthropoda; class Insecta; order Lepidoptera; family Noctuidae; genus Apamea; species Apamea monoglypha. The sequence goes on along the minus strand of OU426935.1, from coordinate 7,483,218 downwards.
CTGTTGCGTTTATAGCCATTTCTTCTTAATTGTCAATAAATAATTCCTTAATAGATACTTTAGCATTATTTACAACCAATAATTCTTTAGTTATTGTATCGTCAAGGTTTGTTTTTAAGTGCTTTCATACAATTTTACTCGTTTACGTGTTCAAAGAACCACATTTCTATGTATTTAGAAAGGATGAGCAACAATGGCTTTATTGTAAATAATAGAAACATTAACACCTTTCTTATAACTGTGACTATTCAAGATATTAAACATAAACTTTATGCCTTTGACCTCTAAAAGGTTAAACACAGTGTAAACACTTACGAAGATGGTAATAGGTCAAAGGTTCCTTGTGACTCTTGGCATAAAACAGCCAACTCTTCTTATCCTAGCATCATCTTCCTGCCCTTGTCTCATGTAACTTGGAGTCGGCGCAACATGTTTTCTTCTTCCATCCTCTTCTGTCAACCATCACGCTATCATTCACTTCATTCTCATTCATATCATTCGTCACACAATCCATCCAACTTTTCCACGTCTTCTTATCTTAAGGAATTCATAACTACCCTCTAACAGAGTATAGAGGAAGGACAGCAACGTACGGTCGATCCTTGTCATGTGTACCTTGGCCTGTGTTCATATGGCAATATCTTTTTGACGGTCAACTGTAGCGGTAATTAGGAGACCCATGATTTACTTCAGCCTAATTTCTCCAATGAAACAGAACTCGTTCAGCCATCTTAACGTTGAAGAGTGAGCTGTTAGTGTCAAAATTGTGGTGGAATATTGCCACTAACAGCTGTTGAAATCGGTTTAGAAATGCTGACGGCATCTACTTAGTCTGATCTCATGGTAAACAGGTCATAGATCAGTTTGTTGTGAATGTATTCAAAAGAAGGAATTCAAAAGGTGGTCTTCTGTAGATACTGCCTACCCCCATGGGAGAAGGTGTGAGTTTATGTATGTACAGTCACGAGGATAAGTCATGTATACACTTGGCTTTATTCAAAAGCGATTTACTCCTTTATTTTTGAATGAAATTGTATGTTGCTACGAACATAGTATTTTCGAAGACATAGGTTTATGCAATGTGTCGTTGTTCATCGTTGTTTTCGTTATGTCACACAAAAATCGCTATTGGAACTTTCCAAGTGTTGACATGTTAATGCTCGTGATTGTAAAATAAATGCAAATAAGGAGCCAGAGGCCGAGGGGCTTGTGGCTCAGTAATAACCGCTGCACGGGTCGACAGATCAGGTTAAGCTACGCTTGCCGCGGTTGGTCCGTGGATGGGTGACCATCTTCACATATCAAGACCCCTCCGTGCCTCGGAAAGCACGTTAAGTCGTTGGTCCCGGCTGTCATTCGGGGATCTTTGACAGTCGTTACGGGTCGTCAGTAGCCCGAAAGTCTGACAACCAGTCTTACCAAGGGGTACCCAGTACCCAGGGGTTGTGGAGGTCAGATAGGCAGTCGCTCCATGCAAAATACTGGTATTGAGCTGCATCCGGTTAGACTGGAAGCCGACCCCAACATAGTTGGGAAAAGGCAGGCAGATGATGATGAAGGAGCCAGAGTCCAGAATCATGTTAATGCACACTTCAATATTATATTCAAAAACTTAACTGTCAATATAAGTAGGAATAAGTAGCTCCCACCTTGGAATCAAACCAGAGTCATCTTGCTTATTCAAGTTTATTACTTTGTTGGATTCCCCCGAAAACAAAAAGAAAGGTACAGACGCCAGCACATCAAGCTACTATAATCTGTCAAATTTCTTTATAAGATTTTCAACTTTATCCCTAAAGCATTAAGGTTCAAGGTTGACTGGGAAAATTTGACAGTTTCGGGTAGCTTGACCTGCTGGCGTCTGTACAATACAAGAAAACAATGTCTCTAAGTTGCATAACACTCAATTAGATTTAACTGTTTAATAGTCGCAAGCGCTAAAGAGCTTATTACACTATTATCAGGATAGGATATCTTATACACTAAATTCAGGATAGCTTAATCGCATTAAACAAACTAACCTGAATTTAGGAACGACTAAATATCGGGCCCGATATTTAGCATAGTGTAATAAGCTCTTAATGCTGAGCATGCGGTGCTGGGTTCGGGCTAAGTGCGATTGGATTTTTTCCACCTGGAATTTCTCCGTAGCAGCCTGGAGTCTGGTTTTGTGCTCGGCTCGCCCCTGTTACATGAGCCTTACACATAACTGGCGAAATGTGGGTGCACAATAGGTGCACCTTTGACTAACCCCACAGGAAATTCAGGGGTGATATTATGTTGTTGTAGATTGAACATTTATCACTCCTAATTACGAATTAAAAAGGTAAACGTTGTTCCAATTACTTATCGTCTGCTAATGAATGACATTAAAGGTATAAGTGTGAATAAAATGCAGCTTGCTATAGGTACAATCGTTATTCGTCACACCATTATGTATGCATTATTTAATCTGTTGGTAAGACCCAACGCAACCGCGGCTAAAGATATAAATGTTGAATTGCTAAGTTATCCTTTACATACTCGTAACTACGTAAAGGAAAACCTAACCTAACTAGGGTGATAGATAGCAAAAAAACACCCACATTTCGCTCTCTCGCTCTTCTTCTTTTTCGTTTTAATGATGCTGTTACAATATTATATTATTTTATTATTCTAACCTAACTATAAAACGATATTATTCTAAACTCTCAACAAATAATGAATAACTAAACACAAACGGGCGATATTTTTTGCACCTCTTCACAATTTTGTCCCTACTTTTTTGGCGAAATAAAAACTCATTCGATAGGGCTCGAGTTACAACCTCTAAGGAACACATTTGTAAGATTTATAGTGCGCAGGCGTTCCGGTGCGTGAAACGTGAGCCGCGGTCGCTAACACAGGACGCATGCTGACGATTTTGCGGATAATCATAGATTGTTTTATAAAGAATTGTATATTTAAACTAGATCCTGCCCGCGTTCGTCCGCGTGAAACTACTTGTTTTAACATAAACCATATCCTAGGACCCACCGCGACCATCGCATCGCGCGCCCGTTTTTTTTATTTTTGCTCGGCTCCTATACCCTTCCTTGACAATTGGGCCATCAAATACAAAAAGATTTTTTCAAATCCGACTGGTAGTTCCAGAGATTAGCGCGAACAAAAAACAAACTCATCAGCTTTATATAAAGATAGATAGATCATGAATGATTTTATTTCTATACTTAAGTAAGTTCCTACAAACACTTTACACGTTAAAAATAAATTATGTCTTAAAACTAGATAAGTTCGTTGTTTCCTATCCCACTACTTTGAGAAGAAACACCGAAAAACTCAGACGTAACTGATTTATGGATTATTATTCTAGGTCAAAACGTTAATATTGGCTATAAGAGTAGGGGAAGACCAAAGAAACGATGGATGGACTGTGTGAATGATGATATGGTTAGAAAGGAGATGACTACCGAGATGACGACGTATGGAAGTGAAAGACATGTTGCGCCGACCCCAAATATATTGGGATAGGGGCAGGAGAATGATGACGTTTCGAGGTCATAACGTGACCTACAACCCTTTCACGGGATCGTGAGCAAATAACCAATAACCCCGTTTATGGGTGAATTTAAAGTAGACATAAATGAGCATAATTGAGATGATTGTGTTTCTTGTAAGTGGATTTCGAGAGAAAGTCTAAATTTTGCTAACAATTTCTATTTATAGTCAACATTAAAATATTTAGAATTCCAATTTGACCTAGCTGTCGATTTAATAGTAGTTATTACTAAAACCAATACTTTTAAAATAACTGCATAAATAACCATTAAGTATTTATTTTATCCACTGCTCTCAAAACGGTGAAGGAAAACATCGTGAGGAAACCGGCATGTCCTAGAACCAAAAATTCGAAGACCCGTGGCATCTACCAACCCGTACTGGGCCCGCGCGGTAGATAGCCCACTCCCTCTCGAAGAGAGGAGACCTGTGTCCCAGCAGTGGGAACAATATAGGCTGATTATGATGATTTATATTTTATTTTATCTAATTTGTGAGATTCGTAACACACAAGATATTTTTCTAAATCGCAGATAGCAAAACGTATGTTAAAAAGATCCATCCTCCATTATGAAATGTAGGTATTGATCTTACAAGACAGCATAGATTCCTTCTGTCTGATTCATTGTTTTCATCATTCTCTGCCCTTATCCCAATTTATCTGTGGTAGGCACAACATGCTTTTTCCTTCTATACTACTCCCTTTGTCGTCATCTTAGTAGTCAGAGTCATCCCCTTTCTAACCAGATCATCATTCACACAGTCCATCCATCGGCATCGTTTCTCTGGTCTTCCCATACTCTTATAACCATCCACATTCATACTCAAAACTTTCCTCACAATATTTTACTCATCACATGCCTATACCATGATTGACAATTCACAATATTGCTGACTCAAAATATCCATTCTAGCAGTTTTACGTCCTGGCTAAAGTTTGAAATGTGCGCCGTACTTTACTCGACAAGTTTCGCAACGCAAAACAAACATGGTGCGGATTGGAAATTGTTAACAAATGCTTTGAAAAGTCAGCAACAACAGTTAGGACTAAATGGCTAAATAAGCGCATTTGATTCGCAAAACCTAACACTTATACATGCAGTTTACTTTGCTGAATTTGCCGTAATTTTAGACTAAAGTGTTGTTTTAGATAGTGACACCGTTATAATTAATAACTGTTATTATTACGCTTTAGTAACATACCCAACTGCTTCGTCGGTCACACCTTCGGCAGCGCGACAGTTGAGCATGGGTTCCTGTTCCTGGGTGCAAAGCCCGGGTCAAGCAATATTATGTTTGGTTTTATCATAAGAAAACAGTAGAACTCAAAATCTTGATTTTGCCTTATTGATGGCAAATATTGGCAATAGGGCCAATGGGTTTGTTTATTCCTGTATATCCCTGTGTATATTATTACTGAGTCTAACAAGATAACTGGCGTCTTTAAATGTATTGGCCTCTGCTTATCCCGTCGGAGTATAGACGTGCAGTTATTATTATAGAGTATGTTAGAGCATTATTAAGAGCATGGTATTATTATTAAATGCCTTAGTAATAGTACAGTATGTTCCCATGGGAAACTACAATAGATATAAATTCACACTAAAATAATATTGCTACGAATTCAATGTGATTCTGTTTCGTGTTCTGCCTAATTACGATTCCACTGTTTAATTACTATTATTTTATTTTATTTTTATTTTTTAGTTAAACTTACTTCAGGGGTCGGCAATATGTCTAAGTATCTCAAACGCTTTTAACCGCTTGAATATTTAAGTCATTATAGTAAATGCTATCACCGACAATGGTGGTCAATGTCATATTATCTTTCATTGTTGTACGCCACCAGGTCAAGCTAAATGTCTGATTAATACCCGAAACTGTCATGCTTTAGCGATAAAGTTGAAAATATATTAAAGAAATTTGACAGATTGTAGTAGCTTGATGTGCTGGCGTCTGTACTTAGAAATAACCGTCATACCATTTCCTGAAGGGGTCAGTAGACAGCTGTATCACTGCTATACACCTGACTTCACATGATATGTTCAAAAGTTAATTTCTCCCCGCGTATCTAAAACCAGCTCGTTTCGGATCAATAATATTGCAAACAGCGCGTTGCAAGTAGTAACTGCAAGCCGTTCCACGCCGATTTATATTTGAAATTAAAACTAGTAGTGTGTTAGCTCTTTATCTTTCTGCGAACGTAGTGACTCATCGCTTCAGCCAAACATACAGGTATTGCAAAACGGAAATGAATTGAAGTGTTTAGAAGCTTTATGCTATAAACAAACGACAAAATTCACACTATGTTACAAGATCCGCTTAGTATTGAGTATGAATATGGATGGCTATAAGAGTAGGGGAAGACCAAAGAAACGATGAAACTGAAACTGACTGGCTGACTGTGTGAAAAATGATATGGTTAGAAAAACGGTGACTATCGACTAATAGAGAAGTATGCAAGAAAAAGACATGTTACGCCAGCCTCAGATAAATAGGGATAAGGGCAGGAGCATAATGATAATGTTCCAAGATCCGTTTAATTTGTTTTAAAGACTTAGATTTAAGCAAGTGCCTTGTTTAGAACCAGTATATGCAGCGTTGTTGATAGTGTGAATACCGACTTGTAGAATGGAATGGAATTGTTGGAATCGTTAAGCGTAATCACAAGAATTGTTTCCCTTTCGTTTGTTCGTTATTCCTGAAATGATTCTTCTCATCTACGACCATAAAGTAGTTGATAGCGTGCAATTACTTAAATCTTGAACATTTATTTCCTTATTTATAATACGGAAGACAGAATTTAAAATGTGTAATGAGCGTGAATCGCCCAAAACTTTTCAAGAAGCTATCAGATACTAATACCCGAAGTCGACGGGATTATAGTGCACTGTGTGTAAGAAAGTCCAATACAGCACTGATGCATAAAAGTGTGTTCTGCAAGGCGCCAAAGATATTCAATCGGAATTGAATGTTCACTTGTTTATGAAAAAAATAAAGAACTTTCTAATTCAAAAAGCCTATTATTTTCCGAGTTTGTAACTGACAAAGTAGTGATATAGTTTTATTTACATTTTGTTTTAGCATTTGATTTTTTTTTTGTTCATTATTCTTGTTGTGTATAATATTTAAGTAAATTAATCACAGCACAGCCAGCCCATTGTGTCACCCTTTGTAAAATTTTATATATTTATGTTATATAATTTGTATAGTGTACAATAAAGAGTATTCTACTCTATTCTTAATCTGACTCGTGCGACATAAATAATGTAGATTTTTATTCCTAATTACTTACTGTGATTTTTGACTGGCAAATCTTTATTTTATTAAACGTTTCGAAGACGAGTTTTTGACACTATTCTGTTGTATATTTATTATAATTTGATTCAGTTTTAATTCGATACGTTAATTGCTTTGAATAATGGACAAACCTACTAATAAAAATAACCTACTGTTTATATTTGTACGCCGTTAAGGCAAAACATGACTGGGCTATAATTTTATGTAACATCTTGCATGCCATGTGTGTGCATACTTATGTTTTGAACAAATAAATGATATATTCTATTCTATTCTAAAAAAAAGAAAACATTTCTAACCGATAATTATTCATTGATACACCTACTTAAGACTAATTAAATTTTATTAGATGAATCTTGTTTAATATCTACTAAACAAAGCTATGCAACGATTACTTGGGGTATTTAACTAATAAGCGGTCTAACTTCGCAAAACAGACGAATCGCAAAAACTGACAAAATATTGACGTTTTCATTCCATTTGCGTTCTGAACGTGATTGTCAACATCTCTACAATGACGACATAGTTTCATACGACAAAATAATATCTAAATAAGTCAACACGTCCCGTGGTGACGATGTCACAGTGACGCGTCATCTTATGGGACTTTAGTCATAGTGTTTCTATATCTATATTCTATACATATTATAAATTAATGTCTCTTTTCGTCTCTGTGTGACCACGTCGTTCTTCTAACTTGGCAACGGAAGTTGATGTTGAAATTTATTGTTGTTTTTTTATTAATAAACAGCTTTTTCCTACAAAAGTGCAATACCAACGCGGTTTAAATGCATGGCACGAGCATTTCTTTTTTTTTTAATTAACGACGAGAAATTTCAGCGCAGGGGGTTTAGAATTATGTACTGAATCCATGGTAAGCGGTTGCGCGTCGATGTCCCTGCCACCCTGAATAATAAAGAAATCCCGATGTTTGACAAGTCGTAAAAACAGTGCGAAGTGTCGTAAAAACAGGGTCGGGTTGCTAATAATATCTAAATTCGTCAACGCTTCGATAATGACGACGTCACAATGACACGTTATTGGACCTTTGTCTCTTTTGACACAGTGTTTGAACAATAAAAAGGAGTCGCCAATGAGGGAAGATAATATGACCTTCACAAAGGATCCATTCAGTTATAAATGGATAATAGCTTAGCGAATTCTTCCTAGGATCCTCGTGCCAACTACATTTCTCTTCTATGTATAGTTTTTTCAATATACTAACGACTGAAAGTGGAAGTCTTTACAAAGGTCTTATACATAAACAAGATGAATAATCTATATATTACGAGACAATTTCTTCTTAGGATTATTTCTCTGGCTCTTAGCATCTATATGAGTAGTCTGATCCTAAAGGATCTGATAAAAGTTTAAACAAACCCTTTTTTTTTTTTTCTGGTGGGAAATCATCATATGACCCCTCCCGCTCTGGGTGGAGCGGAAGGGAGTGTCAGACACTTACTGACTAAAACCCACCCATGTTCCTTCCTTCGCCCTTTATGTTCCGGGGTAGCGGTAACCTTTCGGACAATCCCGCTGAAAACAAACCCTTTACAGATATTTTTTTTTTACGCCATCACTTACGAAACAGTATTAGTAACACGTTCATCTGTATTTAGAAGGTCTCAACTTTATACACATAATCAGCCTATAATGTTCCCACTGCTGGGACAAAGGCCTCTTCTCTTCGACAGGGAGCGAGCTGTAATTAACTGCGCGGGCCCAGTGCGGGTTGGCAGATGTCACATGTCTTCGAATTTTTGGTTCTTGAACATGCGGGTTTCCTCACGATGTTTTCCTTCGCCGTGTTCAACTTTATACCTCACCAATTTTTCCAAAAATTGTTGGTTAAATTTTAATGTAAAAATCAATAAAATAACCTCAATTGTCAAATGCAAAAACATATTTAAGGATTTAAAATTAGAATTTCGGGAGTACTCAGAGGGGCAATTCTGGTAAATTTAAGAACGTTCACAGTCTGAATCTGTCAAAAATACGTCAAATTTCCCTACATTTTGACATTTGTTTGTCGCCGAGATGAGACTGCGACTAGATTTTGAACGTAGTAAATTACGAGAATTGGCCTTCTGTTTGTATGTGGCACTACAAATTAACATCTACGGAAGCGTTTTCTGAACCATTAGTTTACATCTTCATCAGATACTTTTGGTACAGACCACACAAAGTCCTAAAATCTTTTCAATATCTACTCTAAGGAATTCAGCAGCAAAATAAAAAAAAAACCGTCGACATCCTCAATACAAGGGGTATTGACGATGTCAACGGTTTTTATGCAATGGTCAAATCAAATGTCATGTCGGTGTCGTAACATCATTGTTCAAGATGTTTTGATTCAGTCCTCAGCCCGTCCATAATGGACATTGTCCGTATGGGACAGTCACACGTAGGTATTACATATATTATTATAATAAATGACTTTACTTTTACGATTGTATGTTTGACTTGTGTGGTGAGGACAGTTTTCTCTCGGGAATCTTTCAATGATTCTGTATTAGCATTTTCTGCTACTGCTGTAACCATAGATATACTGCTTTTTTTACATTTTTATGACTGTTACCTTTGAATTTTGGGTTTGCACTTTTATTTACTCAGTATCATGACATTTCTTGTCCCCCCCCCCCCGTCGCATCGCATCGCCTGCTCGCGCTATTACTTTGTTTTCGCTTAGCGTTCTTTCTGATTTTTCATTTTTGCTCAACTCCTAAAGGCCCTTGCGTGATTTTAAACAGCCTATAGCCTTCCTCAAGAAAGCGCCCATTGCGAGTACTACGTACCTTACCTTTCCGAAGAACATCACCAATAAGGTCACAATTATGTCCTTCTAGGGCGTCCTTTTTCAATTATACAGAATGTAAAACGGAATCGAACCTCTATGCTAAAAATATGGATCATAATTGAGCATTGATAAGAATTCAAACTAGATTCAATGCTACTATTATCGATTCGCAAAATCATCAATAGATTGTAAGTTCTCACTCCAATATGAAATGGAATATTTCATAAATTACAAATATTATGATATGTTCCGCTATCCTATCACACTTGGGTCCAAGGATTTGTAAAAATATTGATAAAACAAATGACATACTTATTTTAGTAACTGTAATTATATGTTATATCAGCACATGGATACTCTATCGATATATTATTTACCTACAAAAACACTCAGATAAAATAATAGAAACTTTGTATAGATAGTGTTGTTTGTTACTTATTGGAAGACTCAAGATTATAATATCTTCCTAGCACGGTGAGCTGTGCTGCAGCGGCTACTGCTGGTGCAGAAAAACTCAAACGGCGAAAATATTCCAACCTGATTGGGAGTTATATGTTCGAGCCGTTTAGGGTTGAAACACTTGGGCCATGAGGTCCGAGTGCCCACTTGGTTTTTCGAGATATCGCCAAGCGATTAGTTGACTCTTCACGTGACCAGAGGGCTGGTCAGCCCGTCGATTCTGTAAAAATCTCACCGTGAGAACTCAAGTGAAGTGAGCTTGATGTGAGCTGTCAATAGTGTCAATCCCTAGCATTAGTTGGAATGTCAGCTCACTCCACGCTCACTTCACCTAAGTTTTCACGGTGAGATGGTTACAGAATCGCACTGCTGTTTCTTGGCCAAAGAATTAGCATCGCCATACAACGTGGCAATGCTACCAGCCTTTTGGGCACTGTTCCTGTTGACAGCGATGCGGACGATTTTTTTGATATTTTTTCACATGTACATATTAAATGTTATCTTATGTAACATATCTTTTTAATTTGTTCTGCTAACAGCTAGCTATTCTGTATCTGTGGATAACGTCTTGAGTAGTGTATTTGTTGCTTTTATTATAAGTTTTTATATTGTGTGCCTACTATGTAATATATTCCTATCAAATAAAATAAAATATCTATTATAACTATATTAAAAATATTATAATATCCATCTTCTTCCTGTCCTTGTTCCATGTTACTTGAGGTCGGCGGAACACGTCTTCTTTCATTCGCCCCTGTCTCCGTTACGCCCAATAGAATATTCAGTACCGTCAACAAGAATAATACACCATTAGCTGTCATTTAATTTAGTTACTACATAATCCCTTTTCATATACAAAACTTTTCCACTTTTACCGTGCATGATTCTTTTTCATTCACTTAACAACCGTATAGAACGCCCCCTTTCTGTTGGGGTAATTGGGGTCATGCACCTGGTTTATTAAAAAAAATAGTTTCAAAAAATCAAAATCAAAAAATCAAACGTCATTTTTTCAAATTAGGCTGAGAATCAGCACTTTTCGAACGTCAAAATTACAAAAGACAGTTTCTTTGGGAAAAGTGTTTGTTATGAGTACAATCATGTGTCACTAATTGCCAGTCACCCTATATAAACGTAGGTACACGATTATAAACAGCTAGTCGAAAAAAATTAAAGAACCATGTCAAATACCATACATTTCAAAATACATATCCCATAACCAACCAACATAAACTAGACACTGTGAATAAAACTACGCAAAAGTATCAACAGAATGGCTATTAAACCAACATTATTATCTTGATTTCAATTAAGAAGCTATTATCATTTCAAATTGCCTCCGTTGACTTTCCTGTGGTTTTTCTAATCAATACTAGATAAGGAAATAGAGGGACTCATGGCTCAATATTAACAGCCGCACGGATCGATCGCAGGTTATGCTACGCTTACCGCGGTCGCTTTCGGAGATGGGTGACCATCCATTACATATCGAGACCCCTTCGTGTTTCGGAAAGCATGTTAACCCGTTGGTCCCGGCTGTCATTCATAGAACTTTGAGAGTCGTTACGGGTAGTCAGAAGCCCAACAGTCGGACAACCACTCTTACCAAGGGGTATCGTGTTACCCAGTAACTTGGTTGTGGAGGTCAGATAGGCATTAGCCTCTTGTAAAATACTGGTTTTAACCTCCACCCGGTTAGACTAGAAGCCGACGCAAACATAGTTGAGAAAAAGCAAGGCAGATTGATAGACTAGATAAAGAAATAAACTCACGTTGTTGAACTAGAATAACATATGTATTTGTAATATAATCATGGTCTATAGGGTCAAGTGCATCACTATCGTTCATTGATAGTATAAATATTCCGATCTCTTTAGAAAAAGGAGAATTGATATAAGTAGTTGTAATATTAGCTTAGGTTTTATTAGATAACCTTAGGTATCTTCCACTGCGTTGTGTAAGTCATATGGCAGCTGCCCTGGGGACTGATAACTGCTTAACTTCTCTCTAACTCGATTTGTGTGGTGTGTATGGACGAGCCTCTATATTTACATCAATGTCACGTAGGCACTCCTTCAATCTGCCCAGCCTTTTCCCCATTTTGTTGGCATCGGTTGCCAGTCTAACCAGATGCAGCTGAATATCAGTATTTTACATGGAGCGACTGTCTATCTGACCTCCACAACCCAGTTACTGGGTAACACAGTACCTCTGGTAAGACTGGATGGCAGACTTTTGGGTTGATTACCTGTCAAAGATTTACGAATGTGCACTGTCTGACACGTTGGCACGTTTAATGCTCTTGCGTTTCATGTTCCATGATAGATGTCGACATATCTACAGTTAAAAACAAATTACAATAGATAAACTAAAACCCATCTCTCCTCTGACCATCCTCCTGACTTTATCCCATTATTATATTCTGGATCAGCGTCATGATCTCTTCCATCATCATTAAATCTCTATCGGCTATTCATCCTCTTTCCAACCATATCATCTTTCACACAACCATCTCATCGTTTCTTAGTAAAAAAGCCAAATTGTATCTAACCAAAATAATTACCAGTAATTTGTTGATCTACTCATAATAATAATAATAATAATAATAATAATAATAAATTCTTTATTTCGGACAACGTAAGATCCACTGTGTTAGTAAAATCCTTATACCTAATGTTAGTGCCATATTACCCTTTCACATTTGTTTTTCCGAGATCATTTCAAGTGGACGACGCACAAGCGAAGGGAAAGTACTTCACCTGTTCATCACCCCCACAAAACATCTCAACACAATAATATCATAATATTGAACACGAATCCAACAATTTAGCTCAGCGAACAAAAATAATAACACCAATAACAAGAATAAAATCATAAAATAATAATGATGACAGTAGTAAATTTTACGATACGTTCTGAGTTGCGCACGTCATGCGAACCGGCGCAGAATTATAGCTTCTGGAAGCCATTGTTTCGTTACTTATTTAGTAAAATATTGTTACTACGCACGAAGGAGTAGGATTTAGGACAATAGACAACACTTCTTGTGTTACGAACATTCGAGATTCTGTGAATTCTATGTAGGCTAAATTCTAAAAAGCGTCTTGGTATGGAATGGCCACGATATGACAGATGGAGATACCACCGATAAAAGGCTTTAAGGCACCGCTCGACAGTGGCCCACGGCCAACTGTGCGCGTCAACGGCAGAGGCAACTGACCAGCCGTCGACACTCGTCGACGGCTGCAGATGCCTCTGTCGTTGACGCTTATCGCTCGTGCGTATGAGCACTAATATACGCATGTGTATGCATAGCTTTGATTTGTATGATAATGTAGATGGTATCGTCCACTGCGACCCACAGTCACGAATGCGTGTCTGGAAACAAATGAACCTTCCCGTGCACATCCCGCGTAGCAGTGGACGGTCGACTTTGGTGTACTGCGGCTCTGCAAAAAATAAGAAAATGGCGTGGTGATCGTGACAATTTCCATAAATTGTACGTTCCGGAAAACGAAAACCCATATTCTTATCCAACTGCAGAATATGAAAATTATCGGCGACCTAAGGTTTGACTATCTCGTTGGTCTAGTGGTCGCTAGCGCTGTCTGGCATTAGAGCAATCTGGTCTTGGTCAATTCCCGAGTCGGGCAGTGATATTGGGTTTTCCCAACTGAAGACTTACTAGCGAAATGTCGGTGTTCTATAGGTACACCTCTGCGTAACCCTTTGGGAAACTTTTCGTGATGTTATATTATAGTCTAAGGTTCGCCTATAAGGACCATTATTTTATTTTGAACCACGATCACAACAAACATTATTATCAAAACAACATTATATAAACTTTTCATTAAAGATTAACATTCTTTTGGAAAGCAATGAAATATAATCAGCGTGTAATTTTGATAAAATGTCATTGTTTAATTTGTTTTAACTTATTTTCCGTTATTTCTATGGGGTGTCCATTATTGAGGCAGATAATATTCTAGTACTTTTAGGGCTGATTTTTCCAACGCTAGATAATTATATCGGAGGAGTAATTTTGAATTTTTGACAGTTCTTCCACACAAAAACTGTCAGACGTCAATTTTATCCCACGAATAAAAATTATCTCGATAGAAAAATCAACCTTACCTGAATTATAATTTATAATGTTAAGAACTTATACTTACCTACTATAAATTATTAATTAAAAATGCGGAATGTTGGTGTACTATTGGTACACTTCTGACTTACCTTTTGGAGAAACAATTTTCATCATTTCTTTAAACATAATGCGCAGTTTGCAAAGAATCAAAACCACAATTTAAACTACTAAAATAAGCAATATTTTCTCACGATCTTGTCAAAAATTCATTGTTCTTGTTTAAAAAGAGATTAATCTTGAACATTGCTGATTTTTTCACACACTCATTTTAAGTAGAATATTTTCACATAATAGGTAATGGTATGCGCAAACCACAGTGAAGGCTGACGTACATTTGGGTGGCCGTAACGCCACGTAATTATTCTCCTACATCTCTCTTTTTCGATTTGTATGAACCTGTGGCGGCTACATCGCCATCTACATCGCCAAATGCAAACTAGGCATCAAACTGACGTCACGCAAAATTCTGCATCACGCAAGCAGAGTACCGCGCAACTAGCATACATATATACAACGTCCCCACATCAATCGTTGGGCAGTTGCCTACCAGACAACACCCGTCTTCAGACTAATTGCGTAACACATTTTCGGAAAATGATTGAGATTAATTCGTTTCTTTTCGATCGCTTTTTATTTCATTTTACGATTTTCGTATTGCGTAACTCCACTATAATGTAATAGCAACAGCTGTTGGTTCGAAACGCTAAAGAGTGAACGATATGTGCTTAAGAAAATCGTAAAATGAAACAAAAAGCGATCGAAACGAAACCAATTAAACTCAATCATTTGTCGAAAATGTGTTACATAATTAGGCTGCTGGTTAGAGTCCCTTTTCTATGGAGGATGAGTGAACATTACACTATGCACCTCAAACCTCTATAAACCATCGCACACTACAGGAGGGCCGTACCGCACTTTTGTTATAGAATGAGACGCGTTGTGGTCCATTGTGGCTCTAATGTGCACTTAGCTTAAGGGTGTCAAAACATGGAGTATTATTCCAATTACAAATAAAACACCCATGCAAACATCAATTCTTTCAATAAGGTGTTTAGACAAATGACTAACGTATTATTTTGCATTGTTACAGCTCAAAGGACGATGAAATAGACGGCAACTGCATAGTACGCGCGCGGGGACTACCGTGGCAGTCATCAGATCAGGATATCGCCAAATTCTTCCGAGGACTCAATGTTGCCAAGTGAGTAATGAAAACAGTATTAGTATACTAATACTTAAGGATTCCAAAATATAAACGGAAACTTATTTCACCCTGAATAAATCCAATCTCTCAAAAACTGCTGGACTTCGTCCTCTCCCAAGTTGCACCACAACTCTTCTCCGGCCGGTACTCTGAATACCGCATCTACTAGCCCACACAATTTGTTTTGCCCTATTCTTTTACTTTCATTTACACTGTAAGCAATTCTGCCGTATAATCAGTTTCATAAATAATAATCAGCCTTCGATAGAGTTGTAATCGGGGCCAAATTCTCATCAAGACTAATTTCAAAATGCAGAAATCGTCTACACAAATACATGTAACTTAACCTCCATAGGGTATACTTGCACCAAAAATTGCTAAGTCCATTTAACGATAACCGTATTTAAAACATCATTCTATCTCCCTCACCTTCAAACGATTGATAGATACAGCACGATGTTTTAATTTCGGTTAGCGCTACATGCATTTACCTAATGATTTGTGGTGCAAGAGGGCATAAATGTTAAGAGAACATTATCCTAACCTAATGTTGTGACCTACAGGGGTGGCGTAGCCCTGTGCCTGTCGCCTCAAGGTAGACGTAACGGCGAGGCGCTGGTGCGGTTTGTGTCACAGGAGCACAGAGACATGGCGCTGAAACGGCACAAGCACCACATTGGATCACGGTACATTGAGGTAAGCATAGTATAATACAAATATCTAATAAGCAGGACGTTAGGTTAAACGAGGAACATATTTAAAGGTGCTAATGGGACAGATCGGAAATATTACAAAAAAATAATTGTGTGTTCCCAACATTTTGTCAAGTTATGCGAATGAAACATACCACGAAGTTTTCAGGCACTAAATCGTCAACAGATAAGCAAGCGCTGTGATTAATAGGTTCTTACAGGGCAAAGGTTTCTAGCAATTGTTCTGCAGTAGACTTTGAACGTTACAAGCTCATACTACTAATCTTAACCTAAGCAAAGCTTCTTTTTTATACCTATTGCATTTTTGACCCAAATTCACGCGGATTCTTGAAGTTTGCTCTGCTTTTTAAAACTTTGCGAATACCATTTAATCCGCGTTCTGAATTGGTTATCTTTTAAATGCTTCCCGCCAGCGGGGTAATTGCGTAACACACTATCAGTAGCAATGGGTTTCATTTTGACATTTCAACAACATTCATTGCTTTGTTTACGTTGTTTAGCAAACACATTTTTCGAACATATGAGGCAATGGATTAGCAATATCCTTCAAAATGATTAAGATTGAGTGCTGGTCTAGCCCTTTCAAAAACTTTGAATTTCTAACAAACTCCTTTGTCTCTTATCCAGGTGTACCGTGCAAGCGGCGAAGACTTCCTGTCAGTAGCAGGGGGCGCCACTTGCGAGGCGGCCGCGTTCCTCTCACGTGGGGCGCAAGTCATCGTGCGCATGAGAGGATTACCTTACGATGCGACCCCGCAACAAGTTGTAAGTATCTATAATATACTGTTCTTTCCGGATGGAAGGACCAGTTGATCCTTTGATCTTTTTCACACTGATGTTGTAAATAGGTAAAGTTTGTTGGTTTGTATGTGGTGATCTCTGGAAATACTAATCCGGTTTCGAAAATTCTTTCGCTGGAAGAAAACTACACTATTTCGGAGTGTCGTAGGTATATGTTTTATAGTAGGTATAGTTGTCTACCACGGGGACAGAAGCTATTCCTTATAAAGGAAGACCATACTTCCAGAAAAAAAAATCCATATTCTGTCGTTCGGAGTTAAAACCTGCTGGCTAACAATATGCTTTTACTCGTAAACGCAATATTTTACCTAACTGAATGAAACCCATAGCTAGAAAACTCTTGTAGGCTCAGCAACGGTTACACACCGAAGGTCTATTCAAATGTATGTTTCGAATTGATGTTATTTCAAGTTAAAAATATATCAATCTTTTTGTAATGGTAATTAAATTGATTTCAGAGTGACTAGCACTATTGAAAAAGTCATAAAAATGTTTGAAGTTGTAGCGTAAACTGAACTTTATTGTGTAGGGATTAAAGTTATTTTTCCATAAACTCGTATTTGTTTACATTTTTGGTAACTAAATCGCGAACGCAGTATTACGAGTATATGTAGTACCTACTACTGCCAGCCAATCAGAACGCGTCAAATTGATTATAATTATGTGGTCAACTTTAACGATACGCCATAACCTCCGGGTTAGTAGCTGAGATAAGGATACAGCAGCTTACCTAACTTCTCTAACCTTTACTTAATCATATTATTAATAAACTTGAACTAGATGTAATGACATATGCGCCAGTATTTTCTAGCTTTTCTATCGTAAATGTCTTATAAAAACTAGCTCTTTATTTATTATTTAAACTTTATGCACAAGTAAAAAAAAATACTGTACAAAGGCGAACTTAATGCCTGAGGCAGTTTCTACCAGTCGACCTTAGGGTAATGCAGATACAAAACATGGCAAGTGCAACATACGGGATAAACAGCTCATGACATATAAAATACATGAATTAATACTACTACATGATCTAATATATCTAATATCGCGACATATTCGCCAAAATGGTAAACAAATATGAGTTTATGGAAAAATAACTTTAATTCCTACACAATAAAGTTCAGTTTACGCTACAACTTCAAATATTTTAATAACTTTTTCAATAGTGCTAGTCACACTGAAATCAACTTAATTACCATTAAAATAGAGTGGATATTTGTTTAATTTGAAATAAAGTCAATTTGAAACATATATATAATTACTTTATTAACTGCCTCGTTGGTCTAATGGTCCTGGGTTTGATTCCCACGTCGGGCAAAGTGTTATTAGGTTTTCCATCTGGAATTTCTCAGTTGCAGCCCGGAGTCAAAATTCTTGACCTTGATGGCAAAAGGCTCTTGTAGGTAGATTTATACCTCAACAATTGCAGTGTCGAAATGGATACTTCTTTGGCTAACATAATTGGTGTCTTCCACTACTATACCGTGTTTGAAAGAAATAAAGAAAGAAAAATGGGTTTATTTGTCACAGAAACACGTGCATACAAAAAGATAATTAGTTCTAATAATAAGGAAAAATAACACCACCCTGTTTCTTCTGCATTTAGTAAGATCACAATAACAGCTTAAACTTTTGAGTCAAAATGCTATTCTAATTATTTTGTAAAAAAAAAAACCATACCCTCCTTAAGAACTAATCGGGTAAAAAGGGCTCTCAATATTTTCTTGCTTACAGAAGCAAGAAAAACTTGAGGGCCCGTTTTGCCAATCTCCAGAATTCTGTCTCACATGTACTAAAAACAATATTAATTTCCAGCTGGACTTCTTCTCGACGGGCGACAATCCAGTCCTAGTTCTGGATGGAGCAGAAGGCGTGCTATTCGTCAGGAGAGCCGACGGCAGAGCCACAGGGGACGCTTTCGTTCTTTTTGCTAAAGAAGATGATGCGCCTAAAGCGTTATCTCGACACCGCAAGTCTATTGGTGCCAGATATATTGAGCTGTTCAGGTCTACCACTGCTGAAGTGCAACAGGTAAGGAGAATTAAAATTTTTTTGAAGTGAAACTTCTTACGCGGCGATTCGATAATTGGACGAGAATCGAGTGATATTTCAAGGACTCGTCACGTTTAGGCACATTTCGTTACATGAGAGAGAAGAAAGATATGAATATCTCTTTCTCTCACACTAAATCTCTTATTTTTTATGAAGTTTTACTTCCATCATGTGTGTACGGTGCTGCACGCCCTTATTTTATTGAGTTTGAGCCTTCTTTCAAAGATTAGCGAAGATTTTGCTGTACGGTATTCTTAATCGCGTGTCTTTTCTCACATCAGTGAAACGTTTTTGAGAGTGCAGCGAGTTAAACTGTATATTATCGTTGTTCGAAATATTTGGCATATCTTTGATGTTTATTCAATACTTAATAATTAGATATACTGAACTCTGGCTCAAAAAAACAAAATAAGTAGGTAAAAAGATTTGCTGTGTCTACCTGATTCTATAATAAGGTTTGAGAACCTTTAGACCATGGAATAGGTCATAGTTACCCGCTGAACATAGCAGTAATTGCTTGGGTCTTTTATGGTATACTAATATTATGAAGAGGTTTATACGTAGGAGGTAATTTTCGGAACTACTGCTCTGATTTCAAAAAATCTTTCTCTAATGGGAAGCTACAGCATCACCGAGTATCATAGGCTATATGTATTTAATGTTGAAACAAGATATTTCATGCGGACGAAGTCGCGGGCAGATGTAGTTGATATAGATAATTTAAACTTATTGACTGAACACGACGAGCAGATTGCAAATACGTCATGACAAACATAACCACATTCGTCTCCCATATTAGAAGCATCGCTTGATAATGAGAAAGGACACAAACAAGCTAGGAAGCTCCTTCAAATCGTTAGCTATCTATACATAGCGCTGATAACCTCTGACGCTAATACATTGAAGCACAAAGACTAATAGAACGTTCAATCATAGATACGAGTATGTATGAAGCAAATGGTCCATTAGAGAAAGGCATACGAATCCACAAAAAAAATCGTAAAAAAGTAAAAAAAAAATTGCCTGTGTGCTTATGGCCATATATGGGGCCATAGGTACGATAAATATGAAAACTTACGACTCAGCGTCACCGACTGAATCCAAGTAAACCCGATTCAGCTAGTTTCTAGCCGACTCTTCTCCATATGACGACCAATTGGAACTGTGCACAACAGCTTTTAACTTTTCATACGTGCCCATGTAGGTGTATGTGAAATAAAATATTTAGATTTTTGATTCAGCGTCACCGACCAGAGCGTGACGGTTCAATTTCGTTCACTGTTCTGAAAGAGCGCTTAGTGCGCCTAAAGAAGTGTAATATTTTGCCAAAGGACCAGTTATGTCTGCCCATATACATTGTGGCATCGACGTGTAACCTGTCTACTATGGATTTATACCTACATGATTTTGGATACCATGCGTTGAAATTAACCGACGAAAATTTTCAATGCGGAGGAGGTCCAGAATCATGAACTGAATCCATGGTAACAGGTTGCGCGTCGATGTCCCTGCCACCCTCTGTATACACACTACTCCACCCTACCCCCCACCTCCCTCCATCCCTCCTACTACTACTCTATATACCTACCTATACATATACACGCATTTAATATAATGTTGCGTGACCCCCGCGGCACACCGCTTCATTAAGATGAAAATGTAGCGGTATCTACAACGCCACATACGAACAACACGTCATACTGACGTCACGCAAATCCTGCATCTCGCAAGCAGAGTTTACCGCGCAATTAGCATGGACACACAACACCCGTCTGGCCGGAGGATCCTCCCTTTTCTATGGAGGATGAGTGAACTCTACACCCTGTTCCTCATACCTCTATAAAAATTTCAAGTTTACAGTCAAATAGGTCACTTTTGCTGAAGCAAAATTAAATTATTCAGCCAAAGATTTGCTTTGTTCACTTGCAGTGAGCGTAAATATAATGTTATCGAGAATTTAGCCATGTTGCTATTTATTAGGAGCCGCCACCGTGCCACATTGTGCGATTGTAGCTTAGGTAGGTACAATCAGACGCCATAACGCACCGGCTACGTAACAATGCAGGTTGATATTTTTATTTTACGATTCATTTTGTATTAGGTTGATAAAGACTACCTAGTTTCGAAAAGTTTTACCATAAACCTTTCCGAAACAGCCTAATCATCCTATAACATTCCCACTGCTGGGACACAGACCTTCTCTCTGTGAGAGGGAGTGGGCTGTAATCTACCACGCCGGCCTAGTTTGGATTGGCAGATGTCCCATGTCTTTCATTTTTTGGCTCAAGACATGCCAGTTTCCTCACAATGTTTTCCTTCATCATTTTGAGAGCAGTGGTGATGATATAAATGACACAAATGAAAACGCCTGGCTACAACTCGTAAGTCGGGGCTGTAATCACTGGGCCACCTACTTAAATTCCCCTTTCCAAAATACCTTTTTTTAAATAAATCAATATATTGTTTCGCTAGTCTAAAGTTGAAATTACTGTCATGGAAATACATTGATCACATAATGTCCCCAAAGATTTATTTTGTACAGGTTCAAGGCCTAACTGAACTATGATATAGTACTCATAATTCAAAACAAGCTCCTACCTACATTTATCTAGAAACTACACTACGTGCTCGCCACAAAAATATTGTCGACAAGTCCGACCGATCTGTTATTTTATCTACAAATATAATAATATAATCGCTGAGAATACTCGTAGCCACAAACAATTGTACGTAAATTGTGGTTTTATGTTAAACGCGACGATTTGAACCATTACTCATGATGGAGCCAAGGTTTTTTCGCTGTTTAATGCAGGCTTCCGAAGAAGACCTTGCCTTCTTTTTCGGCCTTAATATCTTGGCCAGGTTGTGGTGGCAGCGAAATTGGTGTTTGTACTTAAGCCTGGTTTCTGGAAACTTGGTCGAAGTTGAACGAAATAGCCAACAGTCGATCAAATCACTAAGCATTAGATTTTATAAGTTTCAATTCAGAAACGTGTTGGGAATTTGATTCAGATGAAGTTTTAATTCAGAAACCGGAGGTTAGGGACGAGATAATTATATACCTAGGTATTTAACTGCCCAGCTGGTCTCATGGTCGCAATCGCGACTGCATAGGGTCCAGGTTTCAGTTTCTAGGTCGAGCAAAGTGTTACTGGGAGTTTAATCACGAATTTCTCAGTAACAGCCCTGAGTTCATATTTAGCACCTACATGTCTAAAAAAATTGCGTAGGTCAATAAGTTCAAGTAACTTAAAGTTAACTTTGAAGGAGCACAATTAATACAACAAAATATATCCGATGTACAAAAACAATTACACCCATCCAATGCATCCAAGAGTCAATTAGCTGAATATGTATTTAATCACAAATAACACCCTTCCTAAAATCTAAATGCATTTAATGAGTGTGAGGGAGTATCATCTGATGCAGTGACGGTTGGGATGAACTTTCTACTTTCCTATTAATATTATAAACGAGAAAGTTTGTATGAATGGATGGATGGATGTTTATAACTCTTGCACGCAAAAAGTACTGAACGGATTTGGATGCAATTTGACACACAGAGGGTTTATAACCAGGATTAACATATAGGATACTTTTTATCCCGATACTCCCACGGGATCGAAACTTATGCGGATGGAAGCGCGGGGCGCAGTTAGTATTATATAATTTTATTCAGCTTAGAAACATTGTTCGTGACTTTGTGTTTTTTTTTTGTGAACTTTCATTGCGAAGACTTCTTTCAACTTTTTAAAGTGAATTCTAAAACGTTGTTCTGATCAATATTTCTGTCTTTAGCCTGCCCTTGAGGTTGCTGGTAAGTACCTAAGTGTAAGTGGCCGCCAGTCGTTAGATGCACATGCAACGATTTGATACGCAACACACAAGGCCTTACATCATACACGTGGATATTTTTTCACTTTTACAGCGCTTTTTATTTATCTATATAAGTATTTTTATAAGTACTCAGAATCTCAGATAATTTACTTCCATTGTGCGCTTTTATAATTCCCATCGTGACGAAACTATCATGATCGTCCACGTCCAACACCCTAATTGTGTAACACACTATCAATCGCAATCTAAATCATTTTGAAGGATATTGCTAATCCATTGCTTCATATGTTCGAAAAGTGTGTCTGCTCAACAGCGTAAATAACGTAGTTAATGTTGCATTGGAATTTGAACTATGTCATTAAAGATATTGAGTTTGTTGTTGAAGCTATTACTTAATAATTAATTATAAGTAGGTACCTAAAGTAGGTCAATTTTTTAATACCAAGCCTCTTTATACTCGTCTAATGACATTCATATCGTTTGATATTATAATATTATTAATTGCAATATAATACTTCGTCGTAAAAATAAAACTGATCTTTTGCTAAGTCATCATAAACAAGTATTTTTGCAATACCTACTTAGATCATAATAGTTGATATATGATATTATGTTCCTCGTAAATGCTCTATCGGTAATTTTTATTCTGATTCTGCAAAGTGTAGTTTTAAAGTACCTATTAATAAAAAAAACATGCAACGTTATATTTTTCATAAATAAATGTTGTCCGTAGGCGATGTAGGTAATAAAATGAATATAATAAACGTATACACGTTTTAAGCAAACTGTGACGTCATGTTAGATACGTCATTCTTTGAGACTAAATAAAATTGATTTACCCTCATTCAAGTTTCACTTTGTAGGTTTAATTAAGTATTAATAACTGATAACGGTAACCGTTGAAAATAATCCAGTGTCCACCGAGAGCAGTGTATTCGGCACCCTAATTGCGTAACACGGTATTGCTAGTCCATTGCTTCATATGTTCGAAAAAGTTCTCTGAAGGAAATCTAAATGAAGTCTAGCTAATCTGAAAGAAGTGTAAATTGCTACTGATAGTGTGTTACGCAATTACCCCGCTGGACTTGTCAAGAGCTTAATAAACGAAAAATTTAGTCAAAACAGATTGCCAATTTAGAATCTCACTAACTACCTTCTAACTTAGCTTTAAAACATTAAAAAACTGTAGATATCTAAAAAAAAACCGGCCATTTGCGAGTCCGACCTGCACACTTAGTGCATTACAAGGCAAAAAACGCCGGAACATACACGTTTCTTGTATGGAAACCCCCTTTAATATTCTACTTAATTTATTCAACTGTCTACCTATTACGGTTCAAGAGATACAGCCCGCTGACAGACAGACGGACGGACGGACGTACGGATAGCGGAGGCTTTGTAATAGGGTCCCGTTGGCACCCTTTGGGCACGGAACCCTACAAAGATGGCCCTATCTAAACTCAATATATAAACTATAATAATCTACAATCCATATCAACATCGCCATTTACGGTTACCCCTCGACTAACCGACCTTTTTCTCCGCCAGGTCCTAAATCGCTCCTTGGAGACGCGCACAAGCCAGTCGAGCACGCCATCAACAGCGCCTGCTCCCGCTGAGGGTCTACTGCCCGTGGCCCTCGTGCCGCAGCATGTCATCACCTCCGGAACTGCCAAGGACTGCGTCCGACTAAGGGGCTTGCCCTATGAGGCGCAAGTAAGTGAATTTTGGTCATAACTAGCAAGAACCATTTTGTTCTTGTTGGATCCTTTCTTCTTTTCTGACTGCCCCTTTGGTCTCGTGGTCGCAAGCGCGACTATTGAGCGTGCTTGGGTTCGATTCCCGGGTCGGGCACAAAAGTTTTATTGGGTTTTTCCATTGGGAATTTCTTAGTAACAGCCCGGAGTTTGGAAGTGGACAGTGTGATAACTGGAACCCAAGTGTGCCTGATCCAGCAGTGCGATTCTGTAACCATCTCACCGTGAAAACTTAGGTGAAGTGAGCGTGGAGTGAGCTGTCATTCCAACTAATGCTAGGGATTGACACTACTGACAGTTCACATAAAGTTCACTTCACTTGAGTTTTCACGGTGAGATTTTTACAGAATCGACCGGCTGATCTCTCTCCGGTCGTGTCGGATTGCCGTCCCATCGGACAATGAGAGTGAGGAAAGAGAGATTGCACCTGTGTCTGCTTACACACGTGTGTACAGACGCCAGCAGGTCAAGCTACCCGAAACTGTCAAATTTTCCCAATAAACCTTGAACCTTAATGCGTTAGCGATAAAGTTGAAAATCTATTAAAGATTTTTGACAGATTGTAGTAACTTGATATGCTGGCGTCCGTACTATAATATCTCCCGCGCCGAAGGTTGGTCTCGGAGGACGGGCAGTTACAGGTTACTGGGTAGGTAATGTAAATATTTTAATAGAATTAGTATCATAGTCTTCATAGATTAACATATAGGTTTATCAGAAGACATTGCAGCTAAAATGGCCTTCAGTATTTTAGAAGATCATTTTTATTGATAAAAATTTGAATTTCGCGGTCTACCCTGGCGCTTTTACCTTAAAAGTGAGTAAGTCAAGAATCTCATTTTGTAATTGATTTATTTGCAGGTGGAGCACATACTGACATTCTTAGACGAGTTTGCCAAAAACATAGTGGTGCAAGGAGTCCACATGGTATACAACGCTCAGGTTAGTGTTTTTTCTGATGTTGGTACAATACGGTCGATGAATGGTCAGCCTGGACCAGATTCTTTAATTTTGATCCTTATTACTAGTGCTGACAACTAAGGGCGAATTTCACCATTGAAGCTGAACGCGTCCAAGACATCTAGTCAGTCTGTTGCATTCAAAACTATACCTTAGTAGAAATAAAGCTCAAAATTTAAAAAATGGCTTCATTGTTTAAACCAAGGTGGCCTGGGTCTGAAAATAAATCTTGTGTTGTAATATGTGTAAGACGGTATGTCTTTGAATGGAAAATCTTTCCATTAACATTCGTCTACGTGCATTTTACCCCAGGGTCACCCCAGCGGCGAAGCCTTCATCCAGATGGACAGCGAAGCGAGCGCTTTCCTCGCCGCTCAGCAGAAGCACCATCGCTACATGACCTTCGGCAAGAAGCAGCGCTATATTGAGGTAACACTTTACCACATACCTATTAACTACAAAAACAGTGACTACCACATTGTGTGCGAACATTAGGACCAAACTGGTTTCAGTGTGGTCCTGATGACCTTATGTATTGTTTGTTCCAAAAATATCTGATGAAAATGTAAGCAAATGGATCAGAAAACGAATGCCAAAGTGTAGTGTCACTTACAAATTCATTGTTTTGATTTAATTATTAAAATAAGTAGGTACTTAAACCGTGATTTAACATTTTTAACTACTAGTTGTCTTTATCGCTTTTCTTCAAAAGATATTTCTAACAGCCATACGTTATGTTCATTTAAATGAGTGTTATCAATAAAATTGCACAACCGGTTCTTACTTTAATTATCCACAGTTTAGCAGTTTCATATCGGTATTTTAAAATAAAGTGTAATTACTTGGGAAATTGAAGATAATAGATAACGGAAAGTACAACCGCGGACACTTGCGGTCAAACCACTTTTCACCCTTATGCCCTAAGTAATAAGGTTGAAAATTGGTCCACCACCAGTGTCGGCTGTGTTATATCGGTTGGTAAACATTTTTGACAGAAATTGTATTGAAAAACCAATATGGCGGCGTTAGTTCCCATTTTGACTACGCGCCAAGAGATCCTTGCACAATTGTAAGTGTTTATAAGTTAATCACGTTGCTCAATCCAGGTGTTCCAGTGCTCCGGCGACGACATGAACCTGGTGCTGACCGGCGGCGTGACGCCCGCCACGTCGCCCAAGGTGCTCTCCCCCGGTACGTTGGTGTCCCCCCCGCCCGCGCCCGCGCCGCGCCTGCTCGCGCACCACATCGCGCACCAGAGCCTCCTCGCGCGCCAACACGAGAACCTGCTCCTCGCCTCCCTCCGCCCCCCTCTGCTCCCCATGCTGCCGACCTACGCGGCCGTCCGATCCCAACAGCCGACGGCACAGGCTTACCAACTGCCGCAAATGTCGCAAATGTCCCAGATGTCCCAGATGTCTCAAATCTCTCAGATGACGCAAATGTCTCAGATGTTGCAACAGCAGTCAATGCTGCCAACCAAACGGTCGTACGAACGCGCGTTTCAGCAGACTGAGGCGACGCCAGCAAAGAGGCCGTATTTGCCTCAGCAAATGCAGCCCGCGTTATCCTTACCAGTCTTCTCATATGGCGCTTCAGCTCCTATTTTCTCTTACGCGAATACAAGTCCTATGCTGTCGACTTATAATACGTTGCCGACTGCGTTGCCGACGGCCTTGCCGGCTGGGTACGGGTCAGCCCTGTCTGCGGCCATGCCAGGGTCCATGACGTCACCGTTCCCTACGCTGTCTATGTTCCCTACCTACCCGTATTACCCGGGCGTTTAATTCTAAAAATTAAACTGCGAAAGAAGTAGATAGACGTGCCTTTAAAATAAATGAGGCTGCGTTTAACGCAGTTTTGTTAAAGAAAGGAGATTAGAGGTGTTGTTTTTTAGATCTTGCAGTTGTGGGTTTAAATAAAAATACCTATACTAGGACTTTTAATTAGTAAAGCAGTAACATGACAGCTTATGTGTTACCACTTTTTAACGAAATTTAAATAGTGGTGTGACAAAAGAATCGATTCATTCAATTCAAAATCGATCAATGTTCAATTGATTTTATAAAAGAGGATAGTATATTTTAGGTCAGGTCAGTAGCTTATGTTTTTCAAGGCGTGACGAGCCTCTGAAAGCAGGTTGGTAAAACCATATTTACAAAGTTAATAAACTATGAGTATTACAACATATAGGTACCTAATGTCAATTAAATGGGCTTTTCTCAAAGACTAGTTATCTGGGTGTTACATCCAGGTCTAGGTCTTAGTCTAGGGTACCTGGATGCACTAAAAAAACTAATAACTTACGGCTATATAGCCCACTTTATTGAGATTATATAGTTTGAACGATTTCTGTGCAAAGTTACTATTCGAGCACAATTTTGATGCGAACTTGTACTATTAATAACTATCCTATATATGAATGAAACTACAATATATTTTTATTCGATCAATACAAAGAATATTTGATTGTTTACGGTTAAATCAAAATTGGTGAATTGCCTTCCAATCGCATCACTATTAGAGACAGCAACATAATTTAACGAAATGACAGTAGGAATTGCCATTTTACTGCAGCATTAAAAGTCAGAGTGTAGTGAGACTTTATGTATTTCGAAAATATAACAAAAAAACTGCAACGCAATTAAAAATAAATAAATTATTTTCAAACGTAACGGTTAAAATAACCCGCTAACACAACACATCAAGGTTTCTATTACAATGGCTTGATACTTCCGTTAATAAATAAGTTTGCAAATCAATAAAGTAGATCTAAAGCGATAAACTAATAATTAACACCAAACTCATTACGTTACTGAGTACAAGAATACTAACTTGCTAAAACAACAGTACCTGAGGGGTTAACGGTTAAAAATAAGAAATACTTTTACTGTAACTAAGGGTCATTTTCACCAGCACATCTAAACTGTGTTCAAATGCTGTCAGTGTCATCGTTTTTGTGGATTATTGACACTGACAGCTCTTGAACGCGGTTTAGATGTGTTGATCGCGTTCAGTTTCATTGGTGAAATTCGCCCCAAAAGAACAGCTTATGTCACTTAAGCAGTTTTGCGTTTGTTTTTTTTTTTTGTTTGCTTTGCGTCATAATCCGCGTGAATGTGTGCGTTATGGTAGCTAGACCATGTCACAAATGTCAGGGAAAATGCACAGAAGAAAAGTTGAGTTTCCCGCTGCGACGCTAAAGAAAAATGTAATTTGACGTTTGTTAAAATCGGATATTAGGCAACGGTCTGTCTGTTACATAGTAAAATGTTAGCTTGCTTGGCCAACGCTGAAAAACGTTCAAAGCTGCATTATTTACTACTGTTATGGATTTGTTGGACATATTTTTTGCTGACATTTGGTCAAATATTGGCCAAAAGTTAAGGTCGCATTATATTTGGCGTTAACTCGGCAAGAAACAGGGTAGACAAAATGACATTTTGACGGTAAGCTCAAAAGTGTGAAGTGCCTTCGCTATTTTTACGATATTTTAGTTAATAAACATGAATTTACTACAAAAATAAGTGTAAAACCTATAAAGGCAGTTATTTAGCAGCTCGATATTGATAGGTTTAGTACTTACTTAAAATACTTGTTGAATTTATTACTTGACTTTAAATATTGTTGAACTCTCATTTTCATATTTTTAATTATCATTAAGTGAACCAGAGGTTGTTAATCAATGACAAGTAGTTGTATGATTTATTTTACGTTTTAAGATGGGTGTTGCCATAAATTTAAAAGTACGTTAGCAGGTCAAGCTACCCGAGACTGTCAAATTTTCCCAATCAACCTTGAACTTTAATGCTTTAGCGATAAAGTTGAAAATCGATTAAAGAAATTTGACAAATTGTAGTACCTTTATGTGCTGGCGTCTGTACTTAGTTTTTTTATCCTACTTTTTTGTCAGGAATCTTATCAAAAACCGTTAATGAGAAACAATGAAATCATATTTTAATTAATTTTGACGATTTCTTTTTAGAATTACTAGGGCTTTTTTCTCTAACAAGAGGCATAAAGAGCCTTTTAAAAATTACCTTCCATGTGGCAACCCCAAATGTGTGATTAGATGTCGTTGTGATTTTTAAATATTAAACATTCCATTATGAAAAGACAATGTTTTGCCAATTTCTTGAAGGCTGATCTTAAGTCTGAGAAATCGTTAGGTACTTATTGTCGTATGAAGCTTGTGTATTGCATTAAACTCATATATTTTCATGATTAAATTATCAATATGTAGAAAGAAATACTTGCATACTCAAATTATGACTGTTTCAAAAGTCATTTATTTAAACTAGGCTGAGAATCAGCACTTTTTGAACTTCAAAATTATATAAGACAGTCAGAACTTTTCCTTCGCTGTCTCCAGGCAAACCCAGGATTATGGATTATTCTATCAATATAGTGTATAGTGTTTTATATATACATTCCAAAATCATAACATTTCCAAAATTTCATGCTCCGCTCATGCAGTACATTCGCTTCACGACATTTATTTGTAGGTTCTATAAAATTTAAGATACTTAAAGTTTTGTTTTTTTTTTTTGTTTGAGTACAATATGTGTGTACACTTTGTGCTTAGTTTACATTTTTATTACTTAGTGTTTTTTTTGCTACGGTAGCCGTATCGTATACTGCCGATCTATTCTGTAAATATCTCACCGTGAAAACTTAGGTGAAGTGAGTGTGGAGTGAGACCAGTGGCGTAGCTACCTAGGGGCTAGGCGGGGCAGTGCCCCGGGGCCCTCAAGCTCAGGGGGCCCTTGAATCCTTACCAGAAAATCTCGATCGAACTGAACTTTTGAAAATTTCTCCCATTTTCAAACTAAATATGACAGGTTGCAACCCGACTTTAATCATGGCAACTCAGTTGACAGAAATTCGAAAGCTATACCTAGGGATTTCCTATTTTTCCTAAATTTCGAGTTCGTGTTGCTTTGCGAATTCATGTACAGTGTATTGAATGAAATCAATATGCATCCAAAACTTTACAGAAATGCGACATCATTTTGGGCGAGGCAAGTAAATCTTTAGCAAAGACCAAAGCAAAGTTGCAAATTTATAGAAATAATTTCGAATTATTCAAGTGCAAAGCCAGTGAAATTGCAAGAAAATATGGTTTAGATACCCATTTTCAGGAAAAAAGGCAATCGAAAGTTAAAAAACATTTTGATGAATTAGCTGCTGATCACCGATTTCCAAACAGAGAAGAAATATTTAAAATTGAGATTTTCAATAATGACACATTAATAGCTCAATTAAATACACGTTTTACTGGTATGAGTGCAGTCTGTCAAATATTCGATTTTCTAACACCAACATTTTTATTACATGTTGATGAAGCAACTTTATTACAAAAGTGTGACGAATTTCAAATAAAATATTCAGATATAATAGGTCCTAGCTTTTCACTTCAATTTATTAATATTTACCACCTAGTTTTACCTCAATTAACTCAAGCATGGACTGTTCACCAATTATGTGACTCAGGTTGGCTGGACAAATCTTCAAAATAGCTTGCATTTAACTAGGTCAATAGGTCACTTTATGTGACGGCTAAACACCCTTATTTCAGAATTTGTGACGCTACAGAATCTTAGATAATCGATCGAAAACGTGTCCAGCCATCTTGAAAAACCACTTTTCGCTGGTCTCTCAATCTCGGTAACGGAAGTGATTTTGACGACTTTTTGCATATCAACGGGCGTCACATAAATTTGTGACGGGCACCGAGCTAAAAGTTTTGTGATAAGTACAGTGGTTTAGTAGAAAAATGCAAAAATCTGTGTCCAGCCATCTTGAATTTACGTATAAAACTTATGGCTGGCACTTCCGAATCTCAATAACGGGGGCGTTTTCGAATATGGTTCCTTTACTAATACTTGGTGACGCAATGTGTGACAGTAATAACGTTTGATTTATGGCGTCACATGTAAGGGTTTACGAGAAATCAATAAAAACTTAATGTCCAGCCAACCTGAGTTCAAGATGGCTGGACACATGTATCTCCACTGCCTGATGATCTACGACCTTCGAAATGTGTTCAAAATGTTGTGACGGGGACGATAATGATAACCTGAAATTGTGACGGAGAAACTTTGCGTGGTTTCAAAGATATTGATCATTTAAATTTCCCCATACAAACACTGCAGTAGGGTAACCAATATTGTAGGTTTTATGTAGGACAAGTATATTTTAAGGTGTTTTCTTTAATGGACGAAAATCCGTGTATTGGTGATACTAATATGAACAACTGTAGATATTTAAACCAATAGAAGACAAAAATGTAGAAGTGAGGAAGGGGGGGGGGTGTAATTTTTAAATGTTATTGATTATTTACGTGCAGATATCTATTCTTTTTAGTAGGTATATATTATGTCAGGAGAACTAAACTAATGCTCTGAAGGTATTTAAATGAAAAAATAATGTTTGCTGTAAATAAAATCACATTTATTTATTTGTACTTATACAGCGTTTCAAATGGCGAAAATGACGATGATCAACTCGCATTTGCACTTCCGTAACCCCCGCCTTGTACCACAACGTTGTTTTACCGCCGTCCTAAGGCCGCGTACCGGACGACGGCGGGCGCGGGCGCGGCGGCGGGCGCGGGCGCGGCGGCGGGCGGTGACACGCGTAAACTGGCCCGTTTCCACCTTTTATTCCCACGGGGAAATCAAATACAAAGCAGGCGTGGATGCTACCTACCGGCCAATTAATCGATTAAAAAGAAATCCTTTATTTATGTAAAATTATGGTCACCTCACAATATTAATGGATGTTTGTATGGAAAAATTTAAATGGTCAATATCTTTGAAACTACGCAAAGTTTCTCCGTCACAATTTCAGGTTATCATTATCGTCCCCGTCACAACATTTTGAACACATTTCGAAGGTCGTAGATCATCAGGCAGTGGAGATACATGTGTCCAGCCATCTTGAACTCAGGTTGGCTGGACATTAAGTTTTTATTGATTTCTCGTAAACCCTTACATGTGACGCCATAAATCAAACGTTATTACTGTCACACATTGCGTCACCAAGTATTAGTAAAGGAACCATATTCGAAAACGCCCCCGTTATTGAGGTTCGGAAGTGCCAGCCATAAGTTTTATACGTAAATTCAAGATGGCTGGACACAGATTTTTGCATTTTTCTACTAAACCACTGTACTTATCACAAAACTTTTAGCTCGGTGCCCGTCACAAATTTATGTGACGCCCGTTGATATGCAAAAAGTCGTCAAAATCACTTCCGTTACCGAGATTGAGAGACCAGCGAAAAGTGGTTTTTCAAGATGGCTGGACACGTTTTCGATCGATTATCTAAGATTCTGTAGCGTCACAAATTCTGAAATAAGGGTGTTTAGCCGTCACATAAAGTGACCTATTGACCTAGTTAAATGCAAGCTATTTTGAAGATTTGTCCAGCCAACCTGAGTGACATCACCAATTATGTAAGGAAATAATGAGCAAATATGGAGTGCTAGAATGCGACCTAACGGAAGTATTTACAGCAATGTTATTTTCCTGTTACTTCTCCAGCAGCTGAAAGGTCATTTAGCAAATTAAAAATAATAAAAAATTATTTAAGAAATAGTGTGGGCCAAACTCGACTCCGACATTTATCGCTAATAGCAATTGAAAACAAAACCGCATCAAGCCTGGATTTAACCGAAGTCATTGATACTTTTGCGAAAATTAAAGCTAGGAAAAGATTGTAAATATAATTGTTATTTAGTCAGTTGGTAGGTCCGACCTTTATATAATAAACCCTTGAATCTTTTCTATTTCGTTTTATTGCTCAATACCTACACCAAGTATTAATTGTAATTTATGTTGTTATTGTTTAATATTTTTATTACCTGCCCTGCAGTGCACGAAAAAGAGCTGATGATAAAGTAGCTTAGCATTTTTAAAGTATTTGTATATTTAATATTTTTACTTGATAAAACCTAACCAGTTTAGATAGCAGTGGGGCCCCATTTTTTGATTTGCCCCAGGGCCCTTGGTTACCTAGCTACGCCACTGAGTGAGACATCATTCTACCAGCCGGTCGATTCTGTAAAAATCTCACCGTGAAAACTCAATTAAAGTGAGCTTGATGTGAGCTGTCAGTAGTGTCTTTCCCTAGCATTAGTTGGAATGACAGCTCACTCCACACTCACTTCACCTAAGTTTTCACGGTGAGATGGTAACAGAATCGCAGTGCTGATGCTAAGGATGGACGCTAATGACAGCTCACTCTAAGCTCACTTCACCTAACTTTTCACGGTGACGTTTTTACAGAATCTATTGGCTGGATCGCTCTTTATGCAAAATGAATTGATTTTTCCATGAGTTTTTTCGGCTTTATATATTTTTTATCATTAGGACTTATTTTTAAATCAATTAAAACTTCAACAAAAATATTATTGAATTAGGTTTTTACTTTCAAGGTTTTGTTTTCGTAATCGTCAATCAATAATTTCAGTCGAAATATTTGTCGTTAAATTATAAAAAATCTTCCATTAGACATAATCATTAATAATACATTAGATTATTTTTAAACTTTTTAAAAATCATTTTTCAAAACGGTTTAAAATTCTATCTTAATGTAGGCTACGTTTTAAAAAAATAATAGGTCGGCCGCAAGTCCCTTGAAATCCCTATCCTTTCCTATGAACATTCCAAAAAAAAACTATTATTCAATATTATATCACCTAATAATAACCCATGGTTATACCACCTAGCTTAACCCCATCGTCTGTACCTCACACCACATAGAATAGTCTACATTAAAATTATAATTTATTACTATATCTTTGGTTTATATTCTCCAATTTTAACTTATAGTCAAAATTATGATATCATGTTGACTGAAACAGCCATTTTCATCATTCCTTATAAAAAAAACGAAATGTCAAAAATTATGTGCGTCAGTGTGGCATGACCCAGTACTGAGTTAAATTCGGGAGTATATAAACCAAATCGGGTGACTTGTATATGGAACAATTTATAATTAAAGTTAACGTCATTTTATATGGTGTCGCCATTGTCTCAATAATCACAAATATAGGTATGGGGCTTTAGTCACAAGTACACGGTGTAATGGCTAATCTTTGTTCTGTCATTTCTAAATTTATTTACTTGTAATTTTGGCAATGTGAATAAGTGGACATAATTTTTGGAACTGGAAATATTTGCATTGAAATAAATCTAATGGAGTTGTTCGGTATAAAATCATGTTGCCAAAGTAACAATTTAGTTTATTTTACAATGCAATACTGTGTTTATTAATGGTTATATACAAAACTGTTGTATTATGGTGTATCCGTCGGGTTGTGTTATGGAAAATGTGCATGAAACCCATCAGTCAAACGGTAAGTGTTGCACACGTATTTTTGTATTAAAAACCAAAACATATATATGTCGTTTTTCAAATTAAAATTAAAGGGTGTAGCATGAACCGCTTATTTTTAAGGAAAAGGGTTGCATGGCTCGGGTTGACAAAATATAATCCGATATATGAGCTTCCGTAGTTTTCCAAAGCACATCGCTGCCGGATACAAATGAGTTTCATTTACGAAACTTTATGTTACTGTTTCATGAAATTATGTACACGGTTGTAACTTTATCTTGGTACTATGGTTCGAAATGGGTCACTTGAAATATATTAGCATTAAATGCATTTGTATCAAGTTACTAATATGGCGCTAAGTGACGATACGATATTTTTCTTAAGCTACGTCTATGCATTGTGCTTCCATAACTTGTAGTGTAACTTTAAATGAATTCTACATAGTATCATGAGGAAAAGTTCATATATTCAGTCTTGGTAAGGGTCCTGTCTCCTCCAGTCATTAACACGCCACTCTATAATCACAGCTTCCTCTTCTCTTGCTATCTTAAAGATTCTACGCTTTACTTTTATCTCGTTACGGAGTTAAAATTAAATTCGTTTTTTTTATTATTATTTTGATGATTTTTAGTGCATTTTCATATTAAATTGAAGGGTCTATCTGTTTTATCATAAAGTATTGGCGTGTCCATCTATGTATTTACATAAATTACGTGATTTATTTACCAGCTATGAGAAAAAAATTGCGATATTTAAAACAAACAAAATTATTTAATGTTTATATTATTTTGCACTAAATTTTATTAAAATATTCTGTGTAGTGACTGGGGGACGTGGTGTGAGGATATCGGATACTTTCTGTTCGTTATAATATAGATATACGACACGGGTCACAACTTAAACTGCCAAAGCGTTTCGATTACAGTTGATATAATTATTATTTTGCAAAGATACAAACTTTTTCGATGCGCTTACACGAAATTTTTACTATGAAGCCGGAAATTCATATCAAGATGTAGTTTTATTGAATAGAACTAAGTTTTTCCGTTTTACAGAGTTTTTTGTCTCATCTTGTTAGCATCATGATGGTTTTTTTTTTTAATTATAATTATATGGATAAATATAGTGTATTGCGTTTAGAAATAAAAGGTTAATTTACATGTTAGATGATAATTGCGAGTTTCTCTGGTTTGTGGTTGTGCTATTGTCTCTTATATGTACTCTTTCTAAGGTCGGGTATGGAATGGATCTGATTTTTCTATTAATTTGATCAATTTACTTTGATTTCACAAGTTTTAATCTGGGTATGAAGTATTAACTAATTTATTTTATTATGTCTACATTTTAGGCACTGAGTAACCCAGAATAAAACTTTCTTATAAATAACAATTTTCAAACTTATATTTTTATGACATAAAAATGGAAAATCAGTTTCATAGTCCAAGTCTATCCAAGGCTTCGTCGCGTAGATAGCAAGAGGTACTCGTGAAGGAAGGGTTACACTAACACTCGACCGCTTGATCTGTCTCCGCTACAGTAAAGTATCGTCCTTTTATGTTTTACTAACATACTTCCGGGTGAGTGGGCAAAAGAATTAGGTAAGTATTATTTATATATTATACAAAAAAAAAAACAAAGAAATGTTACACACATTTTAGTTTCAATTCATAGTGGTCGCGCCATGACAACGCACACGCTATCTGTCAAAATTATGACAGCAAAATTAAAAAAATAAACATGGGTTCGTTTAGATGTATATTCAACCATCAAAAACATGAACAGGCTGCACAACTTAATTTAAATGTCTTAGAATACACTCTTTATAATCACGTGCGTCGATACGCACATTCCTATTTCCTTTAGTATAACTTTTCCTTCACAAGATAACAGATACATAGCACAATCATGCCCCTCCTAATGCTTCTAACGTTCCTTTATGTCTAGTACGTGAAATGGACATTGTAAAAACCCATGGGACACAAACGAAGGTCGTAATAACGGACACAGTGAGCACAGGCTTCATGATATTATTTATTGGGGCATAGTCGGGTTAAAAAATGGTTCAAAATTTCAAAATGTAGTTTAAGAACTAAAAATATAGTTTAATTTTAATACTTACTTTTAGATCGTATCACAAAGTGATTTTTTTTTAGACCGTTCCTTTTTAACTAAATTATATTATAATAACATTTTACCTTCCGCTTTTGTGGTAATAGTGAGTCAAATGTAGATATTTTAGAAAAGCTTGAAAACTCCTTTTTCTCGACTATACATAGAATGCTTACAGACTATTAGCTTATCTAGCTCTGTAAATATAAACTTTTCAATTAAAATATAAATTTTTAGACAAATTACCTTTTCTAAAAACCCAATATTTAGCCGCTATGCCCCAAAGTATAAAACAACATTATTCTACATTTTTTCGCTTTAAAAATGCATGGACCGGTGACAGAATTAAAAATTTAAATGTCCAAGGGACTTCAAAGCTTAGTGTGTTGTAGAAAAAATGTTTTGTGCTTGACTAGAGGTAGGTCCATGGGTGTAAGGTGTACCACTAGAGGCTGGGTCGAATAGTGGGCACACAGATTTGGCAGTGTGTTTAACATGAAGCGGCGTAAGTATCTATCTATCATATGTTGTGGGAATCACATGAAATAAGCTCTATCTTACTCTTGATTTATCGCATTTATATTGTGACCTCAATTGTGCAATATTTCCTGAAATCCTTTGCTGTTTTAAC
Source organism: Apamea monoglypha (assembly GCA_911387795.2). Classification (NCBI taxonomy): domain Eukaryota; kingdom Metazoa; phylum Arthropoda; class Insecta; order Lepidoptera; family Noctuidae; genus Apamea; species Apamea monoglypha. The sequence goes on along the minus strand of OU426935.1, from coordinate 7,445,575 downwards.
AAAATTAACATTGAGGAAAGTTTAGGTGTATTTCCCGCACTGAGACTTTTAATAAGACATTTTCATTATAATATACACCTATGTATAATAATATAAATTATGTATACCGACGATACATAATACAAACATATACAGAGAAAATTCAAAAACAAAATACTTTTGAAATAAAATTACAATATTTCTAAAATATAATATTTATAAAACATAAAACTATACATTTTTAGAAATCCCCTTTCCAATTGAGGTCGCAAACTAGTGGTGCTAAAAGTAATAGGGTTACTAGGCGTGCATAAGTTTGGTAAAGTCCGCAGACTGGCTTGGTGGTTGGCGGCATCAACGACGTGTGTAACATTACAGAGTATTGGTGTAAGTGCGCACTGCTTTGGTGAAATGTTAATGCGTTCAGAGATCCGGTGAGTTGTTCATCTTGTTCTTAATAATTACATACTTAAGACTGCTGTGGGTATTCGGCGAAAGTTACGGATATTCGGCCTTGGTTAGCCGAATATTCGGCTTTTGGTCCTCGATTGGTTTGGGTTAGTGATTGATTATGTTAAAGAACTATAAATTTGTTTAAAAATATATTATATATTGACTATTTTTTTTTATATTTTTCGCCAAATATCCACAGCAAATCTAACATACATAAACTGTGTACGTCCCTATCCGTATCGTATGACGTCACAAGGCACAAAATGCTTAGCTTTACCTCTCCGAATTTATAATTTGTTCTATAATCGCTAAGCATTTTAGTATTAACTTAGTATCACAATAATATACATGTATGGGACTTTCATATTAGGACTATAAGTGGGTAAAATTTAATGGGATAAAATATAATATTGGTACGTATATATTTATGCGACGTGAAGAAATAATTCTTATATGTTTCACTACACATAACATTAATAAAAGTTATATTTACTTTCTGCACGTCGTCAGTACTGCACAATGAATTGGAAATACCTAAACCTTGTACATCATTCAAGTACCAAGAAGTAGGCATATATCATACAGTGTGACTAACAAATGCATGACTTATTTATGAACAAGCGACAAAAATATTTCTAATTTATTCTACCATCTTGTTTTAAACGAGAATCTTCGCAATTTGTAGATGAATGTGATGTATTTGATATCATTCACAGATGGCTGGTGGAGTGTCGATTATTACGTCATGTTCCTAAGCTTTTGTCCACTGTATTGCTACGACAACATTGATCTAATTTAGACTTATTATTTTTATTTACAAAGTAGAATGTTTGTCCTTCATAATTACTAAGTTGTTGTGTAGATAGCAGTGTGCGAACAGCATAATATAATTAAAAAGTAATAGTCGGGACATGTGTGGCTTAAGTATTTTTAAACAATTACAGATGGCTCCACTTTTTACTACGTATTAACTCTTAAAAATATTTTTTTTTTATTAAAAACTTTAGCTTACTAGTTACGATTAGCAACAAAAGTCGATTAACACTTCAGCTTTTTAAATCTTAATAAGGTATTGTGCAAAATATTCATAAAAAATTTGTACCTACTGATATAAAATTTTAAGAGTATACAATCTTAGCTATTACGTGAAATGAAGAAAAGCAATGTATCTCAAATTCATCAATTCTGCAACAATTTAGATGATATGTAAAAGTTACAGTGTTAATCGTCGGTTGTTGCTGACTGTAGTGTATTTTAAACCTGTTTGTTCCAGAAATATATAAAAGCCGCTCATGCCCCAACATCCGACACTGAACCTTCCACACGTCACCCTCATGTCCCTAACACCATCTTTATATGTATGACAGGTCCCCTGACGTACTACTACCCCGCAATGGGCCCGACGCTGCCACCACCGCCGCTGGTGTACTGGGGCTACCCCACGCCACCTGTGTCCCCAGCGCATTACTACCACCCCCCGCATCACCCCCAAACCATGGTGAGTTTCAACGTAAACCGAGGGCCGATGCAGGAAATGGGGGCCATAATGACTGATACAAGGAATGGGCTTCGGAAATAAAGTAAGCTGGGATTGCGCCTCCCCCCCAAAACACAGAGGAAACGCTTGGTATTTTATATGTAGGTACCGACACAATAATCTGTAAAACAAAAAAGACAAAAATTAAACCAATTATCTGTTTACAATTCGTTTTGGTCTTTATTTTATCTTGGCCCGTAATAATTTCAGATACCTGAGGTGGTGTCAGTGGGGGGAGGGTCACCGATTCCCATCCCGCCTCCAGCCGCGTGCCCCGAATGGCCCATATTCATGGTCAACTAACACGCACCTACACCATACACAACGAAGAACGCTGCTCAAACGGCAAATATAAAAGTTAATATATTAATTTTATATTTATTATTAAAATATTCTATAACATTAGAGAAATAATATTCGAAATTTAGTGTCTACTTTTATTATATGAATGAGTTTCTATTGTATATCGTTTGCCTTTTAGATATTCATTTCAGTGCTCGATTGATTTCTGAATCTATGAGAAAGAAAACCATTTTATAAAAACTTTAATGTGTAAATTTTTTCTCATTTTGCTCTCTGCTTTTGATACCTATTTTATCTACACATTTTATATAAAAAAAAACCTTTTTTATAAAAGTGCCTTTACATCAAATTATAAGAATCGAAACTCTTTCATACCATATTGTACAAATAATTATTTCGAATACATATTAATACTTTTGAAATTCCTAACATCACTTGTGAAAAACAAATTAAATGGCTCAAAATGTATCTGGAGTGATATTTCTAAAATAATTTATATATATATTTATTTAGACTTACATAAATATCTTATATTTACGCATGCACACATAATATAAAATTTGTTGCAATTATGTTAATGATCTACTTTATTTGTTGATCTTTCAGATATTTTAGCGAATCTTAAATAATTTACAAAAAAAATATTGAATTATATTTTTATGTTTTTAGTACTTATAATTAGTAAAAGATATAAAAATAAGTAAGTTATGTTATAATATATTAAAAAAAACAATGCTTTACTTGATGGCATTCGTAAAAAAAAACACTATAAAAGGCCAAAATCACACTAGGAAAGTTCCTCTTCATAGCTACAAGTTCTATCTGATATTTATTGTTTATCTCATAAACACAGAAAACAAATATAAGCAGAAAACATTTTCCATTCGAAAGAAAAAGGAGGGTAGGATACCTAATTACTGCCTTTTCTGGTGCTTAGAAAACCTCGAAAAAAGAAGTATTAATGTCTCGAAGATGTACTCGTATCTCGATGTAATGTGGTTCACATATAAGGAGGGTAGGATACCTAATTACTACCTACTCAGGTGCTTAAAATACAAATTACACAAAATACAAATGAATTTGTAATGTCTCGAAGATTTAATGTGGTTCACATTTAAGTAATTTTGAATTTTAAAATTAATATAATACTAAGTGTTTTTTTTTAGAAAAGTTATATTTTAACGAAACATTGCATTATTAAAAATGAGTATTTATATTTTTTTGGACAAATTACCTTGCTTTTTTTTTTTTCTGCTTGTATCTGCCTACTGTGTCGACCTCGACAACGAATGCATGTACCACAGTGATATAAAGGTGCTGTTACGTTATGTTTGTAGAAATTAAACCAAATAAATGTTATTGAGTTTATGTTAACTTAGATTAAGTCGACGCTCAATTAGTAGTAGTAATTATAGTAGTTATTCGAAACCAGAAATATGCCATAATTTTTAAGAATAACCCTTATTTCTACAGCCATGTGAGCAGCTCTTGTTTTTAAAATAAATGTTTAACTGTGATGGAAAATTGTAATAACTTAAAGTTATTATAAATGACTTACTGTCTCGAAGTTATATAAATAAGTATCGCTTAAACTGAGCTGCTCATTTGTGCAATTCATTGCTCATTCACATAGATAGGTATATGTATTGCTTTGTGTCAGAGTGATCACTAATTTAAACATGAGTCAAGCCAAATTTGACTTAGCATTCTAAAAGCTTTTAGTTTTACAATAACATTATTTAGTTACTAATATAATATTTTAACGTGTGAATGTCAAAGGCCAGTAGAATTTTATTTTAATTTTAAATTTGGCTTGACGGAATCACTTGTGAAAAAAAAAATATGTCTCGATTTTTATCATTGTGCTCAATTTTTAAGTGAATGCTCATTGTTGCTGAGATGTTGAATTTATATTTGAGTTTAATGGTCTGGAAGTACTTGATGTAGCTAATTTAGATAAACAATTAAAAGTAGCCTAAAGCAACGAGAGTAATATTTTTAAGGGCAAACAATTACCAGTCATACATAATTTTCTGAATTTTCTCTAAAACGATTTTATGGATGTTGAATTTTTTATAGGGAATAGTGAAAAAACACCAAACTGCAAATGAAACTATAAATAAAAAAAATAAAAACTCATAAAGCAGAGTGTACGATGTTAAAAATTATGATTAAATAATTACTAAATTGTTTAGAAGCAGTATACATTTTATATTTTATTGACTTTTTTGTTACTGAAATGAGAATAAGAGAAGATTGACCTTTAAGAAATTATATTTCAATTAGAATCAACCAACCAACTAAGTTTGAAAACCCAGCTTATAATTCATGATAAATTTATAATGCTGCAATATAACATTTCTCTTTTATAAAATTTAATAAAGTATTTTGCATAATCTTAAAATATAATCTTTTAATCCCTACCAGTTAATTTTTAAATCTAATCCAAATCCAAGTTATAAATATGATTTCTTATCGATCATTCATAAAATATAAGTTACTATAAGTATATTAAGTTAATATATTATCGGCATAATACATTTTAGATAATAAATTATCGTACCTACGTGTAGCGTACGAAATGAAACAACAAAATCATAACGTTTTCCAAACTGTAAAATATTTATTTAGGTTGGTCACAAAATATTGTGATAAGTTATAGAGAATAATATATTAAGTTAACTATTATGTATGTTACAAAATATTACACGTATAGTTTGTTGATAGATTTAATATAAAAAAATATTACTAGTGTTTTATAAAATACAGGTGTTAGACTTTATACATTGTCATAAAAAAATATATATTTCAAAGTGTTTTGAGTCAAAATTTTCAATTTTTTATTCAGAAAAATATATATAAAGTTATTTTTTATTTAAAAGATAAAATCGGAAATATAAATATATTATGCTTATATTAAAGATTGTTATAACGGATTGTATATTTCGTCCAAACACCTGTATTATTAGATATTTTAACACAATCTCCATTAGTCTAAGTGTTAACGATCATGTCCATGACACCACAATTTATTGTAATATATATTATTGTTAAATAAAATTTAAAAGTAATTAAAATTTCTCCCTACCTTTTTTGTATGAAAGTACAAGCGCTCCTAAGTTTTTAAAGGTATACATATATTTATTTTTCTAGAATATACAAGATGAAATCAAATTAACTGACGAAATTAAACCAGTCTTACCATGGGTATCGTGATACCCAGTAAATGGGCTGTGGAGGTCAGTTAAACAGTCTCGTCTCTTAATGCTAGTAGTCAGCTGCATCCAGTTAGATTGTAAGCCAATTAGCCAGCCCCAACATATTATTACATGAAATAAAGTGACTATTATATTTCGAAAAGGGCTAGGCAGATGATAACTAAATCTTGTGATACCCATCACGCGTATGAAGTTTCGTCAGTTATTTTTATTTCACCTTGTATAGACAATCAACACACGATTGTTAAAATAATTAATAATAAAATAAAAATAATTAGTATACCTTTTCTTTTATTATGCCAAATTAAAAAGGCAACATTATAATAACTGTGTATTAGTACCTACACAAAACTTCCTTTTCGCATACGTTTTCGTAGTCTTTAGGAGCATGAACAAGCCCTAAAGCTTTGGTTTCATAAAAAAGCGGTAAACGGCCACATAATAACGGCTGTCCAATTACAGAGCGTTTTTTAGAAAAGAAAGAAAGAAAATAAGTTTATTTTGCCCAGGTTTTGACATCTTAATGTCAAATACTGGTGAAAATGACAGATTTTCATGATGGCCGATACAATATGACGCCCACCGCTCTTCTAGGAAACCACAGCTTAGGCGAGTCCTTAGTATAACATAGTATTCTTGCCGAATAATACGAATACAGGAGCTCTGTGGTTTTATATTTTATCTGCCTATATTGTCTACAGTCAATTAACTTTTTAGTTTTCTATAACAACGAACATAGGTACTTATTGGTATATAAACCTACATTACATAAAAATAAATATTATAAAATGTTTTGAAAATCGATGTTGTACATTTATATTTCACGTTCAGACACGATACGGTGGTGTGACGATCTGGTAACGTATACAGGGCCAACATGGCCAGTGATCGCACAAGACAGGGAGGTTTGGAAGGAAAAAGAGGAGGCCTTTGCCCAGTAGTGGGACACAATGTTGATTGGTATCGATATCTTAATTTAAATATTGATACCCATCATCTCTGTCAAGTTTCGCTAATTTAATTCGACTCTAGAGAAACAGAAGGTATACCAAATATATGTAACCTAACTAGCCTTTACTGTCCCACTGCAGGGCAAAGGCCACCCTCACCCCTTTCCACACAATTCTGTCTTTTGCGAGTGCCGGGCCAGTCCTTACGGTAGGAGTCAAGCTCGTCCTGCCATCTTCGTCTTGGTCTACCGCGATAGTACAGACGCCAGCAGGTCAAGCTACCCGAAACTGTCAAATTTTCCCAATCAACCTTGAAACTTAATGCTTTAGCAATAAAGTTGAAAATCTATTAAAGAAATTTGACAGATTGTAGTAACTTGATGTGCTGGCGTCCGTACATAAAAAATCTAAAAAATATGTATGTACCCATCGGCTTTCATAATGTCTTAATAAATTATTCAAAATCTAAACACGATATAATATTAATAGTACCTAATAGATATTATCATTTATTTTGTTACTTTTATACTTCATATTTATAATTTTTATCTCCGCTAACCAAGTGATATTCTTGTTCGAGTGATCTTGATATAAATTGTTACCTTCTACGTTCTTTATAGGTCTGTTATTAATAGTTATTAAATAATAGTAGTTAGTAGCATTACATTTAGTAGTAGTCATTATTAGATGTGCAATTTTAGTAAATAGACATTTTTTTCGATATTTAATGCCAAAATAACTGTTTGGTTTCATATCATACAAAGTAGTGAATTGTTCCGATATATAAATAAATATAGACAAATTTATTACGTGTTCTTTTATTTTATTAATAACTAAGAGTCCACCCCTTCTTCGCATAGTTTTTACGGCTTGACAAAACATCGAGATTCTTTAGTGAAATGAAATGTTTATTTCTGTAAGTAGATCTTTTAAGTCACTTTTACACGTCAATATTTTGTTGGTCAATCTTTTAAAACTAGATGGTGCCGGCATTTCCTAGCTGACTGATCCCTGAGAAGAAAAGCCGAGACAGCTCAGAAGTCATGGTCTCGTTTAAAGTCCAAACATTATATTATTAAGATTTTATGCGAGTCAATCAATGCAGGGCCATGTCTGGAATGGTCTTTTATGGCACCTTCCGAAGTTAAAGTTATTTTTCAATTAGTAGGTAGTGTTTTTTTTTGGAAGGACTCACACGCACATTGCCCATTGGTCGCACATTGTACATATAAATCTTCCGGAATAAGTGCGCTAAATTATGGGGAAACCACATCAAAATCCGTAGCGTAATTTAGAAGAACAACGGTCACAGGCACAGGCACGGAAAGTGGTGTCCTTCACCACACAATCCTCACCTTTGAAAACTTCAGGAAAATCAATTTTGAGAACGCAAAAAAATAGTCAAGAAATAATCATAAATACTCGTAGTCACCGAGGTCAAAAAATAGTCGCATTGATTCCGAAGTTATAGTTAAAGGTTGGTGAGGATTGTGTGGTGAACGTCTCCACGCAATCGCAATGACGCCTTTCTCGCCACAATCCTCACCCGATTACCGCGGAACGCTGGTTTTCGAGGAGGGTCAAAATCCAAGATGGCGACAACTTCATGGAGCTTCTATAAACTTATACTGTATTAAAAACACATATTAAATACACACTTTCTCTCTCTCTTTGTATTATATACGAATCCGTGTGCGTGCGAAAATCGCGTAAGGAACTTCGTCCCTGGCGGGTGCCCCGACCGCACGCGTTTTTTTTTGTAGTTATTCTTAATTGTCATTGAAAAATAATGAATCCCAAAAACATCATACTAGATGTGGGAGACACTTCTTAACTGTGTGGCTAGTGTGCCCCTTCCAGAAATAAATCCTGGATCCGCCCTTGCGTGAAGGTACATTTTATTTCTGCATAACTAAATGTGATGAATTTGGTTGATTGAACTGTACAATTGAATAGTACCATTACTGTACAGTGTCAACGCATATTTTTCCATCGATCAGGCTAAGCTACGCTAGCCGCGGTTGGTCCGTGGATGAGTGACCATCTTATCATCATACCAAGACCCGTTAAGCCGTTGGTCCCGGTTGTCATTCGTAGATCTTTGACGGTCATTATGTGTCGTCGGAAGCCCGAAAATCTAACAACAAGTCTTACCAAGGGGTATAGTATCGGCAGAGCGGACAGATCTCCGGCTCGATCTCATAGCGACATGGAAAGAGCGACTGTCGCAACCCAGCGCAGGGCACACCGCGATAGCGGCGATAAGACCCCTCTTTGAGGAGTGGCTAGAGAGGCGCCACGGCGCCCTCACTTACCGCCTGACGCAGGTCCTCACCGGACACGGAAGTTTCGGGAGGTTCCTGCACATCATTAGGCGGGAGGAAACGCCCGGGTGTCACCATTGCGAGGATCGCCCAGAGGACACGGTGGAGCACACGGTGGAGGTCTGCCCCGCTTGGGCGGAGCACCGCCGTGTCCTCGTAGAGGCGATCGGCAGCGGCGGCGGCCTCTCGCGCCCGGCCCTGGTGCAAGCCATGGTCCGGGGCGAGAGGGAGTGGGAGGCAGTCGCCTACTTCTGCGAAGCAGTCATCCTAGCGAAGGAGGTGGCGGGACGGATGAGGGAGAGAGCCTCCCGTCCCAGCCGCTGCGGGAGACGCTCCGGGCGTCGGGAGCCGCGTGACGACTCCCGGCCACCGTAGGCGCGGGCCTGCGGGCGGAGAGCAATGGGTAGCTCACCGCCCGATCAGGACCAGGCCCGTGCCGGACGGCGCGTAAGTGTTCCACGCGCGCCTCAAAGAGTTGTCAGCATAATTCGAGGGTTCGAAGCCTGCCGGGTCAGCGGGATTTTCCGAAAGGGTTACCGCTACCCCGGAACATAAAGGGCGAAGGAAGGAACATGGGTGGGTTTTAGTCAGTAAGAGTCTGACACTCCCTTCCGCTCCACCCAGAGCGGGAGGTCATTTGATGATTTCCCATCAGGAAAAAAAGGGGTATAGTATTACCCAGTAACTGGGTTGTGGAGGTCAGATAGGTACTAGCTCCATGTAAAATACTGGTATTCAGCTGCATCCGGTTAGACTGGAAGCCGACCCTAACATAGTTGGGAAAAGGCTAGATGGACGACTGTCAACGCATATCTTTGTTCTTTACTTCTTAAGTATTATAATTCAATTTGTTAATTTTATCAAATACAAATTTAATTCTCTTAAAGCAGTGGTGACTGTTGAATTCTTTTTTATTTATTTTTAAGCATTTCATATCAAACAAGGTATGCAGTTTTCAGTTAATGTTTTTTTTATTTAAAAGAGTGTCCATGGAGTTTCTTGCCCGTTCTTCTCCATAGGTACCTACTACGCTTTGGAATGGGCAACTAGCTTCATTTCTCTGACTGACCGACCCCTTGACAATTCAAAAGTGCCTGTAATTGGTTTAATTGAAATAAATACTTTGAGTTTGAGTTTGAGTTTAAAGTAAATAAATAAAACGAAATATTTTAATTTTACGAATTTTATTTAATAACTTATGTATATATTTATACACCTAAATAACAACCAACTTCTTATCACTTATTACTTTAAACGTTGATGACAACCTTTTGGTTTATTCAATTGATTTTTTCGGCAGTGATTTCATTATTGCTGATAGTAACTAGCTAACCAATCGAATTATATAAATGGGCGGATTGCGGCCCAGTGCCCAAAGTCACGCATTCTTTCACCTTTTTAGACATTATTAGATATTCATCATCATTTCAGCCGAAACACGTCCACTGCTGGACATAGGCCTCCCCCAAGCACCTCCACTTCGACCGGTTCTGTGCTTCTCGCATCCAACGGGTTCCTGCGGCTTTAACAAGGTCGTCGGTCCACCTTGTGGGAGGCTTTCCAACGCTACGTCTACCGGTACGCGGTCGCCACTCCAGAACCTTTCGGCCCCATCGGCCATCTGTTCAGCGAGCAATGTGCCCTGCCAACTGCAATTGGCAATTCTTCGGGCTATGTCGGTTAAATTGGTTCTCCTGCGGATCTCTTCATTTTTGTTAACATATTTATTAGTACAAAATTGTAATGCTAGGAAAATATTTACATTTGATACATTATTGCTATTTATTTTATTATTCTAAGTATCAGAAACTAGTATTAAGATGTATTTATTGTATACACTTCACATAATAAGCCAACTTATTAAGTAAAGTGTATGTTATCTGTACATTTACTTATATTATCGCAAAATTGACCATTAGCCCAGTCGCGGACACGAGTTATCTTCACTTATAAATAAAGAGGCTCGCGACTAGAAATCACCTCGCATACTATGCGACATGCGAGTCATACGACTGAGACAGCTCGACGACAAGACTGATAACACTCACACACTGACCAGTCGCGTGCGACTGTAATCGAGTGTGCGCGTGCACCGAGCGTCTAGCTAGACGCTGGGATAAGTAGCGAGAGCGGACGACTCCCCTAGCCTGTCGTTGCGACACTGCAACTCGACACCAAGTGTGCGGAGCGTTGAACAAAATATAAGACAGTTGTCGGCCGCAGCTTGTCGCCGAGCTCTCGCAGTCGTATAGTGTGCGCCATTACTGTTTACAAGTGTGCAACATGGCAGGGTCAAGCCCACGTCAGTAACAAACTTGTACTACGAAAATCATCCTTACTACTACGAAATAGAAGCGTTATCAATATCAAGTTGTTACCATCGACGTGAAATTGACTATGTCTGTATACTATAACATGAATGAAAAATTTCGTTTGTGCCAAGCAGTTGCGGTCACGGTAGCAAAATTAGGCCACAGTCCTTTCTTTACCTCTGATTTTGCATTATTGTCAAAATCACAGTGACCTTTATTCTCGTCACAATAAGGTTGCTATTAGGTTGCTCCCACTGACAAGTCTGTCAAAATCACAGTGACCTTTATTCTCGTCACAATAAGGTTGCTATTGGGTTGCTCCCACTGACAAGTCTGTCGAAATCACAGTGACCTTTATTCTCGTCACAATAAGGTTGCTATTAGGTTGCTCCCACTGACAAGTCTGTCAAAATCACAGTGACCTTTATTCTCGTCACAATAAGGTTGCTATTAGGTTGCTCCCACTGACAAGTCTGTCAAAATCACAGTGACCTTTATTTTCGTCACAATAAGGTTGCTATTGGGTTGCTCCCACTGACAAGTCTGTCAAAATCACAGTGACCTTTATTTTCGTCACAATAAGGTTGCTATTGGGTTGCTCCCACTGACAAGTCTGTCAAAATCACAGTGACCTTTATTCTCGTCAGAATAAGGTTGCTATTGGGTTGCTCCCACTGACAAGTCTGTCAAAATCACAGTGACCTTTATCCTCGTTACAATAAGGTTGCTATTGGGTTGCTCCCACTAACAAATCTGTCAAGATCACAGTGACCTTTATTCTCGTTACTATGAGGTTGCTGTTGGCATGCTGCTGTCAGAGGTAAAGTAACTGTTAAAGGACTGTAGGCTGTGAAATTGTTTACAAAAGTAACCCTACGCATACTACATTATAAATATAAAAAAGGCAAATGTGGTGTTTAAATATAATCGTTGTACAGGGCAGTGACGTCATCTATTGCTGCTTATACTATATATTAAACACTAAGAACCTTCGCGAAATACTTTGGTGTACGTCCGGTCCGAACTTAGCGCAGAAGGCTGCGCAATAACATTTTTAGGAACCAAATGGGGACACATGAGGCGTGTGAGTGAGAGAACATGCGCGAGTTCTGTAGCGCCATCTACATCGCCTCATGCGAACTACGCATCATACTGACGTCACGCGAAATCCTGCATCGCGCAAGCAGAGTTTACCGTGCGACTAGCATATATACAACAGCCCGACATGAATCATTGGGCAGTTGCCCACCACACACGACTCCCATCTGGTTGGAGGATCCTCCCTTTTCTATGAAGGATGAGTGAACTTTACACCCTGTTCCTGTGCCTCTATAGTTCAGAGAGCCTACGTTCAGACAGGCGTCATCGACCGTATTATATATTCTTGTTTGTAGTTTCACTCTCATACTTCTTTAGACGCATCCCGATTTATTTCAGACTCGAACGGAGCCGTTAGACCTCGTCCGCACAGACGTAAGAATATCGCACACTGGATTTTCAACTCTCGGGTGTTGAGCCGAGCATTGGAAACCCAACAGAGCGCATCCCAGCGTATCAAAAAAACACACTGTTGGATTTTCAACTCTCGGCGGTAAGCAGTACGTTGAAAATCCAGTGCGCCGCGCCCGTGCGAACCTGGGTTTATTTGTCACGTCACGCGTCAGATAGATAACATTCGATGGAGTCAACTGTAAACATGATTAAATAATTATAAAATAATGCTTATATTGAAACACTATGGTAATGTCTGTCATTAAAATTAAAGTTATTGCACCGCACTATAACCACAGACTAGATATTTAAGTTTATTTGAAAAAAAAACAGACAGTTTTTGTAAATTCGTACCAGTTATTCCGACTGACGTAAAGTTCTTAATAAAAGATTGACGAATTAGAATCTGGTTTAAAATCAGTTTTAAACCCCAATTCCGATTTTAAATCAATTTGATGATGTTTTTATGGGGTCATCAACCGCGGTGAGAGTAGTCAGTTCATAAAATCAGTTTTTTTTTTTTGTGAACTTTACTGTCTATCGATATCTAAAAACGATAAAAACAAAATAAAACAGATTTTCTCAACTCATACTTCAAGTAACATGACTACAAGCGGTCACTAACGCCCCCAAAAAAACTTATAATCTTTTTTTGTTTTTATTTTATCATGTTTAGTTATTGATACCCATCACGTCTGCAGAGTTTCGCTAGCTAATTTAATTTGACCGTCTGGAAAATTTTACAACGTTATCGGAATAAAGTTCGTAATTACAAAGGCTCGATGGTATAAACCTCCGGGGTCATTGCATAACACAGTATCAGTAGGAATGCCTTTCATTTTGACAGTTCAACAACATTCATTGCGTTATTTACGTTGTTGAGCTGACACATTTTTCGAACATATGAAGCAATGGATTAGCAATATCCTTCAAAAAGATTCATATTGCGATTGATAGTGTGTTACGCAATAAGGGCGCTGGATCTTTTAGACAAATCTTGTTTTGTAATAAGACCATAAATATCTAGTCTGCACTTTAACACTGAATTATATCACTTCACTATCCACAGCACAGTAGAAATGTCTATGATCAACAGTCAGAGTCGGAGTCGCTGAGCACTGAGCACTGAGTGCCGGTGTCTTGGTACTAGGAGTCTTCCTGAGACGTTGCTACTTGTGCCAGGAAGACCTGCTGCTGTGGCTGGTGCTGTGCTTGTGATTGGACCTGGGGATTAAGAGTTAATTTATATTAAAAAAATTTAAAAAAAGTTCCCGTTCGTCCACACTGTGAACGAGTGAAACTTATGTTCCCGATCGTCAACAGTGTTGATGACAAGTAGGGTAATTGCGTAACATACTAACAGTAGGAATGGGTTTCATTTTGACAGTTCAACAACATTCATTGCTCTATTTACGTTGTTGAGCAGAAAAATGTTTCGAACATATGAAGCAATGGATTAGCAATATCCTTCAAAATGATTCAGATTGTGATAGATATTGTTACGCAATTAGGGTGCTGGTGTTGCTGATCGGGAATATTCGCTCAGACCTCCGGTGTGTATGCAGTATCTCTCCACAGACAATGGTTCACCTCCTATCTTCTACCGCGTGCCTTGTCACCTGCACACAGTGGCCCATCTGTCTTAATTACAGCTGCATCATAATATTGCCTTATTTTTTCAAGTAAGGCTGCGGTCTAGCTCCCACGCCGACCGCGATCGGCGACGTATAGCCGTCCGTAGCCATTAGTAGCCATTAGGTCCTCACGGCTGTCATTCGTGGATCTTTGACAGTCGTTACAGGTCGTCAGTAGCCCGAAAGTCTGACAACCAGTCTTACCAAGGGGTATCGTATTACCCAGTAACTGGGTTGTGGAGGTCAGATAGGCAGTCGCTCCATGTAAAATACTGGTATTTAGCTGCATCCGGTTAGATTGGAAGCCGACCCCAACATAGTTGGGAAAAGGCTAGGCAGATGATGATGAGGTCCTCACGTGTGGCACCTGCACACTGAGAACCTAATGGCTTCGTCAGCGAACGGTATTCGTGTTGCTGAATTTTGGGTCAAACACATTTTTTTTTTGTTTGTTATTTTTGCCATTGACACGCTAAGAAAAAGTGAGCTGCCTGCATGCGCCACTTCAAACTATGCTGATTGTTTATGATCACACGGACCTAGGACCTATACACATAATGAGCCTATAATGTTCCCACTGCTGGGAGACAGGCATCCCCTTTTCGAGAGGGACTGGGCTGTAACCCACCACGCGGGCCCAGTGTGGGTTGGTAGATGTCACATGTCTTCGAATTTTTGGTTCTAAGACATGCCGGTTTCCTCACGATGTTTTCCTGCACCGTTTTGAGAGCAGTGGTCAGTGGTGATGAAATTATTTACACAAACCGACGATCTACAAGTCGTAAGTGGGCCACCACTGCTCTCACCTGTAGTACTGACCTGTATGATCTGTGGTGACTGCTGCGACTGTGCCTGTATGATGATGGGCTGGTTCGGGTTGTTCTGCACTTGCAGCCGGATCATGTTCAGTTGCGCTTGAGTTAGCTGGATCTGAAATCATAATTGCAATAGTTATTTAAACTTTTCGCACAAAAAGGTACAGACTCCAGCGCAACAACCTGTCAAATTTCTCTAATAGATTTTCAACTTTACCGCTAAAGCATTAAAGGTTTAAGGTTGATTGGGATTTGACAGGTTCGGGTAGCTTGACCTGCTGGCGTCTGTACAAAGGCGGAGTTAATGCCTTAATATTATAAACACATATCATGTGCACAAAAAACATTTTAAAAAAAAAAAACAACCGGCTTCCAAAAAGGCACTACAAAGTGAAAAATAACTTTAATTTCGGAAGTCAGTGTCTTTGGGTTCGCATTTTCGTTGTTTGCCACCGACGGTGCGTCTCATATCATATAAAGTTATTTGGTATATTTTCATTTCAATAACGTTCACAAGATATAATAAATGTGAGTTATACCAACTGTTGACATAATTTCTTTAGATATAACATTTAAATACTATAAAACTTAATTCGTATAATGTTATTGGATATAACGTTTATTTAATCGGAAATCATTAGGCTTATCGTTTAAAATATATTCATACCATTTTTATGGTTAACACCCCGATTCAAAGCAATCCGACTCGGATGGGTTATATTAGGTTAGAAGGTTAAGGCGGGAGCGGAGCGGAGTGCCAGGTCCCCTCTATGTTGGTGAATCATTAGGGTTAGGTTTGGTTCGCGACGGCGAACGAGTGAAGCGAGCGTGCTGCGGGAGCGGCGTAACACAAACGAATCACTGCAAAACCGACTCCAGGTAGTCTTGTCTGCCCTACCCCTAGAGTGTTATTTAAAATCGCGTCGGCGCGGAGGGGCGAGGCGGCCCGCGGGCTGAGCCCGCAGCGCCGGAGCCGGCACAGAAACCACGCCTGCTGCATGTTGCATGCTTGCTGCATGCATGGTGTATGCTTGTTTGCATGTTTTTTTATGTTTTTTACAAGAAAATAAAAACCACATGTTCACAATCAACTGTTTTATAATGATTCATGCTTCAATTGATTGACTATCAAATAACAAAAAAATATGTATATCTGAAATTTCGCTTTGTGTTTTTTACTAGGCGTTTTATCATATTAGAATAAATAGGTTTTATGTCTTTTGACTGGTATATCAAACGCTTTTATATTCAATGTATGTTATGCTTATAAAAATTAGTTACTTTAAAATTATACCAATCGTTTATTATATTAACTGATCATTACATCAAATAAAATTATAGATTCAGTTGTTATATCTTGTAAATATTAGAGATTTTGTAATTATATCATATATTACTTACCCCATAAAACGATAGCTAACATCAATGCAAACGAAAAATATAATAGGACCAAACCCCGTAAAGTATCACGTTTCCAAGATATTAACGCTCAAAGTTGATCACGTGGCATCGATATTCACAATAATGAAAGTAAAATAATACTTTACAAAGTAAATATTCATGTAACCGACCGGTAGTTGCTGCAGCTCTCCGGACGGCGTGACCACTTGCTGCACCAACGTGACGGGCTGCTGGGACACCACGTTGTTGGACGACGTCGATGTTGATGCTGCTGCCGCTTGCTGTAATGCACGAGTTTAAAACATTCAATTTACTATTAATAATATCCTTCCGACCGACTTCGGTCGCGATGGCAATTTTAACGGAGATTAACCAGGTACGCAGAAGATACTGCACATAGATAATTTCAACATGAATGATGTAATCAATATTAAGAGTCCATGAAGTTTCCTTCCCGTTCTTCTCCATAGGTACCTACGCTTTGGAATGGGCAACTAGCTTCATCTTTCTGACTGACCGACCCCATGACAATTCAAAAGCGCCTGTAATTGGTTTATTTGAAATAAATGCTTTGAGTTTGATATTATAGTGCACAAGTGTAGTGTGCGTAAACACAGTTGCACATGCAAACGAGGGTCCCATCGATAGATAGCGTGGTCCTGTAAAATTCATTAATCTCTTATAGATTATTGGGACGTTAAAACAAGAGATAGATAGGTTTTTCCACCTCCAGTATGCCAGAACTGGTGATAGACAGGTTATTGGCTTCGGCCGTTAGTCAGCCATTGGCGCCGATTTCCTTGTTCACGAACTAAATCTTTTTCTTTCTATTTCATTAAGAAAAGGACAGAAGATAAATATTAGTTTAGTCCTGTCAAATTAGTCACCGCCTGACGTAAATTGACGTAATTTTAGTAGCCATGTTTTAATCACGTCTAAACCGTCTATGGAGTATCTTAATTTGACAGGACTAAAGTAATATTTATCTTCTGTCCTTTTCTTAATGTAATAGAAAGAAAAAGATGCACTGAACTTAAATTTAGTTTAGTTTGTGAACAAGGGAATCGGCGCCATTATAGGGATAAATGAAACATCACAAAATGATGTATAACCTGTATCACCTGTGCGCACGGCTGTATCACGATCTGCGGCTGCGATGTCTGTGTGGCGTTCTGCATCGCGGCTTGGTGATGTGCCACCTGAAGATAGATTTATGATAGAAATAAATACTTATCAATGTTTATCATATTAAAATGTGTAATTGAAATAACTGAAAACCCGAAAAGGAGCCTTTGAAGTCATCAGTATTAATCGGTGTCTCCACAGACGACTCGCCTCCCATCTTGAATCGCATGCCCTGGCACCTGCACACGTCAGGACCTAGTGGCTGCGTCAGCGAATGCTATCCGCGTTGCTGAATTTTGGGCCAAATAAATTAAAAAAAAAAAGATATTTATTTTTTGTGCTATTTTTCCCACCGACCCGCTAAGAAAATAATTTAAAAAACCTAAAATAAGGTCTGTTAACGTCCTGAATCAATATCTATGCGGTGCTAGATGGGAGGTGAGCCATTGTCTGTGGAGAGACACCGTATACACACCGGAGGTCTGAGGCTTCCATGAACCCCCACTTGTGGCGGTTGTCCTTGCTGCGGCCTACTTGGGTGCGAAGTCTAAGATTTTCCAAGTACGCCACGGTAACTTGTGCCCGGATGAAAGACTGTCTGATGGTACTTTTAAGTGTAAATAGGTGATGACCGCTAATGGCGCCGATTCCCTTGTTCACAAACTAAACTAAATTTAAGTTCAGTGCATCTTTTTCTTTCTATTTAATTTAGAAAAGGACAGAAGATAAATATTAGTTTAGTCCTGTCAAATTCAGATACTCCATAGACAAACTAGACGTGATTAAAAATATGGCTACTAAAAATACGTCAATTTACGTCAGGCGCTGACTAATTTGACAGGACTAAACTAATATTTATCTTCTGTCCTTTTCTTAATGAAATAGAAAGAAAAAGATGCACTGAACTTAAAATTAGTTTAGTTTGCGAACAAGGGATTCGGCGCCATTGTCATGCTAAAATGCGACAACTATGAGATAATACTTTATGAGATCACCTAGTTTTAGTACCAATAAGTTCATACCTGATCAGCATGGTTGCTCCTGGGCGCGTGGTCGTAGCGCGGCTTGTTGGGCTTCACCTCATGGCGCGGCACTATGTCGATCAGGAAGTCGAATTGATCGCATTTGGATATCGCCATTGCTATGTCGTTGCGCTGTAACGATATAGTGTTAAGTTGAGTTTCAGGTTGTTTGGGAGAGGTACATAAATCTGTAGCAGGTCGAGTTCGATGTTCGTGAATACCTTGACGGTGGTGGCTAGAGCATTTTAAGGACACCTTTGTATGATATTACACAAATTAAATAATACATTTCATGTTCGTGAACGGGCGCCGTAAGTAGGGACTGGTCATCTCTTAGGTGTCACGGGTTGTTTTAATTTGTGAATGATGTAACCAATAATATTTTATATCTTCTTCTTCGTGTCGCTGGCACGACTGAATTTCATATCTTGTTGGCCCAAAACTTTGCCACTTCCACGGCGTCGACAGTGGCAGCGCAGAGGTCACTTTGACTGCATGTGTTGGGACACAGAGGGCATTATAGGAGGTGCGAGCATGGTTTGCGACATAGCTCCACAATCACACCCTACTGCCGCTCTGTCAAGGTAGCCCCACTTTACCAGGTTGGACTTACATCATTTTGTATCAATTTTATTATTTAAAAGAGTGTCCGTGGAGTTTCTTGCCCGTTCTTCTCCATAGAGGTACCTACACCGCTTTAGAATGGGCAACTAATGGTCACTTGTTCCTTCTCTGTATGAGAAGAGGGTTTAACAGTGTGACCTGCAGGCAGTCGACAGCCAAGATTAGTAATTTGTATTTTTCGTTTAAATATTATGAATTCTAGAACTAACAAGCCAGGTAAACGTCTAGAAATCAGTAAGATTCTAGTTTAAAAAAATATTTACGCACAAAAAAGCCCAAATTCCATTTAAACCTTCATTCAAGTTCTTCATACCTGCAAGGTCCTCCTCTTATTATCCTCAGTGTGCGCCCAGGCCCTAAGAGTAAGCTCGTGTATAAAGATCTCTGCTGCCTTCGCGAACAACACCGGGGCTTCGGCCGATATCATCTTCACTTCCTCATCTAGTTTCATTATCTTCTTGATGCGGGCTAGAGGAAGTGCTTGGGATTTGAAGTCGTCCTGAAAGGGGAGGTAAGGCTTATCGTTAACTGCCCATGTGATGCTGGTTGCCATCCAATTTTAGTTACTTTCTCTACTACCACACCGTTCGCAAATAAGAATAAATACATACATACATATAAATAGAATAAACTTTGTCAGGAGAAATAAAGATAGGTGGAGGCGAAAAAAAATCCAGCAAATCAGCGCTGAGATGATTCTACGAACTTCTTACGGATAACCGACTGGTTGCCATTCAGAGGTAACGCAATCCAAAGAAATATCGTCTGGAGTAAGGCAGTGACCAAATGGCGTCCAAAGACTGGAAGACGAAATGTCGGTCGTCCGGCAGCGAGATGGGCGGACGACAATGTTACCATCGCGGGTAGAAGCTGGATGAGGCTAGCACAGGGGTAGAAGCTGGATGAGGCTAGCACAGGGGTAGAAGCTGGATGAGGCTAGCACAGGGGTAGAAGCTGGATGAGGCTAGCACAGGGGTAGAAGCTGGATGAGGCTAGCACAGGGGTAGAAGCTGGATGAGGCTAGCACAGGGGTAGAAGCTGGATGAGGCTAGCACAGGGGTAGAAGCTGGATGAGGCTGGCACAGGGGCGCGGGGAATGGCACTGGAAAATATATGTCTACCCTCAGCAGTGGGTGCAGTCGGACTGTGCATGATGATGATAATTTTTGTCTAGCGAGATTTTATCCGAAGTACAATAGACCAGCATCCACGTGTCCACAATGTATTAAACTGCTGTGATCCGTGCAATTGGGGTATCATGGTAGACTTCTCAAGACCTGCAACCTTGCTGACACCTCGAATACCGGCTACAGGAATTTTAACAGGAGGCACTTACCGAATTGACCTTCTTGATATCATCGGTAACTTTGCACCAAAACTGCTGTAGACTCTGCTGTGGTGACTCCGCTGAGGCGTTCTCTTCGATGATGTCGCCATCCACTTCTTCGGAGACGTTAGAGGAGCCCGCCTGGTCCCTGTGTAACAAAGCCATATATTGTATCATTGCTGTTAGCTATAACGTCTTCAAGTCATACGCGATGACTGATGCATGCATGCCGTCTGTTGGGACAGGTCAACTCAAAGCTGCAATGGCTCTTTTTTCAAAAGGTCCTTTCAGACATGGCCCTGCATTTAGACTCGCATAAAAAGAGACCATGACCTCTGAGCTACTACTAACTATTAGATGACTGGTGTCCGATGGTCACATTTCGGTTGATTTCAGCGCCTCCCCCATGACGGCGTCACAACACAAAATAATTCAAGCTGTCGAGAGCCTGAATGATTTACTTGTCTCATCAGCATTTCGGTGACCCGAACCCATAAGATTTTCCCCTACCAAAAATCGCTCAACGCTAGTGTAAAACGAGCTTAAGCTTTTCGTCATAACTGTTTGGGACCTAACTAAGGACTTGAACTGAAATGCAATGGACTGTAATTAAGAGAAATATAATCCAAATAAGGTACAATCTTGGTGTTGGTAAACGTATAGACTGCGCGCGCGTGCCGTCGTCCGAGATCGGTAGTGAAGTGTTCCGACCGCCCGCGTCCCGCACGCCGCACTTCTCCCCGCCGCTCGCCGCCTTCCGCTGTCTCACGACAGCACCCGAAGATTGCCGGAGGCGCCCGAACATAACTCGACAAAGTAAGTTCTCTTTCTGTATAGTCAAAAGAGAACAGAACCTAATCAATGTAGGGTGCCAAAGTTCTACATTCCCTTGATTCTTGAGCTTTTCGCTATAAATCGACAAAGTACCTAAGTAATTCCTAGTTCTTTTGGAATTATTATCAAAAGAAAATCTAACCTATTCGAGTGGCTGCAAAATTTTCGAGCTCGCTTCGAGCGTTCTCTTCGAGTCAACAATGCCACTCCTATTTCTGTTTGAAACTACAAAACAAAACATAACCTAACTAAGCCCACGGGATCGTAAATTATGCGGGTGAAACCGCGGGGCGCTGCTAGTGATATTATAATAACAACCCCTGCGGAGTAAATTCTCTAAATTATGGTAAACACCGCATCAAAATCTCACACAACTCAAGAATCAATCAATCTCTCAAAAATTGAGCTAAGTATCAAATCCTACTATCCTACTAATATTATAAATGCGAAAGTTTGTATGGATGGATGGATGGATGGATGGATGTTTGTTACTCTTTCACGCAAAAACTACTGAACGGGTTTGGATGAAATTTGGTACACAGATAATTTATAACCAGGATTAACACATAGGATACTTTTTATCCCGATATTCCCACTGGATCGTAACGTATGCGGGTGAAACCGCGGGGCGCAGCTAGTACAACAATATTTTTTCAAATCCGACTGGTTCTAGAGAATATACCTAACCTACCCTACATGTAATATTAGTATAGTTATGTATAGTAGATTCCGATTTAGTAAAACATAGATTTCCCATCGACGATGTTTGTAAAAAAATTGTAGTACCTACCTATAATATATTTTGCGCGCGTGCGCTCTTTGGTCGGTTAACTAGTGTCGGCGTTATGGGAATCGCAAAATAAGTACTGAAGTTACTTGGTGATGGAGTCGGTTTATTAAAATAAATTACACGGAGGAAGATTGCCGACCGACCGATCCCAGAGATGAGAAGTTACCAACTAGCATGTACATTTGAGCAATTACAGAAGACTTGGAAAGGGTCGTGAGGCACGTTAAAAACTAAATCTATACAAAGGTATTTACAGCTAGGTTGCACAATAAAAATAGCACACAATAAAAATAACACAGTTAAATACGTACAAAAGAACCGTCGGCATCTCAACAAAACATTAATGGCTATATTACTCTATCTAAATTCTTAAAGTTAGTATAAGCAATACACAAATTGGGCAATGAACATTTACCCTACAATAAACCATTGTAATCCTTGAATAACTAAGGAACAGGAGAATACAACACGTGCGGTGTTGCCGTGAGAAACTTAAGGCTAACGGTACATTATACTAAGTTCACTAAAGTAATACCTATAATATTAACAAATAATTAATGAAGACGCCACAGTACCCCACTTTTGCGCGCGTGCGCTCTTTGGTCGGTTAACTAGTGTCGGCGTTATGGGAATCGCAAAATAAGTACTGAAGTTACTTGGTGATGGAGTCGGTTTATTAAAATAAATTACACGGAGGAAGATTGCCGACCGACCGATCCCAGAGATGAGAAGTTACCAACTAGCATGTACATTTGAGCAATTACAGAAGACTTGGAAAGGGTCGTGAGGCACGTTAAAAACTAAATCTATACAAAGGTATTTACAGCTAGGTTGCACAATAAAAATAGCACACAATAAAAATAACACAGTTAAATACGTACAAAAGAACCGTCGGCATCTCAACAAAACATTAATGGCTATATTACTCTATCTAAATTCTTAAAGTTAGTATAAGCAATACACAAATTGGGCAATGAACATTTACCCTACAATAAACCATTGTAATCCTTGAATAACTAAGGAACAGGAGAATACAACACGTGCGGTGTTGCCGTGAGAAACTTAAGGCTAACGGTACATTATACTAAGTTCACTAAAGTAATACCTATAATATTAACAAATAATTAATGAAGACGCCACAGTACCCCCCTGCCAGTGATCGAGATCACGAAAGACTGGCCTGGTAGTAATCAGGAAATCGTACGCGTCTACCAGACCTTCGCGGCCCCTGCGGTTCAGGAACCTGAGGTATAGATGGCGAACATTGGGGAACTGATTCAGGTGCGGTTTGAGAACGTGAAGTGACTTCGGGAGCGAGATCTACGACAATATTAGTAGCGCTGTCCGGATGACAATTAGGATCCCTTAAAAAATAAGCTGGTTTCAGTCTATCGATTGATACCGTAACCTCGCGGCCACGTATATCTAATACGAAT
Organism: Apamea monoglypha; assembly: GCA_911387795.2. Classification (NCBI taxonomy): domain Eukaryota; kingdom Metazoa; phylum Arthropoda; class Insecta; order Lepidoptera; family Noctuidae; genus Apamea; species Apamea monoglypha. The sequence continues at coordinate 7,422,000 of OU426935.1, read as the reverse complement.
GTTTTATCCTTCCTAGAAATTACTCTGTAAGGGCCGTCGTAAGGTTGCTGTAATGGAACTTTGACTGTATCGTTCCGCACCAACACGTGAGTAGCGTTACTAAGGTCCTTGAAAATGAAAGTGCTTTTCTGTCCGTGTTGAGTACTAGCGACAGGCTTAAGGTTATTAAAATGCGAACGTAACTCTTTAGCAAATTCAGTCTGCGCAGTTCCGTTAGTCGGATTGTCACCTAAAAATTCCCCGGGGAGGCGTAAGCTCTGTCCGTAAACTAACTCAGCGGATGTGCTTTTCAAGTCCTCCTTCCAAGACGACCTAATTCCTAGCAAAACGGTTGGGAGAATTCGCGTCCAATTACTGGTTGCTGCATTGTGACATTTTAGTGCACTCTTTAATTGACGGTGGAAACGCTCGACCATGCCGTTAGCTGCAGGGTGATAAGCCGTCGTTCGAAAATGAGACGTACCGATCAGGGCATTGAGATCTCTGAATAGGTGTGACTCAAACTGTCTTCCTCTATCAGTTGTGATTTTAAGTGGTATGCCAAAACGAGCAATCCAATTGGAATAAAATGCACGTGCTACTGTATCAGCTTCTTGATTGACAATGGGAATCGCTTCCGGCCATCTTGTAAATCGATCTACAGCAGTAAGACAATAACGGTATCCCTCAGAATAGGGCATTACTACAATGTCAATATGTACATGATCAAATCGAGATGACGGGAGTGTAAAAGTTCCTGGCGTTGTAACGACGTGACGAGAAACTTTTGATCGTTGACAATCAATACATGCTCTGGCCCATGACTTACAATCAGAATTTATCGAGGGCCAAACAAATCGTGTAGTGATAAGCTTAGTCGTAGCCCTACTACCTGGATGGGAGGTGTTATGAAGCATATTGAAAACGGACTTTCTGAATGGTTTCGTAATAAAAGGTCTAGCTGTTAGTGTAGAGAAGTCACAAAAAATTGGTTGGTCTGACTCTGGCAAATGAACAAGACGTAATTTAAGACACGAGTTCCTATTATCAATTAAGCTTTTAAGCTCCGCGTCATTTTGTTGCGAGAATGCAAGAGCTTTCCAGTCTATCTCAGTACATACTGACTCTATGCGAGATAGTAGGTCGGCCGTAATGTTGTCCTCTCCTTTGACGTGACGTATGTCTGTAGTAAATTGTCCAATAAAGTCTAGATATCGAAATTGTCTAGGGGAACATTGCTGATTTTTCTTCTTAAAAGCGTAAGTTATTGGTTTGTGGTCCGTAAAAATCGTAAAACTTCGCGCCTCAACGTAATGTCTAAAATGTTTGACCGCCGCGTAGATTGCGAGTAATTCACGGTCATAGGCTGAATATTTCTGTTCAGCAGGCGAAAGTTTCTTAGAAAAGAAAGCAATTGGTTGCCATTCATTGTCGATTTTCTGTTGTAAAGCCGCGCCTATGGACATGTCGGATGCGTCACTGAAAATAGCAAGTTCCGCATCGGGCTTTGGATGCACTAGCAACGTAGCTTCAGCTAAGCTGTCCTTGCACGACTCAAAGTCACGTTTAGCTTGGTCGTTCCAAGTAATAGGTACTTTCCCTTTTTTGTTGCCGCTCAGTAATTCATGTAAACTAGCTTGGCTACGCGCCGCATTAGGTACGCACCTTCTGTAAAAGTTCAACATACCTAGGAATTGGCGTAGCTGCTTTGCGGTGGTTGGTAAGGGGTAGGTACGTATTGCTTCAACCCTTTCAGGGAGCGGACGCGTACCTGCTGCTGAGACTTGATAACCTAGAAATTCAACTTCAGACTTCCCGAACACACATTTTGCGGGATTTATTACTACTCCGTATTTCCTTAACCTAACAAATACAGTCTCTAAATGTTTTAAATGTTCCGTTTCGTCACTAGATGCGATTAAAATATCGTCTATGTAGCAGTACACAAAATCAAGTTCACTTAACACTTCGTCCATAAATCGTTGAAAAGTTTGTGCTGCATTACGCAAGCCAAACGTCATAAACTTAAACTCGAATAAACCGAAAGGCGTGGTTATAGCTGTCTTTGGAATGTCCTCTTCAGCGATAGGAATTTGGTTAAACGCACGCACTAGATCTAATTTTGAAAACACCTTTTTGTCACATAAACACTGAGCGAAGTCTTCAATATGTCGCACTGGGTATTGATCGGGCACTGTTCTATCATTCAAACCACGATAGTCACCGCAGGGCCTCCACTCGTCTTCACACTTAGGAACCATATGTAGCGGTGAAGCCCACGAACTTTTCGACGGTTGAGCGATGCCTAATTTTAACATCGACTCGAACTCTTTCTTCGCTGCTATAAGGCGGTCCGGAGCTAGACGTCTAGGCTTCTGTGCAACCGGTTGACCAGGTGTAACAATAATGTGGTGTTGAGTGTTGTGCTTGACCGTTTTCTGCATGGTCCCATCAAGGCGAGTAATGTCGACATATTGTGCTAACAGATGGTGGTACGGCGTTTCACCGTTAATTGTTTTGACCGACTCGGTTTCGTACCCAACTACCTGTCCATTAACGGTACACTGGGTAGTTGCATCTACAAGTCGTCGATTGCGCGCATCGACCATTATATTATAATGCGCTAAAAAATCGATGCCAATTATTGGTTTCGATACATTTGCCACCACGAACATCCACGGGAAATCTCTGCGTAGGCCTAGGTTAAGCGTCAGTGGGATCGTACCATATGTAGCGATCTGTGTGCCATTAGCGGCTACTAACCCATAGGCAGACATTTGGCGAGCCGTATGGATCAGTGCCTTTGGATAAACGCATAGGTCTGCACCGGTATCGACAAGAAAATCTACCTTGCTGCTTTTGTCCTTTATAAAAATGCGGCGTGTCGGTGGCTGGGAGTTTGCGTCATCCGCCACTAATGACCTCCGCTCGCGTTTCCCACCGGTGGTGATTTGTATGCGCAGGGTTGCACACACTTCTTTGCTGCAGTGCCGAATTTATGGTGGTACCAACACTTCCACCCTTCTGGTCTCGACCTTGATCGGCCTCTGGAGTGGCTGCGACTTGACCTTGATCGGGAGCGGCTGCGTTCTCTGGATACTCGTAACTCGTCTAACTGGGCCTGCATTTGCGCTAGTAACAACCCTATTTGTCCGTCAGGCGGCGCTGCGGGCTCTTGTTGCGCAGCGGTTACAGTGGCGCAGATATTTCGGCTAGATCGTAGCTGATGGTTTTCGTGGATGAGGTCTGCCATATCCGCAAGGTGATTCAGCGTGGCATCCGTCTTGGTTATCACCGCGTTCTGCATGTCGTGAGCCAAACCTTTCATCCAGATTGCTCGTAGGACGTCGTCCGTTACCGTAGACCCGGCAAGAGTCTTTAGGTGCCGCAAAAATTGTGATGGCGTGCGGTCACCGATCGCCTGGTCTTCACCGGCCATTTTGTAATAATATTTCTTCCGTGATAAACTAACACTCGTCCGCGCACAGTTTTCACGATACCGCGCACTAACCGAAGCACTAGGTAACCTGTTGTCTTACGAGAGAAATCACGTCGGGGTCACCACTTTTGCGCGCGTGCGCTCTTTGGTCGGTTAACTAGTGTCGGCGTTATGGGAATCGCAAAATAAGTACTGAAGTTACTTGGTGATGGAGTCGGTTTATTAAAATAAATTACACGGAGGAAGATTGCCGACCGACCGATCCCAGAGATGAGAAGTTACCAACTAGCATGTACATTTGAGCAATTACAGAAGACTTGGAAAGGGTCGTGAGGCACGTTAAAAACTAAATCTATACAAAGGTATTTACAGCTAGGTTGCACAATAAAAATAGCACACAATAAAAATAACACAGTTAAATACGTACAAAAGAACCGTCGGCATCTCAACAAAACATTAATGGCTATATTACTCTATCTAAATTCTTAAAGTTAGTATAAGCAATACACAAATTGGGCAATGAACATTTACCCTACAATAAACCATTGTAATCCTTGAATAACTAAGGAACAGGAGAATACAACACGTGCGGTGTTGCCGTGAGAAACTTAAGGCTAACGGTACATTATACTAAGTTCACTAAAGTAATACCTATAATATTAACAAATAATTAATGAAGACGCCACATATATATCTACGAAATCACAGAAGACCAATTCCCGTAATTAAAAACGTTCAAAATCTAGTCGCAATCTCATCTCAGCGACCTCCAATGTCAAAAACTTGTCAAAATGTATCGAAATTAGAGGTATTTTTGACAGATTGAGACAGATCAGACTACGAACGTTCCTAAAATTACGAGAATTGCCCTATTTCATCTCGATCGTCAATAAATTTACTTTCCAAACACAGACATTCCGCGCAAGAAATGAACCCTTGACCCAGAGTTGAAAGTCTTACCTACTACTGCGCCAACAGGTCAAATAAGGGAGAAATCAAGGGAAGACGGACATAAATTGTCCGTCTATATTCCACTTACGATTATGGTTTTGTGGTTACAAATGCCGATCGGCACCTTAATTGCGTAGGTAACACACTATCAAACACAATCTGAATTATTTTGAAGGATATTGCTAATTAATTGCTGCATATGTTGGAAAAATGTGCCTGCTCAACAACGTAAATAACGCGATGAATGTTATTGAACTGTCAAAATGAAAGACATTTCTACCGTTAGTGTGTTACGCGGGAAGTACCGGGTTCACTTCCCAGCCACTGTAGGTGTTGTTTTTGGGCCTTTCTGGGAAATACAAATTAATACAGTTTTACATATCCCTTCTTAGAACAAGGCATGGGGCTGATATTCGATAAGGTTGATAATGAGTATTATTATTGCGACGCATTTATTATTTATATAATAATCTGATAAGAACAAAATATAAAAAAAACAAGCAAACCTGGAGAGCAAACTTATATCACTAAAATGAAGTTTTGTATGACATTATTTGTAGGTAATTAAATATTACAAACGATTCACAAAAATAATGAATAGCAGGAAAGACGCCGACGATTTATTATTAACATTAAAAACACAGCAATATTTACTATCGAAAGAGGAACTTACGCAGGCACAAAGAAACACACGGACATCTTGTCTCACAAACGACACGCCGACCTCGACTTTTTCACAAATTACCAAGTCTTTTCAACGTAATAGATTATTGGAAAATCGCGATTAGAAAATTAGTAACCGCTTTCAAAGTTATTAAAAACACAGTAACCAATAATCAGTGTAATATTTGGAGATCTCCAATCAACAATTACTGAAAATGCGCCCGACACACGATTCGTCCACCGATGACCAGTCACAAGCTTGACGTTTCGTTTGTGTTACCATACTTTGCTGAAGTTTAAAATCTACCATCCCACCTTTTTTTCTAAAATATACATGTTTTATCAATGAATATGCAATGAATATATCAAAAACTGTTGACAGTAATAGCAAAGTCACTTCAAAACATCATGATCTTTTTATTGATGGGATCCGACAATACCCCGCTTATGTGCCCCTTGATACTTTGTGCCTACCCGGGAAAGGAAAACGTAAAGTAATAGTTGTTTTTTTTTTAATTGATTATTAATCAAAAAGCAGTTTACAAGCATTTGTTGAAAATTTAATCATACAACACAAACCATCGCGGGTGTAGTAGTTTTCATCATAAAATGTTTATATTTTATATTAAAATTACAAAGTTATTATGTCTACGCCAGCTAAGTCATTTTGTATTGATTTTTTTACTTATCCAAAAACATTTTATTAGTTGGTCGACTATTACTCTTTATCTTGTAGAGTTTACTCGTGATAGATTTCCTTTTAATTTCGTTATATGTATTTATTACTGTTGTGATCTCTGTTGTAAAAGACCTTAGGTCGATTTTCACAAATAGTCTCATGAGTCACGAGTTGTTTGAGTCCTTGTGAGTCTTTTGAGTCCTTTGAGTTCTATGATTTCTTTGAGCTGAAATATTTAAGGAATAAAATCAGCTGAAAGTACGTAAGTAAGTAAATAATCATCACAAATTTAAACTTACTTCTGTCATTAAAAAAAAAAAGTTATTTACCTACTCACTCCCGACTCGGATGACTCAGTCCCGAGTTAGACTTGTTTTCTTTTCTAGTGGCAAGACTCAAGTTTTCTTATAAAAGACTTAAAATTCAAAATTACTTGAATACTTTTAACAGACTCCAATTTTCAAAAAAACAACAACTGAGTCTTCAAAGATGTCTCAAGTCTTATCATTGTAAGACTGAGAACTCGAGTTTCTCTCAACGAAAATGAACAATTTAAAGCTTAATATTTTGCAAACGGAACCCTGAATCAAAAAAATGTAGATCACATTCCCCCTATACTTATAAAAGATCAATCCAATGCTATTCATACAATGGAACAGACGAGTAAAAAAATCGTCCCCGATTTACGTGTAGAAGAGGTACCCAAAAATAAAAACGGGGTGATTAATATGTATGAACATGCTAAATATCAGCTTTTTAGTACCAAGAGTCTCTGAGTTAAACCGCGGATAACCAGACTATAAGGGATGTGAAACTTAAGGGTTCCTTGTTTTCTAAGGAACCCTAAAAATGGAAACTATGGGCAACTTGTAGTAGGTAAGTTTTCATAAAATTATTTGGCAACACAGCCGGAAACAAATAAACGTCAGTTGACGTCACCAAAGTAGCGTCTGCTAAGAAAATGGCGGCGGCGGAGATTCAGATAGTGAATCCTTCTAATTTAACGAAAATTGAAAGGTAAATCGTGTTTATTCGGTCACAAATGTATACATACATAATTTTCAGTTATATGCACAATATAATGTTAAAAGTTAGGTGTCCCGGTGTGTTAGTGTAAATTACCTGTGTACAGACAGTGTGTAAACGGTAGTAGTGTACGATTCTAATGTTGTTTTTGATTGAATGTTTCAGTTTTCTCAATGATCCGAGTTACAAAGAGATTATTGAGAACTCTTCGACCTTCAATTCGCGACTATGTGCGGAAAGGAGGATGCGTATGCCGTTTATCGACACACAGACCGGTAAGGAATCGATTTTTTTGGTCACTCATTCATCGCGTCTACGCCCATTACAAGTCCTCTAGCAACATTGCCTTTTTATGTCAACAACGGGCACCTATATCATTGTTCATGTATTGCCGGCCTATTTCGTAGATAGTCACGCAATATTTACCATTGATAAGGTGCTTTCGATAATGTTTTTGAGTGATAACAAAACTTCAAAAGCCTTCTGTCCTTTTCCCACGTCTAACCTCACACATCTGACTATCCCTCTCTAAAAATCAATCAAATGCTATCTTTGTTGTAGATCTCAATATCTTGAGTACTAGGCTATTGTAATTAGTGGTGTACGTACTCCATGAGCATGTTAAGTACATAAGGAGTACTTTTCTATTAAATTTAATTAATTTCTATTAAAAAGTGAATGCAGACTGAAATATTATGGAAATCATCAATTACTGTACAGCTTAAGGAATTGTCTAAAACATAATAATATACATCAATAAGTAAAAGTAATGCATCATTTAAAGTACAGAGTCAAGGGTGGATCCAGGATTTATTTCGGGGGAGGAGGGTACATGGGCCAGACAGTTAAGAAGTGTCTCCCCCACAACTAGCATTGCACTATGATAATTTTGGGGAACCTGGGTTGCAAGAACTAGCGAAACTAGCTCAATAAATTTGGCACCCTACCTGGAATTAGTTTTGTTAGTTTTTCTTTTGACTATTAGCTAGTTTTTTTTCATGACTCGAGGAAAGCTGTATAAATACTTTGGATGTGTGGGGGCTCCTTAGACCGTGCTATCTTTTTAGCATTATTATGTTATTCTGAAATCCTTTTGCCGACTTTAGGCCGGTGCATTGTTGGCATAGCACACTTCTGTGCCCGAGTACAAACTGACTGTACCACTTTGAACCTTAGTAGTTATGCCACTGCTGCTGAAGATATTGTAGGTACTGCTTCAGCGTTCCTCATTGAAGCAATGTCTTGATGCATATATATATAAGTTGTGAGCGGGGCTGTCTGCTTAATGGTATGCTAACTTATAAGTTTAGTAGCAGCACAGACTGGATGAGTTACGCTTGCAGTACTGTCACTGTAGGGGCGGTTTTTCTTATTTAAATAAACTGTTTCTTATGTAATGATGAGATTGATACCGTTAATAGTGATTTTATCCCTCACCTTAAATGATATTTCAGTCTTGACTCTTTGTTGTTATAGGTGTCGCACAGAGCCACTGCAATTTATTTATGACAAGGAGACAACGCATGCCCGGCCAGAAAGAAGGTCAAGTGTACACATACCCTGCACAGAGGTAAGCATAATTACAAATGCAACCTTCATACAGAAACTCACGCCTTCTTCCTATGGGGGAAGGCAGGAACTACAGAATGCCACCTACGATCCTTACATACTTCTTCGACAAAGTTTACGTTCAATATGTTCATCTGAACTTCATCTACATCTCTCAAAGAAAGGAGGCCTGTGTCCCAGCAGTGGGGACGTTATAGGCTGATTATGGTCCACTCCCTCTCACAGAGAGGAGGCCTGTGTCCCAAGAGTGGGAACATTATAGGCTGATTATGGTCCACTCCCTCTCACAGAGAGGAGGCCTGTGTCCCGGCAGTGGGAACATTATAGGCTGATTATGGTCCACTCCCTCTCACAGAGAGGAGGCCTGTGTCCCAGGAGTGGGAACATTATAGGCTGATTATGGTCCACTCCCTCTCACAGAGAGGAGGCCTGTGTCCCGGCAGTGGGAACATTATAGGCTGATTATGGTCCACTCCCTCTCACAGAGAGGAGGCCTGTGTCCCAGGAGTGGGAACATTATAGGCTGATTATGGTCCACTCCCTCTCACAGAGAGGAGGCCTGTGTCCCGGCAGTGGGAACATTATAGGCTGATTATGGTCCACTCCCTCTCACAGAGAGGAGGCCTGTGTCCCGGCAGTGGGAACATTATAGACTGATTATGGTCCACTCCCTCTCACAGAGAGATGGCCTGTGTCCCGGCAGTGGGAACATTATAGGCTGATTATACTTATGCAAAGGTAGACATGAAAAGATCCTAATAAATCATGTAGAGACTAGTCACTGAAGCAACTAGGGAAACAAATACCTATATAATAATAACCTACCTGTAATATACATACCTACGATATTTTGGACTTGAAAAGATATCACTCTCCTCTGAGTTTGTTTTGGCATTTCTAATTTATTTATTATTTATTTATATATCTACTTACATGTACCATTACAGGATATAACCCAACCCGTTGTTCTTCTCAGGGATCAGTCAGCTAGGAAATTCCGTCACCATGTAGTTGTAAAATATTGATATGTGTAAAAGTGTCTTAAAAGATCTACACAACCCATTCAGTTTAGCCCAGATCGTAAGAGCTGGGAGCAATTTGGAGAGTCCTTTGCCCAGCGGTGGGGTGATGCAGGCTAACAGTAACAGTTACCCATTCATAATTTCATCTAATATATACCCATTGGCGTTGCTTGGGGGAGGCCTATGTCCAGCAGTGGCCATCTTTCGGCTGAAATGATGTTGATAAATACATTATAAATAAAGAATTGCATTTCCATCCAGATGGCGCAAAGCCCGCCGCCAATACTTAACAATGTCATCAACACGGTGGGGCTGGACAGGAGCATCGGACAATTTAGACAACACCGGTGAGGGAGAGAACAGTTCCGGAGTACCGGGAGACGCGTTAGCTGGAGATGACAGCAGAGACGGATCACAGACTGCCGCCAAGGATGATCCTAAGGTAAGATGGCTGAGTTATTCCTTCAGAGAAACGGCTAGTTTCTCGAAAAGGGCTTTGAAAACCCGTGGCATACCTGCTGTTGCGAAGTCACGCATGACACCTCTATAAATCGATAGCTGACATCAATGCAAACAGAAAACATAATAAGACCAAACCCCGCCAAAGTGTCACGTTTCCGATATATTAACGTTTAACCTTGATCACGTGACTCATTCATAAACTTTGACTACTTCTACTGTATCAAAAACTTGAATAACAAACAACAAAAACGAAATAGCATCACAACATATATGATGCATCTGATTCCAAATGTACATAGGTATTGGACATCTTGTCAGCAGGCCAATTCTCGTAATTTAAAACGTTCAAAATCTAGTCTCATCTCGGCGACAAAAAAAATACAAAAACTACAGGTTTTTGAGAAAGAAAAATTGGAAAAGTTGCCCAGAAAATTGGAAAATTCGAAAGTAACTGAGAATTGTGATTTCTGTGGGATTTTGTATGAATTATTTAAATTTGGACAGGTCAACGTCGGGTCAGCTGGTTCTAAATATAAAATGAAACTGATTTTAAACCCGAGGCTAAGTTGTCTATCTTGTATTAACTTTGCGTCAGTCAGAATAACAGAAGACCAATTCTCGTAATTAAAACTCTAGTCGCAACCTCATCTCAGCGACAATCAATATCAAAAATGTTGGGAAATTAGAGGTATTTTTGACAGATTGTGATAGATCAGACTGCTAACGCTCTTAAAATTACGAGAATTGCACCTCAGGTATGATGCCTGCTGAATTGTCAAAGAAAAAAATTCTAGGTCACGAGAGATTCTTGATACAAGAATTAATTATCATAATCTCATCGTCATGTCTTCTATCTAAAGTCTATTTAAATTTATGTTTCAAATTGATGTTATTTCAAGTTAAAGAAATATCAACTCTATTTTAATAGTAATTAAGTTGATTTCAGTGTGACTAGCACTATTGAAAAAGTTATAACAACTTTTTGAAGTTGTAGCGTAAACTGAACTTTATTGTGTAGGAATTAAAGTAATTTTTCCATAAACTCATATTTGTTTACATTTTTGGCAAATAAGTCACGAATGCAGATTACACCAGCACGCGTAACATGGCCACCATAAAAACAGAACACAAAATGACAGGTTTATAACACTCGTCAGTGTAATAAACCTGTCATTTTGTCTTCTGTTTTGACTGACGCGAGGTCAAAATCAAGAAAAAAAAATAAATGTCACTTTGAATAGAATGAAATACGTCTATACCCCCCGTCCATTAGGTAAACCGTTTTTTGACAGATGCAATACACATAACAATTATATTTCTTTTTGTCAAAACTGATACACGTACGGTATTATAATGTCTGTAAGAAGTCATAAATAAGATAAGGCCGTTTATATATTTATTTTATTACGCATTTTAAAGTTAACTTTTACGTAACCTGGAATAGTTACTTTCAAAGACAGCTGTCAAAAAACGGTTAACCTACTGGACAGGGTTTAAAGGGGTCGTACCCTGCGATCTAATCAAAACAACAGTCGCGCGAATACGCGTCTACGCGATAATGCCTTCATTGATACCGATACTGACTGATTGAACAGCCGCACGAGTTGATCGAAGGATAAGCTACGCATGCCGCGGTCGGTTCGTGGATGGGTCCTTTACTTAGCCTTTGGTCCCAGCTGTCATTCGTAGATCTTTAATAATCGTTATGGGTTGTCAGAAGCCCAAAAGTCTGACAACAATTTTACCAACGGGTATCGTGTTACCCAGTAACTGGATTGTGCAGGGCAGGTAGGCAGTCGCTCGATTTAAAATACTGGTATTCAGCTTAAGACTGGAAGTCGACCCTAACTTTCCCTAGTTGGGAAAAGGCTAGCCAGATTGATACGCGACTGTGTAATATTCATATAAAAAAGTGCGACGATCGGGAACTCGCGCGATTATCGCTTTTGGTTAGAACGCGGCCGTAGAGTAGAGATAAAGTATATATGCTACGCTACGCGTGCAGGAAATAAATAAAACTTACACTCTCAGCTTCCACAGGAATGGTTCTACGACGAACTAGCGATGGAAGAGATGGAAACCGGCGAGGAACCGGACCCGGAATCGGACGAGGACTACTTTGACGATACGTACGCGAACCGACGCAAGCGTCGGGGAGGGTCGACGCCATCCGGGCCGGGGTCGCGCGGCGGCCGGACAAGGAAGTCGCAGCCGGATGACACGCCCGCTAAGAGAGGGAGATCTGTGAGTATGATATCTGTTCTGGGACTTGTATGTTCGAACATTACGATTTCTTAGCATACATTATGTGAACCACACATGTGTAGCAGAGCAGTGTTGGCCCTGTGGTAATGGCCCCGACTTACGATCATAGTTTGTGGGTTCGAACCCAGGCAGGCGCTTTAAATTGTGTAAATACTTTCATCACCATTGCTGCTTCAAAAGGGTGAAGGAAAACATCGTGAGGAAACTAGAACCAAAAATTCGAAGACATGTGATATTCTACCAATCCGCACTGCGCCCGCGTGGTAGATTACAGCCGACTCCCTCGAAGAGAGGAGGTATACCAGCAGAGAGAACATGATAATATGATAATAAATTCATTTATTTCAGGTAAATAACTCCCATTGCCGCACATAAGTTAATAGAAAACGTATAAAATAAAATAAAATCAGACAGTCATGATAGGCTGACTAGGCTAATGCTACACATGTGTAAGATCCGCTGTTCGTTTCTAATTAAATTTGTTGCGAGTGCCAAGTCAATTTCTACAGGATTTGTCGATCTTCATTATCTCGCCGCCTCTCTTGTGGTCCTGGGTTTTAGAAGTTGCAATGGTTGGAAACTATATGGCTTGCGCCTTTGTCCCAGACATGTAAAATTATAACCCGTGGGCCTTTCATGTGGTGGACCGACCAACAGACCTATCCGTCGCAGAGAGGAGACCTGAGTATCAGCGAAGGAAACCTTAGTGCGCATACACACGAGCAACACGCGTCGACGGCTGCAGATGACTCTGATTATGTGTTTAGTAAAAAACGAATAATTTTAGAGTCTCAAATGAAATGCTGAACACACAATTAGCAGACGTGTTGACTTATGCACTTTAATGTCGTTGAATGAAATCATTCCAAAGGTGGCTGGGTTAGACAGGATGCGGAAGGTGGAGAACCGGAAGTTGGCACAACTTAAAACAGACTCAGCCAATTGTAGTCCACTGCTGGACAGGATAGGCCTCTCCCAGGCTGAGCCACAACACCCTGTAGTCTGCCCCAGCCACCTGGGGGGGCGTCCCACATTACGCCTGCCGATACGCGGTCTCCACTCCAGGGGGCCACCAGCCTTAGCCCCCAGGACTCGTCTACATTATTATTGATTAAAAGATGTAACGTTTTCAACATACTCCTTCATCATTCCAGGGGCGAGGTCGAGGCAAACGCGCGCAAGGCACTCTACCCTACGAAGTCCCAGGCGACAATGAGAAACCCTTCGGCTGTGAACGTAAGTCTTCTCGGAGGAGGCACTAGTGTCATCCCGCCTTTACTCAGGTCCTTAAAGCTGGCAACACAAGCTCCTTACTGTCAAGTACCTTAACGCTGGCAATATAATCTCCTGACAGTTCTGAAGACATATCATATTTGTATTTGAGGTGTTGACGTAGGGAATGGAGGCTTAAAGTTAATGTAAAAGAGTTTTTAATTGTTATTGTTTTAATTACAAATAGGCGGTTTGTGATTATGCAAGTTTTAAATAAGAAAATATTGAGTTCTTAAACTTTTTACTGTCTTTTTCAATTCAAGAACTCATTATGCTTGATACTATACAGGGTGGCAGGGACATCAACGCACAACCTGTTACCATGGATTCAGTACATGATTCTGAACCCCTACTGATCACCAACTAAAAATGTCTGCGCTAGGGGGTCTAGAATCATGTGCTGACTTCATGGTTGTAGTTTGCGCGTCGATGTCCACCCTGTATACTTAATACTATTTGCTGATGTAGATTGCATGAATCCATTTGATATCCAGTACAGATTAATTATGAATATAAAGAAGAATTTTTACAGCATTTTTTAAACTGTAAAAATTATACCCAAACTTCCATTCCCCACAGCCGACATTTTCAACAGAAATTGAACAATTTACAGCAACACCAATCAAGATTATACCACTAAATAAGGAATAGTTTTATAGGCATACGTTTAGAGTAGATTGTATACCCCGCATCGAGAACTACAATAGTGAATACAGCTAGACATTCCCGCGAGTGCAATACTATGCGGTAGATGGCCAAGCAGTAAATTATTGCAACTCCCAAGTAAATAATGTGACTGAACGAACTGTCAACAGTATTTTGGTTTGAACCTACTTTTATTCTATTGAAACATACGTTCTGACAGAATGCTTAGCATAATATGCTCATTTATGCTGTGCTATATAATTCCTAACGCGACGATAGTATGGTGTATGTCCACGTCACTGACCTATATTAAACATGTACGCTGGACTAAATATACTATACGAAATGACAGTTGTTTTCTTGTGCCGATTCAAAGCGCTCCGCTCGAGCGTCTCAGGAACTAAAATTGAAAGATTGTTGTAAATGGTCGTCGTTTTTTTGGTACGTCTCTGATAATGTAGGTCTAAATCGAGGAATAAGACTTTTTTGCGTATCTTGTGTTTCCTACGAGACATTTAGAATATTTTTATCATGAGAGTACGCGCATTTTGTAAGACTCGCTATCAAAAATATTAGTTCCACGGACGCTCACGTTGTTGACAGCGCCAAAATGGCGAAAATCAAATGTCTTCGTTTTGACATCGATAGTATGAATTCGTACTTGTGCTTTATAGGTCAGTGATTCACGTACATAAAATGTATGGAAATACGTGCACGATATCATATTTTAGGTCCCAGTAGTTTGCAATCCCAAATAGTGTTCCTTAAATTGATGTGGATTTCTATATCAACTCAACTAATTATTTATTTACTGCTTGGATCTGTCTACCGTACCATTAGAACCCATAAAATACTAAAAAACAAAGTGAATTTTTGCTCAACAGTTACGGTATAGGACCTGAGCGTTTGTAGAACTATTCAATAATAAACACATATTGTGGTCTGTGGTCAATGTAGACGTCTTAGTAAAATTATTATCTTTAAACATTGAAAGGCTTTTTTTAAAGCTACTGAATAACGTCATTTTGAAAGACCTCGCTTTTTGAAGGGCCTATTAAGTCTTTAAGCTAGGGTTTTTGAAGACTGCGGTGGCCGCTACATAGCGTCCGCAGTGTACCATCGAATGACGTCACTGAAACGTTATTCATGACAGTAAGTATGTTTTCTTAGAGAGCGTTTTTGACACCGTAAAGTCAAACCCCGCTGCCCAAAGTAGTCTCACCGTGCCTACAAATACTCGCCGTGTGTAGACACGTTCTAAGAGAGTGTATAGAAATACGTGGCACCACAATATCGCCGCGATTTTCTCGCTCGTGGAGACGGTCCCTAAGTCACGCGAAAGTGTCCGTACCGTGGAAGAGGAAGTTCACACAATATTGAATAACGTTTCCATGACAATCAAGTCGAGTCACTGCGTTGTTATATGTCAGAGATGCAAAAAAAAAGAAACGCGAATATTTTGACGCGGTAGGGCGGATTCTATCTTTGCCACTGCCGTCATTTTCATGACGGCCGTCACTGCGGCCGGTATGTGGCGGCCACCGCTCTCCTAGGAAACCGAAGCTTTATTAAATCTCATGTTAGGTGTTGTGATTGGTTTAGCAGAAAAATATCAACCAATCATAATATTACCATGTAGGTTTTTCAAAACCATACATGGTTTTTTTTATAAAATATATAAGTGGAAAGAGTTTTGCTTTAAAAATAATGGCAAACTACAGTTTATGAAAATATGTACCTGAGCGCGTCTATCATAATTTGTTGGATACTGATAGTGTTAAAATTATTAACAAATTATTGTATTAGTATGCATATATTAATTATTAAATTAGTAATAATTTATTATTATTGGCAATAAAATTATAAATAAATATATTTAAATCTAATTATTATATTATATCTAGTAAAGTGTCAAGTTTTTTGGATAGTACGCACATTCGCCACGGCGCAGCTCGATTTAAACGTTATGGCGGCTCGGAACACGAGGCGAGTCGCTGCGCAGTAACAAATTCACGTGTCAGCGGGGGTGAGGGGGAGGTACTGCGCAGCGAGTAGCGCTCTTCAGAGCCGCCGTAAAGTTTGAATCGGGTTGTACTACATTTTTATTCGCTATTGTATGTTTACATTGACCACTTTCCCAAACCGTATATAGATTTGTAAACAAGATATCATTGAAGTAAGCATTGCATAGTTTAATAGTACAGGGCCAATGAGTACTGTAATATTTAGCGTTATAGTATCTAGGCGGGTCCGCAGCAAGCAACTATGTACGGGGAGGCTTATTATTGTATGTCTTAGTAAATACTATATAGTAATATTTATAAAAAAAAATACGAATAAATTCAGCGTATGACCACGCGATAGTGAAAACTTACGACTGTAGCCGAGTAAATGCGATTTAGCGTGAAAACTTACGACAATTTTTTTTTTTTTTTTTCTTTAGCCGCGTATATGCGATTCAGCGACAGGTATACCCCATTCAGTGTCACCGACCGTGATGATTCAGTTTCGTTCACTGTTCAGAAAGAGCGCAAAGCAAAGTGCGCTTTAAGAAGCTCTCATAAAAAAACAGGCTTTTTCGATTTTGATATCACCGGTAATTTTGTTGGCATTTACCGAAATATTCCGTTACAGAATCCTGAGAGGAAAAAATGATGGCAGCTGATTTGTTAAGAGAAATTTTGGTTTTATAATACTTTAAGTGGTCCTAAAAATAAATAAATCAGTTTGACTTCCAAATACACAGTGTGAACGTAGAGAACAAGAAAACAGTCTTCCAATATTAAAAAGTTTTTTGCAACCCCTGCCAAAATAAATGTACAATGTGGAGACCAAAATACGAAAATAAATAAATGCACTGGCAATACTAATGCACTCCTATGCATTAGTATTGCCAGTATTATTAGTATTAGTATATGAATCCTAACAATTTAATGAAAAAAGGTGTTTTTTTTTCGAACAAACTAAATGTTGCTTTTGGGCCTTAGGTTTTGCGATCAGATGGACAATTCTCGTAATTTTTAGAACTTTCACTGTCTGATCTCAGTCTCAATCTGTCAAAAATACCTCAAATTTCCCTACATTTTTGACAAGGTTTTGACATTTGTCGCCGAGATGAGACTGCGACTAGAATTTGAACGTTAGCTACAGTGACTAAACTACTGGATATATTTTTTGTATACGGACTGAAAACTTCATTAGATAAATGTACATAGTTTAATTTATTTTCATACTATTGACCCGCCCCTGCTTCGCACGGTTTTAACGACTTGACAGAGCTTTGAGATTTTTTACTAGAATGTGTCTTTATATTTTACATATTAACCTTCGGATGGTGAAAAGTTCATCAAAATTCGTTGCGTAGTTTAAGAGAACAACGCGGTCACACAGATCGACTTTAATTTCTAATATTTATTTTCGTATGGTGATCTCCACCTTGTAAACAGGCGTTTATTTTGGCACAAATAAACACAGTTCTTCCATTTCAACCAAAAGCCTCACAATAATAAGCCTCAAGTCCTTGCAGCGGACCGCAAACATGCCTTTTCATTGTTGTGTACGTATGATGTGAATACTAGTTTGCGTAAGAATCTCTAAACACTATCGGAATTAATGAAATTGCTAAATTTTAGATAATAAATATAAGTAGGTGATGCGTTTGTCCAGTGTTTTGTAGAAGGGACTTTTTGAGGCGACCGGGACCTAACGCTACTCAATTTTAAGTTAGGATGACGTTGTCTCTGTCACATTTAAGTTTATTGTCGAGACAGAAACAATTAACAGCGGTGATTTTTTTCGCGCACTTGATTTTGAGCGCACTGCTCAGCGCCGAGAGTTGAAAATCCAACAGTGTTTTTTTGTACGCGGTCCGTTGCATTCTCAACGCTCGGCTCAATATCGAGAGTTGAAAATCCAGTGAGCCATGAAAAATCACCCGTGCGTATCTCAATGTGAAGTTGATAAGTATGATGCTGTCGTGTCACTTAGGTGTAGGAGACAGAAAAATTTGAAACCGTCTTAAAGTTAAGTGGCGTTTGTGATTTCGGGGGTGACTGCACAATCACTAGTATAAATACCTTACATTTACGCGGAATTCAAAAGCGATTTTCTCGTAAAATAACGATTGGAACTTTGAGAAAAAAAAAACTTATTTTATTATGGTATTGTTTTCAAAATACTATGTTCGCAAGACTATACAATTTCTACCAATATAAGTAATAGTAGAAATAAAAAATCGCTTTTGAATCTTGCGTTAATGTAAGGTATTAATCCTAATGACTGTACAGTGGAATTGATCTGATTTTGGTTTTGTAAGGAATCCAACTGTGTCACGAACAACATACTTACGACAAAATCTGTGACAAAAGTTTTGCGAACCTGGTTTTCATCAATCCTCTCGTCAAAATCGTTGTTTTTGGTTCGATAAACGACTACAGTAGGTACTTGGGCTAACTTTGCTAACTGGTAATTAAAGGAAGTCCTGATTTAGGGCTGATTTCTCAATCGACAAATAATTTTTATTCGTGGAATAAAATTGACGTCTGGAACTGTCAAAAATTCAAAATTTATTCGTGGAATAAAATTGACGCGTGGAACTGTCAAAAATTCAAAATTATTCTTCGGATAAAATTATCTGGCGTTGGAAAAATCAGCCCTTAGAATAATATGAATATATATTTTAAAAAAACTGTTTTAAGCTACTATTTGGTGTTTATTTTTTTTCTGGCAATACTAGTATAATTGGTAGGTTTAAATGAAAACATGTCTCTTTCGTTTCTACAAAACACTGCAAACTGTTAGGAATTGGAAAGTTATTATTAGTGGTCATTTTATTTAACTATTTATATTATATAATTACGAAAATATAATGCATTTAGATTGAGTTATTGTTAAGCCTAAATTTTTGGAGTATCTCACTGAGAAGCTTAGAGGTTGCAAAGGAATTTAAGGCTTCTTTGGGTGTAGCTAGAGTTCATTTTCGTCACTGAGAGAAAACGGACGACCTACCGTACTATTTACTACTGTCCCATACAAAACTTCAATACCTCATCATCAGCCTACAGCAGTCCACTGCTGGACATAGGCCTCTCCTATTAGACTCTCCGATTGGATTGCTGGACATACCCCAACAGTTATCGGTTCTAGGTGGCCGGCCCATTGCCACTTCAACTTGCTTATTCTGTGAGCTATGTCGACAATTTTGGTTCTCTGCCGGATCACCTCATTCCGGATTTTATCCCTCAGAGAGACTCCAAGAATAGCTTGTTCCATAAGCTAAGTGACCTTGAATGTATAGACCAGCCGTACCGTGAGTGTCGGCGACTTTTCGGCTCCGTGAGTCATAACAGGCAGGACGCACTGATTGAAGACCTTAGTCTTTAGGCTCTGCGGAATACGCGACGAGATGACTCGAAGAAGCTTCTCAAACGCTGCCCAGCCCAACCGAATTCGTCTGTTAGCCTCTTTCTCAAAGTGGTTCTTACCAAACTGCAGACGCTCGAAGTAAACGTATTCTCGAACAACCTCGAGAGCACCGGCACAGTCATTGTCAACAACAACTTCAAAACCTACTCGACCCCAATGTAGGCAATGTACCTTTTCTAAAGCAAAATCAAAAGTCATATATTCAAAATAGGCTGAGAATCAGCAATCTTTGAACGTCAAAATTACATAAGACAGTCCCCAAAACGGCCGCCCTTCACCACTCCCTAGTGCTTTCGCTGGGAAGAAGAAGTGGCGCAACAAACTCCCCAGCAGCACAGCTGTCTGTTCAGTTAGAAAAAAATACTTGATTCTTTCTGATACATACTGTGTTAGTATCTACATCTCGTGGAAATAATTTTCTAGCTACGCCCTTGGTCGCTGCTTCAAATAAATGGCATTTTATTGTTTCCTTTGAAATTATTCTATCTCTTTACTCTATTAGAGACGCGTCGGTATGCTTGAGGCCTTATAGTAAAAAATGTGCTGGGTTAAAATCGCGAGAAATAAAGTAGTCGGTTTCCTTTCGTTCGTAGTTTTTCATGATGGTCCCAGACTGCATATTATAATATTTTACTTACCACGCTCAAACCACGTCAATATCTGATAACGGTTAGGAATCGAAATGTCAACCGTACGGACAACATGTATTTTGACAGTTCAAACCACGCTATTGTGTCATAGAGAATACGTTAATAGCAGATGTAAGGAATAAGATGAAGTAAGGAATCGTTAAGTAATCATAGTGAATTAGGGCCCAGGCCTGTTTATCCTCCTGTTTCCTGCCAGGATCGCGGGTTGTTTGAAAGAGTTATCGTGGCCCTTGGCACAGGCAACTGAAGGAACACGTGTGGGTTTTAACCAGTAAACGTCTTACATGCCCTCCTGGTCCGCCGAGCGGGGGAAGTTATTTGATGACTTACCCACCCAAAAAAAAAGGCCTGTTTCATCATCCCAGGATAGTTCTTTGTTGGTTCTGTGTTTGGTTTCCTAGGAAAGCGGTTCCGTCATATTATAACGATATTCCATAGTAATTTCTGTTCCAATTTTTATTTAATCTGGTAAATACTGCCATGTCGTTCAATGAGGACTACCGTTGTTGTGCTCACCAGTTGGCGCCACTGGCGAGTAAGGTCCTATCAGTACTTTTATTTGATATGCTTTGGATACGTTTAAGTACCCATAACTTCATATAATGTTTAATTTATTACATTTTAAAACTTCAATGTAATATTTACATTATAATGTTCCTAATATTTGCCAATATTAGGAACAGCATGAAACGGACAGATAGTATCCTTCTTCCAAGTTCTACCAAATTAGATTCTAAGTTACTATTTAAAATATTAAGCCATAGTTAATCAGTAATAGCACAATCTTTACAACAAATATGAATAATTAGTAAAGCAAACAGTGAATGTTCAGTGATAATTGACATTTATAGAGATCTTTTTTTTTCTGGGTGGGAGATCATCATAATTATGACTTCTCCCGCTCTGGGCGGAGCGGGAGGGCGTGTCAGACTTTTACTGACTAAAACCCATCCGTGTTCCTATGCCACGGGCCACGGTATCTCTTTCGAACAACCCGCGGCCCTGGCAGGCATTGGCCCTAGCGGACCCCGCCAGTTCGTGCTGACATCTCTTTGAGGCGCGCGTGGAACGCAACGCGCCGTCGACCCGGGCCTGGTCCTTGCCGGGCGGCGAGCTGCCCATTGCTCGCCGCCCGCATACCCGCGCCTACGGTGGCCGGGAGTCCGCTCCGCCTCCTCCTTTGCGAGCATTATTGCTTCGCAGGAGGTGACGACTTCCCATGCACTCTCGCTCCGTACCATGGCCTGGACCAGGGCCGGACGCGAGAGATCGCCGCCTCGAGGACGCGGCGGTGCTCGGCCCAAGCCGGGCAGACCTCCAATGTGTCCTCCAGGCGATCCACACAGTGGTGACACCCTGGCGTTTCCTCCCGCCTTATCCTGAACATGAGACCTTACTCTACACTGTACCTCTAGCGGCGAATGCAAGCGCGATATCCCTCATTACGACGATGACGACGAAATTAAAAGCCTTTGCATCTCTGGGACCGGGCTAATGTTTTCTTTCATCGAAAGTACATAACCTCTTTAGTTAGAATCTATCTTCAGTAAGCTCTATAATTTATTTCTAATCGATGACCTTAGCTACTCAGTGAGAGAAGAGTATGAGAACTATTGACTTTTAACTGTTTACTGTATATGTTGTTAACGATGCTAATCCACAAGTTAAACGTGGTTTATAAGACCTTTTCGGCATAAGTTTGCCTTAAATCTAACTCCCTTAGGTTCGCAGTAACCGTGTACTTCCTACAGTCTTTGTTACTCATTTGTTTTGTTAGGTTGTCGGTCTCCGTTTTGCTACCAACATTACTTCTTGAATAGTAGATGTGGACTCTTTCGATTTTATTAAACGGATGCTAGTAGGTAGAAATAATTATTGCAAGTAATTGAATGTTATTATAAAGTTATTTTACGTGCTCGGTTATATCAATGGCATATACGTTTTTCAACTATATCAAAACAATATATTTATGAGTGCCAGTGATAAGCATAAGACATGATGCACACTATGCAACATGAGACTGTGAGAGCTAGGCGACTAGATGCAACGACAGGTTGCGGTCGACAATTTTCATGTATTTTGTTCAAAGCTTGCACTTGGCGTCGAGATGCAGAGTCGCAACGACAGGCTAGGGGAGTTGCACGCTCTTGCTGCTTGTCGCAGCGTCTAGACACACGGTCACAGTCGCATGCGACAGGTCAGTGTCGTGTCGTCGAGATGTTTCAGTCGTATGTTGCACAGTGTGCGCCATGTCTATAATGTTGACAGCAAAACAAAGGACGAACGAAGAATGTTATGTGTGCGCACACTTAAAAGTAACCAATATAAAAGTGCAGTAAAGTTTAAACATTTGTCTTATGTTTAATTTGCGATCACTTGTATCTTGTATCGGTTGTTGAAGTGTGCGCATAAGCATAAGTGTGTTTTTCTGTAATCGTCTTATTTGGTATACAAACATTGCGATTTAGAATTTGGTAAAATTAATGTGGCTCAATACATAATTAGAAGCAGTTTTTTATTGAATATCTTGGTTTTTTCAACTGTGCATGTACGTATAGTCACATGCACGCTTGGCCAAATTCAATTCAACTGTGTGCAATTACATAGTGTCACATGCACACTTGGCCAAATTCAATTCAACTGTGTGCATTTACCTATTGTCACATGCGCACTTGGCCAAATTCAATTCAACTGTGTGCAATTACTTATAGTCACATACATACTTAGCAAATATGCTAAAGTGTGTTTACAGATAAATCTTTAACTACTTTGCCAAATTACTGACTCAATTTGGCTCACATCCTCTAGCGCATAAGTTCTCAACTTTATTTTGCCCACCGCCCACTTTGACATTTTTTTTCTAGAGAACCAATTTTTCTGTCTCGAATTTGAAACAGCTATTGCCACGATTATATTTAAAAGTGTAATGTTATATAGTCGTAAGATAGGATATATAATTTTCTCTGGGTTTTCTACTGCTCCCCTGAAAGTCTCAAACGCCCACGAGGGGGCGTTTTCGCCCACGTTGAGAACCTATGTTATAGTGGAATACATATTGACAATGACAGTTCTTGAAAGCAGTTAAAATGTGCTGATCGCGTTCCGTTTCATTTTTTGTATCTAACTTGAAAAAAACAAGTTGTTAAAACTTTGTTTAATTTTTTTTATACCATGTTTGTTTACCAAATAAGAACTATAAGAAACAATCCACTAGATACAGTCAATTACATGCTGAAAGTTCAAAAAATTAACTGAAAACACCAATGAAATGAATTAAAATGTTAATAACACTGCCACGTAATTATCCTTATTATTGAATCGGAATATTGTAGCGTAGTTGTGTTATTTATAATGTAGGCTAGACTAGTAACTATTATATTTTACATAATTGTTTGAAATGCGATTCTCTTTACTCACTCCTGGATTCTGACAGCCCTACCCAACCCTGTGGTTACATATCATCTCAATGGGGAAGGCAAGTCAAAATGGCGGCGTCATAGCTAGTTCCCAAAACAAGCCAATAATAATACAAGGCGGTTTTTATTTATTTTTGCGAAAATGACTCGTTGTTGTGTCCCTAACCCTAAATACTCGGAAATTTGAGTCTTTCAATTTGCTAAAGATCCCAAAATTAGAGGATTGTAGCTTAAAGCTACAAGAGATGTTTTTAAATTAAACAGAGTTCGAGGTTATGTCGATAACATTTGAAAGAAAGTTATTACGAGGGCATAAGCAGTATTTATGGTTTTTAATCATCAAAACCAGATTCATGAATGAACTAAGTGTAAAATTTTGATAGGGAGCCTGGCATATTCACTAACGCGCCATTTTGAAAATGGTGGCCACGCATGAGATCTATATTACAATTATAATCGATAACTGACATCAATTTAAACAGAAAACATAATACCAAACCCGTAAACTGTCATGTTTCCGAAATATTAACGTTCAAAGTTGATGAGTGAGTCACGTGATCAACTTTGAACGTACAGTCACCAAAGGAGATAAGTAACCAGGGTCGTCGGATATAGTTGAAGTTTAGTAAGAAACCGATGGATGTTTTCCAATGAAATTTAATTTGATAGATGAACTGTCTGTTTTTTATTAATGAAATTAAATTTTATTCGAAAATATCCATCGGTTTCTTACAAAACTTCAACTATATCCGCCGACCCTGTTTACTTATCTCCTTTGGTAACGGTACACCACAGTAGGTATGCCATTGATCTTCAAAGCTGTCTGTTGTTGATCGTAGGGACCGAGCTACGGTCACGTCATCTGCAATTAGCTTTGTGGCTGACCATCCCCATTGATTTGATTGGATGTTGTTATTTCGATCAACCAATCATACACTTGAATTCAGAATATTAGTTCATTTACATTTCATTGCCAATCAGTAGTGACCTTTTGTAAAGAAAGGGTCCTAAATAAATTTTGTTTGCAATTGAATTTGAACTTTCTTACACATGACATTAAATCTAAAATTCTGGATTCAAATGGTTTATATGGGATTTGACAGCATGTTTTTGTATTGACAAGCCTCTCAGAAACCGGGTGTAACGCTTAGAAATATAAGGTTTAGGTTGAAATGACATCTTGAATTCGAATCGGTTTGTAGAGAGAATCGATGTTAAAGGTTTTCTTCTAATATGAAGCTATGATTGATAGTGAGTGAAAGATCGCAACGATTTAACTTTTTAAAGGCGGTATTGTGCCTTAATTACTAAATGTATGTGTTCAAGTATATTTAGGGAGCTTTTAGGTACCTACTATTTTGGTAAAACCACACAATACTATCCATGAAAAACTGTCACTCAAATACTCGTATTTTCAAAGGACTCTGAAAGAGAATGTTCCTATTTAAAATTATGCTTAGAAAAGCACCGTACCCTAAAATCACGTCTGTTTTTCCAGAAAGGGTTAACAGAGGTGTATACAAAGTTAAATTAAATTAGTTAGCGAAACTCCGCAGAAATTATGGGTATCGAGATCTTTAAAAAAATTGGACTATGACCGTAGGTAATGTTGTTGCTTGAATTATTCGTTTTTTTTTCTCTATGTAATCTTCACAGAAGTTATGGGTATCGATGTCTAAACACGATAAAACAAAAACAAAAACTGATTTTCTCAACTTATATATTTACATACTTCAAGTAACTACACTACCAGCGGCCGTTGACCCCAAAAAAGTACACCAAGTCTTTTTTATATATGAATTTTCGATATCGATACCCACCACGTCTGCGGAGTTTTGCTAGCCAATTTAATTTGACCTTGTAGTAAAGCAACATTTCGCCAGTTACGTCATAAGTGAGGGGCAAGCAACATTTTATGCCAATTTAACCGCGTATTACACTGTCGTGCCGAAATGTTGACCACATCAATCATAGCTGCATAAGTCCTATCTAAACCAGATCTTATGAAGCAATCACAATTTTAATAATCACAATGTTTTGAATTTGATGCACTGATTGGTTGAGCGTGAACGACTCATGTGTCTGTGATAGTTTATTTATTTTTTCAATTCTCTTGTAATAAGTCTTAGGAAATTGTCTGTTTTTCTCTTCCACAATGACTAAAGTTTTATCGCCTGTGCAAAATCTTGCCCTACATTATTAACGAAAGAAGTTTTACTCTCTTATGACATGTAATATTTTTTTTGTTTAATGTGGTTTAGAGGTTTATAAACATTCAAGATCTGACAATATAAAATTTAGGAGGAAAATATCATCAATAAAAATTAAAAATATATACTTCAGATGTAAGCTTTTTGAATAGGTAACAAACAGGTGTTAGCAATATTTGTCATAATATTATTTGTTAAACATGAAATATATCAAAATTTCAGTATTATAGTAAAAATTTAGTCATTGTATATCTCTTATTGCATTGCGTTTGGTTAACATTTATACATTTTAATTATTTAATGTGAGGGAATATGACATAAATTATCTGCAGAAAAAAAAAACTAGAATTTGATGTTAAAAAATGTTTTTACTATGAATTTTAATTATACAAATTTTTACAGTGAAAATGAATGAAATGATATTTTATAACAGGATTTCAGATGTTTTTTTACAGACTATAAAAACTCGAAATAAAATTATACACATCACCCGGGCAATACAAACAATATAGGTTAAGTTTTAAGTTACTCTTGGTTTAGTTTAAGAATGTTGGTATTGCCCGGCTGATGTACAGAATTATAAGAACTTTGCCGGTAATATTGTTCATATTTTCTATTATTTCTTGTATGTATGGAGCAGTGAAGTATTAAGCGATTGATGTTATTCTTAGATCCAAACTACACTGCCGTGCAGAAAATTGTACCAAATCTTTATGCATTTTCGTTGCTAATTTAGGCAAGTTGAATACGTAGGTCATTTTCCTGCACGCCAGTGTACTATTATCACCCAAAGATTGTTATGAATTTATACAAGAAATATTTATGTTGAATAACAAATAAAATTATCCAATGTATTACTTTTTATTCTTGTGTTAAAAGTTAAGATTTGATTGACTACAAGTTTGGATCTTGCGATGTGCTGTTTATTTTGCTCTTATTTTTCATTTTTACGGATTTAAAACAGTGTTTTTGTTTTTCGATTGTGTTTTGAAGCAGTACGAAGAAATTGTGTGCGCCAGTGAAAAGATATGATAGGATGAATTACAAATAAATTTGCTTACCTACATTTTGAATCAGATAAGCCAATTTAACGAATGATACCTATAGCTCTCGTACCGACGGGTGATGTTTTTTCGCGCACTGCATTTTCAACGCTCTGGTTAGCGCTGAGAGTTGAAAATCCAACAGTGTGTATTTTGACGCTCGGGATTTGCTCTGTTTGATTCTTAATGCTTGGCTCAATAACGAGAATTGAAAATCCATTGAGCCATAAAACATCGCCCTTGTTTGAACTTCGGTTTAAGTCCGAATTTTCAAACGTTCCTGACAGATATTCGTTAAAATGGTATTATCCTTCAAAAATGTCACCAAAGGAGATAACCAGGGTCTTCGGATATAGTGGAAGTTTTGTAAGAAACCGATGGATATTTTCGAATAAAATTTATTTTAATTAATAGAAAACAAGCAGTTCGTTTATCAAATTAATTTCCATTCGAAAACATCCATCGGTTTCTTACTAAACTTCAACTATATCCGACGACTCTGGTTACTTATCTCCTTTGGTGACTGTACTTCAACGTTATATATTCCTGTTTACCTAGGCCTTTATTTCAGAGCAGAATCAACAGCAACATCATTTACTACCCGACCAAGAGCTTTGACACAACTATTTGACGTCACAACTATTTGACGTGACAGCTGTCAAATGGTCTCGGTCGGGCTAGTAACATAACAGTGCTATCGCTGGGCGGATCCATAGATTTGAAGTCATCAATCAAACAGCCCTTAAGCGTGCGTCCTCTAGAACTGAACATAGAACGATAATCACGACGGGCCGGCTTTCCACCACGTATATTGTATGAGAACATTTTTAGAAAAAAATACTTAGAAATATTTCTTGGGGTAAAAAAATGTGGAGTGCTGTTTTTTTGGGCGGTAGTGTAATGTCGTATCTTAGTTTGAGGAAAAATTTGTGGTTTTTTAATGGGGTTTCCTTTCTTTTTGCGTTAGATACTTTCGTAAATTTAAAATTCTGGCTTACGCGGGTTGAATTTTCTTCGGGCTCTTTCGTATACCGATAAGTTTTTTAATCTAACTCTCAATTTTCTGTAACTTAGTAAGGAGTTTATTTCATTTTAATTTCCCCTTCTTCCATTTCACATTTAAAAAATCTAACAAAAAATGTTCTCATACAAACTACGGCTAACCTATGTATTGATTGATGACGGATAACTATAAATAAGGCTTCGTTCACACTGTAACGCCGATGCCGTCGTGTTGCCTCCTCTATGCTCTGTTCTGATGACGCTATGACCTGTTGTTCTGTCGGTACCTTAATTTTATCGCGGTATAGTGTGTTAAGCAGACGGAGGCATCACGGCGGTAAGTATTGGTTTAATATTTATTTTGTATGTTTTTTTTTTGTACAGACGCCAGCAGATCAAGCTACCCGAAACTGTCAAATTTTCCCAATCAATCTTGAACCTTCATACTTTAGCGATAAAGTTGAAAATTTAATCAAGAAATTTGACAGATTGTAGTAGCTTGATGTGCTGTCATCTGTACGTTGTCGTTGTATGGTTGGATTTAATTTTGTGTATTTTTTGGTGGGAAAAAACTTGTGAAATTTACGGTGTATGAGATTTTAATTGTTTGAAATATTTAAATTGTTTTGGGCTATATGTTTAACTTGTTACGACTTGGTTCATGAGACACAATGAATTACTTATTGATACGTGACTCCCGGAAGTCACGCGTGGCTTTGTGAATTAAAAAATTTGCCCCTATAAAGAAAAAAAAACAATGTTTATAAAACCTCTAGATTTCGTCTTTACTATGAATAAACTCTGATCAATGTAGCCGTTTGAACTGAAAGTCACGCCGAATCTACACAAAATTCAATCGACTGCCCCCCACCGTACCTCTAACTTAAACGTCCCCCCCTTCCCCCAGTTTGTGGCGCCAAGTACAAAACACGTCCGGGGCTCACGTACCACTTCACGCACACACACAAGGAGGCGTCCGGCGGCTCGGGCGGCGCGGGCGCGAGTGACGGCGACTCGCGAGATTCGCGACCCGGCGCGCACACGCCCCCCGCGCTCCAGCCGCCACCCGCGCAGCCCGCCACGGAATACCAAGACAGTTACGTTACGTTCCTCAATAATCCTGCTGTTGGGGCTGGTGAGTTACAGCATCTTTATTATGTAAACCTCTGATAAGACCTTAGTGGCCATTCACCACCAGAAGGAATGAGATATATTATCCGTAAAGATGCCGAACCCAGGCAGGCGCCTTACTTAGTGTAAATAATTTCATCACCACTGCTCTCAAAACGGTGAAGGAAAACATCGTTCGAAGACATGTGACATCTACCAAGCCGCACTGGGCCCGCGTGTTAGATTACAGCCCACTCCCTCTCGAAGAGAGAAAGCCTGTGTCCCAGTAAAGGGAACATTATAGGCTGATTATGTATATGGGGTTGTTCGCAGTGAGTTTAGTGCAGATCGACTACATTCGATGGTTCTCGGATATTTTCATCATTTTGTCGTAGAGTAACGGTGGCGTTTCTTGCCCATTCTTCACCATACGAAACTACCGTTTGGAAGGGGCGACTAGAATCAATTCAATTTTTTTGTAAATTTTGACGTTCAGAAGTGCCTTTATGTGCCTATTTGGAATAAATGATTTTACTTTGTCTTAGCGTAAAATAAAGACATTGCTATTGCGCATACGCCGAACCAGCCCATAAGGCACTAACATCCAATGATTTCGCAAGATATTATTTTCTCGGGAACATCGTGAGAAAACCGGCATGTCCTAGAACCAAAAATTCGAAGACCACCAACCCGCACTGGGCCCGCGTTGTGAATTATGGCCCGCCCCTCTCACTGAGAGGAGGCCTGCGTCCCAGCAGTGGGGACTTTATAGGCTGATTATGATGATGATTCGAGAACTAATTACGTAATTTTTTCATGACAAAAGTCTATAATATTCGTAGCAATGAGTGATGCATGCACATTACAACTAGTATTCGTGTGAGTTTACAAATGTTTATAATTTCATGCAACACAAGTGTCCTGAGGGCAGCGTAAGTGGTGTTCATACATCATTATTTGACTACTATTTCTACTTTAGTTTTGTATTTATTTGGAGAGGGGAATTATTTAGAAGTAACGGAAATAAAAAAAAAACCAAACGAATATAATTTTTTTATTTTTTGTAATTTATGTCGTTACATTATTTCGCGGAGTAGAGAACAGTGTTTGTAATTGATATTTTTGTCTAACAGACTTGTTAACATTTTAAATATGTGCATGCGCACATGCACATTTAGCTAAATTCAATGCTATGATGTGCATGTACGTATCGTCACATGCACACTTAGCCAAATTGAATTCAACCGTGTGCATTTACGTATAGTCATATGCAAACTAATTAGCAAAAATCCTAGTTTACTTACAGTTAATCTTTAACTACTTTGCCAAATTATTATAGCAATTTGACTAACGCATAGGTTCTCAACCTTATTTTGCCCACCGCCCATTTTGAGAATATATTTTTTTCTAGAGCCCCCCAATTTTTTTTACTTATCATCTGTTGCGAAACTGACACAGCTATATTATATAGTCGTAAAATAGGATATATAATTTTGTCTGGATCTTCTACTGTCCCCCCCTGAAAGTCTCACAACGCCCTCGAGGGGGCGTTATCGACCACTTTCTTGTGTAATAAAGATTATTGTGTGTTGTGTTGTATCGCCCACGTTACGTTGAGAACCTTTGCTCTAACGTATACGCATCTTAACTCAGCGCTAATATCTGTGGAGCCCTTTCTAAATTGCGTAACTCAATTCAGCAGCCACATCAGCAGTCTTCAAATATGTTCCCACGTTAATGTTGCTACCCTTATTCGATGGTAGGTGGTCGACTAGGCCCACAGATATTTCCGCCATGCTATAACCCTCATTCTGTTTACCAGCCGGCCTCCAGGATACGCCAGCTCGGCGCGCCACGCCGCCTCCCGAGGGTTAGATACACATTTGTACCTTCATTTTCGTTTTAGTCTATTCTCAAGTTACCGCTACAGCTTACTTAGCATTGGCACTTACCCCAGGTTCACACAGACGCGTATTTATAGCGGCGATTTTTTTTGCGCATTGGATTTTCAACGCTACACCGAGAGTTGAAAATCCAACTGTTTCCAAAATTTTTTTGACGCGCTGGGATGCGATCTGTTGGATTCTCAATGCTCGGCTCAACACCGAGAGTCGAAAACCCAGTGCGCGATAAAATCCCGTCGCGATATTTTTACGACTGTGCTTACGTGGGCTTATCGGTCATTTGACGTCTTATTTTGTAGATTTTCAACGCTCACGGCTCGTATTCGCTATGACATAACTGTATCGACATCGATTGTGCAACTAAAATCGTGTGATTTCAAAAATCCTGAATCTAAAACTGTATGGTTTCATGAGACGCAAACATAAAATTGTTGTTTACAAAATATCATAGCGAATGAGTGCTTATCATAGCGTTAATACTACCCCACCAATAAGGGAGGACGCTCACGAGCAACTTAGTTCCCCAGTAACTTTTTTGTCTCCGTCGCTGTCTCCTCGCCGCAATTTGGACGATACGCACACGGGAGTGACAGCAACGCTACTTTTTTTTTGTAATTTTTTGGTTGAACGGCAACTGACCAGCCAGCAACTTTTTTGTCGCCGTGCGCACACTGGCATTGCAACCAATAGGCGGGCGACAGTTGCGTCCATACCTGCGGACAAAATGTCTCCCAGCTGGCGCGTTGCTACATGCGCACACTTTCATATAAACCCGTAGACTTGATGTGAGAGACAAATTATTGGCGGAGACAGAAGTTGCTCGTGGGCTTCCTAAAACTAGACATGTCTTCACACGAGATGTCTTGGTGGAGTAGTATGCCGAAATATTGCTTTTGTAACACTGTTGCCAACGCTCCTATTTGTTTCCTACACTTGCGAAAAGATTAGAATGATATTGAAGACCAATGGTACAGCTTCTACTCCAACCAACCTTCACGCAAGCATCTATCTCATCTCCTTTCTCCCTCTAGCCGGTCTACCAACCCCGCCAGTACGTCGGGCGACGCCACCGCCGCGGCCCGCTTCAGCGGATACATCGAGCTCAGATTCAGCGCATGTGCCGCTGTCAGCGGCTGTGCACGCGGCCGCACCCTCTGCGCCCGTACCCTCAGCTTCGGCTACACCTGAGGTTAAGGAGCCTGGCGATGCCATTAAATCTAAAGAGGTTAGTCGAGCTTGCGGAGGCAGAGGAATCTGTCGTATTATCGTTCTAGCGTTTGATTGTGACGTGGTCTAACGTAATCAAAAAGATGTTAGCAGTCTGCGTTAGAAAAACCATAAAAATATTGCTCATCATCCTTTACACCATATGCAGGTATAAATTAGTTTTACAAGAATAAATATCTAGTTGATCGTCCGTTCTTCCCCTTAGGAATCTTTGCTTTGGAACGGATGACGGACGGCTTAAACTTTGTAACAAATGACCGGATCGGTTATAGTTTATTAGTGACATTTTTCCCGTACCCAAAGGACGCCAACAAAACTATTACTAAGCCTCCGATATCCGTCCGTCCGTCTGACTGTCAGCGGGCTGTATCTCATGAACCGTAATAGATAGACTGTTAAAAATTTCACAGAGTGTTTATTTCTATTGCCGCTATAACAACAATAATAAAAATAAAGTAACGTTAATAAAGTATAAAATAAATGTCTTTTTTTTTAGCTTTGTGGTACAGAATCCTTCGTGCGCGAGTCCGACTCGCGCTTGGTCGGTTTTTTATAATAACCGATTTGAGTTTGAGTAGGAAAAATAGCATTGACTTTATTCGAATACTAGTAGCAGTGTCATCAACACAGTGCTCTTTCAGCGTAGACTTTAATCCTAACTTACCATTTCTTTTCTAGGCGTCACCATCACCCTACTGTGACTTCTGTCTCGGCGACGACCGCGAAAACAAGAAGACGGGAACACCCGAAGAGTTAGTCAGCTGCTCCGACTGCGGCAGATCAGGTAAGAGGCGCGGTCGGCCTCCGCGCAACGGCCTCCCCAAGCCCACGTGCTACCACCTCGAGAACCGCGTCTGCGAACGCCATAGACATCTCAGAGACAGCATTAAACTCAATGGAGTCGTAGAGATACTCAGCTCTATGACCTACTCAGCTGATGACTTCGATAACTTCGCCTCCCAAACGAAACTCCTCAATGACGAGTACGGACAGTACCCCGTCTCACCACCCTCCCGTCAAAGCCCTACCTACGACAGTGAAGTCTACGTCACCCGCTCCAATAACATCTAGATTCTGAGTTTCAGAGTATTATTTGTGTGTTTGTCTGTCACAAAAAAGTTCTGGGAATTTTTTTTGTCGGTCCTACCAAAGAGAATGTTTGATGGCTAGTTTTAAATGTTACATTCCAGGTTTCATACTCTAATTTTCGAATGAAAAGACCTTTGATGCACATTTAGTAGTTGTAATGTTGTAATCATATTATTAGAATAGTGGCATCACAATAAATATGTCAAAATCTTTGTCTAAAGTATACTACGTCATATCCGAACATAAAAGTTTAAATATATCGCTATAATAATTCTATATCACATATTGTGATTTTTTAATCTGTGTGTCAATGTTGCACTATGTGATCTTGGTGTTGCCATGTGAAAAACAACACTTGTGACGATGGATGCCAAATGATGAGATATTTTAAATTGTTGTCTGTTGTAATGTTTATACCTTAATGTTTTATATTATTTTTAGTGAGTACAAGTGCCTTATCAAAATTACATGATTTCGTGTGAGAAACACTAGATCGTAGTGTTGCCAGTAGCCTTGTTAAAAGAGCGAGGTATTTTTTAGTGTTACTTATTTGAAGTTTTTATATTTATATTATTGTTTAGATTTAAAAAAAATCTATGTATACTTTTTACTACTGTATCTTATTTTACGATTAAACTCGCGCTACTTATCAAAATAAATATTGAATTTATTATTATATTGCAAATTTTATGAAATTAGAACGTATTTTCTTATACATTTGACAAGTTATACATTTTTAAAAGCAATAATATTTAACAGTCGTAATCTGGCAACACTACAGACAATTTAATTTAGTCATAGCTTCGCTTGATGCCAAAAAATGGCGCCGCTTGAACTAAAGTTCTTCAGTGGCGCCAAACATTCAGATGTCCCTAGCTTTCTAGTCACGCTGCAACAAAGTCACTGCACGCGTTACTCAGTGCCCAATATATCTTGAAAAAAGATGGCGGCAGAGCCCGAGAAAGCAAACGTCAAATTGACATAAGATAAATGATATTTATTTCTATTAATTTGTTCAAAAATACGTCAAAAAAAATCATGTTTCAAATTAGACGAGTTCGGTGTTTCCTATCCTACTACACTGAGAAGAAAGACCGAAACAAACTCAGAGGTCAGTCTCTTTTATGGTTCGGGTTTAATCAGGCCATATGAGGCCTAGCAAATTACCGTCTGAGGTGGTTTTTTTAGGTAAAAATCAGACAGATTTGAGCGTACTTGTCCAGTAGTCAGTCAGTGCAGGCGTTTATCAGTAATCGTGTAGCTAAACTTAAGGGCTTGATTCATCATTATCTCGATTTGACAAATGAAACTGCTATTTGAACGGCACGGTTGGCGCAGTTGCTAAGCGACTAGCTACTGTGCTACTAGTCGCGGGCTAGAGTTCAGTGCTCATGCACACGATCGACACGCGTCAACGGCAGAGGCAACTGCAGCCGTCGACGAGTGCCTACGGCAAGTGTCGCTTGTGTGTATGCAAACTGAGTGTATCCGAGTCTGTGAGGTTTGTACTTGTACACTGGTTTTATAAAAGAAAAATTTATTTAAATTCAAGATAAATTGGGCATAGAGACACAGTTACCCGACTACGCAAGTATAGATAGCAATAATGATGGATTTTATACATTTTTTAGCAATAAAATATTTTCAGTGTTTCTTATCACATTTGAGTGAGAAACTGTTTGATGGTCACGCTAGGGGTGCAAGAAGACTTGAGTGCCTTTTTCGCCTCTGATGCTGGGATAAAAATACTGACTGGGGCTGGCCGAAAATATGACACATCGACTTTCGGAAACAGTTTGGGCTCAGTAGAGCATCTTCTCTGTCCGTTAAGCAACGGTTTTATAGAAGAGCGGTGACCGCCACAAGCGGCCGTGATATCCAAATACAGAGCGTTTTTGACACCTTAATGTTAAATACTGGTGAAAATGACAGATTTTCTTGACGCCCGTTATAAATATGACAGAAACCGTAGCTATAGGCACCCGTATCACCGCCAGCGATTAACAAGAGGGGGGTAGAGCTAGAAACGAGTTGGTGAGCAACTAGTAGCGAGTGCGCGATGACGCCAGGCACAGCAAGCTACCCGAAACTGTCAAATTTTCCCTATCAACCTTGAACCTTAAAGCTTTAGTGATAAAGTTGAAAATCTATTTAAGAAATTTTACAGACTGTAAGTAGCTTGATGTGCTGGTGTCTCTACCAAACGTGAGTCTCTTAGCGAGTGTCCTGCCCGCAAAGCGAGTACTCTCTTTGATTTCTTGTCGCTGCCACAAACGAGTCCTCGGCGGTGTAAACAGTAAGCGATCAACTATTAATATATGTATCTCTTTTACTTACACGGGACCTACAATCTTTTGTACATTTCTTGAGCGAGAAAATTCGTGAGCTAGCCCCTTGCTCGCCGGCGGTGGGACATGTGCCCTTTGTGACAGACTTTCTAAAGCGCGATGTGACATATTTACGCTCGGGTACTTCAATTGACTTTTTCTTAAAAGTTGCTACACACTTGTTCGGCACAGCCGGGCGGCAACATCGAATATATGTAGATGTATGCACTTGGCTTAGCTAGAATTTTGCCGAGCCGAGAACATGATCCAGCGAGGGTAGATGTCGAATGAAGTTTGACGGTCGGAATGAGCCCAACCGCCGATCGATTCTGTAAAAATCTCACCGTGAAAAGTTAGGTGATGTGAGCTAAGAGTGAGCTGTCAATAGTGTCCCTGTATCCAGTGTCCCTGTATCCCTTAGCATTAGTTGGAATGGCAGCTCACTCCACGCTCACTTCACCTAAGTTTTCACGATAAAATGGTTACAGAATCGCAGTGCTGGTTCGGGCCGGCTGTGTTTTTTTTACAAATACTTCCGAATCGAACAAGTAGGTAAGCCTCGGGTAATGTCTCGGGTCTTAGATAATGAATTTTACATTGAATCGTCACTAGTTTTTTAAACACTGGTGTGAGGCGTGCAATAAAAGTCCTGTACACACTTTTTTACTAATTCTTGTGTTCAAGAACTATTTAGTCTTGGTATAATAGTGTTAAATAATAATATATCCTAAGCGTAGGCGGGTCAATAATAGTAGCTTATTACATAAATGTTATAACATTACATATAAATAGGAGCTTTTACGTGCCTTTTTTATCACCATTTTTTGTATAGTAACCCAAAGATTTGAGAGAAAAAAAAATAGATTTTAAAAAGATTAACTTCATGTTATTTTTCAATGCGCCGTTTTATTGTACTGTTACAACCTTTGTACATATTTTTTAATATTAAAAAAAGGCCAGTTTAAACAGGCCCCGCATATTATAATCGTTACAATTATATTTTCTCATGACCATAGATTTAAATGTATTTTTTAAAAGTATCTCTGCTTTTATTTATTTTTGATACATTATGTATCACGCGCATTGATCATAAAATATCATTCCTATAGTTTATAGAATGTTTTTGTTTTAATTTTTAAGAAAATTTTAATCGAAATTAGGTTTTTAATTTTTAGATATAATATTTTATATTACGATATATTGACAATTTATTTTCTTGATAGTATATTTCTATATTAGTTATGGAATATATATACTTTATAGTTTAGTTAATTGTTGTGGCGATCGAATCTGACATTGTACACTTGTTAGATCTTTTAACTAAAAATCTTATGGTTCTGTGCACAGTGACGTATACATTGCCCACATTTTCATGTCTGTGACTCATTCCCATTCTTCTTCATAATTATTTATTTATTAAAAGTTTATGCACAACTAGCTTTTGCCAGCGGCTTCGCCCGCGTGGAGGTCGGAAATTATCCCACGGGAACGTACTGCCGGGATAAAAAGTATCCTATGTGTTAATGCAAGTTATAAAAATATTTGAGTCCGTTAAGTCCGTTAAGTAGTTTTTGCGTAAAAGAGTAACAAACATCCATCCATCCTCACAAACTTTCGCGTTTATGATATTAGAAGGATTTAAAAGAAAAATGTAGAAGGCGGAATTAATGCCTGAGGGATTTTCTACCAGTCAACCTTTGGGCGATGCAGAAACAAATATTTCAGGTGCAACATACGTGATAGGTAGGTCTAAAATAACTATAATTAACTATAGTTTGATTATTTGTCGTCACTATACCCTCTTTCCAACCTTTTGAATGCCCAGATTGTTATCTACTTAAACGTAGTTATGACATCATCACTTGCTGAATCTTTTCCCAACTACGTTGGGGTCGTCTTCTAGTCTAACCGTATACAGCTGAATACCAGTATTACGTGAACGTAGTTATGACATATCAAACAAAATAACTACTTGTGTAAAATTGTGAATAGATTCATATACTTTATTTTTTGCTCTCATATATACACCTTGCGTCTATTACGAAATATTAACAGAGCAATAGCCGCGCCGCCTGCGTCCCCAAGCCGTCGAGGCGTTTCCCAGTTCTGTGAAAATATTTATTATTATTTATATTATTGTGATATTTTCCAATCAATCAATCTACCTAGTGCAGCTGAATACCAGTTTTTAAATAGAGCGACTTCTTATCTGACCTCTACAACCCAGTTACTGGGTAACACGATACCCTTTGCTAAGACTGGTTGTCATACTTTTGGGCTTCAGACTACCAGTAACGACTGTCGAAGATCTAGGAATGACAGCAGTTTCATGTCCTATTTTCCATGTTTGAGGAATAGTTACAAAGAATTGAAAGTGTGGCCGATAGTAACCCATTGTGTACAGACCGTGGCTTGACAATGGTACCTATGTACTTAACCCTGGTGCCGCGTATAATGCCCTTCAGGGATGCGGAAAGTAGGAAAGTAGTATAAGTTACCGTTTTATAAATAAAATATTATATTAATATTGTCTCTCGTCTCTTAGGTGCCTTAGTATGTGCAATTGTAACCTTCGATAGAGTTCGTATTTATTATATATTTGTATCTATACAGCATATATCAGAAAAGTGTGGGCATATTTAGGGGTGTGGTGCAGACCATCATCTGCATCTTCTGCCTAGCCTTTTCCCAACTATGTTGGGGTCGGCTTCCAGTCTAACCGTATTACCGTATGCAGCTGTATACCAGTATTTTACAAGGAGCGACTGCCTATCTGACCACAGCCCCGCTCCTAGGTTATACGATACCCCTTGGGGTAAGACTGGTTGTCAGACTTTCGGGCTTCTGACGACCCGTAACGGCTGTCAAAGATCCACGAATGACAGCCGGGACAAACGGCATAGCGTGCTTTCCGAGGCACGGAGGGGTCTTGGTATATGAAGATGGACCAACCGCGGCAAGCGTAGAATAACCTGATTGATCGACCCGTGCGGCTGTTATTACTTAGCCACAAGCACTTTCTCCGTGGGACCAACATCGTGAAAGCGAAAAAAATATCAGCCGTCCAATTCATTTGAGTCGAGTAGGTATTGAAGTTTTGTATGGGGCAGCTGATTATTTTTTCACGATCATGATGTTGGTCCCATGGAGAAAGTTCTTCAGTTTGATGGTCTGCACCACACCCTTAAATATGAATACACCTTTCTGATACACGCTGTATATGTAATTGGTTATACGGGGTGGTTGTTTGAAAGAACTGTCAAAGAGGAAATTTCCTCGGTGATTGCATTTCTCTTGTTAATAAGAGGGCGTATATACTTCATAGACTTTGATTCACTGAATTAAAGGTTTTAAATAGTTCGTGCCACAATTTCTGAACTGAAAATTGTTTATATTGGCTAATCCCGACATGCAAGGTAACAGGGTAAAATCTAGGAAGGTTATTTCTTTAAAAAAATAATCTAGTTCAAAGTTGGCTTAATTTTAAATCACCATCCTGTATAATGGTGATAATGCTGTGGTTAACTATTTCGGCGATATTTAATAAAATACACTCCGGACTCCTAAATCGAGCCACCCTGCACTTTTTGTATTGAAGTCTTTGGGCGGGTTGTTTCGCTTCCACTTGACGCACGCATATACGCCAAAAATGGCGCTAACTATCGTCAAACCAAAAAAAGCGTTGTTTCAAATTACAATTACAAAAGGATGGCCTTAACTTACGTCAAATAATTTCGATTACGTACTCGTTATTATTTTACGTATGTATGTTACGTTAACCAACCGTTTGAAACAACCGGCCCTTAGTTGTAAGTTAAATTATTTAAATGGTCGTGAATTCAAATTCGGAACAATGACGACACCAAAATGATGGCCAGTATGTCGGCAACAAAACTGCATAAAAACTTTCTTTAACTAATCATTATTTTGATGTTTTAGGCCTTTAGACCTCTTATGAAATTGCACGGCGGCTTTATTAAGGAGTCATAAACAAGAAATAATCACTATAGATGAATTACGTGTTTAGTAATTTTACTAAAATATTGAATAATAATATTATAACCATTAGAGAAAATTATATTATTTATTATTGTCAATTTTATGTGGGATTTTAAATGGAAAATGCCTAGAGTGTCTTTAAATATCTCCATTTTTTTTTAAGAGGTGTTGTGTTATGTGGTACTTTAAAGTGCCAGTTTATCACTGTTTGTAATATAAATGTTTATTGACGGTACCAAATGTTAATTTCTCATATTTTATCTATCTCGGCAACATCTATATATTTTATTTAAAGTTTAATGCCTGCAGGGAAGTGCATAAATGCGGATACCCAAAGATAAAAATAAAAAAATCAAATGTTTCCGTTTGTTGTTCCATATAATACCTTTATTTTAGTGTAAGACCGAGAATTTATAAAAAATTAAAAATTATTCATGTTTTTTTTTATTATTTTATTTTTTTGTAACAAATCGCTACTTTATCAGAATTAAATTGTATGAACTCGATTCTTAGACCATTTTTATTTAGTCTAGCTGTGCTGAAGAATAGTGAATGTGCACTTCCCTTTAGACATTTTATTTTTTTCTGTTCTAATTAAAATGTAAGTCATTAATTGTTCTAAGTGTTGTTTATTTACTTTTTTATTTTTCACTATTGTTCGGCACATTGTTTTCCCCTATTTTATAATTATTTGCAATCAATAGAAAATTATATAAAATTGCGAAGGCGATTGAAGATTTGATAAGGTAAGAAAATACTATGTGCCTTACAATATGTGAATTTGTTTCATTTTTATCATTGTTTTTGGAGCTCTTCATTTTCAAAATGTACTAATCTTTTGTAAAAAGAAAACGTTGCCATGTATTGTTCGTACTCTGAAAATCCGGCTAAAGAATAACGCGCCTTGTTAATCTAAGGGATATGATATTTTCGTAATTATTTCATTGACTGCCACCGCGGTCACCGGTGTCCGCCGAAAATAGATTTTCCATTGTGTCTGTTGTCTGGCAGTCAACGTGTTAAGTTCATCCAAACCAATTGCCAAAGAAATTTATTACAAACCCAGTTACCTTCACAAGACTGAACAGGGCACCCCAAGATGTATTACAACCAGCATGAATGGGGTGTAGTATCGATCGGATGGGGCACAGGCTTCATACCGTGTTAAGATCAGGAACCATCTTCTTCCTATTGCTGAATGTCTCAGGTCACATTGCATTAAAAAGAAAAGTTATTTTTTTTTTAAGCCAAGTGGTTGTTTTCGTTATTTAGCTGGCGGATTGTTGTTTTCTTGACTAGTCGACAGTGTCTTTCCTAATGACCCTTCAATCATTTTACAAGGTTTTAGATAAATACTTTATAAAAAAACCGGTCATGTGCGCACTACAAATTTACGGTTTTCTGATTGTTTCCTTAAAATTCCATTTATAACTCCACGCGTTCCTGAAAACAAGGGTCTTAACAGACGGACAGACGGACAACGAAGTGATCTTTATACTGGTTCCGTTTTTCTTCTTGAGGTACGGAACCCTAAAAAGTAATTGAAGAGTTCCAAAAACATTATTATACCTA
Organism: Apamea monoglypha; assembly: GCA_911387795.2. Lineage (NCBI taxonomy): Eukaryota > Metazoa > Arthropoda > Insecta > Lepidoptera > Noctuidae > Apamea > Apamea monoglypha. Next base: position 7,381,055 of record OU426935.1, on the reverse strand, counting down.
CATTTTGCGTAACATTATTATACCAAACTCAATGTAACACAGCTCTATCTATGCGCAGGTCACCCGACATGTCTACAGTTCACGGTGAACATGATCGTGTCAGTGCGCAAGTATCGCTGGCAATGCATCGAGTGTAAGTGCTGCTCCTTTTGTGGCACCAGTGATAATGATGTAAGTACCTTTATATTGCTAGCCTTTACCCGCGGCTTCGCTCTCGTGCTCGACCCCAGAGGAACCCCCACCGAGATGAAAAAGTAGCTGGCCCATCATCTATCTCTAAAATCGCTTCGTGCATACTTTCATGTATGCCACACGCACGCGGGCGTATCTCTCGCATGCGGGCGACCCACGAAGCCGGGCAAACCCGCGTAGTATGAAATTACTTTCCATCCCCGTTAATCATAATTCACGTAGCCTTTTCCCCTCCACATTAGGGTCATCTTCCAGTCTTACTAGATGCAACTTACACTACGCACATTTCCTTTTTTTTTGGACAATATGTTGTGTGCCTTTTAGTTTCATCTGACTTGTTTTTTTTTTCAACTATGTTGGGTACTTTACATGGAGCGACTGCCCTAGTTACTGGGTAATACGATACCCCTTGGTAAGAGTGGTTGTCAGACTTTCGGGCTTCTGACGACCCGTAACGACTGTAAAATATCCACGAATGACAGCCGGCACCTACGGCTTAACGTGCTTTCCGATTCACGGAGGTCTCGGTATGTAAAAATGGTCACCCATCCACGGACCGACCGCGGCAAGTGTAGCTTAACCTGATCGATCGACCCGTGCGACTGTTATTACATAGCCACGAGCCCCTCAAATAAATTCTTTTCTTACATGTAGTGACTGCGTAACCTAAGTAAATATTTTTTCTTTGTTATTTACAGGACCAGCTGTTGTTCTGCGACGACTGCGACCGCGGCTACCACATGTACTGCCTGGCGCCGCCGCTCGACACGCCGCCCGAGGGCTCCTGGTCGTGCGCGCTCTGCATCAAAGAGTTCCACAACAAGTGAGCTGAGGTAACTAAGACCTCATATACCCGAAGTAGAGTATTGTGTTAACCATAATAAAATGACCAAAACTATTTGTTTAAAGCTAACTATTGTTACTAAGAAAATCATGCTGACCCTAGCATTACTTTACGTATTTAAAATTGAGTGTTATTGACTTGTAATAAGTTTTAATTTCCTTTGGCTCAATCGGCGATCAGTATAGTAAAAAATATAATTTCTGATAAAAAATAACTACCTATATTAAAAGTTACTGAAATCGATTCAGTAGTCAATTATGAACAGACTACTCTCAGGACTTGCGTTTATTCTGTTACACTTTATACAAAGGGACAGCGAACAGGAAATACATACGATGGTGATTATGTAGGGCGTATTATACGCCCAGTTTTTCGTCTATGCATAATGAGCCTATAACGTTCCCACTGCTGGGACACAGGCCTCTGTGAGAAGGAATGGACCGTAATCCACAACCCGGGCCCAGTGCGGGTTGGTAGATGTCACATGTCTTCGAATGTTTGGTTCTAGGACATGCCGGTTTCCTCACTATGTTTTCCTACGCCGTTTTTGAGAGCAGTGGTGATGAAATAAATTACACAAAGTAAAGCGCCTGCCTGGGTTCAAACCATGACGTATTCGTAAGTCGGGGCCGTCACCACTGCTCTACTCGTTTATCCTACTAATATTATAAACGTGAAAGTTTGTATGGATGGATGTTTGTTACTACTAAAACTACTGAAAAACTACTGAACGGATATGGATGAAATTTGGCACACAGATGGTTTATAACCAGGATTAACATATAGGATAGGACTTTTTATCCCGATATTCCCTCGGGATCGAAACTTATGCCGGTGAAACCGCGGGGTGCAGCTAGTAAAACCATATTTTCTCTAACCATTTTTTTTTTTTTTTCGTTTTTTCCAGATTGCAAGAGAGAAAGGCCGTGAGAGAAGATAGCTAGGTAGACGAGATAACGAATTATAGCGGCAGTCAGGTTATAGGGTACAAGCACGTGATCAGATAGTGTTGCTATAAGTTAGTGGGACTGTAAACAGTGTTGCCATAGTTTAGTGAGATTCTGCGCGGGAGACGGCGGTGTGACCAATGTTTTTATTTTTTTGTGGAATATTTTTTTATCATGAGGAATATTTATGTGTGAGCGAGTACAATATTATTTTTAATTGTATGAAGGCCTAATGTAGATTTTTTTTATATTTTTTTTTTTTATAATGTCAGCCTTTACACACGACATTTGGGGCTCGATAATGAAGATTATTAATTATTTTTTTACTAGTAAGTAAACAGGAACAATTTAAATATTTATAATGCACGATGTCCCATCAAGTATTATCGCGCAAATTACTTATTTACATACCTATATTTTGCCTAGAGATTTTATTTTGTAATGATAATTTTATTTACACTCTTGCACCGTCGTTTCCCGCGACAACTCTTCATCGTATCGTATCTTGAGTCACTGCGTTAGCGCTCTTTCTACCTCTACCGGTGCTTGCTTTAGTATTTTTTTAATTTATTTACCTTCTTACACTCAGGTAGGGTTGACGAATTACGTACGGAACCCGGAAGTAAGCATGATACATCGAGTTTTAGAAACAGACTGTCATAGGAAGGACACTGAACCGCCGCGGCGGTAGCGTCTTAAGGACGGCCGTAACTACCGGTAAAACGAGGTGAATCGGGACGAAACTTTCAAATGGATTTGTACTTTAAAATAATATAGTTTGTTGTTAACCAAGGACACTTATTCTATAATTAAAAAACAGTCAACACATTAGTCTTTTCTGGCAGCAAACTATATTATTTCAACGTTAAAATCCATTTTATAGTTTCGTCCCGATTCATCCCTGCATCCCTATTCACCCCGTACTAATAAATTCGTGGCGCCGATAGTGCGCTATTAGAGTGAGGCCACACTGCTCCGTTATGTTGCCTTGCTCAGGTTTAAATCTGGCTGTACGAGTAACACAGAGGACGCTCTGAAAAGCTAAACTTGCTAACACTTGATGTGCCATATTTACAGACGGATACTGTAGTTTCGTGGCGCCATGATGCACGATTTTACAGATGAATTTACAAGGGAATTTACACAGTATTGCTAACCAAATGAAGATCAAAATTGAGTGGGCGTCAGCGGTTTTGAGACCTACGTCCTCCCGTTTTGATCTTTAATGTGTTGGTAATACGGTGTAAATTCGCTTCTGAAACAGGACCTATGTAGGGAGCTTTAGGGCCTGATAGCACTATGAGTATGAACAACTTATATTATAGAAACAAAAATGAAACAGCTGTTTCTATGAACAATAAAAGCGAGTGCTTTACAATATTTGTAGTTTGTCCCACACTTTTCTAGGGTAGATTCTTATGACTACTAAATTGTCCATCTTTGGGCATATTCATTTGTACATAATCTTTTGTGATTTTTTTTATATATATTTTTTTCTTGGGTGGAAACCCTGTGAAAGATTAGGTTGTGCTATTTTAAAAGAAAGTCGGATTGTGAGCCGTCTTTCATTCTTCCTTCCCAATTTTTGATATTGTACATTTTGATTTTTATTTTTACATTCTGAAATTGACGAGTCGGATTTAAAGGGCAAGGAAATAATTTGTCTTAACCGATTTACGAGTCAAGTAATTTAAATGAGACATCGAATCAAATCTTCCAGATTTTTTTATAAATATTTTTAATAAAAAATATAATAACTTTATTTAAAAAATGCGTAATTTTTCAACCCTCCATATTCTCTAGCCCGTATTCAAATCGATCAAACTTTCCAGTCTCGTATCATCGTAAAACTAAGCTACTATGGTTCTTATTGTAATAAGATTAAAGAGTAAAATCGTATGTAAATGTTAACTGTAAAATCGCGGGCGAATCCAGTCATTATACGTAATAATCTAATAATTGTTCGTGTATAGGTTTTCACCTTTGAGAGTGTCCATTTCTAGTAGTTTTTTCGTGTTACAGGCTTTTGAGATCCGGAATTCCGGAACGGATCTTAAGATCCGTGTTACGGGACTTGGGAAATTGTGTGAGTTCCGAAAATTTAATCCGTAATTCCGGATGTCTGACTGGCCTAAAGAAGGGAGTTGTGAAAAATTGACAGAACGGTTTCTTTTTAATAAGCACTACAATTATTGTAAAATATTATGAATCCTATGATTATTTTCATCATAATTGTCGAGCAAATCACCGCCTATACAGTACGGTTGGTAAATCAGGGCCGGTCCGAACTTCGCGCAGAAGGCTGCGCAATAACATTTTTTTGGCGCCAAATAGTGACATGAGGCGAGTGTGAGCGAGAGCACTTGCGCAGAATTTGTGAGAGCCTGTGTTCAGGAGGTTTACTCTCTAAGTCCATCAACGAAGATATGGGCTCGTCCGAGAGTAGTTGAACCGTCATAACAGGTATGAAATTTAATTTTTCGGACGGGTAAATACATATTGGGCAAAGGGACAACTGTCTTATTGTGTTGTCATTCATGCTTAGTTAAGAAACCGAAATAATCATATCTCCGTAAGTAAGGAAACGCCCGTATCTTCGGCCGAACTACGAACTTCGTGCATAGCGAGTAACCCCCCAGACCGGCCATGATTCATCTTCCGTATTGTAGTAAGCTAGGGGTAAGAAAACATTTTTTGTTAATAAATCAATTGTTCACAACTCTCATTCGACACTAGTTTCACTGTGCTTCGATCGCTGTTTGCATTTAGTGTACCGCGGTACCAAACGGTACCAGGTCGGAAATCTGTTAAAATATAAGTACATTAGTGTGTATCATGTATGTTTAAGATAGACTACGGTTAAAGCAATGTGTGACATTGTTAGACAAAAGATATAGCCGGAGTTCTATGGGCACGATAGTTTAAAAACTTGAGTAGGTTTACGTGGATACCATTTTGCATATTTGTAAGTTTGCATCGTCAATTTGTTGCACTTACGAATTATTCTTGTCGTATAAGTCCTTTACTGAAACTTTGAAGTGTAATATAATAATGTAATAATAGTAAACGGACATAAGTGACAGAAAGAGATACAGATACAGGATAATGTTGATACGTTCGTGCATGGGAAGATTTTGATGTATCGTCACAACACTGAGAAAACTCTGAAGAGCCGATTTAGCAAATTCATATCTATTATCGGTGGAATAAAATTGACGTCTGTATAAGACTTATTCTAGGTATGAAAGTTTGGTGAAATTCACCCTTAGGGCTCATTTCACCAAAGTCAGATATCTTTTATCCGTGGAATAAAATTGACGTCTGACAGTTCTAGTATGGAAAAACTGTCAAAAATTCAAAATTTATTCTCAGGATAAGACTTATTCTGGGTATGAAAGGTTGGTGAAAGGAAGTGAAGCCCTTAGGGCTGTTTCCAACGCCAGATAATTTTATCGAGGAATAATTTTGAATTTTTGACAGTTCTTCGATACAAAAACTGTAAGACGTAAATTTTATTCCACGAATAAAAATGATCCGTCGATTGAAAAATCAGCCCTTGTTCTTGTTACTCTCTGCTCATCGACACAATGAATACTTAATTAAACTAAATATTTTACAATTTTAAGTATAGTCAGGCGCATCGTATCCTTAGAACTTCTGCTTTTTAGTTACGATGTAACATTGGGTGATAATGTCGTCAGTGATAATAATAATACCAGCCTATTACTGTCCCTCTGCAGGGCAAAGTTCTCTTCTCATAGAAAGAAGGCGCGAGCATTGATCTCCACGTTTCCTCAATACGGGTTGGCGATTCCAGACTTAATCAAGTTCACATTGGCGCCGATTCTCTTGTTCACAAACTAAACTAAATTTAAGTTCAGTGCATCTTTTTCTTTCTATCGTCTATCTTTTTATTTATCTTCTGTCCTTTTCTTAATGAAATAGAAAGAAAAAGATGCACTGAACTTAAGTTTAGTTTAGTTTGTGAACAAGGGAATCGGCGCCATTATTCACTTTTTTATTTATTTAATTACAGCTACAAAAAATCCTCTTTTGGGGCAGTTGGGTAAAAAATAGAGGAGTTTTTGTCTGCGTCTGCCTTATGTTTTCTCAACGAAAAAGAATGTTCTTGATGCGGATTTTAATTTATTTTCTGCAAACCATAAACTTTTGTTTTATATTAATGCGTTATATCTTTGACTGAAGAAATCTATGGAGTTTCTAATTTTGCCAAGCCTTGAACAGCATAAAAGCTTTTTAATAAAACTGTAAGCATTCCTTATCAAACAAAACAGTAACAAAAGTTGCGCATGCGGCGCCGTACACGTGATAGAAGTGAAACTTCTTTAAACATAGGGATTTTGGGTTCAGAAACAGAGAGAGTAATATCTTTCTTCTCTCTCATGTAACGAAATGTGCCTAAACGTGACGCGACCTTGAAAGTTTCACTATCAATTATCGAATCGCCACCTAAGAAGTTTTCACTTCAAAAAGTAATTTTAAAGTGTGTTATTGTGATGACATCACCACTCAATCGAGATTCGTAACGATTCACTTTTATTTTTGTACTAATCCCGAAGTTTTAGTAACACATGATTGGCGACATCCACAAGCATTCCAGTTTTGATAGTCGTGGAATTAATTTGTCATATCTATAATGCAAGTGGGCAATTCGTTTGTGTGGGTCGACTGGACAAACAATCTGGGAAGATAAGACGTGAGATTTGTATTAAAGTTGGTATAAAGTCTCACGCAAACTGAGGCCGAGACCTATAAACGTTACTTAGTTTGTACAGACGCCAGTACATCAAGCTACTACAATCTGTCAAATTTCTTTAATAGATTTTCAACATTAATGCTAAAGTCTTAAGGTTCAAGGTTGATTGGGAAAATTTGACAGTTTCGGGTAGCTTGACCTGCTGGCGTCTGTACTTTGGCTAAGCTTTATTCTTGTCATTTTCACACGACTGTAAAACTACAAGTGTAAGATAGAGACGCGGTCCTGTTTAGGGGCTGATTTTTCAATCGACAGATAATTTTTATTCGTAGAATAAAATCTGACAGATTTTGTATGGAAGAACTGTCAAAAATTCAAAGTATTCCTCGGATAAAATTATCTGGCGTTGGAAAAATCAGCCCTTAGCCAAAGAACGTGCTAAACTATTATTTTTTTAATTTGCTAGACTAAAATGACAGCTAATATGTACTAACTAATGTCATGTTGACAAGAAAAAGGTCGATCGCTACTGTCATTTTAGTCTGTAGTAAGTTAAAAATCAGAGTATAAGTGACGTTTATAGATTTTGAACTGAGATTTATAGAGCTAACTTTGTATTCATTCAAGCTAAGTATAAACCCGTTTTATACTAAAAATGAAGCTTATTAGTATGAACGTTAATGTGTATATTCCTGTAAGCTACTGTGATCAAGCTGTACATACGAATATGAACATTAACGTTATAAGCGTAAGGTTCAGCTTCGTATGAAACGTTACTATAATTTAGTTTGAGTAAACATTTGCTCTATAGATGTCAGCCGAAGTGTCCACTTCTTATGTACTAACTAATGGATTTATGTTTAAATGTGTGAGGAATGTTACCAGATATACGTGTTTTTTTTTTTTACTATAGCACAAATTGTTTTCTGACAAATATTTTTATCGATAGTTTATTTAGCGCAAAATTTAGGCAATGCTTTTTTGGCGAGCTTACTTTTGATGTCGTTTTCTTTTTATTGGCTACAATAAAATAAATGCCGATAACTGAAAAATTTCTAATAAGTATATAACTTACACAAGAAGCAAAGTTTGACGGCTTGCCTTGTTGCGTTGTATGATAATGCTGGCAGAATAGTCTACAACGGCTCAGTTACTAAAGAAAAAAAAAAACTTCGGAAAGCTTTTTCGACGTACGAGTACCTACTCATACATTTCCGGCCGAAAGTCTGGATTCAAAGATATGTTTGTTTTGAGTTTCCTGCATAATATTACCAGCCTGTTATTGTCCCACTGCAGGGCAAAGACCTCTTCTCATACAGAGAAGGCACGAGCATCGATCACCACGCTTGCTCAAGAGGTGTTGGCGATTTCCAATTATTATTTTGATGTGTCTTGCATACACAAATTTATTCTTAAAACTGCGTATATCTGGTAAAATTTTAAGTTAGAGTAAAGTAAAATTGTCGTAAGTAAAGCTGTGATCAGATTAGGAGGTTGTGATGGGGATAAGTGTGGGTTTACAAGGATTTTTTAATAAAAAATATGCTTTTTATTTTTTAAGGTTAGTAACTTAGCGCAAGTACCGAATTTTTGCTTTAATGTAACGGAACAAGATTTTAATTCCTGCCAGCTTGAAGGAATCTTCGATCGGGCAACCGACGTTCATACCGACGTGAAAGGTGATCTTACGACCGCAACTGTCTACCGTAGCGGCAACGTCGCTCAGTCGCAATGATAGACCGCCTGTGGGTAGTCGCTACGTCCCTGTCGGGATGCGGCAGGCGGGTTACGCGTATGGCCTGTGGTTAGTCCCGCAGTACAATACGGGGACGTTCGTTGGGGGCGCATGTAAGCCTGGCCTGGGGCAACTTGTCTATGTATGACAGATCGCAGTGACACGGCTGGTTTTTATGTTACTCTATGAGAAAGTTCGAGTATATGGCGACATTGCCAGTTTTCCGCTGCGGTTTGCGGTCGTTTTCGTAAGAGCACCTATAAGTTAAGCGTCCACAGCTCAGTATTGTACGATGCGGACGGATCGTATCCAAACGGATTTTTAGCATTCTGATCCGCGTGAATCGGTTCGTCGGTAATGCCGACACCGTTGAAAAAGAAAGAACATTTATTTATTTGACCAATGTTCGGCGATGTCATACGGATTGTCGATCAAAGGAAGCACCCCGCGCACCCGGGGGCCTACTACGAAGTGCAAAGTGCGAATGATCGGATCGGACACGTGGCCGAACCGAATATTATTGAAAAATGCGAAAAGTTCGGATCGGCTCAGTTGAGTCTGGACCATAGTCAATATTCGAAAGAGTGTAGGAGTGTAGGATCGGGACCGACTGAACCAAATAGTAACTTCGTAGCAGGAAACGGCCGAACATTCGGCCGATACCACTTCGGAGTAGACCCCCTGCTGTCGAATGACAGTTGTGTCAGCAAAACGATTGCTGGCAGTGTCGTCAGGAATCCGATGCCACAAACTAATAGATGCATTTGATACGATCCGTTCGATGCGTACGTGGAAGAGCTGTGGACGTTTACTTAGTGTACAGTTTGATGTGGGTAGTCAAAAATAGCGCACTTTGTAATCGTTGCTACTACTGTGTGACAGGCGGACACACTCGATCGCGACAGACGCCTCTTTGCCTGTTCTTTCCAATAACAATTTAGGATCGCTCCAGCGACTAGTGCGAATTTTTATATCTATTACAAATTGATTAATCGAATGATCGAATCCGGTATAAAACTTGTACTAGTCACTTGTCGAAATTGGATTAGGATTTGATTATTTTTAATGATGTTGACTACGACTATTTTCGTTATTTTTATACGGAAGCCAACTGCGATCATGACTCACCTTTTTAGGCTCGAAATGTTTAGTAACATACTTAATCCTTATTATAATAGTTTAAACTAATTTAATTCTAGTGACTGAGTATTTACCTATGGTACTTTTATTACTTTAGCTGTGTTTTTTTTATAATTATGATGACTTCTGCATCCAATTTCGATACGACATAGCTTTCCGATTAACATAACTGAATTTGTTAGAATATATTGTAAATTAAGGTTTCCATCCTGTAATATTGTGTCATAACTATTTGTGGTGACGTAACTGATATAAATTGAAACGAAATGTATTCTAGTTGTTTTATTTTATAACCCTTGGTTCATAAAGGCTTTGCTTTCCTAAGGAACCGGTCAACGGGCACAGAGTGACGGATGTCAAAATACTCAGCGTTTTGTGACACCTTAATGTCAAAAATGACAGAACTTTATGACTGCCGTCGGAACCGCTTTTCTAGGAAACAAGCTTTACACTACCCGATTTTACTGTCGAAACATAAGACACCAAAAAAGAAAACACAAAGAAAAGCGACGTAAAACAATTCAAATTAAGCTGAGAATCAGCACTTTTCGGACGTCAAAATTACTTAAGACAGTCCCCCAAAACGCCCGCCCTTCACAACTTCCTAGTGCTTTCGTTGGGAAGAAGTGGCGCAGCGGATTCCCCAAGCAGCACAGCTGTCTGTTCAGTTAAAAAAAAAACTTTTCCACATGTCAGCTAGCCACGCCAATATACCAATAAATAGAATGCAACTAAACTCAAGCAAAAAAAAAAACTAAAAATATAAATTAAAACAAAAAACACGTAAATAAAAGCCCCCAGGCATAAAAGGCGAGACAGCTTACATATTTATGCAATGCTGGGTTATGTCCACATAGCTGTCACTGGAAGTCAAAATGATAAACTAGGACCATCGAAGTAAAATAAATAATGTCCGTTTGGATTGAGGAGCCACTTCACGATTTTAAAAGGAAACTCACCCCCTTATTTAGTAGGAAAGCAGATAATTTTGTAGGCCAAATTCTGAAATTTGTAGTAAAATATATACAAAGTTATATCAATGTAAAAGTGGCTCCTCAATCCAAACGTCTGAATTGAGGAGCCACCTGGAACACGGAAAGTATTTGATGAATATTTTTGAAAATTTTGTATCGTTTAGTAGTAATTGTGTATACTACAAACCTGAGTCCAGTACTGTTGGTGTTCAAGAATATACAAGTCTTTTAATGTGGCTCCTCAATCTATACATAAGAGCGTGAATTTCCATGAAAGTAATTGATCTATTTATATTCCACCCCAAAAAACATTTAGTAGTAAGTGTGTTCGAATTTGTAGCATATAGAGAAATTAGTAAAACTTAGTGAATTTAGTAAATAAAGGCATCTTATTTGGCTCCTCAGTCCTGACGTTCTGCATAATAAATAATTGATTGTATCTACCTGAGATCATAACGGAATCAATAACCAGAGACACTAACATTTAGTATAAAAGTCTACTAAATATGTACAAATCAACATTGTATATATTCGGTATCTGAAAAACAAATTACTTTTCGATATTCATTAGGAATTCGCTATTAAGGGTGACCATGTTGTGTGTGTACCTGGGACAAACAGTCAAACTGGGTAAGTTCAACTTCATTAAGTTTACCGCAATGTCTCGAAACAAAAGTCTTTGACCAGTGTGTGTTGCCAGTTATGACTTAAGGCACTGAGACGTGGCGATTTACAATGGGCCCCATAAGAAAGCTCAAGGTCACCCAAAGGCCAATGAAGAGGGCTATGCTCGGAGTTTCTCGGCGAGATCGACTTAAGAATGAGTGGGAACTTTGGGGAAGGTCCAGCAGTGGACGTCTTTCGGCTGAAATGATGATGATGATGTTAAATGAAACCAGAATAACTAGTTTTTGAAATTTAATTTTTAACAAATCGACACTGTATGTAGGTACAGAGATTCTTCGTATGTTTTAGGTATTTAGTAGTCAATTTCGACATAAGTTAATGAATGAATTAATATTTTTGTTGGTCGGTGCTTTTCCGAATTTTACAGTGAGAATACATCTCATCCTTCGTTGGGTAGTGACATTTATAGTGGCCCATGCCAGCGTAGATAGAATAGATTGCCAGAAAAGCCACGAAACGAAGATTTTCTTTTTAAATAATGTATTCATGGTCACCCTTCAAAACATTTTCATAGGAAATTAAAGAATAGCTAATAACTTCGTAGATATGTACTTTTTTATGGCAGGATTATACGTACATTTAGTAGAAATTTATACAAAATATAGGTGTTTTTGTTCCAAATTTCGTCACAAGTATAAGTACATTAGAGGGAAATCTATTTACCGAAGCATCTCAATTGAGGAGCCACATTAAATGTGCTATATCAACCAATTCATTCATTTCTGATTACTCTTATCCTACAAATCTAATATACTTACTACTAAATGATGAAGAAATTGCGCATTAATTGAACTACTGCTTCTTTAAAAAATGACGAGTAGTATGTGTATGGTCTGAGGAGCCACATATAATATATGGTAACTTTTTAATTTTAACACTACTAAGCTCAGATTTTGTCTACTAACTACTCTCAAATGCTACTAAATCGTACCAAATTATGATATATATACATCCATGATATCCCTAGTTCTGACGTGGCTCCTCAATCCAAACATTTAGATTGAGGTGCCACCTTTATGTTCATATAACTATTGAAGTATTATACTACAAAATCGAGGATCGAACCTACAAAATTTTTAAACTTACTACTAAATAAGTATTTAGTTTCATTAAGATACAAAATGTGGCTCCTCAATCCTTACGGACATAATAAATAAACAGTTAATTACTGATAACAAAACCATGGTCAACAAGACGACCAGTCACCACAAGCAGCATCCGTTCACAAGCATAACGCAATGATCAGCCATTACCCCCCTCGCCATATTTGAGAGGAGGCAACCCCACCCCCGAGGCTACCGCAAGCAGTGACATCTAAGGGAGTATGATGAACTTGCTGCCTGTTGCTCAGGCAAGAATAATATGATGAATTGTCAAGGTCGCTAGCTAACCAATTATTGCAATACAACTCAAATATAAAACATTGAAGTGAGTAGATTACGTCAATAATAAATTAAACTGAATTGACTTTTACAGCCCAATAAAGTATACAATTTATACGAACTGATATAACCTGTCAGTAGGTAATCTAATTATCGTTGATGGAATAGTATGCCTTTAAACAAAGGTTGGGTTTTACTTGAGCTTTAAAGGCATTAAACGGCAAATCTAATGCCGAACCGAACCGAACCAAAAGTAAACCTAATGCCGAACCGAACCTTTTGGAGAATCATGGAATGTGTAGAACGCTTGTGCAGGCTGAATAGAAGAAGATAAATAGTTAGGTATGTATCGTAAGATAATAAATAGCAGTTTTGTTACTTGTTTAATGTTTTATTAATATAATCTGCCGTAAAGTGAATCTGTCCTAATGCAAACAAGGGAAACAAGAATGTACAATATGGCCGAAACATCATGTCCGGTCTGAACACAGGCTCTCCGAACTTCCCCGCATGTTCTCTCGCTCACACGCCTCATGTCACCATTTGGTTCCTAAAAAATGTTATTGCGCAGCCTTCTGCACGAAGTTCGGACCGGACGTATTGTACAGACACCAGGGGGGCAATTCTCGTAATTTTAAGAACGTTCACAGTCTGATTTCAGTCTCAATCTGTCAAAAATACCTCTAATTTCCATACATTTTGACAAGGATTTTGACATTTGTTTGTCGCCGAGATGAGACTGCGACTAGATTTTGAACGTTTTAAATTACGAGAATAGGCCTTCTGAACATCTACAATCTGTCAAATTTCTTTAATGGATTTTCAACTTTATCGTTAAAGCATTAGGTTCAAGGTTGATTGGGAAAACTTGACAGTTTCGGGTAGCTTGATGTGCTGGCATCTGTACACTAAAGTATTTCACGCAATAGAAGACATCACTGCCCTTGTACAAAGATTATATTTAAACACCTTTTTTGTAGTGTGGTGTGGGTAGGGTTACTTTTGTGAACAATTTCACCGTTACTTTACCTCTGACAGCAGCATACGAACAGCAACCTTATTGTCAGTGGGAGCAACCCAATAGCAACGAAAATAAATCACTGCCTACCATAAATAGTTGAAAAATCAATTGAATAATCCAAAAAGTTAGCATCAATGTTTAAAGTAATAATTGATAAGAAGTTGGTTGTTATTTAGGTATATAAATATACATATACATAAATTATTAAATAAAACTCGTAATATTAAAATATTTAGTTTTATTATTTACTTTAAAAACATTAACTGAAAACTGCATACCTTATTTGATATGAAATGCTTAAAAATAAATAAAAAAGAATTAACAATCACCATTGGCATTAACAGAATTAAACATTTGATAAAATCAACAAATTGTAATATAATAATACTTTAGTAAAGAATAAAGATGCGTTAACACGGTACGTTTGTATTACTATAGCATAGTCAATCAACCAAGTCCATACAGTTTGGTTAAAAAAATGCAGAAACAAAATATATTATGACATTAAGGCCGTTTGTCCATCGCCTGTCAACGAGATGACGGCGGCCAGCGCCGAAGTAACGATACATATATTTACTATGGCCGCGTGTCCATCACTCGGCCGTCAACGGAACGTCACGTCCGGTTCGAATAATCTCGTTCCTCGTTGATGTCCCGTTGACGGTGGCGGTGGTCAAACGCTGTGAGGCTGCGCATTCTAAAAGTTGTTAACGTTGCAATCATCTGCCCAAAACTTAGCTGTTTTAATAAATTTTTCGATATTACTGTATGGAAATATAAAATATCGCTCTGTGCACTTAAATATTGAATTTGAAATGCAATAATTATTATCATAACAATGAATAGTACTTAATTAGAAAGCATTTGAAAACTTTCCAAATTACAACACCTAATTCCGTAATTAATTAATTCTATTTTAGTGCACTATAGAGTGATATTTCATGTCTCCACCATACAGTAATATATGTCATTAAAAACAGATAAATCTTTGACAGTAATTTACGACATCGCCAACTTTTAGAATGCATGCTCTTTAAACGATTCATTTTTATGTTTACAAGATGAAAAATATTTTCCAGAGGTGTGAAAATATTACTGTATCAACACAGCTTTATTATTTTAATTTAAAGACAAGTTCACACCGCGAGCATTCGAAAGAGAGCGTCGACGCTGATATAAAAATTCCGCTACGAACTAAACCGACTCTTCGAAATAAGTGTGCATACACTAGCGACACGCGTCATCGACAGATGTATGAGGAACTGGTGTAAAGTTCACTCCTTCCTCCATAGAAAAGGGAGAATCCTCCGACCAGACGGGTGTTGTGTCTGGTGCTCTACTGCCCGATGATTCAGGTCGCGCCGTTGTATATGTGCTAGTTGCGCGGTAAACTCTGTTTGCGAGATGCAGGATTTTGTGTGACGTCAGTATGATGCGTAGTTCACATGTGGCGTTTGTGGATACCGCTACAGAGGCAACTGTGATGCCGATGACGCGCCCCCGCCGACGACTACGTGCCGCTCGTGTATTAGAATACGGTGTTCAAATACACGAGCGGCATGTTGTCGACGGCAGTCGATGACACCGTGGCTGACGCGTGTCGGTCGTGTGTATGAGGACTAACGGTGCTGCACTATTTTTAGTTCTCAAATGAATCATTAGTTCACAACGATAGCATCACAACGACGTGCTTCTGAATGGGCACAGTGTGGACGCGCCTTACTAAGTACTTAGCAGACTTCACAGTGGTATATACCGACCACGTAGAACTCTGATCATTCTATAAATGAAGATCATAAAATATAAAGAGCATTCAATTGATACAACAAAAAAATATATAGACATTTTTACACATTACATACAGTATAGTAAGCGTGACACTTTATGTCGGCTCTGAAGAGCGCTACTCGCTGCGCAGTACCTCCCCCTCACCCCCGCTGACACGTGAATTTGTTACTGCGCAGCGACTCGCCTCGTGTTCCGAGCCGCCATAAAGTTTACGTCGGGCAGTCAGGCTGTACCAGTTATGATATAAACATGACTTTATACACTGGTACTCTCATAAGACCCGGCAGTACCTACGCGCGAGTACGTAAGTGCGAGCGACGCGCACTTAACTTGTGGTTACCAAGTGTACAAACACGCTGTGAATGTGTGTCAGCTCACTTTACGCACGCATTCGCAGTGTGTTTGTACCCTGGATTTCCACAAGTTAAGAGTAATATTTAACTAGCATTCCTTACTATATTATTAGGCATTGTACACTCGGGGATGATCTGTACAATATTTTACAGTAAAAAGCTAGGATCACACATCAACATCCCACTATATTCATACGGTTAAAAAAAAAATGCAATATGAACCTGCAAAGTGATCCCAAAGTTATACAGGTTCAATTTAAATTAGCTGGCAAAACTACACAAACGTGATGAATGAAGATTAAACAAATGTGCTCTGCCTAACATGACGCATGGTGCTGAGACGTGGACGCTCACGCAGGAGGCTGTGTACAGGCTTAGAGTTGCACGGAGAGCCATGGAGAGTTACATGCTTGGCATAAGGCTAATAGACCGATTTCTAAACTTCGAGATCCGAAGTCGTACGAAGGTCTTCGATATCGGAAAACGTACGTATACGGGCAGGACACCTGGCAAGACGCAGTGATGATAGGTGGAGTAAGGCTGTAACCGAGTGGCGTCTAAGGACTGGAACACGAGGTGTCGGTTGTCCGGCGGCGAGGTGGGCGGACGATATTGTTACCATCGCTGGTAGAACCGGAATGAGGCTGGCACAGGAAAGTGGGGGATTGGCACAAGAACAGAGAGGCCTATGCCCAGCAGTGAGTGAAGTCGGGCTGTGTATCATGATGAGATAACGATACCCATCGCGTCTGTGAAGTTTCACCAGCTAATTTAATTTGACCCTGCATTGTAAAGGTGTCGAACTGGTCATCGCAGTGTGAATGGGACCTTAAACACGCGCGCATATCTATCTAATAACTAATACACCTCACAGAGTGCCCTGCCTATCCATATGGTCGAGTACGGCCTGCACATCTTCTTTTAAGATTCGCACCATAGCGTTCGTATGCTTGCAATCCTCCCTAATCAGGTCTAAGGAACGCTCCTTGAGCTGATGCATGAAGTCATCGTCCAATTCTTGTAATCTGGAGACGAAAATTAGCATTTAGTTAGATCATCATCGTTCTCCTGCCCATATCACAATTTATTTGCAGTCGGTGCAGCATGTCGTCTTCCATACTTCTCTATTAGTCGTCATCTCAGTAGTCACCCTCTTTCTAACCATATCATCTTTTACACAGTCCATCTATCGTTTCTTTGTTCTTCCCTAGTTTTGAGTATGAATATGGATAGCTATAAGAGATCGGCATCCATAGAAATACTCAAAACTTTGCAACCAAATTGATTCAGTTTCAATTCACGGTCGTTGTCGTTGTGGTGTGGTGGTAGTACGTATGATCGGGCTCTAAATAAATTGCAATAAGGGCAGGACGATGATGAAGTGAAGCGTATAACATTTTCATAACATTAACGTGAATGAATATGCTAACGTTTATTGTTGTCTTCCGTCGAATTTAGCTGTAAACGGCGCGGCGAGTTAAATGGAGTAGCTACTGGCTACACTGTGTTCTGAAGACTATAATTGTGACGCCGGAACATGCAATTGAACAATAATGAGACAGGCAAGTCTAGCCACAGCTGCGAGGAAAGCTATTGCAGATGGTTTATAACCAGGATTAACATATAAGATAGTTTTTATGCGGGTGAAACAGCGGGGCGCAGCTAGTGTTAAAATATATACAAGGTGAGAAGACAATACGACAATAAATATAAACTGCGCATTTCTAATGATTTTCCTAGGCTGCACACAAGTCGCTGGCAAAGCACAAGCTACCATAAAACTCATGCCTTTTGTCCATGACCCCAAGCGTTTTACTTGTGGTTACCAAGTATACAAACACGCTGTGAATCTGTGTAAGCGCAGGAGCTCCGACCATCCGAGACAATGGCGAAATCGGAAGTGTGTGTGTGTTTTATGTGCTGACGCTACTCGTCTTCACGCACACATTCACAGCGTGTGTACACTTGATTACCACAAGTAAAGCCCGCCTCGCCGCGTCGCTTCTTGAGATGTAAGTGCTGTATTTTCTCACCTCTTGTCTAGACCAGCAAGCTTATTGTCCATTATTCTCACTACTTCGCTCAGTATGTCGGACGCCACCTGACTGTACATACCGTGACGTTTCTCTTTCAACTCACTCAAATGCTTCTGAGCATCCGTGAATAGATGCACGAATCTGGAATATGACATAACATTATAATAACATAACGTCACGCCTTTATTTCCCGAAGGGTTAGACAGAGGTGTACTCACAGTACACCCACATTTTGCCGATTACGTTTAGATCCCATGTAACTGGGGGTGAGCCTATTGCCATCAACCGGGCACTAATTATTGCCATCAACCGGGCACTAATTATTGCCATCAACCGGGCACTAATTACTGCCATCAACCGGGCACTAATTACTGCCATCAACCGGGCACTAATTACTGCCATCAACCGGGCACTAATTACTGCCATCAACCGGGCACTAATTACTGCCATCAACCGGGCACTAATTACTGCCATCAACCGGGCTCTAATCCAGACTCCGACGGCGTTACGGTGTTACCCAGTCAGCGTAACACACTATCAGTAGCAATGGCGTTCATTTTGAGAGTTCAACTACATTCATTGCGTTATTAACGATGTTGAGCAGACAAATTTTAAGAACATATAAAGCATATGAATTAGGAATATCCTTCAAAATGATTTTGATTGTGTTTGAAAGAGTGTTACGCATTAGGGTGCGGGCTGTTACTGAGAAATTTCAGATGGTAAAACACTTTGCCCGACCCGGGAATCGGACCCAGGACCTCATGCTCACCAGCAGCGCATGCGACCACTAGGCCGACGAGGCATCATCATCTGCCTAGCCTTTTCCCAACTATGTTGGGGTCGGCTTCCAGTCTAACCGGATGCAGCTAAATACCAGTATTTTACATGGAGCGACTGTCTATCTGACCTCCACAACCCAGTTACTGGGTAAGACTGGTTGTCAGACTTTCGTGCTAGGTCTTGGTATGTAAAGATGGTCACCCTTTCACAGACCAACCGCGGCTCTCGTCGCCCGTCTCTTCTTGTCGTCACTAGACCAACGAGGCATTTAAAACAAGTAAATTTTATCATTCACGCGGGAAAAGAGTTCCTGGAAGAATTTGGGGAAGGCCTTTGACCAGCAGAGGGACTGTGTAGGCTAAAAAAAAATTATCACTGTTTACGTACTTTTTACTAGTATTCCTGTTTATTTCTACGAGCGTGGTGTCCAACCTCTCCATTACCTCTTGCATAATGTGTCTGGTTGACGCATTTATTACTTCAGCTGAAACATTAAACAATATACGGTAATTAAAGGATTTACAATAAGTGTTATGCCCGTTTTTACTACCACGAGGCGATACCTAAAAGCATGCCGTAATAAAAACGCTATTGGATTTTATACTTTCGGAGTTGAGGCGAGGGTTGAAAATCCAATAGCGCGCATTCATTAAACACCTCACACCTATTTTTTTCAATGAATATTTTATCTATTGCAATCTATTGCATGTCATATGGCTCTCTATAGTGCCTTCAGTATCCGTCAAAACTCCATTCGGAATAAGATTAGACACTTAAACAAACCTTTTTTACAGTTCGTTCAACCGATTTTAACTTCTATTCCGTAGGCATAAGGATGGCAAAAAAATTGTTACAATACCAACTATTTACTGCAGCAGCCATTTGTCATGCCAACAACGCAATAGAAGTCAAAATCGGTTGAACGGACTGTAAAAAA
Source organism: Apamea monoglypha (assembly GCA_911387795.2). NCBI lineage: Eukaryota > Metazoa > Arthropoda > Insecta > Lepidoptera > Noctuidae > Apamea > Apamea monoglypha. The sequence goes on along the minus strand of OU426935.1, from coordinate 7,361,519 downwards.
GGTTTATTTAAATGTCTAATCTTATTCCGAATGGAGTATAGATGGATACAGCTCGATTCAAAGTTTACGACAGCTCGGAACACGAGGCGAGTCGCTGCGCAGTATCCGCGTGTCAGAGGGGGTGAGGGGGGAGGTACTTCGCAGCGAGTAGCGCACTTCAGAACCGCCGTAAAGTTTGAACCGGGTTGTACTTAAAACTCTCCAAAGTTGACACTTTCTTTTTTATACCCTACTAATCACTTCGTGCATCTAAGAAATTTTGTCTATTGTGAACAAAAAAACTGTTTTACAACAATTAAAGTTATTTTTCACGTTATAGTGTTTTTTTTTTGGAAGTCGGTTGTTTTTTTTTTTTTAAAAAAAAACTAGTTCTGTAAAAAAGTTTTTATTTTTCAATTTTTAGTTGTACCCAAATTCATTTAACACTACTTGCTATGTAACTATCAATGACAGTAAAACATCATCAATATAAACTAAGTGGAAAAAAATCGTATTATTGAAGCTAACTCAAAAACTACCCAATCAAAGTTAGTAAAAAAATTATATGGGCCCATACCTTATCTGTAAAAAAGGAATTTTACAAATCCGTCTATACTATACAGAATGAATTTTTCAAGTGGGCGTGGATGGTCAAATCCGAAACTATGAGGAATAGCGAAAAGTACTCAACGGAGTCTCGGGTTCGATTTTGATGAAAACTAAAACTGCATCATTGGATTTTTGAATAATCAATATTTATATATACAAAATATATACAAAAGAAAACTCACTGTATTATTCCCTTTCATTCCCAGAATTAGATCCTTATTAGGGACACTATCGAATGGTGTAATAATACAGTATGTGTTTATGTGCTTGTGTTGTTGTGTTTGTTGGTCTGGCTGTTGGTGTATGTGAGTATAAATTTTTGTAAATGCACCCACGAAACAGGGTTTTTTTTTAAAAAAAAACGAAAGAAACATTCAAAATCAACAGGTTCGTTTCCTGGCCAGAAATATAGATTTTTCAAAAATCTAATGATGCAAGTTTTAGTTTCATAAAATTGAGCACGAGACTCGCTCCCTTTGAGTACTTTTAGCTATTACTCATAGTTTCGGATTTAGCCATCCACGCCCACTTGAAAAATTCACTCTGTATATTTACATCCGAATTGAGAAACTCCTCTTTTTTTGAAGTCGGTTAAAAAAGGCATTAACGAAAAAAATCACTGAAAAACTTACTTCTGCTGTTTTCTGGCTCCATCCTCTTGAACCAGTCATCAACGCTGGATACCGTCACTCCACTCGAGACCAACCCCTCGTTATTGTTCACCTCCACCTTTCTCTTCTTACAACCAACTCTTTCTTCCTCCAATCTCCTTTTCAAAGTCCTTCTACAGTCTTCTTCTATTTTCGTTGACGTACTTATTTTAGAATGACTCGAAGCTGAACTGATTGATTTTGCAACTTTTTTCTGCGCTGTTATTTTCTGTCGGGTGTTTTCTTGAGGAACTTTAGTTTTAGGGAGATTTTCGACTTTCTTATTAGATAGTGTATGTATTATTTCTTTCATACATTCTTCGTCGTCTGATAGCGAAGTCTCCGATTTCTTATCAGCGTTAGATATTAGGTCGTCAAACAGTTTTATTGGGGAAATGACGGATACTCGCTTTGTTACCCCCTTTTCTACTTTATTTTCTTTAAATTTAGGCTCTTTTTTCTTAGTTTCCACAACCTTAGGTGTGCTTTTTGCTTTTTTCTTAATTTCTTTTATAGTATCACTGTCGCTTTCCGACTCAGAGTCATCTTTCGTTTGCCCACTGTTACCAATTTTAATAGGTTGTGAATTTTGGAATACCAGTCTCAAAGATCTTCTAATTGTGTCATTAATTTTAAAAACCTCTGAGTCATTATCATCTCGTTTTATTTCTGATTTGGGACTTCCGACCTTATCGACAGCAATTTCTTGGCTGTTTCGTTTTATTTCTGAATCGGCACTAACATAAGATCCTTCAGAATCCGAATTACGTCTTGAAGGTAGCCATCGACTGATATCTTCTAAAGACAGCCTTTTTACAGACACTACGGGAGAATGAGACTTATTACTATTGGCTCTTGGACTGATTTTAGATAAATTCTCATCGTTAGAACCACTGGAACCCCGATTATTTGACCCATTCATTTCCTTCGTGAGTTTATTGAAATAGTCCTTCAAAGAATGACTTAGATCTTCAACCTCTAAATTCCGCGGTTCAAGTCTTTCATCTATTAGGTTAGGAGTAGGCGGAGCTTCTTCTAAATCACCGTGGCCAGTAATTCCAATCGTTTCTATAGATTCATCTGATTTCACAACATTTACCTCAAGTATATCTTTCTTTTTAGATGTAATTTTATCTTTCTTAGTATTTTTAAGTATAATGCTATTTGACTTTTTCTTTTTAATACTCTTTTTTATTGGCTTCGGTTCGTCTTTGCTTTGTAAGTCCTCGATTTGTATAAAATCAGTAGTATCAACATTGGGAGGACTATTGTTAATTCTTTCAAGATCTGAGAGTAAATTCTGTGTAGTATTAGACTCGTTGATATAATTATCTGGGCCTTCCTGGTAGATTTTCCTGAATTTATCAACCATAGTTGCTGATATATCGTTAATATCCTCTTTGTTGACTGTAACTGGTTCTACTAGAAGCCCTGGCAAAGGACTTTCAGTTCTATCTTCATCGAAATTGATTACTTTTTCGACTAAAGCTTTATTTAGTACTCTCTTTGGTCGTTTAGACTCAGATGTTTCTACTTTAATCTTCTTCGCTTTCTTTTTCTGATTCAATTTTGGTTCCTCATTACACTTTTCTTCAATGATTTCCATTTCAGGAGCGGTTTTAAGGACTAAATCCGGTTCAATGGCTGTGTTCTTAGTGTATTCAATGACCATGGAAGTATTCAATACATCTGTTGGCTGTCTCATCCGTTCATCAACTAATTCGTCTTGTTCGACATTAATCTTCTTCTTAGTTCTAGGTTTTCTATTAACTTTACGTTTAACCGTGTTGGTTTCATCGGAAGACTTGTTATCAGTGTAATTAATTTTTTTCAGGGCTCGTCCGCGCTTGGACACCTTGGATTCATTACTAGCATTGGTAGTCGTACTATTTCTTTTAGATATTTCTATCTTTGTAACCTTGAAATCATCGTCGCTGTCACTCGTAAAGTTATACACGTCAGCTTCGAAATTATTTTCAGCTATTTTTACTTTTTCGCTGTTAGCCGATTTCTTAACTGTATCAAAAATATCGTTCATTTTCTTAGTTCTAGGAGAAGGCGGTGGGGCGACCTTAGATTTCCTCGCGCGTGGCATTCGGATTCTTTGGCGATCTTTTTCTATATCTTTGTAGCAAGTGGCCGTGGATTTCGGCGTTTTTTTAATTGGTATTATTTCCGATAGTACGGTATCATCTTCCGGGGGCTGGGGTGATCTTGCAGCGATTTCTTCGTCTTTCGGTGAGTAAAGTTTACGTTTTTTACGTGTTAAAGGTGTTTTTAAATCACCCGCATCAATGGGAGGTGATCCTTTCCTAGTCTGTTCTTTTATTTTTTCTTCCGGTTCCTTAGTTACCGTTGGAGCTTCATTTTCAACGCTCTCAGCAGCAGTCTCTAGCCCCTTATCTTCGATTATAGTTGACATCTTTGACGTAAACTCTAGTACAAGCTTGTTTTTTCTTTTAGCTGCACGAGCTTTAGACTTTTTAGGAGTTTTAATCTTATATTTCAATTTAATCCTCTTTTTCGCATCCGACTTCTTTGAAGTAACTTTTTTTTTAGACTCGATATCTTGAATTGTATTTATGATATCCTTCAAAGGTATATTGTCTTCGATAGACTCATCAGGATCCACGGTTATCTCATCTTCTTTATTCAAATACTTAGTGCACTTATCAAATTCAGTGCACACTTTATCCACCATGCTATTAAGACATTGTAAAATCTCGATATTATTAAAATCGTAAGGGACAATATCCTCTTCCAAATCTTCCTCATTTAAATTTATATTATCGCCAAAATGATCGCTAGCTTCCGAACTAGTTTCATTGATTTTCTTAGCTAGTGTTGGACTAATGACAATCTCACCGACTTTGCTTTCAGTGAAATGTTGGGAGAAGAATTCTTCAACCACTTGTTCATCAAATGAGTCTCTTTGTGCAGGATCTTTTACTTCTTTCTTATTCCTTCTTCGCGTACTAACAAACGACGGCGTTTCATTAACAGCTTCTGTATTTGACTCATCATCCGTTGATGAAACCACTTTTGTTTTTTTCGGAACTTTACTCAATTTTATTTTATTAATTTCTGGCGTATCGTCAATCGTTTCACTAATTTCGTTCAGATCTTCAGATTTCTTTTCTCCCGTGTTAATCCCACTGTCAGATTTATCCCTATTTTCGATTTTGGCTTGTAAAGCTTCTTGTACTAACAGATCAACTATATTGTCTGGATTATAATCTTTTGATTTAGACAGCCGTTCTACAGTATCATTTATGACTGAATCATCAGCTGAACCTATAGTAGCAACAAGCAAACAGCTGGTTGTATCTTCATTAACGATAGGCGAGAGCCTTCTACCTCTCCTAGACGTTCTAGAAGTTTCCGGATCGCTTTGAGATTTTCTACTCTCTTCTTCTAATCTGTTTAGATTCTTATAACAAACACCGTAAGGTTTTAATTTGAGTGTAGTGTTGAGGCTTTGTCTGTCGTCTACCTCACTGAGTTCAGTGACTATGGATAGCTCGGGGAGCGCGCAAACGCTTACTGGCTCTTTATCGTAACGGTATCGAGGTAATGCTACTAGCTTGTCGTGAAGCTGAAAGTAATTTTGTCTAGTTATTATATTGTGTGTTTGCGAATCTAATGAATAGCAGAAAAAATGGTTGAAAATTTGTTCGAGCAATAAAAAAAAATGCTTGTATTTACAGCATACGCGTGTTAGAAGTAAAACTTCTTAAAAAATAAAATATTAGATAGATTTAGTGTGAGAGACCGAGAGAGTAATATCTTTCTTCTCTCTCATGTAACGAAATGTAAACATAACGTGTCCTTGATTTTTTTTTTAATTTCACTCTCAATTCCCGTCTCATTATCGAATCGCCGAATAAGAAGTTCCACTTCAAAAACATTTGATTGTGTACAATTTTACATTTTATTATGTGCAATTTTTTTTTTTTAAATAACTGACCTGTGCCAATGAGCTCGTTGACGCCGTAGACGGGGACATGCACGACAAGGGTTGTCGTGGCTTCACTATGTATCCTGCACAGGAAAAAGTTGTTTATTACCAAAACTTACTCAACGCTTGAAGGCTCCAGCAGGCGCGACACGACTATAGTAGAATAATTTTCAAGAAGTATTCATAGATATTGTTCATTGTTATAGAACTACGCACGGTTTTTACGATTTGACTAAACATCGAGATTTCTTTATTATATATAGTTATGTAAGTATAATATTAATGTTTTAGGTATACAATTATGCATCTAAATCTTCCGGAAAAAAAATCTTTAAATTATAGTGAAAACCACATCAAAATCCTTAGAAAAACACCGCGGTCACACAGACACGAAAAGCTATTTATAATACCTACTAGCTGCGTCCTTGGTTTCACCCGCATAAGTTTCGATCCCGTGGGAATATCGGGATAAAAGGTATCCGTGTTAATCCTGGTTATAAACTATCTGTGTACCAATTTTCATCCAAATCCATTTTTTTTGCGTGAAGAAGTAAATAACATACAAACACACACATACTCACAAACTTTCGCCTTTATAATATTAGTGTGATACAAATATTAAATCGAGTTTTCTTCTAAAACAATATTTTATAATTAACACACATAAAAGTATGCTTTGAGGCCTCTACTCGTATTTTGAGAGATTTTATTTTTGAATTTACTATTCAGAGAAGCTATCATAAACCACTAAGTTCCAACACAATTAAAATACTGAACTATTATAGTCCCACTGCAGGGCACAGGCCTCATATCATAGAGAAGGCACGAGCATTGATCACCACGCTTGCTCAAGAGGGGTTGCGATTTCAGACTTATATTAACTAGAAGTACAGGTTTCCTCACGATGTTTTCCTTTAACGATGTCAGCAATGTCCAAGATAAACTCAGAAAGTACCCAAAACATTAACTCACACCTAATTCTCAATTAAACTACACAATAATATTAATAAACAACAAACATACCGGAATGTTTACGTCGTTTCACTTCAACTGGATGGGAGAACCTCGGATCATCATCCTACACAAAGATTTGTTTTAAATTATTCAACTACCTACATTTCAAATTCATAAAATTGACAGTTTATTTTGACAGCTGTCCAATAATAATCAGAATGAATATCTTTTTTGGGAATTTATTTATCTGGCTACTAGGCCCTTTAAGTCAATGATAATGATTTAATACTGCGACAAAAATAAGGGTTGTTTTTGCCAAAAATCTCGATGAACATTTTATGCTAAGCTGATTTTGAAAATATCTACAAACATAGTGCCAGAACCAAACAATTCGGTGGAGTTTGAGTAAGTAGATATCAGCCGTTATTTTTCGGTTTCTCCCGAAGAGGCAGAAAGAGGAGGACACATTTCGCCAGTAATGTTTAAGTCCTATGTAATAGGGGGCGAGCCTATTTCCATCAACCGGGCAAACCTCCGGACTCCGGGCTGCTACTAAAAAATTCCTGACGGAAGAACCTGATGTGGAACTCTGCCCGACCTGGGAATCGGACCCGGCTTCACGCTCAGCAGTCACGCTTGCGACGAGGAATTATATTACATTTTCCGAATAAATCCTGACAACACCATAGTGACAAGAAGCTACAATAATTATACTTTCCAACAAATTCTGCGGTGACGTAATACAACTTACCGAATCTTTATGAGGGTTCGAGTTTTCAGCTCTCCTAAGCGGTGAATGCTCCAGCTCTTTGTCCAAATCCAGTAAAAACTAGAAATAGCACAACACAAACATGTGTCCATCAATATCAAACTTGTTGTTGTTAAACTATTTAACGAAGTCCCGTTTTGAAGCTCTTATGACGTTGAACATTGAAATCTTCTTAGCGTATCGATGGCAAAAAGTTTAAATATTTTTGGCCCAAAATTCAGCTGCGCGAACTCCGCTCACTGACGCAGTCATAAGATCATCAAGTGCACCGGTGACAGGGCATGCGGCGCAGGAGTGAAGGGGGGCCATTGTCTATGGGGAGGTGCCGCATACGCACTTGAGATCTGAGCCATCCGTGAACCCCCATCTGTGGAGATTGTCTTCGCTCCGGCCGACTTGGGTTCGAAGTCTATTTAGAGATTTTCAAGTCGGTCACGGTAACGCGTGTCCAGGCGGAAAACTGTCAGATGGCTCGATAAAATTGTCAGGGGTCTTATACAAACAAAGAATAGAAGGTACCTACTTTTTAAAAGTATCACAGCTACTGGTAATGATGGCTTACCTCATACTTATCCTCAAAGATCTTTCTCAGCGCGTCATCCAGCCGTTTGACGTCACAGCGCGTGGTGACGACGGCGCTGACGTCACAACCTACGTCATCGCCGAGACTGACACACGACGGCAACACTTGCGGTGGCGTGACCGTGCGGATAGATAAGAGCAGCTGTAGCGACTCCCTGGATTATAAAAACTAAAGTTCTTAATAATTTATTACTTTCTAGCCTAATAGACTAATAAACAATTTACCTGTAACTTAATATTTTACGTGGTAGATCTATACTTATTATAAAGAGGTAAGTTTGTTTATTTGTATGTATGGGGTAATCTCTGGAACTACCAGTTGGATTTGAAAAAATATTTTTGCATTTGATAGCCCAATTCTTTAGGAAGGCTATATATAGGCGATGTAACATGACGCTATGAACCGATTAAAATGAAAATGACAGAAAGTACGCTAAGCGAAAACGAAGTGATAGCGCGGGCAGGTGATGCGATGCGACGGGGTGGGTTGGGACAAAGTCGCGGGAAGAAGCTAGTTATGTTATAACTAAGAATAGTGTCAATTTGCACATTTACACAATTCCGTAGCGCTTTCTTAGGGTCATCTATTTATACTAATAATAAAGCTGAAGAGTAAAGTGAAGAAAGAGCTAACTAGTACAGTATAATTTCTTTATCTGGCACTCGTATGTTGTACATAATAAAGAGTATTCTGTTCCATTCTATACAACAGTGGGGAAGACGAAATCTTTTGCAACGAAAAAAGAATTTTCTGCCATGCATTTTACCAGGAGCAGTGGTGTTCGAGTTGGAACGGCTGCGACAAACTTACGAGTTGTAAGTCGTAGGTACGAACCCAAGCAGGCGCTTTACTTTGTGTAAATTATTTCATCACCAATGCTCTCAAAACAGTGTAGGAAAACATCGTGATGAAACCGGCATGTCTTAGCACCAAAAATTCGAAGACATGTGACATCTACCAACCCACACTGGGCCCGCGTGGTGGATTATGGGCACTCCCTCTCAACGACAGGAGGCCTGTGTCCCAGAAGTGGGAACATTATGAGCTGGTTATGTTTATGTTATTAGGTACCATACCCATGTTGTCTGTCTACTGTTGTATAATTATTATCTACTGGAATATTTTTACAAATTGGATATCCATTTAATTGGGAAAATATAGGTGTCAGTTCCATATGAAAAGTAGTTCTTTTTATTTCTAAAAAAACAACTATGAGTCATTTGAACAAAGATATTCCTAAAACAAAAACACCTGCATAGCTATTCACAATCATTCGACAGGTTATGGTATCAAAAATTATACATTTTGATAACCTGATTTGCCTTGCCCCCGACAGCACACAGCTGTCGGAAGAATAGCGGTTGTTGATTTTTCCAACGCCAGATAACTTTATCCGAGGAATGATTTTGAATTTTTGACAGTTCTTCCATACAAAAACTGTCAGACGTCAATTTTATTCCATGAATAAAAGTTATCAGGCGATGGAGAAATCAGCCCAAATTTCGGGTTTTGGACTTGTGAACAGCGCAGCGTTTAGAGGACTCCTACGGTAACATTGAGTGATGTTCGATACGGTACGGAAGAGTATCGAGTGGTTGTGAATAGCTATGCTGATCCATTTTATAATCAACAAAGTACGGATTACGGCGAATTTTTATACCGACATTTTAGATATACTTAAAGCGATAAAAATGATAATTCTGAAGTGATAGATAAGCCGGTATTGGAAAAATGAGTTTATGTACTCAATGAAGCATTATTTTATCAATAGGCGGAAACCTGAAGGCCAATTCTCGTAATTTAAAACCTTCAAAATCTAGTCGCAGTCTCATCTCGGCGACAAACAAATGTCAAAATGTAGGGAAATTAGAAGTATTTTTGACAGATTGAGACTGAGATGAGACTGTGAACGTTCTTAAAATTACGAGAATTGCCCCTCTGGAATACAATGAATACTAACAACAACATACAAGCGTAGCTTAACCTGTTCGATCGAGGAGAGAGGAGATCGCGGCTGTTATTATTTAGCCACGGGCATTAACACGAACACAAACAAAAAAACAGATAAACACTCAAAATAGTATTGTGTGCTTTACGGCTGCGAACGGAAGGCCTTTACGTCACCCGCGGCTATATTATCACTCCTTGCAAAGAAAATAGCGAACGTTACCCAGAAAGCCGCTAAACATAATTAGGACTGGGCCGGACATGTTTGCCGCATGTCAGATGACAATTGGGCTAAAAGAACCACCAATTGGGCCCCACTAAACGCACGACGACGCCTTCGCGGCAGGCCAAAACGAAGATGGCAAGACGAGCTTGACTCCTACCGTAAGGACTGGCCGGCAGTCGGAAGACAGAATTGTGTGGAAGAGGGAGAGGGAGGCCTTTGCTCTGCAGTTAGACAACACAGGCTAATTAGATTAGATTCTTCTAAAAAAAACCTAAAACAAAAATGTTAAAGCTCTCTCTTCTAAACTCGAGACTGTTCGAATGCAATCTGAGTTATTTTGTTGCCAGCCTGCATTACATAAGGTCGACTTTAGCAGACAACTTTTACTATACCTAGGTAGGTAGTTACTAGGTACGGTATAGAAATGTATGAGACATGTCTCACGAACTCCTTTACGTCAAAGGAAGGAAGAATTTCTTAAAATTGGTCATAACTGCGCAGATTTCACGCATAACCGCAACCGCAACGACTGTCAAAGATCTACGAATGACAGCCGGGAACAAAGGCTTACGTGCTTTCAGAGGCACAAAAATTAAGCTAGTAGGTACTAACATGTTACGTACCTGTGCAACTTAGCGCTGTGCGTGTTCTGCTGCGTCACGACCAGCGTCTCGAAGGATTTGTGGTTGTTGGAGCCGAAGCTCTCCAGAACGCGCGGGTCTAACAACACCGACACACAGCCACTGACCAGGTTTATGTCCAGCCAGGATTCTTGGCGTTCTGCGCCCTAAGGAGACAAGATGACATTAGTCAGTAGAACATAACATAACGCCCGTAATTGCTATAGGGTTAGGCAGAGGTGTGTCTATAGTTCCTATACCCACATTTCGCCAGTTTTTTTAAGTCCCATGTAATAGGGGGATGAGCCCATTGCCACCAACCGGGCACAAATCGAGACTCCGGACTGAGAAATTCCTGATGGAAAATCTCAATAATACTTTGCCCGACTTCAGTAGAAGCACTTGTGACCACTAGATAGGAGGTTTTCCAGCTATTTACCTACAAAATTATGAGTGTGTTTATAAAGGCCGGTGATTTGGGGACTAACCACACTTATTCAGCACTGCTCAGCTTTTGTCCATAGAAAACAACGATTTTGTATGGACAAAAGCTGAACAGAACTGAATAAGTGTGGTTAGCCCCTTAGTCACTTATAGGGGGTGATTTTTTACACTCGTCATACTTGAACCATTTTTTCTGAAGTCGGTTGTTCGTGGAAAAAATTGGATAATGCAGGTGACTAGGTACCCATACACCAGCCCCCGTCCTGTATAAACTATTGTGTGGAGGATTCATCGCCGTTGTCATACTGGATTACAAATTCGAAGCTATACGCAATGACCGCTGTAGACTGTATAGAGTTGTCGTATACATTTTGATGACAACGTGACAACAGGGTTTTGACAAAGTGACATTCTAGCAGCGATAACGATGAAGGAAAAGTAAAAAAATGTATGGGGCGGATATAAGGTACCGAAAAGCTTGCAATCCTGTTGGAAAGTGCTACAGCAGGATAATTGCGTAACACACTAACAGTAGCAATCGGATTAATTTTGACAGTTCAACAACATTCATTGCGTTATTTACGTTGTTGAGCAGACACATTTTTCGAACATATGGAGCAATGGATTAGCAATATCCTTCAAAATGATTCAGATTGATATTGATAGTGTGTTACTTAATTAGGGAGCAGAACGAAACGCTTTGAAATTGTCACTTGTCTAGCCCTGAGGCTGTTCTATGGTGTCTCGGTAAAATAAACCCTTACAAAACTCGTTGTCTTGGAGGCCATTACCTTCTAGGGTCGATATTCCACAACTTACGAGTTCATCGCCTCGACATACAAAGAAAAAGTAGTAAAAAGTAGACCTATGGCCGGGCGCCAAAAATGTTACTAACCCCTGAACTTTGACCTTGAAATACAGCTACAAAACATGGTTGGTATGTGTAGTCAGTGGCCTCAAATTAGATGGCTATTTACCGCGGAAGGTACCTTAGGTATAACTTATATGTACGACAATAAAATTGAAATTTCTATGATGATGTCAAAGGGCGTCGCGGCATGCCTAAGGATACCGCGGCATCGTTGCCGATGAAATTTCAATTGTATTGTCATACTTTTAAGTTATACGAGGGTGACACTGAAAGTTCTTAGAAAATCAAGTCCCCCCGGTGGGTTCCCGCATTGTCGAGGCGGGGGGGCTCAGCAGCCGTGGCTTGGTCACCCACCCACGGTGAAGTCAAGAGAAACCCGAGGAGGGGCCGCTGGTCTGGACTTTGCCAGTAAGCCAACGACGCACGTAGCGTCCAACAAGTAGGTTGCGGTGCCGCTTGGGCGACATCGCAACTGAGGCGGACCGCGATGTGGTATGGGAGGCATTATGGCTGAGGGTTGGAGGCCGCGGCGGGAGAGGATGGTATTGCGGTGCGTCGCTCTCCCTACCTTCCGCGGCCTTGACGGGGTCGCCACCGTCTGATAGCGGACGCGGTGGGTACGCAGGGGAGGAGGAGTGTTGGTATGACGTTGACCGCTCTCCCTATCCTCTGCGGCCGAAAATTGGGGACATCAGGGGGACCAAGGGTGCCGACACGGGGTCGTCTGGCGCCCATGTGTTGGTTTGGTCCCTGGGGTGGTCACGGCGTGCTATGTGTTCTGGTGCGCCGGTGATGGGGAGTACTCCCCAAAGGAGGGTCCGGTGACGGACAGCCGCGGCGGGTTCACGGATGAGTGCTAACGCGTGCCCGTGTTCCCGCCGTAAGCGGCAGAGGAGGACAACGTGAAGTTTTAGTGGGTTTGAGTCAATACATCGCTGCATCCGATGGAACCACTGAGAAAAGCACTTTGCCCACTCGTCCTTAGGGGTCTCTTCGCCGGCATTTTGAAACGCGCCACTGATTTCTCGGCGTCCATAAAACGTTTTCCTCGAAGTTTTTCTTTTATTTTCGGAAATAAATAAAAATCGCAAGGTGCGAGGTCGGGGCTATAGGGCGGGTGACCCAGTAATTCCACGTCTGACGTCACCAAGTAGTCGATTGTTTGCTTGGCGGTGTGCGACGAGGCGTTGTTGTGGTGAAGGAGGATCCTACTGCGAGGTCGTTTCTCCCGAACTTTTTCCAAGACAAGTGGCAAACAATTGTTAGTGTACCACTCTGCAGCAACTGTTTTTCAATCCTCTAAAACAATTGTTGCGTAATGACCTGTCCTTCCGAAGTACGAGGCCACCATCTTTTTTCCCACGCTTCGACCTCTCTTCACTTTAGTTGGCAGCTCCTCGGAAGGAAACACCCAGACAGCAGACTGTCTCTTAGCTTCAGGATCGTAACAATAAATCCAGCTTTCGTCACCCGTAAGTATGTGGAACACAGCATTTGAGTCACCTCTGTTAAATTTTTGAACCATTTCACGACACCAATCAACACGACGGAGCTTTTAGGCCTCTGTCAAATTATGAGGTATCCACCGGGCACGAAGCTTCCTGACCGCTAAATGTTCATGGAGGATTTTGTGTACTTGACTAATACCGATGCCTTAGCTTGTCCGAATCTGCTGATAAGTCACTCTTTTGTCAGTCTCTATCATACGCCGCACAACACTGATGTTATCTTCAGTCGTCGCCGTAGAAGGCCATCCCTCACGCAGATCATCGGTGAGATTAGTGCCACCACGTTTAAAACTCATTAAACCAGTTGTAAACAGTGGCAAAAGATGGGGCTTCGTGAAAGGCCAATCGAAGTCTATCATAACTTTCTTGTTGGCTTAAATGACATCGAAAGTCATAAAAAATCATTGTACGAAAATTTTCTCGCGTTAAATTCATGCTGACGTGACGCAGACAATTTTCAATTTGCCGCCAAATCGTAAACAAATGACAAATGAATAAAATACATACACAATAATATTGGCAGAGTTCCATTTTCAAAATTTGATCTTATTTTTTTATTATATCGTTTACAAGTGGCCAGTTCTAAAAACGTTCAGTGTCGCCCTCGTATTTTCTATTCGCCGCATAAAAATCCCTTGCCGTTCCGTGCTGCCAGTGGGCGCCGGCCCTTAAGTAAAGTTTCCCATATTAACTTTTATACCTACCAAATATTTCAATCTAATAAATGAATCTGAATAAGTGTAGGAGTGTAGGATCGGGACCGACCGAACCAAATAGACTTCGTAGCAGGAAACGGCCGAACATTCGGCCGATACCACTTCGGAGTAGACTCCTGGGTCCAAACTATACTACATCACTTACGCCTGATAAAAAAAATGATTAGGTTAGGTTAAAACTGTGACGCTCGCTCGGCTCGTGCGTAGGGGACGCACGAGCCGAGCGAACGAAGCGAGCGGTGCCGCGGCAGCGGCCGGCGAATGCCAGAAACGACTAGATTGTATAGAAAAAAATATTTAGTAGGTTTAGAGAACTTCAGTACTTGCCTGTAAATTATTACGAACATTAGTACGATGCGTACTGGCACTGTTTATTATGGAAAAAGGTAGTTTTAGGTCACTACGAAGTATACGCGAGTATTTGCGTGTAGGTACTACTCTTGTATAGATTTGAAGACCCTAGAAAAAAGTGGTTTCCAATCCATAAGCGATTAGATTCACACCCTTGCGTTCTGGTCTTGTATAGAATGGAAAGACACGGCAGGGTCATCGACAACCTGTTACCATTGATTCAGTACATGAATCTGAACCATATATTTTGATGTTTCATACATTTTGACCGCGTAGGTGCACTTCCCTATGAAACAGCACATTTTTAGACCACTGCTCCTAATATCAGCTACTAATGTACCCATTAGGGCTCATTTTTCCAACGCCAGATAATTTTATCCGAGGAATAATTTTGAATTTTTGACATTTCTTCTATACAAAATCGGTCAAACGTCAATTTTATTCCACGAATAAAAATTATCTGTCGATTGAGAAATCAGCCCTAAATGTATTAACTTACCGAAATAATAACAACTTTGCCAACAGTGAGTTTTCTGCACGCAACTGAAGTTATAAAATCGTGCCTTTGATTGTGCGCGTTCAAGAAGTCTCTTGCGTCCTAGAACAAAATGGAGAAGTTCTAATTCCCTCATAACATCACGCCTGCCTCCGAAGGGCTAGGTAGAGATGAAGGGCACACCTCCATTTAACCAAATAATTGGGGGCGACCCTACATGCCATTTCTCCGAAATTCGAAGTCGTTGATCACTGATGAATATAACAAAAGGAACCTCCTTCACTTTACACCAATCAACTCAGTCGTATGTCAGCTTACAGATCAAGTAAGCTGAAGTGCCAGTGGGCTGGCCATGTTTGTCGTAGGACTGATGGCCAGTCGAGCGGACAAGTCCCGGAGTGGAGTCTGGGGACTGCGTATCGGGAATCGGTAGTTGGGACGCAACACAGGTAGATGGACCGACGACCTTAAAAAGGTGGCTGGGATAACAGGATTCGGAAGGCGGAAGACAGGGTGTTGTGGCGCAGCCTGGGAAAGGCCTGACTGTGGTTGACTGCGATAGGCTGAGTTGAGTGATTGAACATGACTCCACTACTATAACAGCTATAAATTGACTTATTCCCAGTTGCAGTGTGGTGTAAAATGAACTAAATGCAGTTAGCACTTAGTTCATTTTGCACTACAACCGCAAGTTTACCTACCTATACTTTCTTAGGTCAATTTTTCAATCGTCAGAAACAATTTTCATCTGAGTCAAAATGGCGGTTTGACAGCTTTTGTATGGAGAATATTTCTATTTATTAATTTAATATCTGACCATTTATTATTTATTGAAAAATCAGCCCTCAATTTTACAAGATAATACCAACCTGAAAGAAATTAACCCAAGGTCTTTCCAAGAAGATATCCACATCTTTCTCGGCATACTTTGCTGTAGGGAACCACTTGGCAGCTGAAGTGATCCTGAGGGTCCGGTCCTGACGGGGCAGTAGCCAGCGAAGTAAAGTCTCCATGATGCTGTACTGGGTAGGAAGGTGGCCACAGGAAGCCATGTAGGTGGAGAGTTTGATGCTGGGAAAGGAAGGGGTTTTTAAGGAATAGGGTCGACAGGCTTTTTCTTCTGTTGGAATAAGAAGTATATTTATATAAATAAGAAATTAATTCCTTTACAATGCTTATTTTTTATGACATGACGTGCCTAGCTGAAGTGTCAGTCCTGTGATATGTTGCAAACATTTTGTATAGAGTAATTTAGAAAGATACTGATGTATTGGCTAATATCCCACATTTAACTTGATATTGAAAAAAGGTTAAAATAATACATTTACAAATATTGTTTACATTTTTATTCTTTCAATGTTAGAATTACAACAAATGTGTCATTTCTAACTTAAATCACTTACATGACTGCTTATTATGAACGGGTATCAACACAGCTGACAATAAAGTTCTAAAGAGGACTGAAAATTCAGAAATGTGGTCAGGCCTCATTATACCAGGGGCAAACTATTTAATAGTCATACTTTGCTTCTGTAAGATCAAAATAAAATGCTTCCACTTACAAATACTGCCCAAACTTGTTCCGCAAAGCAAATCTGATCTCCCGGCTAGATTCAGAGCAATACATGTTGAAGCAGTGCAGGATCTCATGTCTTTGATAGGCATCTGGACGGCTGTTGGTGGCCAGGTCCAGGAGACATTCAGCCGTATGCTCCACGAGAATGTTGGGGAGTGAGACATCTTTCAGACGGATCTCCTGTAAAGATTTAAAAGAGTTGGTAAATGAATAATTAGGGCTGGTTTTTTTGTAATAATTTTGAGAATTAAATAGAAAAGTATGTGGTAGTTACGGTTGGTGCGTGAATGGGTGACCATGTTTAGATACCAAGACTTCCGTGCCTCGGAAAGCATGTTAAGCCGTTGGTCCCGGCTGTCATTCGTTGATCTTTGACAGTCGTTACGGGTCGTCGGATGGCCGAAAATCTGACAACCAGTCTTACCAAGGGGTATCGTATTACCCATTAACTGGGTTGTGGAGGTCAGATAGGCAGTCGCTCCATTTAAAATACTGGTACTTAGCTGCATCCGCTAGACTGGAAGCCGACCCCAACATAGTTGGGAAAAGGCTAGGCAGATAATGATGATGATGTGGTAGTTATGGATTTTAAATTGCTAAAATTGAAGCAGACATTTTATATCCATTGAAAAATAATGTTATAAGTTTTTATTATTAATTAGTACCTACCTACTTACATTATTCTTTTCTTATTTATGATGAATTTTTTTTTAGTAATTCTTTTTTTCTTTATGCCTAGCATACAAATGTAAAAAGTTCTTATATCTATGGTGCCTAGTAATGCAGGATTCTTACCTTTACAAATCTGAGCAGCAACTTCAAAAAAGTCCACCATTGTAAGTTGTGCCGTACTAAATGTTTTCTAACAGCGTCTAGCCAGTATTGCACCAAGTTCACCAGCTCCTTGCTTAGCACGCCCCATGTTTTGGAAGGCGGTAAACATAGCATACGCTCGAATATCAGGCACGCGATCCCATTTTCCTCACATTTATTGAAATACTAAAATAATACATTAATTGTCCTTATTTTATGCGAATAACTAATAAAGTATTAATATTATAAGTATAATTCTTTGTTTTTAATGTAAATCATTTATATAAACAAACCTCGATTTCAAGAGAGCGTATTTTCTTGAGTGCAAGAACAGTAGACATATTCAATTGAATTCTTGAGGATTTACATTTTTCAGAAGCATCATGAGTAGTTGATATGTATTCGTTCAAGTTATGAACGTTTTTCAATAGTTTTCCAACATCCATAACGAAGAAATAGTTATTCCATCACAAACAAAAATAAAATATAACAAATTGCCGCGAAACAATTTGAAAAGACGCTATTTTTTCTTATTTGACGGCTTTCACTTGTAAGTTGGTATTTCCTGTTTTCGGGGACTGTTTAGTCAAAGTGCCAAATAATTACAAGCATTCTCATTTTTGTTACTTATTAAAGATTCCTTAGAGCTTGGTAGGAAAAGAAAACCAAATGCTAGTCCACCGTTAGCCGTTCATAGCCGCTCAGTACAAAAAGCAATATTTGTTTTGCATTTTTTCTTTTCATTGTTTCCAGTCGTGACTAATGTAAAAACTTTCTTTCGTTAGTGCGAACGCATCTACAACAAAGGAGATCGATAGTAGATTACGTTTTGTTTCTGTCTGTTTCAAAGGAAAAAAAAAGCTCTTTTATTTGTTTTACCTTTCAAGGAGATAATAATTAATTATGATTACAACAATTACAGTGAAATAGATTTTTATCAAAAGAATAAAATATAATGTTCTTGGGACGTTTCAGATGTGATCTAGCTCTCGAGGTAAAATTAAACGCTAATATTATTCCGCCAGTATGTTGGCAGCAGTGACGCTTGAAGTTTGTCGTGTGAAGGGTTTTCGATTTGTCTCTGCGGGGTTCAGCCGTTTGATAAAGGAATTGATTGCTGGAACCTGTTCAAAATGATAAAACCGTAGAGATAACGTGATAATATAAAATGTTGAATCATTTTACGGAGTGTTCATTCTTCACGTTAAAACTTTTTTATCGCACGTTCAGCTTCAGTTCAGTGTTATGATCGCGTCATAGTGCACGTCTCCAACAAGAAACCAGTCGATATTATGCGGCCCGAACGCGACAACTACTTAAGGATACAATTATGATGCCTATGGTGTATACGGTGTATGGTTTTGCCATATTTTTCATTATCGCGTGGGTGTGTCTGTTGATAATTCACATAATGGCTTATTCTTACTCAAAGTGGAAACTCCATCGGACAGTGGACCGGTCGCCGCCCGAACAGCCGTACCCCGGTGTGTCGATCATGAAACCGCTCACCGGGGTGGACCCCAACCTGTTTTCCAACCTGGAAACGTTCTTCACACTAGACTATCCTTTGTACGAGTTATTATTTTGTGTAGAGAACGAAAACGACCCTGCAGTGATGTTAGTGAACAGTCTAATTCACAAGCATCCACACATAGACGCTCGTTTGTTTACGGGTGGTCTGCGAGTCGGCGTCAACCCGAAGATCAACAACATGCAGCCGGCCTACTTGGCGGCAAAGTACCCGCTGGTGCTGATCAGCGACGCGGGCATACGGATGCGCGATGACTCCCTCCTGGACATGGTACAGCACATGAGGGACGAAGTCGCCATCGTGCATCAGATGCCCTTCGTGTGCGACGCGGAGGGCTTCGCTGCCGTCTACGAGAAGGTGTTCTTCGGCACAGCGCAGGCGCGCATGTACCTGAGTGCAGACTTCATGGGCATCAACTGTCATGTGGGCATGTCCTCCCTGGTGCGGCGGTGCGCGCTCGAGGAGGCGGGCGGCCTGCGCGCCTTCGCCGACTACCTCGCGGAAGACTACTTCATAGCGAAGGACATCACGTCGCGCGGCTGGAAGATGCGTGTGAGCTCGCTGCCCGCGCTGCAGAACTCGGGCACGCGCTCGGTGGGCGCGATGCAGGCGCGGCTGCGGCGCTGGGCGCGGCTCCGCATCGCAATGATCCCCACGACGGCTATGCTGGAGCCGCTTAGCGAGTGCATCCCGCTGGGTGCCGGCGCCGCGTGGGCCGCGGGACAGTTGTTCGGCGCGGAGCCGCTTCCGTTCTTCCTGGTACATGTGTTAGTGTGGTTCCTCTCGGACTGGTTGATGCTCCGGTCAGTGCAGAACGGTTCGCCGCCGTTCACGAAAGTGCAGTTTTTGCTTGGGTGGGTGTGGAGCGAGTGCTGCGCGCCGTTCGTGCTGGCCGCGGCGCTCGTGAGCCCCGAGATCTCGTGGCGGACTCGCAGCTACCGGCTGGACTGGGGCGGCCGCGCCCACGAACTCAATCCTAAACTCAAGTTCTGAGCCACATCCCTCCCTCATACTCGAAAGCTTTAATTTGGTGAAAGTTTACGTTTACCTGTGTATCATAGTCTGTTTGAAAGCGACTGAATTGCGGATGTGTGTTTATAGATAATATAGTATTAAGTTTTTATTTTAATTGCTATGATGTTAGTTTTGGAATGAACAGTGGTTGATTGTTGCTTTTGTTTTAGAAAGATTTGTACATTTGTTAGTTTAACGTTACAGACACATTTATTTATTTTTGGTAATTTATTTTTACCGCAACAGGTTTGTCATTTCCTGCATTGAATTGTTTGTCATGACAAGATAGGTTGCGAGGAGTACAAGTATAGTAAAGTGAGTCATTGCTTATCAGAAATGTTTGGCCTTTCTGTTGTGATTCATAAAGTTTTCACTTGAATCTTGTATGTCATATGATTAGATGTTTATTGAAATATTAATTAATCTCAATATGGAAGGTGTTTGTTATTGTAATTATAACAGATTGCCATTCTACATACCTTGAGTAAAGTGTAAAATATTGAAATGTGATAAGGTCTAGTTTTACCTAACTAAACCGCATGATTCTGAAACTCAATACGTACATATTTGTATCATACCTATGTGTAATTCCCGCAAACAATTAATGTTGTATCGTAATACCTAATTCTAAATACAAGAAGTACAGGGTTATACTCTAAATAATACATTGAGATCAACTTATACTAGTTTTATTTGAAGTGTGCCTTCGAAATTAGGCGAAGGCTGGCGATAACCGCAGGCGTGGCGCGTGCGGAGGCGACATACCTAGTCATTATCTTTATGGGGTGATGTGCAATATCAGTTAAAAAGTTATTAATAATAATTTTAAAATTATGATTAGACTGGTCACCTACAAGGGGCATAAACGGTGTTACTTTCTGACAAGTTACAAGTTAGTGTTATAAAAACAGAAAATATTTAAATAGACAATTATTTTTAATTGTTTCATGAAATATTAATAGCGTCCCATCTAGGAATTAACATAACGGACGAAATATTGTTTTACTACATACTCTGCCTAACCCCTTGGGGAATACAAGCATGATGTTGTGTTATGTTATATACCTTATGGTTGCAATAAACCTGCATATAAATGCACTGAATTTACATAAATAAATACAATAATAATAACTAAAAACTGCGTTCCTACATGTATAGGGAAATGAATCTGTCCTCATTATATCTGTTCATACACTTTTCCACTGTATGACTTTCGGTTACATTATGTAACCGAAAGTCATACAGTGGAAAAGTGTAGGTATACAAGGCCTCAGATTATTATGTAACATATAAGTAGGTATAATACCTATTCATAGAATCACGGTGCTTCAGAAGGCATGTTAAGCCGTTGGTTCCGGCTGTTATTTGTGGACCTTTGTCGTCAGAATCCAGAAAGTCTAACAAGCGGTCTTACCTTACGTATTGTGTTACCCAGTAACTGGGTTGTGAAGGTCAGATAGGCAGTCTCTCCATGTAAAATACTGGTATTCAGCTGCATCCAATCAGACTGGAAGCCAACTTCAACATTGGAAAAATGATTGGCAGATGATAGAATTACTGTCCAGAAATACATAGGTAAACATTTTGTTTAATTGATCATTGTGACCTTGATCTTAAGCATTTAAGTGTGAAAGTAGTGGCAAAATTTTAATGAAAAAGGTTTTGCTCTGGGACTAAAAAGGGTCAAAAACTTAAATCTAAAAAGTTTTTGTTGTATGTATGTGTTTGTGTGTTTTGTTGTGGGTTTTGTTTCCGCACAAAAAATTGAACATCATCAGCCTATAGCAGTCCACTCCTGGACATAGGCCTCTCCTATTGCACGCCATTCAACTCGATTTTCGGCAACTCTCATCCAGCTGCTACCAGCCATCCTGCGAAGATCGTCGCTCCACCTAGCCTGAGGGCGTCCCACCTTACGTTTACCGATTCACGGTCTCCACTCAAGAACACGTCTACCCCAACGGTCATCGGTTCTACGCCTAATATGACGGCCCATTCTCACTTCAGCTTGCTTATTCTGTGGGCTATGTCGACAACTTTGGTTCTCTGCCGGATCACCACGTTGCGGATTCGATCCCTCAGAGAGACTGAAGCATAGCCCGTTCCATGGCTCGCTGAATGACGTTGAATTTATGGACCAGCCGTACCGTGAGTATCCACGTTTCGGCTCCGTATTTCATAACTAGCAGGATGCACTGATTGAATATAACAAAATACTGAAAAAGAATCTTTGGAACTGATATGAGATAATTCCAATTGAAAAAATATTTATAGGACATTGAACCTATTTGTCCCGTTGCCGGATACTCGGTAACTCAATGCTTATTCCGGGGGCCGTAAGGGGCTATCCTTTAATCACGTAGGTAACGATTTTTAGGTCACTATTATAGCCCCACCTCCCCCTAGTTGATTGCTACCTCCCGGCATCACGTAATTTTTATTATTGAAAAGTTCCAAAGGCCAATTCTCGTAATTTAAATTGTTCAAAATCCAGTCGCAGTCTCATCTCGGCGACAAACAAATGTGAAAAATGTAGGGAAATTATAGGTATTTTCGACAGATTGAGACATCAGACTGTGAACTTTCTAAAATGACGACAATTGCCCCTCAGATATTTTCCTATCATAGCTGAATCCGGGTAGACTCGAGGCCGACCCCTAACATAGTTGGAAAAGGCTAGGCAGATGATAACTAGTAGATTCTGAAAAACCATAAATATTAATAAAATTGTTTTTTTTTTTTTTTTCTAAGCACTTGACTACATTCGAACCCCACGTGATAGGACGACTCCTAAACATACGATATCATTGGATCACATTACTCTAACGTGTTCATATACGGAATAACAATGTCGAAATCTAAATCGGCGACGAAGGTTCGATAACCCAACTTGACACGGCTCGAGAACTTTTCACACAATGTTGTTACGTTGTAAATCGCGTATTTTATTGAATTTTCATTGTTTATGTGTGACATTTACAGTTTACTCGATTCGCGTACCTACATTTTATTATTCAAAGAAATACAAATGAATAATATTATTGGGTTTTATTTATGTTTATTTTTTACGGTTTTTTAAACGTCGTGACGCTGCTATACCTACCTGGTGCGTAATTCTCTATGACACAATTATCGAAACCGCGCGAAATCAACGCGAGATTGGCGGGCTTAGCTAAGGAATTGATGTGGTTTCTAGTGAATTAGGGCCATCTTTTTTTTTTGGTGGGAAATCATCAAATAACCTCCCGCTCTGGGCGGAGCGGGCGGACGTGACTTTTACTGACTAAAACCCACCCGTGTTCAGGGTGCTGCACCCTAATTGCGTAACACACAATCGACCTAAATCCGAATCATTTTGAAGAATATTGCTAATCCATTGCTTCATATGTTTCAAAAATGTGTCTGCTCAACAACGTAAATAACGCAATGAACACTGTTGAACTGTCAAAATGAAAACCATTGCTACTGATAGTGTGTTACGCAATTACCCCGTTGTTATAAATCACACAGGCATAACCTTCCGTGGCCATTGTTCTCTAATTGTCTACTAATTACTTTATTAGGTCCCAGGTGATAGGTCATTATGATTTACCGGTAAAATTGGTAGTTTTTAATAAAACTTTTCCTTACACTAGGAATTACACAGTAAAATAAATAATAAGTGTATTGTACAGACGCCAGCACATCAAGCCACAACAAGCTGTCAAATTTCTTTAATAGATTTTCAACTTTATCGCTAAAGCATTAAGGTTCAAGGTTGATTGGGAAGTTTTTACAGCTTGACCTGCAGCTGGCGTCTGTACATTCGCATAACTTTATTAGTTCTGAGCTGTAATAGAACCCGCGTACTGTTGGGGAGAGCTGCGAAGAGCAGTGGTGGCCCCATTGGCGTAGCTAGGAATTTTGTTTAGGGGGGCAGCCTTCCAGTTGAACTAACCAGTGATTTAATGAGAGATCTTATATGACGCCTAGTAATAAATAACCCCATGTCATCATGTTTTTTTTTTTTAATTCCTTACGTATTTGATATTAATTTCAATTTTATACCTCCACGCGTTCTTGACAATAAGGGTCTTGGACTAACAGACAGACTGACGGACAACGAAGTGATCCTATAAGGAGAAGCTATAGTAACTCTTCAATACTGTCTATTTTTCTGACAAAGAAGATTCAAGAGTGGGGAATGTCCTTGCCCCGCCCTAGCTACGCCCATGGGTGGTCCAGTGGTATCGGCCCCGGCTTACGACTTGTAGGTCGTAGGTTCCCAGACAGGCGCTTTACTATGTTTTTGTTTTTCTTTATTAATAAGAAATAAGTTCTTAGTAATTGATTACAATCTAGCCTAATAGACTAATAAGCAATTTAACTTTAACTTAATATTTTACGATATTACAATATATTACGCTTTACTTTGTGTAAATAATTTCATCACCACTGCTCTCAAAACGGTGAAGGAAAACATCGTGAGGTAACCGGCATGTCCTAGAACCAAAAATTCGAAGACATGTGAAATCTACCAACACGCACTGGACCCGCGTGGTGGGTTACGTTCCACTCTCACAGAGAGGAGGACTGTGTCCCAGCAGTGGGAATGTTTTAAGCTGATTATACATTGTGTAAACTTCTCACCGTGAACATTTTGGTGAAGTGAGCTGGCAAGTCAAGGGTAGAGTGAATAGGCTCATAATGAATTAGTGCGCTTCACCATCTACGATTGCATCACTGCTTTCCATCAGGCGGGATCGTAGTCAAGCACTAGTTTATAACATTAAAAAATTAAAAGTGTCAATGTCAGGTGAAATGGCAGCTCACTTCTCTTAAGTTTTCAGTTTCTAGACAAATTCAAGTACCTACTGATATTTGCCTCACTAATCTCGCTTGCGTCACTGACCTTCGCAAACAGTTTCTAGGTAAATGTAGCGATAATATTTGTTTCGGTTACTAGATCTTCCGGGTTCTGGGACCAGTAGCAACGACTGGCATTGTTAAAATAAGAAACCGTTCACCCATCCTTTAAGTGACCGCAGCAAGCGTAACTTAACCTGGCAGATCGATCATTAGATCTTCCGGTTTCTGTGGCCCCTAACAACGACTTGCATTGTTAAAATTTAAAAACCGGTCACCCATCATTTTACCGACCGCAGCAAGCGTGGCTTAGCCTGCCATATCGATCAATAGATCTTCCGGCTTCTGAGCCCGTAGTAACGACTGGCATTGTTTAAAACAATTAAAAAATAAGAAACCGGACACCCATCTTTTAACTGACCGCAGCAAGGGTAGCTTAACCTAGCAGATCCATCATTAGATGTTCCGGCTTCCGGAGCCCCTAGTAATGACTGGCATTGTTTAAAATAATTTAAAAATAAGAAACCGGTCACCCATCCTTTAACTGACCGCAGCAAGCGTAGCTTAACCTGGGAGATCGATCGTTACGCGCTGCTGCCTTCAATAATGTAATATCGTATCTTTTGAACAAAATAATGTTCTTACAGTGCAATGTTTGCAATCTAATAAACCTGACCTACTTTCGACTTTAGGTAGAGATCCATGAATTACGTGGTCGCACGAATTTCATGAAGGGGTGGGGGCTCCCAACTATCACACAACAATTCACAAGAACGGAAGGGGCTCCCCTTCTTGTCACAGGTGCTCATTTAAAATTTGTGTGACCCCTGGTGTGACGTCACATGTTTCACAATTTTAAATTAAAATTATACGCGACTTCGTTTGCGTGGAAGTCGTAAGACACCAAAATATTACTAAAATACCAGCCACATTTCCCGCCTGCACTATTACTTCGTTTTTGCTTAGTGTTCTTTCAGACTTTTCATTTTACTTGGCTTCTAAGGATCGTACCGCGATGTTAAATAGCCTAACCTTCCCTAAGAATTGGGTTATCAAATACGAAAAGATTTTTTCAATTCCGACTGATATTTTCAGAGATTAGAGCGTTTAAACAAACAAACTCCTTAGCTAGGATTACCTATCATATGCGAAAATATATTTTCAATCCGCGGGGTAATTGCGTAACACACTATCAATAGCAATGGCTTTCAGTTTCACAGTTCAACAACATTCTTTGCGTTGTTTACGTTGTTGAGCTGACAATTTTTTCGAACCTATGTAACAATGGATTAGCAATATCCTTCATCCTTGATAGTTTGTTACGCAAATAGGGTGCCGACTGGTAGTTCCAGAGATTAGTGCTTTCAAACAAACAAACAAACTTTTCTATTAGTACCTATAGATGTACATATAGATAGAAGATATAGATTTAAAGAGGTGGTCATATTTTATGTTTTTCGTTAGAATTGAAGTTTTGAGTTGTAAATAAGTATTACCTAGGTACTGTAGATTTTTACATGAGACGTCTCACGCGACGACGCTTAGAAACCCTCTCCCTGCCTCTCCTTGTCACAGGATGTCATAGTTTGCCAACGTGTGACGTTATTTATGGATGGCCCCTAGGCAGCTAAGTAGGTAGGTACCCCAGTTTTTATACCTAAGTAATTTTCTTTAACTTTTACAATAATAATGGGCGGTTCTTCGAATGACTCGGAGACCTTCATTCAAAAGCACGCGACAGTTATTATGTAACTGTTAGTGGCCTATTGCCATCCATCGTGTAGGTACACAGCGTACACGATGGATGAATTGGCCAATTTGGCTTCCTTGACGTTTGGGACACAGCCTGTCGTTTTTCTATAACGCTTTCTTGTCGCATTTCCATAATAGGGATGATGACTAATATTAGAAATGTTCGAACAAATAATGTAATTTTACGGAAAGCATAGTAAAACGAAAAAAATCGGTAAAATTCGATGTTAATTTGGAGAAGCTACACCCTTTAATAGTTTTTGGATTATTCCCGTCCTTGTCGCGCGGTACTGACAATGTATAGCGCTAGTATGAAGTTAATTAAAAATCGAAGACCTAGATTACAGGCGATTAGACTAGAGTAGATGATTTTTTTGATTTGCTGCTGGGGAGTTTGTTGCGCCACTTCTTCTTCCCAGCGATAGCACTACGAAGTGGTGAAGGGCGGGCGTTTTTAGGGGACTGTCTTTTGTAATTTTGACGTTCGAAAAGTGCTGATTCTCAGCCTAATTTGAATAAATGACTTTTGATTTTGAGATGTAGAGTAGACTAGAATAGACTATAGGCGACTCCCTCTCACAGAGAGGAGGCCTGTGTCCCAGCAGTGGGAATATTATAAGCTGATTATGTGAAATTTGGGACAGCGGTTTGCGACACAGCCAGTCATTTTTCTAGCATTTTCCTGTTGCAACTCCGTAATTGATGACCTATGTGGACTGGTGTTTAATTCCACGACCGACACCTCTGGTTTGCCGTTCGATATTGTTTAAAAGACTGATAAACACCAAGCCACCTGCCTATCCTTTTCCCAAGTACGTTGGGGTTAACTTCCAGTGCCTATTTTACATGGAGAAACCGCTTATCTGACCGCCAAAACCTAGTTACTGGGTAACATGATATCCCTTGGTAAGACTGGCTGTCAGACTTTTGGGCTACTGGCTACCCGTAACGACGGTCAAAGATCTACGAATGACTGCAAAGACCTAAAGACTAATCCCTAATTAAAAATGTTCAAAATCTAGTAGCAATCTCATCTCAGCGACAATCAATGTCAAAAATGTAGGGAAATTAGATTTATTTTTGACAGATTGAGACAGATCAGACTGTGAGCGTTCTTAAAATTACGAAAATTGCCCCTCTGATGGGTTAACATGCTATTCGAGGCACGGCGGGTCTCGATATGTAATGGATGGTCACCCATCTAGGAACTGACCGCGGCAAGAGTAGCTTAAAACCTTCGATCGACCCGTGCGGCTTTTATTATTTAGCCACGAGACTCCTTTAATAAAAATACTAAAGGCAGTTTTTTTTTTACATTTAGTCGGTCTATCTAATCACTAATGATTCGACTAGCAGCCATCGAAATCTTAAACGTGAAATCTTAAACAAAAGTAAAAAAAACTACAACAGAACAAACAAATGACCTCAAGTTTATTGATAATGTTAATGAGTTAGGTACTTACATATTTGGCAAGTAGGTAAGTACAATTTAATTCAATTTTATAACTCATGTGTGTACGTAGGTGAATTAATTTAAATAATTTTCCTATTATCACCTATACCCACATACCTACCTAATTTGTTTTACTTATATGGGAGAGAAAAGTATTCCAATAAATGCAAGTAGTATCTTATATTTTTTCAGGTACAGACGACGACATAAGTATCAAGCTAACATTTCCAGTTTTCGTACACGAGAAATCAGCTTATACTGGAAATGTACAGCCTAATATGTCATCGTGCGAACCTGACTCCACCATCATGCCTAGCCTTTTCCCAACTACGTTGGGGTCGGCTTCCAGTCTAATCGGATACAGCTGAGTATGTCCGCGAAATTCAAATTGTCTGAAACCTGAACTGCAAATTGCAAAACAACGTTAGAAAATTTGAATCTTTCGGGCTACCTTTGCTCATCGCCTTTGAGTTTTACCAATTCTTCAGATGATATCAGTTACCCTAGATCTCGTCTTAATAAAGGCACGTATGTAATCGTTCAATACCGGCTGTTATACAATTAATTATAATTAAATAATTTGATCGTCCTTTCCAATAACCGTTAAGATTTAGACGCACGCGTATTTTATGTTCTGACTAAGTATAGGTACCACTACTATGAGGTAATGTATCTACAGGGTTCAAGGTAGGTAGGCAAGGAATAAATTATGCCCTTTAAATGGCTTTAATTTATTTAACATCTACCGCATGTCAGACGACCAATTGGCCAAACTTACGACCCAATGGGTGCCTCTTATGCTAGCGAAGGAGGTGGCGGGACGGATGAGGGAGAGAGCCTTCCGTCCCAGCCGCCGCGGGAGACGCTCCGGGCGTCGGGAGCCGCGTGACGACTTCCGGCCACCGTGGGCGCGGGCCTGCGGGCGGAGAGCAATGGGTAGAACATAAAGGGCGAAGGAAGGCACATGGGTGGGTTTTAGTCAGTAAGAGTCTGACACTCCCTGCCGCTCCACCCAGAGCGGGAGGGGTCATTTGATGATTTCCCACCAGAAAAAAAAAAAGAAAAAAAAAAAAAAAAATTGGGCCCCTCTTAATGGCAAGCGACATCGCGGCAGGCCCAGACGGAGAATGCGGGATGAGCTGGACCCCTTCAAGAAGAACTGGTCCTTAGAACCTTTAAACAGAGAGAAGTGGAAAGAGAGTAGGCCTTTGCCCTGCAGTGGTACATCACAGGCTTTTGTGATGTCCCTAATAATAAAAAATTTCTTTCTTTAACTACGGTATTTTGACAGTTCAAATTTTTCGCGTTCATTTCGCGCGGTTTCGTTCATTGTGTCATAGAGCGTCATTAGCAGATGTCGTGATTAGCTAAGTGACATGACGTGGTTTCTAAGTAAGGAATCATTAAGTGGTCATACTGAATATCCAAGTCTGAATTTTGATGGTTTATAAATAACTCACTCGAATCACAAACAGTAATATTCACCAAATTACATGGTTGAGCCTGTTTGAAGGACTAATTGTAATTATATGGTAGTTAGGTGTATAACAATGTCAGTCACGAATCATGGTCAAAAGTTAAGTGGATACAAGTATGCATTGTATAAAGAATGGAATAGGCACAATATAACATAACATCATGCCTGTAATCCCCGAAGGGTTAGGCAGAGGTGTACATATTATTATAGTTCAGGCGTCATCACATCAAGCTACTACAATCTGTCTTCTTTAATAGGTTTTCAACTTTATCGTTAAAGCATTAGGTTCAGGGGGCCTACTACGAAGTGCAAAGTGCGAATGATCGGATCAGACCAACGCATGGCCGAAGCGAATATTATTGAAAAATGCGAAAAAAGTTCGGATCGGCTGAGTGTACCTATCTTAAATCTCTTTCGGGACCATAGTCAATATTCGAAAGAGTGTAGGAGTGTAGGATCGGGACCGACCGAACCAAATAGTAACTTCGTAGCAGGAAACGGCCGAACATTTGGCCGATACCACTTCGGAGTAGACCCCCAGGGTTGATTGGGAAAAATTTACAGTTTCGGGTAGCTTGCTGTGCTGGCGCCTGTACATCCACATTTCTTTAGTATGTTTAAGTCCCATGTAAGAGGGGTGAGCTAGCAGTGGTGGCCCAGTGCTAAAGGCCGCGACTTACGAGTTGTAGGTCATAGTAGTAACCCAGAGAGGCGCTTTACTTTGTGTAAATTATTTCATCACCACTGCTTTCAAAACGGTGAAGGAAAACATCGTGAGGAATCCGGCCTGTCCTAGAACCGAAACTTCGAAGACGTGACATCCGGCAACTCGCACTGGGCCCGCGTGGTAGATTACGGCCCACTGCCTCTCACTGAGAGGAGGCCTGTGTACCAGCAGTGGGAACATTATAGGATGGTTTTGAATAGAGCACGAGCCTATTGCCATCAACCGGGCACAAATCCAGACTCTGCGGTGTTTAATGAGAAATTCCTGATGGAAAAACTCGATAACATATTGCCCGACCTGGGAAACGTACAACATAGGGAGCGGTGATTGCTTATGCCCGGCCATAGGCAGAGGTGGAACACCGCGGCGGTTTTAGCCTGTAAGAGTCCAGCATACCCCACGATGGAGGAAGTCCATGAAGATTACCAGCGCGGAAAAAAAAACAAAAGGGAACCGTATAACGTGATAATAAAAAATATTTACGACAAACAAAAGTTTATTTAAAGTAAATCGAAGGATGTCGAACTACTTCGATGCTGACAAATGAATTATATCGTCGCACGCTCGTAAATACTTTAGTGTAGACTCTTTGGTTTCAGTTTCAGCGTTTCAGACTTTCTTATTGGTTATTTACAAGTCAAGGGCCCAATTTCGTTTGTCAAGTATAGGTAGGTACTCGTATGTTCTTATGACTGCCTCGTTGGTCCAGTGGCGGCATGTGCTACTACTGAGCATGAGGTCTTGGGTCGATTCCCGGGTCGGGCACACCGTTATTGGGTTTTGCCACCTGGTATATCTTCAGTAGCAGCTCGGAGTCTGGATTTGTGCCCGGTTGATAGCAATAGGCTCGCTCCTTATTACATGGGACTTAAACATAATTGGCGAAATGTGGGTGTGCTATAAATACGCCTCTGTCTAACCCTTCCGGAAATACAGGCGTTATGTTATGTATGTATTTATATTGCAGTACCCATACGTATCATCATCATCTGCCTAGCCTTTTCCGAACTATCTTGGGATCGGCTTCCAGTCTAACCGGATGCAGCTGAGTACCAGTGTTTTACATGGAGCGACCGCCTATCTGACCTCCACAACCCAGTTACTGGGTAATACGAATGGAATAGAATAGAATTCTATTCTTAGAATATATTTATTTGCTTTAAAACATGGTTTCATGTTTTAAAGCAAATAAATATATCCTATTTCTATTTCTTGTATTCTATTCCTTGGTAAGATTGGTTGTCAGACTTTCGGGCTTCACACGACCCGTAACAACTGTCAAAGATCCACGAATGACAACCGGGACCAACAGCTTAACGTGCTTTTCGAGGCACGGAGGGGTCTTGGTATGTGAAGATGGTCACCCATCCACGGCCAACCGCGGCAAGCGTAGCTTAACCTGATATATCGACCCGTGCGGCTGTTATTACTTAGCCAGTTAGGTATATTAAACCTGTGTAGCTAGGTACCATTTATTTTAAGGCCTCATAAAATGAGAAAAGGTACCGAACTAGTAAAAGTCACTGCTTGATTTAACACAATGGCGGCGATAGCATTCAGTTGGTAGCTATGTATTTATTTATGTTTTTTATCGTGTATACTATCAATGTCCTACATGGATATGTAAAACTCAAAAGCCAGAAAATCTGACAGCCAGTCTTACCGTCGTGTTTTCAGTGTGTTGTGGAGGTCAGATAGGCAGTCGCTCCATGTAAAATACTGGTATTGAGCTGCATCCGGTTAGACTGGAAGCCGACCCCAACATAGTTGGGAAGGAGGCTAGGCCTATGATGCAGATGAGGTCTATGAAATGAGAGCAATCAGGCAGGCACTTTACTTTGAGTAAGTACATAATTTCATCACCACTGCTTTTAAACGGTGAAGGAACGAAAAACATCATGACGAAACCGGCAAGTCCTAGAACCAACATTAGAAGACATGTGACATCTACCAACCCGCACTGGGCCCGCGTGGCGCATAATTCGCTTTGTACGCGGCTTCACGTCTGACCAGATGCAGATGAATACCAGTATTTTACATGAAGCGACTGCCTATCTGACCTCCACAATCCAGTTACCGGGCAACACGATGTCAGATCTACGGGCATTATTTATTTATTTATAGTTAATTAAAACGGTACAACACCAATTACATTAATTAACATAGAGACAATAATTACGTTGACAATATTAAACGAGTAATATAATTTAAAACTAACATGGAACTGTGGACTCCCCTGCATACTTTCTCACACAGAACACCAGACATATACGAATATGTAATTAATATAAAGTAAGTTTATAAGGAAAGTACTCTTTACTTATTAACCATATTTTCCTTGTGACGTAGGTGTAGTGTAGTGTATAAATTATAGTTTGCGATGGGTTTTTGTTTCATTGCTCCCTACGTAGCCGTTGAAAATGAAACCAATTTGAATGTTTTAAATTACTTCGACGGAGTGATAACCCAAATATTGAGTCATACTTATTATGAAATACCTAAAAGAGAGGGGCTTGTGGCTAAATAATAACAGCCGCACGGGCCGATCGATCAGGTTAAACTACGCTTGCCGCGGTCGGTTCGTGGATGGGTAACCATCGTGACGTACCAACACCACTCCGTGGTGTTGGTCCCGGCTGTCATTCGTGGATCTTTGACGTCATCAGTCTTCATCATCATCATCATTCATCATCATTTCAGCCGATAGACGTCCACTGCTGGACATAGGCCTCCCCCAAGTGTCGCCACATTGACCGGTCCCGTGCGACTCGCATCCAGCGGATTCCCGCAACCTTCACCAGGTCATCGGTCCACCTAGTGGGAGGCCTTCCAACGCAACGTCTTCCGGTTCGCGGTCGCCACTCCAGAACTTTTCGGCCCCATCGGCCATCCGTTCTGCGAGCAATGTGCCCTGCCCACTGCCACTTAAGTTTGGCAATTCTTCGGGCTACGTCGGTAACCTTGGTTCTCTTGCGGATGTCCTCATTTCTGATTCGATCACGCAAGGAAACTCCGAGCATAGCCCTCTCCATTGCCCTTTGAGTGACTTTAAGCCTTCTGATGAGGCCCATTGTGAGCGACCACGTTTCAGTCCCGTATGTGATCACTGGCAACACACACAGTCATCAGTCTTACCAAGGGGCATCGTGTTACCTAGTAAGTGGGTTGTGGAGGTCAGATAGGTAGTCCCTCCCACAGTAGTATGAACAAGACTAGGCAGACAGATATATTATAATGGTGTTAATAACCCGTTTAAATTTCGGCTGATTTCATTATTATTATACTTAGTATGTGAAGATAATTACATATAAGTATGTAATATTTTCATAATCTCTTAACTAACTATTTACACAATAATTATTATACTTAGTATGTGAAGATAATTACATAAATATGTACCTAAATATTTTCATAATCTCTTAACTAACTATTTACACTAGGTACTAAATTAGGAAAAAGACTATATAACTAATTAGGTATATAAATAAATACAAATACAAAAAGATATTTAGGCGTCGAAGTACTCGTCCGCAACGCTGTCATCCGGAAACGTGCCCAGAAGACTGGCAGCATTGCCACGTTGAATGGCAATGCTAATTCTTTGGCCAAAGAACGACCCCGCCCTCTGGTCACGTGAAATTTCGATCTGATTTTACTTAATACTGTTAGAGAGAATGACAAGCCACATCGTAAATTTCTATTTTCTCTATTTTCTTAATTATCGTTTGTATTAATTGCTAAACTAGTTGGACAACTTGGCGACAGTAATGACCAATTGTGCTGATAAATTAATGAGTTTGTTATCGCTCTAGTTACAGTTAATGAATTAATAAAAAGAATTCATCGGTTTATTCTTTTATTTAACACATAATAATATCAGCCTACTTCCTACACTACAGGAAACTACCAAGCAGGCCGCAGCAAGGACAACCTCCACCAATGGGGGTTCATGGAAGGCCCAGACCTCCGATATGTATGCGGTGTCTCTCCACAGACAATGGCTCACCTCCCATCTTGCACCGCGTGCCCTGTCACCTGCACACGTGAGGACCAGGCTGCGTTAGCGAATACTATCCGTGTTGCTGAATTTTGGACCAAACATAAGAAAGAAACTATATTTTTGCTATCAACACGTTAAGATTACAGGGAAAAAAATACCAGT
This sequence comes from Apamea monoglypha, assembly GCA_911387795.2. Classification (NCBI taxonomy): domain Eukaryota; kingdom Metazoa; phylum Arthropoda; class Insecta; order Lepidoptera; family Noctuidae; genus Apamea; species Apamea monoglypha. The sequence continues at coordinate 7,327,488 of OU426935.1, read as the reverse complement.
ACGCAAACTGTGACCATGAATTCAGCACATGATTGTAGTAGAAATTTTACGACGGTTATCAAAAAAAAATATAGTAGGTATCGGTCATTACCAGTCAACCTACATATTATCCTATTTAGACATTTTTCAAATCTAAGATGTATAAGCTAGCCCTTATACATCTTAGATTTGAAGAATGTCTAACAGCTACACTTGGTGAAACTTTTATAGGCAATCCAGTGTAACACGGTCATCTGTTACGGTTAGTTTCACTCCAGTGTAACCTTTGGGTGACCTCATTCGTGTACCTTTATGAGGGTTGATTATAGTATTAAGTATGCTAGATTCTTTTGTTTAGATTTAGTGGAACAAAAAAAAGTTACCTGTAATGTAAGTTCTGTATGTGGAAATGAAAACCGCAGGGAAATTACGGAGTCTTAACTCTAGCGGGTTGTACCAGGTATACAGGGTGGCCGGAACATTGACGTCCAAAAATAAAATTTAGGTCCCTCGTATCGTGGGGTATCCGAATCACCCCCATGTATGTTCCGCGACTTTTCATAGTTTTCGAGTTACGAATTTTTTTCTGATTTTTTAAGAATGATCGACCTGACCAATCTAAAAAATGGCTTTGTCGAGATTTTTTTTTTAGCAACTGAATCTTCGTGAGTAGTACTTTTATGCATAAAATAATCAGCTTCGTAACTGTGATGAAAGTTATGAAAAAGTTGGTCTAAAGTGAAAAAATTACGTTCGGTAAATTATGGCTTAGCATTTTAACTTTAAATAAAAAATTTAAACAGGAAACTTCATGGTTCCTAAGTAGGCTTCAAGAATGCGCCAGACTCTCAGCTTTCATAATCATAAAAAAATTAGCACTTTAGACCAACTTTTTCATAACTTTCATCACAGTTACGAAGCTGATTATTTTATGCATAAAAGTACTACTCACGAAGATTCAGTTGCAAAAAAAAAATCTCGACAAAGCCATTTTTTAGATTGGTCAGGTCGATCATTCTCAAAAAATCAGAAAAAAATTCGTAACTCGAAAACTATGAAAAGTCGCGGAACATACATGGCGGTGATTCGGATACCCCACGATACGAGGGACCTAAATTTTATTTTTGGACGTCAATGTTCCGGCCACCCTGTATATTAAAACATGCTTACTTTGCTTATCTGCAGCCTGATATTTCTCCACTGCAAGTAAAAGGCCTCTTCTCATACAGAGAAGGAACAAGCATTGATAACACGCTTACTTTTCCTGATTAAACTACTTTATTGTTTCAGTTCAGCGGGATAATTACGTAACTCACTATCAGTACAAAATGGATTTAATTTTGACAGTTCAACAACATTCATTGCGTTATTTACGTTGTTGAGCAGATACACTTTACGAATATAATTATGTCAGTTCCTCAGTTTCGTGAACATCTAGTTCACAGAATAAACCGACTGGAACACTGTGGGATTCTGACCTCAAAAAGGTGGCTGGGACAGACTGGATGCGGAAGCCGGAGGACAGGCTGTTGTGGCGCAGCCTGGGAGAGGCTTATGTTCAGCAGTGGACTGCAATAGGCCGAGTTGATTGAAATCGTATGATCAAGTTTATTCAATCGTTATCGAAAGAGATGTGATGAGAGCTTTTCTTCATGAAAAAAAGAAAAAAAACTAAGTAATTAGTACCTCAATTTGTACCTCAATTTTGAATTAAGTAGATACCTACCTACATTCGTTTGTAAATAATTTAATAATGTTGTCTTATTTCATGGTTGTTAAGAATGATTGCAGTTACGAATTATATCGGTAAATTGCATCTTACCGCTCGTATTTTCCACGATCAATTATGCAATGAAATGGTACTTACATTGTTTCAATTTATTTTGTAAACTCCTCGATGATGGATTGGACTGGGAGAGGTACTTACAAAGTTCGAATAATTTATTCAATGGATATGGTGTTCAGTAGAAAATATTAGGGGCTTGGGGTTTAGAGTAAAACCACCGAATTATCAGTAAGTAAATTTAAAAAAAAGTCCTCCAGACCGTATTTCGGCCACGTTGATCAATGCTAGTTCCTTCTTGTAAGAGGAGAAGCCTTTATCTTGCAGTGGAGCAATATCAGGCTGGAAGGCAAAATAAGCATATTATAATACTTTTTTTTTGTCGGTGTGGAAATCCTCGTCGATGTCCTCCGCCCTGGAGTCGGCAGAGGGGTCTGTCAGACTTTTACTAACTAAAACCTCGTACACCTGCGTCAGGGGCTGCGGGTGCGAATGCGACTTCCGCTGCCCCGGACTGGTGACGGCCCGCGCTATGCGGGCAACGTCCCATAGGGTGTGTAACGTGTTGAACTCCCCCGTTACCTCTTAGAGTGGTGCGCGTGGAACACTACGCGCCACCAGCTCGGGTCCTGGAATGGGGGGCGCCGGATGTCCCCGAGTCCGTTGCCCCTGGGCTTGTTTAGGGGGGCTGAAAGAGGGCGTTGTTCGCCCTCCGCCGACGCCCAGTGCACCTGCTGCGCGACGGGAGAGCACTCGTTATCTCCCGTTCCCTTTCTGCAGCTTCCTACTGCGAGATAGCTGTTTTGTAGAAGGACACCACCGCGTCCCGAGACTCTGCACTGCCGACAATTGAATGAACTACGGTCGACAGGACAGGTCGCTCCCTACATCCGAAACGAGGCCACCACGCGGCTCGTCCCATGCATATTACAATACCTAGTACTCGTATGACCCGCTAGGGTTAGCTTTAAGACTTCGCTCGGATGACGTACAAGCGTGCCGTAGAGAGGCGGGAAATGCGGGAATGGCAAAAGCTGTAACAGCGCGGGGGTCGTGAGGCTCTGAAGTTAACTCTTGCGGGTAGTAGATGTGTGTCATTGTTTTTAGAATAGGCGTGATTTTATTATGTTCTTGAATGAATGACGCCTCTATTAAGAACAATGGGAGTGTGTTCGATAACAGTCGAGCAGACTAATGATTATTAATTCTTAGTAGGTTGGGCTGTGTGTGTGGACTATACATGGTCTAATGTAGATTTGTTTGATGTGTAAGAAACATTGTTCAAGCTTACCGGATGTAATTAATAGTTAGGTACTCGTATTATTTAGATTTCGCGAACTACAAAAAGCAGTTATCATCAGTGGCACGGTTGCAGTCCAAGATTTGGGTCACCATGGGTGCCGAGGAATATTTTTAGGGGGGTACATGTCCTCGTTGGTTTAATGGTCGCTAGCGCTACTGCGGAGCATGAGGTCCCGGGTTCGATTCTCAGTTCGGGCACAGTGTTATTGGGTTTTTTACCCACTTCATAAAAGGAGGAGGTTCTCAATTCGACTGTATTTTTTTCATGTGTACTCCCTCATTTATAAGCCGATTTGCAAAATACAAAATTATTTTTTTATTTGTAAGGATATGCTTTCAGATTGGTCCCATAGAATTTCATCAAAAATGGTTCAGCAGTTTGGTTTTTAAACAACAACTGCTGGTAAAAATTACAACTTAAAACTTTTTTGCAAAAAAAAAAAACAGCCGACTTCCAAAAAAGACACCACTAAGTGAAAAATAACTTTGATTTCGGAAATCGGCTGGCAAACAGCGAAAATGCGAACCCAACGACACCGACTTCCGAAATTAAAGTTATTTTTTTCACTTTGTCGTGTCTTTTCCATCAAGAATTTCACAGAAGAAGCCAGGAGTCTGGATTTGTGACCAGTTGATGTCAGTAGGGCCGACCCCTATGACATAGGACTTAAAACATAACTTGCGAAATGCAGGTGTACTATAGGTACACATCTGCCTTTAACCCTTCGGGGATTAATGTTATTTTGTCAAATTGGTCGCAGTCGTTTTTAATAACCCGCCTCAGATGACCGCCCTGTCCGCCTCCCCCTCCCCTGGGACCGCGCCTGTCATCAGGTGGTACCATACCACAACTTAAAAAAACTTTAGTGGTTATATTCTGTTCTGACTTACACGAAAATAGTGGCAAAATAGTGCGTTTTTATAAAGTTCTCGAATATTAATCGTGATAATCTCCAAAGTTCGGTTTTTTAAATTATGTTCTAGCAATTTGAACCTAAGATTAACAGACCCGGCAGCGACTAAGTTCAACAAATTGTTTTCGGCCAGTACGTACCGTATTGTACCACTAAAATATTTACCGCCATTGAAGGTCAATGGCTCGCTCGATAAAAATGACATCATATCCAAATTGATTTTAGAATTGGAACGATCGAATTATTTTTAATTCGACATTCACTTTTTAGCAACGAATTAAAAATGGCGGCTTGTTTTAAATAATTAACACAACCTATCATGACGCCTAAATTCCCCGAAGGGTTAGGCAGAGGTGTACCCATAGTAGGTGCACCCGAATTTCGCCAGTGTTTAAGTCCCATGGGACTTACTTACTACGATTAAACGTACTTACCTAATGAAGTTCTATCATAATTATGTGAGGTGTTTCGTTCGAAGAGATTAGATATAACACTTGAAGTCACACATACAATGTTGCCACTAATGCACTAAGTTCAAAGAGAGAGAAAAAAATAATAATAAAAAATTAGATGTGGGCACACCGACAGCTCTCCAGACATTTCGTGTGTTCAATACCTCACATTCACATTTCAGTGCTCCGCCAGTTTGTAAGTACCTATATTATTGCGTTACAGTTTTTTATCGACAGTTTAGTGTTTTGTGTGTTTATTAACGAAAAATGCCGAAGAGGAAACGTGATGACAAGGATTCATTTAGTTATATTAAGAAGAAAATTAAGAAGTTTGAAAGAAAACCGTTAAAAGGACGCCGTAGATCTTCATCATCCTCGGTTTCTGAGCGGATTTGTGAGCCTATTGCCATCAACCGGACACAAATCCAAGTTTTACACTCACTATTTCAATCAGTCATTTAAATAACTCGTAAAATTAATAAATCCTTATTTTTCCTCTTTTTGCTACTCGGGATCGTCGCTTAATCACGTGAAGCTCGAAAGGGGGCGGGGAAATGGGTTCAAAATCACAAAATATAACAAGGTGGGAGAGTCGTGAGATACCATGTGTTTTTTTTTATTTTTTGATTGACGTGATGTTCGAAACTGAAAAAAAACGTAATATAAATGTTTTCACATGATTATACCTTTCCTTTATTGTTTTTATGCCAGTCAGAAAAATTAAATTAGGTTATACCGGATTTTAAAGAAAGAATATTCTGAATTATTTAAAGACACTTTGTAGGTACGTACCAAAAAATACACTTGATTTTGTATAGGGTGACTTTGATACGTATGATAAGATACCACCAAGGAGCACCAGGAGGGACGGGGAAGGGGGGTTTGAAACTTTGTTAAAAACATCGCGTGATTTATGGACGACCCATTACTTAATGCATTGGTTTTCCTGATCATGACTTTGGTTATTCCGTAAATCCCTTTTATTCAGTTGGTTATAAGGCAAAAGCTCTTTGTTATTAATAATGTATTTAATGCCTACATACACACATAATGAGCCTATAATGTTCCCACTGCTGGGACACAGGCCTCCTCTCAGTGAGAGGGAGTGCAGGGCCATAAACCACCACGCGGGCCCAGTGCGGGTTGGTGGGTATGGTTGAGCTGTCAAAATGAAAGCCTACGAGCACCTTAAGTTGTCAAAAAATAAAAGGCCCTTTTTGACATTTGAGAAGGCGTTCTTGACGTGTTTTGCGAATTTGATCTTTATTAACTACTAGAACTGTCAATGTCAAAACTTGCCTTATATTTTTTGACAACTTTAGTACTGTTAGCATGTAGCGCAATTACCCTATCCTATCCTCCCTAAGAATGAAATCCGTAGTTTGGGCCGAAGTCAAAGACGTTTCCTACTCCGTACCACTTTCGGAAATATGATTAGTTCGGGGCCCGAACTCAGAATGAATGACAACACTTTTGACAGTTGTCCCTACTACCGATGTGTTTCTGCCCGTTCGAAAAATTTAATTTGACATTTGTTTTGACAGATCGACTATGTACTTTCGGACGGGCCCGTGTCTTCGTTGACGGAATTTAGAACATTAGGTTTGCACGGTGGGTATATGTCAATATGTATATGTAATAATGTCAATTATGTATTTATTTATTATTTTATTTTATTATGTATTCATTATCAAGTAACAATAGACTCATTATTAGGTACACAATTTCAATAACAATATACAGACAAATATAAGGCAAAATTCAAATTATTTAAATCACATTACTGTGTGGATGGGTGAACATCTTTACATACCGAAACGCCTTCGTGCCTCGGAAAGCACGTTAGGCCGTTGTGGTCCCGGCGGGCATTCGTGGATTCTTGACAGTCGTTACGGGTAGTCAGAAGCCCGAAAGTCTGACAACCAGTCTTACCAAGACTGCTACCAATAATGTAGAAATGATTAGATAATGAAGATGCGACACGTATGAGAAAAAAATCACAAGGTCAAGCGCGCACTATTTTATTTTTAGCAATGCGATTTGAGAATCACGATTCTGCAGTGGGGTTATCCGGAAAGAACCGGAGTTAGCGACATAGCTTGCAAAGTAAGCAAGCCACTTCAGGCTGGCCATATTTGTCGAAGAACCGATGGCCGGTGGAGCAGACGAGTCCTGGAGTGGAGACCGCGTATCGGCAAGCGTAGTGTGGGACGCCCCCCAGTTAGATGTACCGACGACCTTAAGGTGGCTGGGACAGACTGGATGCGGAAGGCAAAGGACAGGGTGTTGTGGCGCAGCCTGGGAGAGGCCTATGTCCAGCAGTGGACTGCGACAGGCTGAGTTGATTGAGTGCGCGCGGGGCCATACAGCTCCATATTTTTTGCGACAATCGCGTCGCGAACAGACAGAAAGTTTACAATTTTAAAATCGCGGCGACATTTTTCTTGTGTTTGCGCGCATTGCCATATAAACCAATACGTTGCATTTCTGCGTTAAAATGAAGTCGTAGCGCGCTATCGCCCTTTAATTGTCACATTTTCACGACAGCTGCTGTTCAATAAAGCAGAAAACTGAAAAATTTACAAAATTGTTAGAATGTCGGATTTTCGCCAGTCACCTGCATAGCTATTCAGAACCACTCGATGACTTAATGTTATCGTAGGAGTCTAAACGCTGACCTGTCGCTGCCGGCCGTGGTCGAGTCAATGGTCGGCAGCGAAGAGTCCTGGGACGCGGTGGTTTCCTTCTGCGAGACGACCGTTTCGCAGAGATCTCGTCCTCTCACCCGGCCCGCAGCAGGCGCACCGGGCGTCGGCAGAGGGCAGACAACGCCCTCTTCCAGCCCCCCTAAATGGGTCCAGGGGCGATGGACTCGGCGACGTCCGTCGCCCCCCACACATCAGGACCCGAGGTGGCGGCGCGTAGTGTTCCACGCGCGCCCCTCTTAGACGTCGCGGGGGGAGTCAAACACCTCACTCTGGCCGAGGAGGCCCGCGGTGGCGGGCCGGCACCAGTCGGGGGTTGCGGAAGGATCTTACGTTCCCGCGACCCCCGGCGTAGGTGTGAGATGGAACACTGGGGTGGTTTTTAGTCAGTAAGAGTCTGACAGACCCCGCCGCCCGCCCCAGGGCGGCGGACATCCATGAGGATTTTCAAACCAGGGAAAAAAAAAAAAAAGGCGTCTAAACGCTGTTCACAAGTCGAAAACCCGAAAATGTTGTCGTTTAAATCAAATAGACGACCGCTATTCTTCCGACAGCTGTTCGCTGTCGGGGGCAAGCCGCAAGGCAAGTTGAACTGTCAAAATTAAAGCCATTGCTAATGTTACGCATACCCCGCAGGAGTAGGGACAACTGTCAAATCGTGGTGTCATTCATTCTGCTTAGGTCGGGTACTTTGCCCCAAACTAATAATATGTTCGTAGGTGATACGGAGTAGGAATCGCCCGTAACGATGGCCGAAAGAACAGATTTCGTGCTGGAGTAGACCTTCAGCAGTGGACTGGTTGGTGGATAGGTTGATTTGATTTACTTTTTAATTACTGATTCCTAAAATTTACGGCCCGTCGTTGGTTAAAATTAAGACTTTTTGAAATTATACCGATAATGAAGCAAAGACCCATCAAAAGCCTTTACATAGTAGACCCTCCCATAAGGAGGTACGTATCACAGGTAAAATTCGTTTACGAATCTTTTGTGCTGTGCTGGCTGGGGAGTTGGTTGCGCCACTTCTTCTTCCCAGTGAAAACATTAGAAAATAAACATTTATATGGGGCTGCAGTCTCAACACCAAGAAAAAAGGCTACCATTGGTAAGCAAAACGATTCGATTTTGTTTATAGGAGTGGAGCTTAGGCTAAGTTAGTCACTGCATTTGATACAAAGAACAATGTAACATCTGTAATGATTCTTTTCCTGGGTCAATACGAGCCTGCAGTGCGATTCTGTAACCATCTCACCGTGAAAACTTAGGTGAAGTGAGCGTGGAGTGAGCTGTCATTCCAACTAATGCTAGGGATTGACACTACTGACAGCTCACATCAAGCTCACTTCACTTGAGTTTTCACGGTGAGATTTTTACAGAATCGACGGGCTGATGTAGTAATGACCAGCATTCTGAACTGCCAATGCAGAGTTCAAGGTTTTTCGTTCATGAACAACGAGCAAGTCACGAGCGCCAATATGTCAACGCTTGGTAACTTTCAATTGGGATTTTTTCGTGAAATAACGAATGTAACGTTGAAATACGACACATTACATAAACCTATGGGTACGAAAATGCTATGTTCGTAACAACATAAAATTTCATTAAAAAATAAAGGAATAAATCGCTTTTGAATAAAGCCAAGTGTATATATACTTATGCTCGTGACTGTACGTACTTGAAATTGCTTATTTTTTCGAAAGTCACGTTTTTTACTCGTCTAACGATGATTTGAACACTAGCATAGTCAGCCTCTAATGTTCCCATTGCTGGGAAACAGGCCGTCATCCACCACGCGGGCCCAGTACGGGTTGATAGATGTCGCATGTCTTCGATTTTTTTGTTCTAGGACATGCCGGAATCCCCACGATGTTTTCCTTCAACATTTTGAGAGCAGTTCCTACCTAGTGATGAAATAATTTACACAAAGTAAAGTGCCTGTCTGCACCCTTATTGCGTAACACACTACCTATATTAATCTAAATCTGAATCATTTTGAAGGATATGTTCGAAAAATGTGTCTGCTTAAACAACGAAATGTATGTTGTTGAATTTTCACAATGAAACCCATTGCTACTGATCGTGTGTTACGCAATTAGCTAACAGTAACACCTATGTAGTATCAATATATGTATAGATAAATGTATCTACTGATAGTAGGTAATAGATAGATAAATTAGTGATTCGAGTTCTTAACTCAAAAGGCATACTATTCCATCAATGAATACCTAGAAGATAATGCAAGATATGTGGATAAATATGTGCGGTAATAATTAGTTATCTAATTTGTGATTATTTTGTCAGTTGTAAATATATTTCAAATTAATAATACCTAATACATAAGAAATATTATTATGTTTCTAACATTTTAAATGAACATTTAAAATGTTAGAAACATAATAATAATTTCAAACATAATAATAAAATAATTGTTAAGTTTGATATAGGTAAATTTTTAACAAAAATTTTAATATTTAATTGTAACCTTGCATGCTTTTGCGTAATTTCCCTACTTGATATTTGTACGCCGTTAACGGCAAAACATAGATCTCTGTACCTATTCTATTTCAAACACCTATTTTTACACCTATGTTTTACAAATAAAAACTTTGACTTTGGCTTTGACTTTGAGTTCCAATGCTTTATGAAACATCAAAAAAACATCACAAAGTCTGTCATACGTATAACGGATGTAAAGAAAGAAAGAAAAATAGGTTTATTTGTCACGGAAAAGGATAATTAATTCTAATAATAAGGAAAGATAAAAACAAAATATATCTATAATCACGGGCACAAAGCAGAAATCGTCGACGGCTGCATGCCATGACTGTGACAAGAAGGCCACTCAGCATAATGCTGTGCTATGGGGACCCACAGCACAGCGCTGATTTTCAGTGGTTGCGCGAAAGGACGTACGGCCACCAAGTCAGATCAAATGATTCGTACTATAGGTAACAAAATGAAATAAAACAAACAGAATGTAAAAAGCCGAAAGTATTGTTGTCTAGTATTTGTTCTTCCCGACAATATGATATTTTTGTTATACTGGACCATACCTGGGAACCTTCTGGTTACGGAGATATTGAAGATCAAAATTCCTATTGCATTGGATACACCCATAAGCACAATGGTTTGCGTGTGTTACAATTGCGCACTACTGCAAACAGCAATTTTTCACACTAAATATAATAGTCGTTTCCCGCCAATTATTTTTATGCTATGTTACTTAGATTATTGTTGACGGCTATGTGATGTGGCTTTTTACCACTGACCTAGGTATATTATACAAGTACGCTGGACATCATACTATCGATGACAAAATGAAGACATTTACACATTTAAGACATTTTATTTTTTTATGCGTCATGTTTGCCGCAAATAAACGTATTTTCTTTCTTTCTTTCTTTATTTAATTTTCGCCATTTTGGCGCTGACAGTAACGTGAGCGTCCGTGGAACTAATATTTAAATAGTGAGTTTTACAAGATGCGCATACTCTCAGGATAAATAATGTTTTAGATATCTCGTAGTAAACACAAAATACACAAATAAGTCTTATTTCACGATTTAGACCTAAATCATCAGAGATGTACGAAAACAAAACGACGTTCATTTGTGGCAATGTGTCAATTTTAGTTCCTGAGACGCTCGAGCGACACGCTTTGAATCGGCACAAAAGTCCAGCGTACTTGTATAATTATAGTGGTCTTTTTATACCCTTGGACTTGACGGCGCAGCAACAGCGACTTGATGAATCCGTCTAGTTTTGTTATGGAGTTACCGGAATCACCAAAAAAGTCGGATAAGAAGAGTGACACTGGCTGGTGACAGTCACTCTAGCAGAGCGTCCCATCGATGATTGCGTGGTGGCTGACTTCTGATGACAGAGATGATGTCTGGGGAGCCGCTGTCGTACCAAGTCCACGACGAACTGTTATATTCCAGCCAACGCTGTCGGTTTTTTTTTCGGCAAAACTCTGATTTTGAAACCTTTTGAGTAAGAAAAGCGGTATTCTTTCGCCGAAAGCGGGACAGCAAAAAAAGTAATTTACAAAAAAAAAACGAATTATCGTTTTCTATTTCTACTTATCCTTTAAAATATTTGAGTTTAAATTAAGTAAAAATGATGATGATAGCCATAGAAAATGAATTTTAATGAAAACGCATTACTTTACAATACTAATGACAATAGCTGTCTGATTTACCCTGTAAGGCAGTTTATTTTTCTATTACCGAAAAGCGGAACTTAGGCTGTCCCGCGCGGGACTTATAAGTTAGGGCTAAAAATCGGACATCCCGCTAAAATCGAGACTTCTGGCAACGCTAATTCCAGCAGAATCCTGATGATATTCAAGCTGCTGAACCGTTAATACAATGACCACTTCTAGTAAAGGCTATCTGCGCCGTTAGACTCAAATCGATTATAAAGTTCAAGAGCGAAACGATTCGTGGGAAATTCAAATTCAAAATTCAAATTAATTTATTTGCCAGAATGTAGGATTATTTATTTGTTTAAGTTAGCCAACAATTGTTTACAAATAATTTCCTTAATAAGTTAAGTTAAGTTAAGTAATAAGAGAGAGTAGTTAGTAATAAGTTAAGTTTATTTCATTTATAAGTGCAACAATTACTTACATGCTAACACGACATGTACGCTATTTATGGTTTTATATAATATTACAACGCCAAAAGAAATATTTACAATTAAAGTAATTCAATAATTTTGTAATAATAACAAAAATTACATTTTAAATGATTTGCAAAAAAGTAAAGTAAATTAAAAAAAGGGCACCAGCAACAAATAAGATCTCATGCATTACAAATTAGTTAAGTAATAATAACAGCTGCACAGGACGATCGATCAGGTTAAGCTACGCTTGCGGCGGTTGGTCTGTGGATGGGTGACCATTTTTACATGCCAAAACCCCTCCGTGCTTCGGAAAGCACGTTAAGCCATTGGTCCCGCTGTCATTCGATGATCTTTGCCAGTCGTTATGGGTCGTCAGTAGCCCGAATGTCTGACAACCAGTCTTACCAAGGGGTATCGTATTACCCAGTAACTGGGTTGTGGAGGTCTCATAGGCAGTCGCTCCATGTCAAATATTGGTATTCAGCTGCCTCCGGTTAGACTGGAAGCCGATCCCAACACGGTTGGGAAAAGGCTAGGCAGATGATGACGTCAAGGTTATACCTATGTCAGTTCAAGAGATAAGTTCCCCAATTCAACAATTAGATACTAAAAATAAGCACATACCTACCTATGATTGAAGATTATACAAAGATAGGATTGTTAATTTGAGTATATCCCGACTTCAATTGTATCGTATCTACGTCTGCATCTTTCGATATGGTCGAAGGAGGTCGTGGCTAAATAATAACAGCCACACGGGTCGGTCGAATGTTAAGCTAAGCTTGCCGCGGTCATTCGTGGACATCCATTACATATCGAGACCCTTCCGTGCCTCGGAAAGCCGTTGGTCCCGTCATTAGTTGATCTTTGACAGTCGTTACGGGAAACAAGCCCGAAAGTCTGACAATCAGTCTTACCAAAGGGTATCGTGTTACCCAGTAACTGGGTTGTGGAGGTCAGATAGGCAGTCGCTCCATGTAAAATACTGGTATTCAGCTGCATCTGATTAGCTGGCTAAATTACCTTTTTTTTTTTGTTTCGGGATGGAAATCCTCATGGACTTCCTCCATCGTGGGGGTGACAGAGAGGGGTATGCCGGACTCTTACCAGCTAAAACCACCGCGGTGTTCCACCTCTACCTATGGCCGGGGTGCGGGATTCGAATAAGCGTTCACCGTTCCCTGGCTAAATTACCCTGGATAAAAAATTCGTTCCTAATTACTTTAGAGTTAAGATGCCTCGTGGTTCGTGCTTTCGTCATTACATTATTCGTTATTGCAAACTTTCGGTGCTACATTATTTGGCGTCGCATATTTCGAAGTCACGTAGTGGAAAGAAACAAAACAAATAATATTATTTTTAAATATAAAGACACTAGCCTAAATTCAAGCTACTTGACTACTCCCGAGATTAATAAAGAAAGTGCAGTACATCAGAGCACCCCAGTCGATAATAAAATTGAAAAAAAAAACTGTATAAGAAATTAACCAATATAATAATAAGTAATGCAATTTTATGCCTACCTACATAACACGTTCGATGCAGACCGCTTGTCCGACAAACTAATTTACCTTGAATGTTTTCCTGGGTTTCTGATTCCGAATGCAGATGTGTTTACCTTGATTCATTGCATTCTCGTCGCTTACTGTAACAACGTGTTTAATTATTATTTAACGCAATAAGTAAGGCTTTTTCCACTGATTATGTTATTGAATATTATGATTTGTTTTCTATAGACATGTTTCTCGTCTTTTGTGGCTAAGTAATAACAGCCGCACGGGTCGATCGGTTAGGTTAAGCTACACTTGTCGAGGTCGGTCCGTGGATGGGTCACTAGCTACATACCGAGTCCCTTCAGTGCCTCTGAAAGCCCCGACTGTCATTCGTGGATCATTAACAATCGTTACGGGTATTCAGAAGGCCGAAAGTCTGAAAACCAGTCTTACCCAGGAGTATTCTGTTACCCGGTTGTAGAGGTCAGATAGGCAGTCGCTCCATGTAAAATACTGGTATTCAGCTGCATCTGGTTAGCCGCTCAACATAGTTGGGAAAAGCCTTGGCAGATGAGGATCTTTTAGAAAACATTTGGGTTTTTTTCTTCTTTTTTAATCGATGACACATCATTCGACACTAGATTATTTTGGCCCACTCGGTGGCCACCTTGGTCTCCGGTGGCTCGGTGGCTTTAGTAGCGTTCTTTACGTCCTCAAATTTGTAGGAGTATGGATACTATGAACATTCCAACTGCCAACAGTGAGTGAGCAGTGATGGCAAAGTGGTAACGGCCGCGACTTACGAGTTAAATTTTAAAGGTTCGCACCCACCCATACGCTTTAGGGGATATCCTTGTACAGACGCCAGCAGGTCAAGCTACCCGAAACTGTCAAATTTTCCCAATCAACCTTGAACCTTAATGCTTTAGCGATAAAGTTGAAAATCTATTAAAGAAATTTGACAGATTGTAGTAGCTTGATGTGGTGGCGTCTGTACCTGGGGACACCTTGTACCTTGGGACAAGCTCATTAAATCAAAAATTTTGCATTGAGAAATCGTAAGTGGCGACATCTAGTAGCTATTTCATTACAACATTCAGAATGCATGCAATAAAATCGGCCATTTTGCCTCGTCCCCTAAATGTGGTATTTTGTTGGGTTTTAGTCCGATTTTTTTTTTAAAATTCTTTTGAATCTGTGTTACAATCGAAATATTTTGAGGTAAGTAATTTAATTATATGATACAATTAGTTGTTACCGTTATCTATGGTTTGGCGCGCATTTCAGTCAAGTGGTTAAGGTAAGGACATACAACTGACATTATCATAAGTACCTATTACCAATAAATGTACAGACGCCAGCACATCAAGCTACTACAAGCTGTCAAATTTCTTTAATAGATTTTATACTTTATTGGTAAATCATTAAGGTTCAAGGTTGATTGGGAAAATTTTACAGTTTCGGGTAGCTTGACCTGCTGACGTCTGTACCCACTTGAGAAGTACGCATCATGTACCTATTCTAATTTAAGTGCATGATAAAATGATAAAGAGATACGTAATTAGTAGGTACCTGGTTGTTTGCAACAAATCGAGCCGTATGTATGTAAAAAAATAATTATGTAAAAAAATTAGTTTACAAGAACTAGTATGAAAGTGTCCACGAGCTACAAGCAGAACTTAGACGTATTATTCTAAACATCCACCACAACAAGATCAAAAAATCGACAGGGAGCGAAATAATCAAAAGAGTGCGACTTTGTATTCAACAGGAAGGGAATCATTTTGAGCATTTGATAATTTGATTAATTTTGTATTAAAAATGTTAAAATTCATGGTCTTCCTTTTATTTTGACACTTAGTTATTTAACAAAAATAATCCTTATGATGAAGCCTTTCGATCGGTATGATAAAGCTACAGAATGATTATTTTTCTCATGTAACGGGTTCGATTCCCGGTTCAACCATGTAATTATTTAAATATCTATGAATGCGGTTTAAATTGTTTTTCATTCAAATAATGTCTTCTTTCAGTAATATGTTCCATCTACAATATTCAAGGTACTTTCCCTCCATGTGGCATATCCGTGGGACGCTCTGTATCTAAGCGACGTCAATCATGACGAGTATATAAGAATGCAGTAGAATGTATGTTAACCTTCACTGTATCGTATGTAATAGGTAAGCAATTTGCTGTTGCAATTTAAAGGAAAGATTTCTGGTTTATGACCGAAGTTGGTAGTACCTGCTTCATATTATTTAGTAGGTACTTAGTTTTCTTACTCGTCAAACTACTATTTTGTACTTAGTTTTCTTACTCGTCAAACTACTATTTTGTACTTAGTTTTCTTACTCGTCAAACTACTATTTTGTACTTAGTTTTCTTACTCGTCAAACTACTATTTTGTACTTAGTTTTCTTACTCGTCAAACTACTATTTTGTACTTAGTTTTCTTACTCGTCAAACTACTATTTTGTACTTAGTTTTCTTACTCGTCAAACTACTATTTTGTACTTAGTTTTCTTACTCGTCAAACTACTATTTTGTACTTATTTTTCTTACTCGTCAAACTACTATTTTGTACTTAGTTTTCTTACTCGTCAAACTACTATTTTGTACTTAGTTTTCTTACTCGTCAAACTACTATTTTGTACTTAGTTTTCTTACTCGTCAAACTACTATTTAAACAAGGTAAGGCCTTAACGTACCTATTATAAACCATAATATTTAGATATAAGCCGCACGGGTCGATCGATCAGGTTAAGCTACGCTTGCCGCGGGTGGTCCGTGGATGGGTGACCATCTTCATATATTTATTTATTCATTAATAACCAATTTATATTACCAGTTTGCACTACACATACAAGTTATTAGTCAATATAAGTAATTACACATGTTATACAATCAATAAAATTAAGTTACATAAATAACATAATAATTATATCAAGAGCCTCGGAAAGCGCGTTAAGCCGTGGGTTCCGGTTGAGATCGCCGAAGATCTACGAATGACAGCCGGGACTAATGGCTTAACGTGCTTTCCGAGGCACGGTGAGGTCTCGGCATGTAATGGATGGTAACCCATCCACGAACAAATCGCGGCAAGCGTTGCTTAAAACCTTCGATCGATCCGTGTGGCTGTTATTTTTTACTGCTGGTGCTTCGACCAAACAGAAAGATGCATACTTAGATATACAATACAAGTCGGGAATTACCCAAATTAACTATCCTATCATTTTTATAATCTTCAATCATAAGTAGGTACAGTCGCTTGGCAGCATTATCTGACCCACCCTAAAAACAAACGAATTTGGACCCTCTGCCTGTAACATTAAGGTTTATTCAATTTATATGAGCTTATCAGACGGCGCTCGTGCAACGTTGTCGGAGCCACCGGCATTATACATATATCATTTTGTTAAGCTATTTTAATCATTATCTCGTTGACATTAAAGTTGAAAAGCTTTTAAATCACACTACATAATTAGAACCCAATCTTTAATTTCGCGTATTCCTGACAAGTTCTTGTGGCTTAACGGTTTGATGCTGGATTGGCGACGAACAACATGTGGGTTCGAAAACACGGTCCACCTTTAATCAGTTTCTTTTTTAATTTGTTTTCATTTCTACAATATTGCCTGCATTATTAAAGAACGACCAATATGATTTACGCCTAATAATTTATCTTGTAAACAGGTAGGTAAATTAAAAAACTTTAAGTTCACAGAATTTATATTTACCTACCAAGAATGGTTGGATACGAAGTAAAACATATATTTGCTTCGTGAGGTAGATAATAAATTCATTTATGTGACAAAAGTTAAACTACGCCTAATAGCAGTAACTGCGCACACACATTTGTAAATCGTTTCACATAACTCGTTAAGTATTTTTAAGCAATTTGGTGTAAAAAAGCATGTCGCAACTTAATGACTACTTAAACCAAACAAAAAATCATATTTTTACATGAGCAGAATATTGGAATTAGAGAGATTGGTCGTCGACTTAATATAGCAGTAAGTGTTTTTATACCTATTTTATTTTATTGATTGTGATTAATGAATGCGTAGTTGGCTATTTTACCACTACATTCACTCCTTACAAGTTACATACACGGTTCCAAAAATGTTTTTTTTTTTGTTTTAGAGAAATACGGTCAGACTATGGCTAAAACGTTATGGAGACAATGGAGATATTCAGCGTATTCGTCCAGGAGCAAAAGCCATTAAGTATAGTCCCGTATTCGAACGCCACCGGGCCCGGCCCCGGGGCCGGTTTCAAGCCCTGTTGAAAATCAATTTTTGCCCATTCGTGTAACCGCAATAAACCACAATATTTCAGAGGAAACAGTGAGAAGGCATTTATACGCTGCTGAGATAAGGAATTATAAACCAGCACAGAAAATTACATTGACACCTGCTCATCGCGAAGAAAGGGTTCGTTTTGCCCAGGAATATTTAAATGGCAAAGATTTGTGTTGGAATATGGTGCGCGTTATGCGTAGCCGCTTACAGCAAGTTATAGCAGGGGACTACTAATTATGTAATCTAGTAGGTATTTTTAAACACACCATGTAAGTAAATGCTCAATGGATTGATTGTTAAACCATTAAAATGTTGCAGATTATGTGGTGATGTTATTGTTATAAATATTTTTTTTCTATTTAAATATCATGTTTATTCACTACATATAGGCAGCTATAAATCTGTAAAGCATTTCACAGATGAATTCATTTTCTCGATGACAAACTTTTAAGCATAAGCACGCCTTTTTTAATGTTTATAAATGGTTAGATTTGATTATGGCATACTAATATAAAATGTCTATTAATTTGGATATATATGAGCATTTACATACTTTATCTTACCTAAGTGTTTTAATGAAATAATAAACATTTTAAACTTGCAATTGTTTACTTTTATTCCTATACAACCTACCCGTGTAAAAAGACAAGACCCTACGTCGTCCATTAAAGAAATGTTTTTTACATTTCTTTAGTGTAATAAAATAATTAAAAAAAAAACAGCTGAGCAAAAAGATATATTTAGGTTAAACTTGGTTTCGAACGTAGACAACGATAAACACCGCACTTAGTGAGTGACCACAAGACCAACTCAACTCTTATAAGGCGCTTTGAAATTTGATCTTAGTTGTAATGCTAGACGCATATTCTAAAGAATTTGAACCATATAGTATACTTCATAAAGTTTATTCTTGCACAGCACAAGCAGCCAACCTTCTCCTGGTGCAAATAGATTATTTTGTATTTTAAATAATCACTCCATTGAGACATGATAATAAAAAAACTACCTATAAAATAGAAAATAAAAAAATTGTAAAGAGATGTTGTTTTTGCAATTTAGTAAGGCAAGGTAAAACATGTTTGCGCGTAGTCACTGCATACCCTTAGTTGCTTTTGAATACCTACCAGTTTTATAATGAATACGACTATTTATTTTTCAACTACCCACTTATTACAAGTTATGCGAAAATATTACCATTTTAGAAAGTTTATGTATGAAGATCATCCGTCTATAGTTCTTTACAATAATATATTAAATAGTTTTGGAATACATTCTAAATTGAAAGCAAAATAATATCTTCGTCGCAGGATTTGATCTCGCAAGTTGTTTATCTCAGTCTTATACACAGACCACGAGACCAGAATTACTTGAACGCAATTATTAAAATAAGCTATTACACTAATTATATTATAACAAGTAGTTTTAACATATAACCTAATGGTAACGTTATAAAGATCAAATTTGCATGTCTGTGTTATTATTGTAATTCTTGGTTGAGTCTTCGTGCACTTGTCTGATAAGCTCATATAAATTGAATAAACCTTAATGTTACAGGCAGAGGGTCCAAATTCGTTTGTTTTTAGGGTGGGTCAGATAATGTTGCCAAGCGACTGTACGTATTTTAAGTAGGTATCTAATTGATATTTGGCATTCTCAAAATCAAATTTTCATGTACAGGCTTCCCTGTCTATTGTTCTCTAATTGCCTACTAATTACTTTATTAGGTCCCATGTGATACGTCTTTATGATTTACCGGTAAAATTGGTAGTTTTTAATAAAACTTTTCCTTACACTAGGAATTACACCACAGAACAGATACTTTTATCTGTTCTGTGAATTACACAGTAAAATAAATAATAAGTTTGCTGTACAGACGCCAGCACATCAAGCTACAACAATCTGTCAAATTTCTTTAATAGATTTTCAACTTTATCGCTAAAGTATTAAGGTTCAAGGTTGATTGGGAACATTTGACAGTTTCGGGTAGCTTGACCTGCTGGCGTCTGTACCTTAGTCCTCAAATCATCTTTAGACGAGTAAAAAACGTGACGTTTGCAAAAAGAAACAAATGCAAGTAGGTACACATCAATGTTTCGTTGTTCATGAACGAGAAACCTTGAACTATGCGCTGGCAGTTCAGAAAACTGGTCATTACTACATCAGGGTCGATTTGACCCAGGAAAAGAATCATTACAGATGTTACATTGTTCTTTTTATCAAAAGCAGTGACTAACTTGTGGCGTAAATATTGGTAATTATATTTTCGAGCCGTTTGGGGTTGAAACACTCGGGCCGTGGGGTCCGAGTGCTCACGGTCTTTTTGAAGAAATTTCGAAACGGCTGGTTGACACTTCCCGTGACCCAAGGGCTGGATTTTACCTTGGCCAGAGGCTAAGCATTGCCATACAACGAGGTAATGCCGCAAGTCTCTTGGGTACATTACCAGTCGACAGCGATGCGGATGAATTTTTCGACGCTATATTTTAGTTTGTGAACATTTTTAGTTAAGTTAGGATATAATTTTGTTATTTTTATTAGTAAATTAGCTCTACCGTGGATCCACCAATTCCCAGTGGGGTAATTGCGTAACACACATTTAAACTGACAGTTCAGCCACGACCTTTGCGTTATTTACGTTGTTTAGGAGACGATTTATTCAAACCTATGACGCAATGGATTAGGAATTTCAGGCAGTTTAATCCCAATGGACAACCGCTAAGTATTCATTTAACAGCTGTATGATGTCGGGGGCATGGCAAATCAGGTAATCGAAATGTGTCATTTTCTACACGATAGCCAGTCGAATGGTTACGAAAAGCTGTACAGAAACGCGACTATCTTTTGACGCGGTAGGGCGAATCTAACGATATAAATCTTTGTTCTTACCTTTAGTCTTGCCATAAATATTGTCAAGAATAAAAATAATTTTTTACTATCAAATAATATTTATTACTTTTCCAGTGTGTTAGTTTAATACATAAATATAAAACAATTTAAAATATAAAAGGCTTATTCGAAGTGGTCTCCATTAGCTGCAATACAGTCCTTAAAACATTAGGCCAGTTATCAATAGAAGCACGCACTCTTTCCATGGGAAAATTCTTCACTGCCAATCGTATGGATTGTTTTAGGGACTCCAAATTATCATGGCGTTTAGAGCAAGCCGTACTCTCTAAAACTGACCATGAATCATAATCCAGCGGATTAAGATAGACGACTAGACGATGGCCAGTCTTCGGCTCTGACGAAGTTCGAAACGTTCACTTCCAACCAAGACTACGTGGACTGAGCTTTATGACCCGGCGCCGAGTCTTGTTGGAAGGACCATACTTGGTTATTGAACATGGTGTTGTTAAGGGGCTTAACTACCATCTCAAGAACGGTGTCTTAATACACTTGTGCCGATGTTTTGATACCTTTTTCACAAAAACATGGCTCAGTCAGTCCTTCGTAGCTAACACCCCACCAAACCATCACTGAAGTCGGATAATGCCCACGTTGCACTCTGTCGACTAATTGGGAAGCTAACTAGCATTCTTAGAGCTTTGAGCATAAATACGGTCATTTTGTTTGTTAAAATGTTGCTCAATTGTAAAGATTTTCTCATTCGTAAACAATTTTTTTCTGTGACCTCCCTTTGCGTACCGCTTCAGTAGTTGTTTTGATTTTACCACCCTATTCTTTTTTAAATTATCAGTTAATAAATGACCAGTGCGTCTCTTATAGGCTGCAAGTCCTAAGTCATCTTTTAAAATACGCGACATGGTTCTGGGTGCTATCTTCATCTCCCGAGATAAAATCCTTTGCTTTCGGACAGGGGTTCTTTGGTTTCTTCGAATTCTTTCCCTTACTGCTTTGACCACCTTTTTCGTACGAACACTACGTGGACGGCCAGATCTTTTTCTGTCACAAACAGAGGAGGTCTCATTGTACCTAATAATAGCCCGGTACACAAACATTTGACTAATACCAAGCGTATGGAGAGTTTTAAAAATTGCATTTGGCTCCATACCAACTTTGTGTAATGCAATCACAGCGATTCGCTTCTCTTTATCACCCCACTCCATTTTAAAATCGCAAACTATTGTACAATGTATTGGCGCCAAAATTAGAAAACCGAATGAACAATCGTATAAAAATGACAGATTCCAAATTCAAATGTAATATCTTTCTTATTTTTAATTGTAACAGTATTTATGGCCAGACTGTGTATAAGTGCTGACACTCGTAAAGTAAAGAAGACTGTCTCGGACAGGTTTCCCATAAGGATGTTTCCTTAAGGGAAACCCGTCCGTTCAGCGGTGTTTAAATTCTGAGAAAGAGTGACCGAGAACTTTCGAAAATACCTGTTTGTGAGGGAAATACGGAAGGAAAAGAAAGAAACAAATAAAAAACGTTTATTTGCGGAAAACATGTCGTATAAAAAACAACAAGGGGGTAAACATGTGTGACTGTCTGTCACTTGTTCCTATTTAATAACCAAATGTTTTATTTTAAATTCTTATTTTAACATTGAGCGCATTGAATCTTGAATTTATGGCCTGACAGCTCGACATGTTACCCTAAGCAATTATAAAAAAATATATTTCTTTAAAATTGTAAAACAATATTGAAACCCTTAGAAACCCATCTCATTTATATTTTATGGGAAACAGACCGGTAATTATGGCCAGTCATCAATAGAAAGCGATATTCTACGTCAATAAAGATGTAATATTTTGTACAAATTCTAAGAACGTTTAGACCCTTGGACAATACGAACCCACACATCTGTTGATCATAAAATGCGTCCGTAGGCCCCTTGAAACAATGGAGAAATCTGGGGGCTGAACGCCGGAGCGTGGGATTTTTGAGGAAAAAGATTGTTAGGGAACGGAGACGAAGAGAGGACACTCGATTGAGAACCACGAGATAGGACGGACTTCCTAGTCCAGGCTAGTTAAGTTAGGAGATTTAGGGAATATCAGGAGGCTATGTCCGAGTGGGTTGTCGCGAAATAGCGAATACGATTACTAAGTTAAATATAGCTGGGTTGGCGCCCAGATTAGGCTAATCTAGTATTTAAGTGGTGTGAGTGTGTGTTTGTTGGTGTGATTGGGTGAGTCCTTATTTATAATAATTATCCTAGGCTGATATTGGTACTAAAGTTCCTCTAACTAAACATACAGATACGTGTTGCTGGAGAGTTTATTACGCCCATTCTTCTCCTCAGCTAAACACTAGGAAGTAGTGAAGGGCGATATAGCTGAGAAGGTATTAGTGATGATTTATTTGGAAAATAAATCATCTAAATGATTGTAATTGTAATTGATTGTAATCCATGCTATTTTCTCTTGTATTATGTGTCCATCTCCTAATCCCTGCCTCGACAGATGTTTGTCAATTTCGTTTGGCTGTAGGGATACGGAGAAGGCCTTCCGCTAAACCTGACAATGAGCTTTGATGCTCCTGACTTTTGACGACTGTTGACGACTCCATAATATGGAAGGCAGAACCGTAAAAACTCACAGATCTTTTGGATCAAACTAGGCTACAAAGCCAACCTATAATTAAATGATTGATCAAACGTTATTGATGACTTCTGCTTCCAAAAAGGTCTCGCCACAGAACACTTGCGTGAGGCTTGTTGTATGCACATTTCTGGGAGAAGGGGTAGGCATCACTACGTACCCCAAACTTGTTTGGTAGTCGTTTTAAGAACGCTAGGGACCGTGTCTCGATAAAACCCACACAAGGCTGTTAGTAGGCCAATTACTGAATCGACACTATTTATCGAAACACGTTATTGGGATGCAATGCATCCTTCTAAATGGGGAAGATTAATGAAATGTGAAGTGACGAAATTCCACTTCGGTGTGCACCAAGTACGATCGCAATGAGTTTTGCTAGAGGCTGAGTCTACGGTACGCTTGTGCTAGTTTGTGTACCTTAGAAAAGGGATAGGTTGCCGAAAGGGTGTCTTTCATATTAATACGCGTTAAGAGCTATTCAACTTGTCTTCCTCAATAACAGTTGGACTTCGCAGTACACTGTCCTAGGGTTGAGTAAGACATTTATTTAGTGCTTAGGGAGCGTGTTCTGTTAGAATCGTACTAGTGTCCTCAGAGGTTCTATGCGTTAGGTCTAACAGAACACGTATAATGAGGCATACGTTTTAAAACGGTTCCCAGTCTCACTGTAGTGGGTAAATTGTTAAATTAACGTAGTTATAATTTATTCATTTAAGCGCAAGCGTAACGATCCCGTTATTTACTCCGTCTAATCATCAATACTATTGCAGATATCAGTGACGACCTGCGAGCAACATTTATAATACTAATCCCTATTATATTATATTATATACTTTTGCATACCCTCTTGTCTTCTTAGCTTCATATAACATTGATAATTGTAATACTTATGTTTCCTAACTGTGAATTCCCATTATTAACTTCACCTTGCATCCCATCCTTGTCCCCAAGCTTTCTAAGTCGGGACGAGGCACATTAGTTCATGGGAATTCATTTCTTATAACGGTGGGAGGGTGCCCAAGTCTGGTGTCGAGCCCTACAGGAGCACGCGGTGGAATGGGGCGTGCTCCCTTTCCCACAGGGAGAGCCGTTCTTAACTGTAATTTCCACACAACTAGGAAAAACGAAAATTTTATCAGCCTAGGGTAATTTAGGAACAGTCACATGTGGTGCCGTGACCAGGATTCTCGTCATTAAATGTACTGATTCACTTCAGTGCAACGAGAAAGAACAAAATATGGGTTACTATGAAATAACACAACGAATTTAAACAAAAACAACACGACGTAATTTTATGGTTCTATCCATTGTTAGCAACGCGGCGACCGACGGCAAGCTTTACAACGGTTATAATACTTAGGTGTAAGTTACGGTTTGATAATGGTGGTTGAATTCTTCAACTACTGTTAGCGGGTTCAATCCCCGCATGATTTAATTGCTGATGTGCTTAGATTCCATTGTCATGGATCTTGGGTTCGATTCCCGCCTGGTGTTATTGGTTGAGACAATAACTTATAACACAACGAATTTAAACAAAAATAACACAACGTAAATTTTATGGTTCTATCCATTGTTAGCGACGGCAAGCGTTATAATAGTTACAATACTTATGTGTAAGTTACGGTTCGATAATGTGGTTCAATTCTTCAACTACTAGTAGCGGGTTCAATCCCCGCATGATTTAATTGCTGATGTGCTTAGATTCCATTGTCATGGATCTTGGATTCGATTCCCGCCTGATGTTATTGATTGATACAATAACTTATGTATAATTAAGTTATGTTTTGATAATGATGACTGAATTCTGTAAGTACTCGTGGTGGGCTCGACTCCCACATTTCCCACCTGATATTCTTTGTCTGTAAGCGTTTGATTTCCATTACCATGGATATTGGGTTCGATTCCCGTTAGGTGTATTGTTTTATAATTTTTTGGAATTCCTGTGTCACGGCTTGCGGGTTCAATTCCCGCGTAGGTAATGGTACGATGTTGCTTGGGTGTCTGTGCTACTGTAATAATAGATTCGACTCTCTGCAAACGAGAGTTTAGTATCTGATAGTATGTGAATGTGAAAATGTGGTTGTGCGTTTGTGATTTATATTTGTGTGTATGTGGAATGAGGTTAGGTATAAGACACGCCCTTATTACGGGTAGATCTAATATTATTAGCGAGTAAGACCTACGAAACGTGAAGCTTATAAAATAACAATTAATTTAGCAAGAAGGTACATTAACTATCGTCATAAGAAGTAAACCTAAATCTTTCCATCTCTACAGTCGGCGACGTGTGTCGTATAATTGAATAGATACTCGTTTGGCCTTATTTCAAATTCCAGGATATTTAAGTCTTCACTCGGCTGCCACTACGCTATGTCTGAACCTTTGGTTTGTGAGTTGCACTTGGTTTAAAGTTCCTTCAAAATCAGCTGACATCAGCTGACTCCGACAGCAGTAGCTATGGCGTGGGTCCTTTTGCGAAGCTAAGTTTCACTTTTGTTACACACTTCAGTTACCCGTAGTTACGCGGTATGATGTTTGTTATCTCATGAAATATTATAGATTTATGTTTAGGGGCAAAGGTACTGTACGATAGTTATCAGTTCAAATATACCAGAGAATGTTCATGTCAACACTTTTATAATTTGAAGGGAAAGTTAACAGCATTGTGTCCTAGTAAGCCAATAATTGGCTACACAGTCTAAGATTCCTATGTTTTCTAAGCAGTATAAATTCCCAACTCTTAATAGAGCGCAAAACTGTTCTAACCTCTTAGAATCAGAGGGGGGCGTCTAATTGGAATCAAATCTAATATGTTTATGTGCGGACTATTTCAGCTACTCCTGGAATACGACTGCGGGCAGCTGATTAAGCTGGCTCAGCATTGAGGTGCATAAGGAGAGGCCTCTGTCCAGCGGCAGCTGTGACAGGCTGAGTTTAGAACGAGGGAGCAGCGTAGGTAGCGTGGCTCAATAACATAAATACTCTTAAAAGAGTCCCTGGTATGTAAAACTAAATAATAAGCATGCACGGGTTTACAGAGCGTAGCTGAGGCGCGATAATTTTATTTAAATTATAATGGAAAGAGTATTTGCAAGAACAGGTCAAATATTAAAGAGCAATCATAAATATGTCGATTGAAGATGCTTCTGCGATACAGTAATACATTATAGCAGACATTTCATCTTATTGGGATCTTGTAGGATTGATACTAGAATACTTACAATATTCTAGTAGGTAAGTATTTGATTAGACAAATACATCAGATAAGAATAGGTCTATATTCTGTGACACTTTCGAGGGAAGGCATTGTTCATCCTATTGTGAAAGCTCATACGCTGTACTGCGTCACGCGTCTGATTTTCAGAGGGGGGAATGTGACTGTCTGTCACTTGTTCCTATTTAATAACCAAATGTTTTATTTTAAATTCTTATTTTAACATTGAGCGCATTGAATCTTGAATTTATGGCCTGACAGCTCGACATGTTACCCTAAGCAATTATAAAAAAATATATTTCTTTAAAATTGTAAAACAATATTGAAACCCTTAGAAACCCATCTCATTTATATTTTATGGGAAACAGACCGGTAATTATGGCCAGTCATCAATAGAAAGCGATATTCTACGTCAATAAAGATGTAATATTTTGTACAAATTCTAAGAACGTTTAGACCCTTGGACAATACGAACCCACACATCTGTTGATCATAAAATGCGTCCGTAGGCCCCTTGAAACAATGGAGAAATCTGGGGGCTGAACGCCGGAGCGTGGGATTTTTGAGGAAAAAGATTGTTAGGGAACGGAGACGAAGAGAGGACACTCGATTGAGAACCACGAGATAGGACGGACTTCCTAGTCCAGGCTAGTTAAGTTAGGAGATTTAGGGAATATCAGGAGGCTATGTCCGAGTGGGTTGTCGCGAAATAGCGAATACGATTACTAAGTTAAATATAGCTGGGTTGGCGCCCAGATTAGGCTAATCTAGTATTTAAGTGGTGTGAGTGTGTGTTTGTTGGTGTGATTGGGTGAGTCCTTATTTATAATAATTATCCTAGGCTGATATTGGTACTAAAGTTCCTCTAACTAAACATACAGATACGTGTTGCTGGAGAGTTTATTACGCCCATTCTTCTCCTCAGCTAAACACTAGGAAGTAGTGAAGGGCGATATAGCTGAGAAGGTATTAGTGATGATTTATTTGGAAAATAAATCATCTAAATGATTGTAATTGTAATTGATTGTAATCCATGCTATTTTCTCTTGTATTATGTGTCCATCTCCTAATCCCTGCCTCGACAGATGTTTGTCAATTTCGTTTGGCTGTAGGGATACGGAGAAGGCCTTCCGCTAAACCTGACAATGAGCTTTGATGCTCCTGACTTTTGACGACTGTTGACGACTCCATAATATGGAAGGCAGAACCGTAAAAACTCACAGATCTTTTGGATCAAACTAGGCTACAAAGCCAACCTATAATTAAATGATTGATCAAACGTTATTGATGACTTCTGCTTCCAAAAAGGTCTCGCCACAGAACACTTGCGTGAGGCTTGTTGTATGCACATTTCTGGGAGAAGGGGTAGGCATCACTACGTACCCCAAACTTGTTTGGTAGTCGTTTTAAGAACGCTAGGGACCGTGTCTCGATAAAACCCACACAAGGCTGTTAGTAGGCCAATTACTGAATCGACACTATTTATCGAAACACGTTATTGGGATGCAATGCATCCTTCTAAATGGGGAAGATTAATGAAATGTGAAGTGACGAAATTCCACTTCGGTGTGCACCAAGTACGATCGCAATGAGTTTTGCTAGAGGCTGAGTCTACGGTACGCTTGTGCTAGTTTGTGTACCTTAGAAAAGGGATAGGTTGCCGAAAGGGTGTGTCTTTCATATTAATACGCGTTAAGAGCTATTCAACTTGTCTTCCTCAATAACAGTTGGACTTCGCAGTACACTGTCCTAGGGTTGAGTAAGACATTTATTTAGTGCTTAGGGAGCGTGTTCTGTTAGAATCGTACTAGTGTCCTCAGAGGTTCTATGCGTTAGGTCTAACAGAACACGTATAATGAGGCATACGTTTTAAAACGGTTCCCAGTCTCACTGTAGTGGGTAAATTGTTAAATTAACGTAGTTATAATTTATTCATTTAAGCGCAAGCGTAACGATCCCGTTATTTACTCCGTCTAATCATCAATACTATTGCAGATATCAGTGACGACCTGCGAGCAACATTTATAATACTAATCCCTATTATATTATATTATATACTTTTGCATACCCTCTTGTCTTCTTAGCTTCATATAACATTGATAATTGTAATACTTATGTTTCCTAACTGTGAATTCCCATTATTAACTTCACCTTGCATCCCATCCTTGTCCCCAAGCTTTCTAAGTCGGGACAAGGCACATTAGTTCATGGGAATTCATTTCTTATAACGGTGGGAGGGTGCCCAAGTCTGGTGTCGAGCCCTACAGGAGCACGCGGTGGAATGGGGCGTGCTCCCTTTCCCACAGGGAGAGCCGTTCTTAACTGTAATTTCCACACAACTAGGAAAAACGAAAATTTTATCAGCCTAGGGTAATTTAGGAACAGTCACACATGCGTCACACACAAAAAGTAGGTACAATTACTTGATTGAAGATGGATGGTGTGTTGTTGATGAAAAACTACTTTTTATAAAGTTTCACCGCGGAGGAGAGGGGCTCGTGGCTAAGTAATAACAGCTGTACGGGTCAACCGATCAGGTTAAGCTACGCTCGCCGCGGTCGTGGGTGACCATCTTTACATGCCGCTACGCAACTTTTTGTTCCGGCTGTCATTCGTTCGGATCGGATATTCGACTGTCGTTACGGGTAGCCGTCTGACATCCAGTCTTACCAAGGGGTATGTTATTGCCCAGTAACTGGGTTGTGGAGGTCAGATAGACAGTGGCTCTATGTAAAATACTGGTACTCAGCTGTCGATATATAAATATAAAATAAAAAAAAATCTTTGGAGTCGGCGACCGCAGGTAGACGTATTAAAATAGTTGTTTAAAGAAAAAACAATTGTGTAAACTTCAGGTTAGTCGAGTTTCGCTGACCACTAGCATATTTAATTTGACCTTATATATATTTTTTGGAGTCGCAAATGAAGTGTAAAGAAGACAGGAGTCATTCTTTTCTTATTTTTTAATTATATCATGTTTTTACAACCATTCGCTAGTTCGCACAGACTTTATTAATAGTATATTTTTTTAATGCTGAATGGGCCTACTTGACCTCGATCATGCCTATTATTACAGACCTCATGGCCCTGACTTTCAAATAATACATAATCAGCCTATAATTTTCCCACTGCCTCCTCTCTTCGGGAGGGAGTGGGCTATAATCTACCACGAGGGCCCAGTACGGGTTGGTAGATGTCACATGTCTTCGAATATTTGGTTCTAGGACATGCCGGTTTTCTTCACGGTTTTGAGAGCAGTGATGATGAAATTAAATACAAAGTAATAATGTTCCCACTGCTGTGTGAGGGAGTGAGCCGCAATCCACCACGCGGGCCCAGTGCGGGTTGGTAGATGTCACAATCTCTTCGAATTGTCCTAGGACATGCCGGTTTCCTCACGATGTTTTCCTTCCCCGTTTTGAGAAGGTAAAGCCCCGAAAAGAAAGAAAGTAAAAAAAAAGTGAATAACACCTACATAAGGTGTCTTAAACCTAACTTGTCAAATAAGGTCAGGATATGCAAAGATGTTTCATTACTCGAGTAAGAGCGGGTTGTTTCACGTCCACTTGACGCACGCGTATACGTCAAAAATGGCGCTAACTATCGTCAAACTAAAAAAGCGTTGTTACAAATTATAATTACAAAATTATGGCCTTGCTGTACGTCAAATAATAACGATTACGTAAACATTATTATTTGACGTACGTATGTTACGTTAACCAACCGTTTGAAACAACAGGCCATAATAAAACCATTTTGGGAATAAATTACGGCGCGTATTGTGGAGCAGTGGTGGCCCAGGGGTAACGGCCGCGACTTACGAGTTGTAGGTCGTGAGTTCGAACCCTGCCTGGGTTCGAACTCACGACCTACGACTCATAAGTCACGGCCGATACCACTGGGCCACCACTGTTCTCAAATAATAATATAGTATAATACCAGCCCAGCCTATTTACTGTCCCAATGCAGGGCAAAGGACTCTTCTCATACAGAGAAGGTACGAGTATTGATCACCATGCTTGCTCAAGACGGGGCTTGTGGCTAAGTAATAACAGTCGCACGCGTCGATCGATCAGGTTAAGCTACGCTTGCCGCGATGGTTCGTGGATGGGTGACCATCTGAACATACCAAGACCCCTCCGTGCCTCGCAAAGCACAATAAGCCGTTGGTCCCGGCCATAGATATAGGGATTTCTATTGTCCCGGCTGTCATTCGTGGATCTTTGACAGTCGTTACGGGTCGTCAGTAGCCCGAATGTCTGACAACCAGTCTTACCAAGGGGTATCGTATTACCCAGTAACTGGGTTGTGGAGGTCAGATAGGCAGTCGCTCCATGTAAAATACTAGTATCCAGCTGCATCCGGATAGACTGGAAGCCGATCCCAACATAGTTGGGAAAAGGCTATGCAGATGATGATGCTTGCTCAAGACAGGTTGGCGATTTCAAGATGCCTACTCCCTAACCGCGTAATCCGTAGTTTTGCCCGATGTTACGGGCGTTTCCGACTTACGGAAATAAGATTAGTTCGGAGCCTAAACTTAGAGTGAATGACAAACGTTCATTACCGTGGCATTCCTAGAACCAAAAATTCGAAGACATGTAACATCTACCAACCCGCACTGGGCGCGCGTGGTGGATTACGGCCCACTGCCTCTCTCAGAGAGGAGCCCTGTGTCCCGTGGGAACGTTATAAGCTCAGTTTGTTGACGGATCAACTACTCAAGCCCGAGTTCCCTCACGATGTTTTCCTTCACCAATGTCTGACTTTCAAATAAATCAAGGGATACTTTTCCATGTTGTGTGTAAACGTTTCATTGGCCGCCTTTATCAGCTATTATATAAAAAATAATGCGAATAAATGCGAGTTCCGACAGCTTGGAACATTATAGGTACCTAGTTATACTATAGTTGACCTCGGTGTTGATGACCTGCTGACTCATCGTTGAGAACCATTTCTCTTGTTTAAATCTATCTATAAAAATAAAAATGAAATGCTGCTCATTGTTAAGGGCATCACTGATAACGGCTGAGGCATCGACGCGCAATCTGTTATTATGGATCCAGTACATGATTCTGAACAAGAGAAAAATTTCAACGCAGGGGGCGTTGAAATTTTTCTAATTTTCTAGAAAAGAACCGTAATTACCGATATAGCTTGCAACGTAAGCAAACTGAAGTGGCAGTAGGCTGGCCATGTTTGTCGAAGGTCCGATGGCCGTTGGAGCAGACGAGTCGTGGAGATTGCGTGTCGGCAAACGTAGTGTGAGACGCCCCTCAGCTAGATGGACCAACGACCTTAAAAAGGTGGCTGGGACAGACGGAAAACGGAAGACAGGATGTTCTGGCGCAGCCTGGGAGAGGCATATCCAGCAGTGAACTGCGATAGGCTGAGTTGATTGATAGGCCGTAGTAGTATGATGATACTGCAAACAAGCTAACGGAATTAAATCGAGGAAATGGGGAAGGAGGATCCTAAAATACTGAATATTCAGCCTTATTTCGTTAATAAGAGTATTAGAGAATTAGTGTATAAGAGGATGTCTGAAAGTAACACCGGTGACTGCAAAGTCGTGTAAAGCAAAATGTTTTGATGAAAGTTTTCAGTATGAAGCTGGATGCTACAAGGGTAGGTGGAGACCAAAGTAACGATGCCCGATGGATGGACTGTATGAAAGATGATAAGGTATCGTCTACGTGTATTTCTGTAATTTATATGGTGCCCATAATAAAGAGCATTCTATTCTATAAGGCTAGGACGGGCTGACTACCGATATGACGAGTAATAGGAGTAAGGTAAGAAAAAGACATGTTGCGCCGACCCTAAATAATTTGGGATAAGGGTAGGAGAATGAGGAGCTTGTTAAAATCATAGTGCCCATGCCAATCTTTCGAACACAACAAACATTAATTCCTCAACGTCAGTTCGCTCACCAAAGTTCTTCAAAAGAGGTTTGTTAAACAGGTTGTTCAGGTATTTATTTGTTATATTTTCATCTTTAGGCCATATTTAGTGATATACGGACGATCCGTACAGACAACCGTCGTACGGAGCTATCGTGTAGAAGGCGATATTTTCTCGCCGCGATTTTTTGTCGGGCACTGAATTCTCAACGCTCTGCTCAACACCGAGAGTTAAAAATCTAGTGCGCGATAAAATTCCGCCGCGATATTTTTACAAGCTTTTATTTAACTTGCACTGTTCGTCTGTATGTTTGTCAGTTGTCCGTCAAAATTTGCAAACCATTTTTTTACTATTGCGTTTAATAGTGCACGGACCGCGGACCGTCCGTTTATCCGTAGGTCCTTATCAGGAGGCGCAAGGTCCAAGTATACTCTACTCGTCCGAGTTGTGCATTAGTCTGTGGAGCACTAATAAAACCGTTACGATCATCATATCACATCTATCATATTTTGATCAACAGACAACTTCACAAGCATCACAACTACGGGGTAATTGCGTACCACACTACAGCACTGCTTAGCAATGGCTTTCATTTTGATAGTTCAATAACATTCATTGCGTTAATAATGTTGTCAGCAGACAAATTTTTCGAACATATAAAGTAATGGATTAGCAATAACCTTTAAAATTATTCATATCAATTATCCCTATTAGGGTTAGGGTTGCAGGTCAGCACCCTATTATTATTTCGCAAACTGCAAAAAACGTAAGAAAATTTGGATTTCGCGGACTACCCTTGCGATTTCGCCTTATCCGTACGAACGGTCCGAACTACGGACTTCCGAACGGTCATCCGTAGGGACCGTCCGTATAGCACTTAAACAGTCTTAGCTGGCAGGTAGACTATCAAAAAACACCACGTCATTAAATACTGACATCGTTTGAACTTGGCGAAAAAACTGGGACCATTCAAAAAACTGGTCTGAGAATTTATTTTTGCATCTACCGAGTACCGGATGAAAACTGAGATGTTTACGATGATCTTTTTTAGATTTTAAAGTTTGAAGACAATAAATTGAATCACACCAAGATTAAAAAAGTAAAATAAAAAATAATTGGTGTCAAGCCTAGCTTTTTCCCAACTACATAATTAATATGTTGGAGTCGGCCTCCGATTTAAACGGATGCAATTGAATTCCAGTATTTTATATAGAGTGACTGCCTATGTGACCTCCACAACCCAGTCATTGGGTAACACGTTAAGTACCCCTTGCTAAGACTGATGTCAGACTTTTGCGCTTCTGACTACCCGTAACGACTGTCAAAGATGTACGAGTGACAGGACCAACGGCATAACGTCCTTTCCGGAGCACGGAAAGGAAGTTATGCCGTTGGTGCTCGACATGGATGGTTCCATCCACGAACCGACCGCGGCAAGTGTAGCTTAACCTGATCGATCGACCCGTGCGGTTGAAAGAGTGCCAGAATCGCTTCCTGAGTATTTTGAAGATACGTGAACTTGGTGTTATTATTTCAAACTCCTCGAAGTACCCCTGCACGTGATGACTTCAGTACGTAGCCTCAGACTCTGAACTCGTGAAGAAACTCGGAATCTATAGGTGCAGGACGTCAGCGCCGCTGTGGAGAGACCTGACCTCATACCGGGATACCTCTTTTTGGGTTTACAACCTCCCATACCCTTCGTGTCCAGCGATCACGCCCGTCCGGCACATGTACACATATTTTATATATTACTTACCCACAAGCCCCTGTTTTTTTCTGGGTGGGAATTCATCATATGACTTCTCCCGCTCTGGGCGGAGCAGGAGGGCGTGTCAGACTTTTA
The DNA here is from genome assembly GCA_911387795.2 of Apamea monoglypha. Taxonomy (NCBI): domain Eukaryota; kingdom Metazoa; phylum Arthropoda; class Insecta; order Lepidoptera; family Noctuidae; genus Apamea; species Apamea monoglypha. The sequence goes on along the minus strand of OU426935.1, from coordinate 7,293,459 downwards.
CTGACTAAAACCCACCCGTGTTCCTTCAGTTGCCTTTGCCAGGGACCACGGTATCTCTTTCGAACAACCCGCGGCCCTGGCAGGACCCAGAAGCCCCTCAAGTTTGTATCAAGCCTATGAGTAGTAAAAAGAGTCTTCTTTCTCAGTCTCACAGTCTGTTTACAATAACATTACGCATTTCTTTTGTTTACTATCGACAGTTTCCGATACGTCCACTATATCTTCATTATTATTTATATTTAGTTATTTATTTATCGGTCTGTAGTACGCTCGGGTTCAAAGGAACATCAATAACATATTCGACCCGTGCGGCTGTTATCATTTAGTCACGAGGCTCAAAAATAATTTTAATACTTTAATCACTGCAGTCCGTTCACAGTTATTTTACTTTTGACAGCAGCAACCTAACAATAACCTTAGGGCCAGCAGTGCGATTCTGTAACCATCTCACCGTGAAAACTTAGGTGAAGTGAGCGTGGAGTGAGTGTCTTGTGAGTTGTCATGTCAACTAATGCTAGGGAAATACACTACTGACAGCTCACATCAAGCTCACTTCACTTGAGTTTTCACGGTGAGATTTTTACAGAATCGACCGGCAGTTGTTTGAAACGGTTGACACGTAAAATACGTACGTCAAATAATAACGATTACGTGCTCGTGACGTACGGCAAGGCCATAATTTTGTAATTATAATTTGAAACAACGCTTTTTTTGGTTTAACGATAGTTAGCGCCATTTTTGATGTATACGCGTGCGTCAAGTGGACGTGAAAGAACCCGGTGATCAAAATCATTGTGATCTTTATTCTCGTTACAATAATGTAACGAGAATAAAGATCACAATGATTTTGATAAACTTGTCAATGGCAACACCCAACAGCAACCATATAAGAATTAGAATAAAGATCACTGTGATTTGGACAGTGATGCAAAGTCAGAGGTAAAATAACTATGTAAAAACTATAGCTGTTGTTTTCACAAGAACTGAAATTTTATATCACATTTTATACAAAACCGAAATTTTATATATTACTATAAGCGCCCCACGGTTTCACCCGCATAAGTGTCGATCCCGTAGGAATATCGGGATAAAAAGTATCCTGTGTTATTCTGATGTACAGAGTGGGCAACTTGGAGGTATACAACTTTAAATAAATATGACAGTTGTTTCATGAAAATTATTTTGTTTAGCTACAGCAAATTTGTTACGGAGCGTTTTACGACTGAACAAAGTGTTTTAATTATTAAAACTTTCTACTCAACCCAATCATGTATTGCGGAAATTGTAAGAAAATTGCGGTCAATACCTTCACGGCTAACAATAACTCGTTTAGTGATTAAATTTGAGAACCATGGCATTGTAACAGATGAAGCAATTTTCTTACATCAAGTGAATCAATTGGACTTAGGAAACATGTGGTTTCACCAGACGGGACCACATGTCATACGGCACGAGCCATAATCGAGACATTGAAAAGAACGTTTCCGGGACGATTAATTTCGAGAAACGGTGACATTGATTGGCCCCTAAGATCCCCGGATTTAACAGCTCTTGACTTTTTTTTTGTGGGGATATAAAGGGACGTGTCTATGCTAACAGGCCAATGAACCTTCAATAATTAAAACAAAATATCTGAGACACAGCCACTGAAATAACGCAGGAAATGTGTGAAGATGTCATGAAAAACGCAGTGAAAAGGGGTCATATCTGCCATGCTGCCAGAGGTGGACATTTGCCTGAGATAATTTTGCAAACTGAATTGCCGGCCCTAAATACTATATTTAAATAAAAATACTTAATAGTTTTTATATTTCATAGAATAAAATTTAAAAAATAAAGTGTATATCTCCTATTTGCCCACTCTGTATATGCTACAAAAAAAATCCGTTCAGTAGTTTTTGCGCGAAAGAGTAACAAACATTCATCCATCCTAAAAACTTTCGCCTTTATAATATTATAGTGTGATAGTAGGATTATCATTTTTTGCACCTACCACATTTTATGCAAAAAAACGATGTTCATTTGATTTGATTTGAAGAAAAGTCAATATTTACATGGATGGACGGGTAAAACAATTGAAAGAATAAACAAAGCATTTCAAAAAAACAGTATTATGTATATTGTTGTCCGAATGATATTTTGCTTGCATACCTACTTTACATGCATACCTGCCAGTTCCAGTGTCAGCCTCATTATAAATTAAAATATTTTTAAATTGAGTCTGAGTCTTGAGAGGAGTATCTTTGAAAATACAGTTTACGTTTTGTAAAACCATGTGCTCAACTGTTGTGTGAAAATCGGTTGTCATGGTATGGGCATGTGTTACGGAGAAACGAGAAAAATGTCGTGAGGAGAGTTTTGAGTATGAATGTCGATGGCTGTAAGAGTAGGGGAAGACCAAAGAAACGATGGATGGAATGTGTGAATGATGATATGGTTAGAAAGGGGATGACTACCGAGATGGCGACTAATAGAGAAGTATGGAAGAAAAGCACATGTTGCGCCGACCCGAAATAAATTGGGTTAAGGGCAGGAGATTGAGTGGTTAATACGATAACCCTTGGTTTGTTGTCAGATTTTCGGGCTTCTGACGACCCGTAACGACTGTCAAAGATCCCCGAATGACAGCCGGGACCAACGGCTTAACGTGCATACCGCGACACGGAGAGGTCTTGGTATGTAAAGATGGGCACTCATCCACGGACCAACCGCGGCAAGCGTAGCTTAACCTGATCGATCGATCCGTGCGGCTGTTATTACTTACCCACAAGCCCCTCAAGTTTGTATCAAACCTATATAGTATTTTGAAGATACGTGAACTTGGTGTTATTATTTCAAACTCCTCGAAGTACTCCTGCACACGATGCCTTCAGTAGGTACGTAGCCTCAGGCTCTGAACTCGTGAGGAAACCCGGAATCTATAGGTGCAAGACGTCAGCGCCGCTGTGGAGAGACCTGACCTCATACCGGGATACCTCTTTTTGGGTTTACAACCTCCCATACCCTGCGTGTCCAGCGATCACGCCCGTCCGGCACATGTACACATATTTTATATATTACTTACCCACAAGCCCCTCAAGTTTGTATCAAGCCTATGAGTAGTAAAAAGAGTCTTCTTTCTCAGTCTCACAGTCTGTTTACAATAACATTACGCATTTCTTTTGTTTACTATCGACAGTTTCCGATACGTCCACTATATCTTCATTATTATTTATCTTTAGTTATTTACTTAACCTGTACTACGCTCGGGTTCAATGGCACATCCCACGGTACGGTACAGAGAGCAAATAAACAAACTTTGGTTTTATAAATGTGTTGGTAATGAAAGATTTTAACCAGACGAGCTATCAGATGGTCGGTATTTTTATTAGTACCTAATGTGTTAATATTGTGGGAACGAGTGTATGGCCGCTGTATGTGCGGATAAGCATGAGGATTACTAATAAAATTTATCACATTAAACACCCAGTGTTCTTCCTCCTCTTTCCTACTCGATCTATGCTGTGCCCGACAGGGTCCATCGCGTTAGATTAAATATCTGTAATGTTAAAGGAAACATGTGATAAATAAATAAATAAATAATATAATTATTTCCCTCCCAACTATATATGTACATTATAGTACGCAATAAAGAATTGAGAATAGAATTATTGTATTCCCTGATTCCTAATCGGCTTAATACAACACAGGCGTGATATTAGTCTCGAAAGGCCATCGAGCATCTTCCTTCGAAGGTGTTACTTTCCGTGGTCCACTTGAAACCCCCTAAACCGTCTCCGAACTCAAGTGGGAAGATGTAAGTCGAACCTCGTAAACCACTTTACGAGGTTCGACTCGAGGTTCGGCTACCTTGACGGAACGGCAGCAGGGTGCGGATGTGGAGGTGTGTCACAAACTATGCTCCACCTCCTATTGTGCCTCAAACCATGCAGCCAAAGTCTCTGCACTGCCACCAATAACGCCGTGGAAGTGGCGAAGTATTGTGCCAAGAAAATTCAAATAGCTGTCGTGTCAGCCACACGAAGAAGAAGAAGTCGCGAAAGTGTAGCCGCCAGTTATATTTTCAATCTTGTGTTGAAGGGGGCAAGACTATTGTCATCCCACCAAAAACATTTCATGAAAAGTAGGTTGCCAAGACTCGCATAACACTTTCATTTTTAAAAAGTTATCAGATCTAACGTAGAGCCTAACTCCTACAAACCTTACGTCTTGGTCAAAATGTACGGCTTGATCGTTTCGCGGCCGTCGCACAAACACTTCTATCCTATGTATTATAAGTCATTGGTCTTTAATGTAATATGTCATGCAATAGTTCAATGGAACGGCCAAGCCATACATTTTGATCAAGATGTAAGGTTTGTAGAGTAAACTGGCCACAAAAATTGTACCTACTCCGAGCTGCCATTTAGTATTTTTCCGAATAAATGAACTTAACGGGCCAGAGTTAGGTACAAAAAAGATAACAAAAAAATACATCAAAATTCGCACATTGAAATTAATTGCGTCGAGGTTAAATGTTTTGTTACATAAATAACTATAGTATCTACTTAGTTTTTTATCTTTTTGTGCGCTAGAACTTAATCAAGACTGCTCTTCATTTGATTTCACGTTTTGATTGTTGTTTTTTTTTTTGTTTGTGTCGAATCATATGTTGCAATGGCTTATTTTATTTCTTGTTTTGATTGTTTGTTTTTATTTATTTATGTATAATTGCATGCTGCACTGGTTGACGTCATTTCGTCAACGCCGGCTGCCGCTGAAAACCAGCGCTGGGGCTCTGTCTCGTATAGGGTCATAACATTATGCTGAGCGATGGCCGTTTTCCATGAATGTGACGCATGTTTACCCCCAACTTGTTACTTTTTTTGTGCGTTTATGTTATTTTTTATGCGTCATGTTTGCCGCGTATTTTCTTTATTTCTTTCTTCTCTTTGTATTAAAATTATCATCGTGATATCGCGTAAACATTCACTGAGTATTGAAAGAAATATAAATGAGCCTTTGATGCAGTGGCGGACTAACAGGGGGGCGGAAGGGGCGGCCCGCCCCGGGCCTCCGGTCTTGGGGGGGCCCCCAAATGCCTCCGCGTTCCCCTGATCAAATTACTTATTACTTATTATTACGAGTATTAAAAACTTACACATAGTTCACAAACATACAAGTATTAGCATGCAGTTCTAACCAACAGAAAACTTAGACTGATTTAACAGCGCGTCCCAAACTAGGCACAGCCTGTATCTTGGTGACCCAAACAGTACACAAAGTTACTAATTGAATCAGTTCTGCTAGCGCAAGATTGGTATTGATAAATTCACAAAATTAAGTATTAATAATTTAACTTTATAATTTTCTAATGTCTGGAAAAACTGCTGAGGACATGTCAAAAGAAATGTCTTTTGACATGTCCTCAACAGTTTTTGTTGAATGCAGCAACAGCTGGAAAAAGATGGACTGGATATTGCGTTGTGCGGGGCTCAAGGTTATGACAATGCCGCGTCAATGTCAGGTGTCCATGGAGGAGTGCAACGAAAAATCCGAGAAGTAAATCCAAAGGCACTGTTCAGTCCTTGTTCTAATCATTCCTTGAATCTTTGTGGAGTTCATGCATTTGCATGCGTTCCTTCCAGCGTCACGTGTTTTGGAACAGTAGAGAAATTATATTCGTTCTTTCCGTCATCTACACAGAGATGGCAATTGCTGAAAGAGAAAACTGGAAAAGAATTAAAACGTTTATCGGATACTCGCTGGAGCGCTCATTACGAGTCAGTAAAAGTTGTAAAAGAAAACATAGCGACAATATTGTGAGTAGTTTGGAATATTTTCGAGATCCAACAAAAGCAAATCTAGATACAAGATCAGGAGCAAGCCTGCTCCTGCCGGCTGTTTGTGATTTTACCTTTCTAACCTATATACAATTCTGGCTTTCTATACTGGAGGAAGTAAATTTAGTTCAACAATATTTGCAGTCTCCAACAATGACTCTGGATACAGAAATCACCAAACTAAACGCCTTGAATGAGTATTTAATGACCGAACGAACCACGATTGTAGACAATGCTGTAACTTTTGGCATAAAAAAATGCAATGACATGGTCATCAACATCGAGAAACGAGGAAGAAGGAAGGTAAAAAGAACGATGCCGGGTGAATCAGCTCATGATGCTGGATTATCAATTCAAGAAGAAATACGTCGGTCAATGTATGAATGCATAGATCGATTTATACAAGAATTGTCGACACGATACGGGGCCATGAAACAAATCAATAAAATTTTCCAAATTATTGAAACAAAGTTTATGCTAGAAGCTTCAGATGAAGCTCTGGCTGTAGCAGTTGACAATCTGATACAAATTTATGGTGCATTTGACAAGGAGCAAGTTTTCCAAGAAATAAGAAGGTACCGCAGGCATGTAAAAGCCACCGATACGAGTATGAACGTTGCTGCCAAATGGAAAGCCCAAGAAATCCTTCAATTTATAATAAAATGGGACTTCAGTGAATCGTTACCCTGTATATCGCTTATACTTCAATACTTCTTGACCATTTGCATCTCGGTTGCATCATGCGAGAGGAGTTTTTCGAAACTTAAACTAATTAAAAATTATCTTCGATCTACAATGGATCAAGAGCGACTGATTAATCTAGCCGTGCTTCCAATAGAAACAAAACCAAAGAAATCGATTTCACAGAAGTTATTGAGGAGTTCAGTAAATTGAAGGCAAGAAAACATATATAACACGCTACAAAAAATAAAAAAAACTATCCTTGATTTATTTTATCAATTTTTTTTTTGTCGATCGATTCGTATTTTATTTTCCTCATCCATATCCATTCCATATTGTAGGTAGGTATGTATGTTTATTTAGCCTAAATAATTTAATTCGAAATTAAATTTCACTTACCAGATTTTAACGAAATAAACATAAACACTTATTTATACATACAAATGAGAACTGAATAAAAAGCTTGTAAAACTACATTTTTTTTAAAGCTGGGGGGGCCTCATTCAGCTTTGCCGCCCCGGGCCTCTGACGGGCTTAGTCCGCCACTGCTTTGATGTTCCCACTGCCGGGACCGGGACACAGGCCTCCTCTTTGTGAAAGGGAGTGGGCCTCCATCATCTCCGTCCACCATGTGGGCCCAGTGCGGGTTGCTGGATCATCTTAAAGCAAGTCATCATCAACCTCTGCATCTAAGCCTTTTCCCAACTATGTTGGGGTCGGCTTCCAGTATTTTACATGGAGCGAGTGTCTATCAGAACGGGTTGTGGAGGTCAGAGACAGTCACTCCATGTAAAATACTGGAAGCTAATACAGTAACTGTACTGGATAACACGTTACTTACTCTTTGGTGGGACTGGTTGTCAGACTTTGGTCTTCTAACTTTTCCTAACGACTGTCAAAGCTCTACAAATGGCAGCCGGGACCAACATCTTAACGTGCTAATCGAGGCACAGAGGGGTCGAATGGGTGGTCACCCATCCACGCACCGACCGCAGTAGCAAACGTAGCTTAACCCCTTTCATGAGAACTTAAAGAGTAAAAGTTGGAATATAGTTTACAGTCGCGGGCAAAAATGTATACACTCGGCTTTATTCAAAAGCGATTTACTCCTTTATTTTTGAATGAAATTTTATATTGTTACGAACATAGCATTTTCGAACCCATAGGTTTATGTAACGTGTCGTATTTCAACGTTACATTCGTTATTTCACGAAAAAATCGCAATTGAAAGTTGCCAAGTGTTGACATATCGGTGATCGTGACTGTACTAGGCCACTCGACAGCGCCCACAACGCTCGCCCATGACCGACCCGATATTAATTAAATAAACAAGCAGTAGGTTAGGTTAAGTAAACCTTCGGAAAAACTACTGGAAATCAATTATCTGACGTTTCCGTGAGCTACCCCTTGTACAGACGCACACCAAGCTACTACAATCTGTCAAATTTCTTTAATAGATTTTCTACTTTATTTATAAAGCTTTAAGGTTCAAGGTTGATTGGAAAAAATTGACAGTTTCGGGTAGCTTGACCTGCTGGCGTCTGTACCTACTTACTTATTAGTTTGTGTTATGTTGGTTCCGGGTAAAAACTTATACGTAAAGACATATCCAGCCTACAATGTTCCCACTGCTGGGACACAGGCCTCCTCTCTGTGAGGGGAGCGAGCCATAATCCACCACGTGGGCCCAGAGCGGGTTGGTAGACGTCACATGTCTTCAAATTTTTGGTTCTAAGACATGTCGGTTTCCACACGATGTTCTCCTTTACCGTTTCGAGAGCAGTAGTGATGAAATAATTTATACAAAATAAAACGCCTGACTGGGTTCGAACCTACGACCTACAACTAGTAAGTCGCGGCCGTTACCCCTGGGCCACCACTGCTCCACAATACGCGCCGTAATTTATTTCCAAAATGGTTTTATAGGGCCGGTTGTTTCAAACGGTTGGTTAACGTAACATTCGTACGTCAAATAATAATGTTTACGTAATCGTTATTATTTGACGTACGGCAAGGCCATAATTTTGTAATTAAATTTGTAACAACGCTTTTTTGGTTTGACGATAGTTAGCGCTATTTTTTGACGTATACGCGTGCGTCAAGTGGACGTCAAACAACCCGCTCTTACTCGAGTAATGAAACATCTTTGTATATTATCCTGATCTTATTTGACAAGTTAGGTTTAAGACACCTTATGTAGGTGTTATTCACTTTTTTTGAATAAGAAGTTTTATATACCTAGATTCACATAGTTATAGTCTTACTGAGGGGCTTGTGGCTAATATATTATAGAGGTATGAGGAACAGGGCGTAAAGTTCACTCATCCTCCATAGAAAAGGGAGGATCCTCCGACCAGACGGGTGTTATGTCTGGCGGGCAATTGCCCAACGATTGATCTTGGGAAATTGTATCTATGCTAATTGCGCGGTAAACTCTGCTTGCGAGATGCAGGATTTGCGTGACGTCAGTATGACGCGTTGTTCGCATGTGGCGTTGTAGATACCGCTACAATAGCCGCACGGGTCGATTGATCAGGTTAAGCTACGCTTGCCGCGGTTGGTCCATAGATGGGTGACCATCATGACATACGAAGATCCCTAAGTGCCTCGGAAAGCACTTTGTTAAGCCGTTGGTCCCTGCTGTCATTCGTGTATCTTTGGCAGTCGTTACGGGTCGTCAGAAATCCGAAAATCTGACAACTAGTCTTAACAAGGGGTATCGTATTACCCAGTTACTGGGTTGCTACCAGTACTTTACATAGAGCGACTGCCTATGTCACCTCTACAACCTTGCAGTTACTAGGTAATACGATACCCCTTAGTAAGACTGGTTTGTCAGACTTTCTAGCTTTTGACAGCCCGTTACGACTGTCAAAAAAAATAATAAAAAAGTGCTCATGTGTATCACGCCTAACTAATTTTTTAATCACTATTAGTTACAAAACAATAACTTTGTAATCAGTTCGTACAATCATGGTTCCATATTAATAATTTAATACGAGTATGTAATCAATTAAACTTGAGTCATAATACAGTCCACTGAGCAATTACGAGTAATATTGATATTTATGAGTAATTGGCGAATTGCTATGTTACCTATCTAACTACCTAGAATTATTGTTTTATTCATTACTAGCTTCCGCCTGCGGCTTTGCCCGCGTGATAAATGATATTATTTTGTAAATAGGTTTGCACAAACACTTTTACACGTCGATCATATTTTAAAAACTACTCTTAAACGTGGTATTTCGATAAGTCTGTCCTTCCTCAGGATTCAAAGTATCCCTATACCACTTTTGTTCAAAATCGGCCTAGCCGTTTCGGAGATTAGCCGGAACAGACGGACAAAAATAAAAAGAAAGTTGTAAGTACCGTATATACTTTCATATGTATTTATTAAAATGCTGTTATTATGACATTACAAACAGACAAGTCACAAACACATTGCATTAGGTACAGACTTCAATTTTATTTATTTTTATATAGATGTAAGTATTTTTAAATGTGACTGTCTGACATTGTATGTAAATAATAATTATTTACTTAACTTAAAGAAAAACAAATAATGGAAGTATTCCCGTTTGAGCACCTATTTTTTGGGCACCTATGCATTGGGCACCAAACAATATTTTAACGTTGTGCTCAAAGGGGTGTTCGTGTTTAAAATTGAAGTGAATAAAATGGTCAGAGTAGTTTAAATTGAAGTTTGATTTATATTATGAGTACAGACGCGAGCAGGTTAAGCTACCCGAAACTGTCAAATTTTCCCAATCAACCTTGAACCTTAATGGTTTAGTGATAAAGTTGAAAATCTATTAAAGAAATTTGACAGATTGTAGTAGCTTGATGTGCTCGCGTCTGTACATACATACAAATGCATTCTCGTTGTTTCCTTATAAGAGAAACACGTTCAATTAGATATTTTAGTTATTACGCGTCGGGGATTTGATTTTTGTACAGGGAATTTAATATAAAGTAAAAAAGTGATGATATTGTTGCATTCCTTTTACATGACGACATGACTTTACACGTATTTCAAAAAACATGTAAAAAAATTACACTTCGCCGATTCTACATTAATTAAAAATAACTAGAATAAAATAGAATATAATTTTTATTTTTATTATTTTTTCAGAGCAATAATGGCCGTTCGTGTATGACATGTCAAACAAAATAAAGTACCTACCTAGTTTTTAGGTTATTTAATATTTTTTTTAAATCTCCAAAATCCGGGTTATTTTTACAAAAAGAACTTTTGTAGGAATTAATGCTAAAAGTAGTCTAAACAAAGCTTCATAAATAATGTATCTTGACACAATTCCGATTCCAGCCGTTTACCATATTAAAATATTATGCTGGTTGCAAATGGACGCTTTATGACAAATTACAGTTTCGTTAGTTCGTCATCGTTATCGAATATCGAGAAAGAAATAGATAAATAAACGTTACTGAAGTGTATTTTCCGAGTATTTTTCATCAATCATGAAATGCATTGGTCAATTAAAATGTATTTAGGAACATTCAACGCTGAATTTTAAATATGAAATCGTCATGCTTGCGTGATTGTGGAAGTACCTAATCATAATCAGTTAATAAATAAAAAATTGTTACCGCATCAACACGTTAATGTCCACTTTTGAATCAAAAATAGATAAACATTAGCTGCGCCCCGCGGTTTCACCCGCATAAGTTTCGATCCCGTGGGAATATCGAGATAAAAAGTATCCTATGTGTTAATCTTGGCTATAAACTATCTGTGTGCCAAATTTCATCCAAATCGGTTCAGTAGTTTTTGCGTGAAAGAGTAACAAACATCCATCCATCCATACAAACATTAGCGTTTATAATATTATTAGTAGGAATTATTAGGACGTACTTAAGTATAGAAAAAAGGACACTACGCACAGAAGTGATAAGAGTTAAATATTATAAAACGCGTACTGTTTTCTTTACTTCTAGGTATAATAATGACATGACAAAGAACATCTGTGACATGACAAATAAAACTTACCTATTTAGATACGTTTGTATAATATTACCCATTATTATAATGATTCATGCATAATCAGGCTATAATTTTTCCACTGCTGGGACAAAAGCCTCCTCTTTGAAGAAGAAGGAGTGGGCAGTAATCCTCCACGCGGGCCCAGTGCGGGTTGGTAGATGTCACATGATGTTGACTTGAATGTGCCTTGGCGGCTGAGAGTATATCATGCTCACTCTAATGTCTCGCTGATGGTGGCGCATGTGCTGGGTCATTTAGCTCCCTTCAAAATGGTTGAACTGAATGGTGCTAATCTATGCGTCATGTTCGTGAACGGGCACCGTCAGTAGGGACTGGTTAACTCTTTGCTGCCATGGCTTATTTTGATTTAAATTAATATTTGAATTGTTTTTTTATCTTTTCATTATGGACGCTTTTAACGTTATGCATCATTCTCACATGCATAATTTTTAACATGAATGATGTAACCAATACTTTGTAACCATATTATTGTGATTTAAAAGAGTGTCCATGGAGTTTCTTGCCCGTTCTTCTCCATAGGTACCTACTACGCTTTGGAATGGGCAACTAGCTTCATCTTTTTGACTGACCGACCCTTGACAATTCAAAAGTACCTGTAATTGGTTTAGTTGAAATAAATAGTTTGAGTTTGAATTCACATGTCTTCGAATTTTTGGTTCTAAGACACGCCGGTTTCATCACGATGTTTTCCTTCACCGTTTTGAGAACAGTGGTGATGAAATAATTTAAACAAAGTACGGAAGGTGGTGTGACGATCTAGCGAGGTTTGCAGGGCTAACATGGCCAGAGATTGCCCAAGACAGGGAGGTTTGGAAGGAAAATGGGGAGGCCTTTGTCCAGCAATTGGACACAATATAGGCTAACGAAGAAAAAAGTGCCAGAACCTAAGCTACGACTTACAAATTGTAATCGTAGTAGTATTGACTCAAGTAGATAACTGATTAAGTGGCGATGGAATGTAAATTATCTGAGGTTATAAACACGTCTACCGTTTTCTCTTACATTGAAATAAAACTATATCCAGTTCCTAAAGAACAAACAACACCCAGTTTGAAATAAAATTGCGCATAAAACGACCTTGAGGTGATATTCTCTCTTACGAGCGCATGTCAATGACACTCAACAGCGCAATGATTTTAAAACCTACCGATATCGAGCTTTGAGATATTTCCTGCTTTCGTAAGGAGACCGGTAATAAACGAGATATTTTCAATCGAGCTAGTTTTTGTCTAGTTAACGAACTCGAACAGTTTTTATTCGGAGCTCGGTCGAAACTGCGAATATATATATAACTTAGTGAAAATATGGTGGCCGTGTGTGTTACAAGAGGCCTGCTTTTAGTACTGGCTGGCTTTGTGATACCATGCTTGATCATTTCTAACCCTAAGACGAAGAAAACCAAGCCAAACAGCTATGGAGGCAAAGAGATTTAAGTTGTCAAGTAAATATTTTAATGTCTTTGTATAGAGGTAACGCTACGCGGCGTGCTAGATGACATGCCCCTAGCGAACCAAATGTGTAGATACTGTGAGGGGCTAGACAAGCCCTTCAAGGTACCGGGAGGAATAATCAAACTTCGGTTTAACTTGTAATCTTCAATAGTTGTTGCTATCAAAATGAAATAATATTACTTGGCTTGTCAGCCTAATGTCATATTTGACACATCGATCTATACTCGCTTGAATGTTCGAATGGAACTCGCGCTAAATTATAGCCAGCCTGCACGGGTTTGACGCATTTGGTACACATCTCAACTTGTACACCATGCACAAATGGTGAACTTAGCAACTGGTGCACTTCTCATATGGTACACTTCGCAACTGGTGCACTTCTCATATGGTACACTTCGCAACTGGTGCACTTCTCATATGGTACACTTCGCGACTGGTGCACTTCTCATATGGTACACTTCGCCACTGGTGCACTTCTCATATGGTACACTTCGCGACTGGTGCACTTCTCATATGGTACACTTCGCGACTGGTGCACTTCTCATATGGTACACTTCGCAACTGGTGCACTTCTCATATGGTACACTTCGCGACTGGTGCACTTCTCATATGGTACACTTCGCAACTGATGCACTTCTCATATGGTACACTTCGCAACTGGTGCACTTCTCATATGGTACACTTCGCAACTGGTGCACTTCTCATATGGTACACTTCGCACCTGGTGCACTTCTTATATGGTACACTTCGCAACTGCACTACATTAGGTTGCCTTCGGCGGACAACCTTTCCAATACTATTGCAACTCACTGCCGCTTGTCGAAATACTGCATGACTTTTTCACTTGTTCGAGCAACGCTACTCCCCAAGTGGAGAACCAAGTGAAGCTCCAAGTTATTTCTCCACGGCCTTAGGATATTGGTGCTTCATTGTTGGCTTAAAAGTTATGTCACTGATCTACGAACGACATTCTAGGACCTGGATGAGGCTGGCACAGGAGCTTGTGGATTGGCACAAGAAAAGAGAGGTTTATGCCCACCACTGGGTGACGCCAGACTGCGTATGATGATGCTGCTGATCATCAGCCAATCAGAACAGCTAACACGTGGCTCATCAGCAGAATGACTGATTCAGAGACTTGATAATGCTCCAAAGAAAGAAACCCCGGAATTGGTAGAAGATTTTTCCTGTTTCCTTGTACAGACGCCAGCAGGTCAAGCTACCCGAAACTGTCAAATTTTCCTAATCAACCTTGAACCTTAATGATTTAGCGATAAAGTTGAAAATCTATTAAATAAATTTGACAGATTGTAGTAACTTGATGTGCTGGCGTCCATACTTAATAGGTAATTTCAGCATTTGAATACAAGGTTAGGAAACTGATAACAAAATACCACTAAACAATACTATCAGTATCAAATGCCTGCAGCCCCACATAACCGCATCCATGGGCTTTCCCATTAACAGTTAGTTACAGATGCAAGATGGAATATTAGCATATTTTCCTTGTTACTATGCAGATTCAGGACACCTAGGCAAAGTTACAAGTTACAGCCCGATTCAAACTTTATGTCGGCTCTGAAAGGCGCTACTCGCTGCGCAGTACCTCCCCCTCACCCCCGCTGACACGTGATTTTGTACTGCGCAGCGACTCGCCTCGTGTTCCGATGTGATGTGATGATGATCGTGACAGATGATGCCGATTTAGCCCATTTTTGATCACGCATGCAGTACAATTGCTGAACTGACGAGTTGTAGGTTCGAACCCAGACAGGTGCTTTACTTTGTGTAAATAATTTCGTTACCACTGCTCTCAAAACGGTGAAGGAAAACATCGTGAGGAAACCGGCATGTCCTAGAACCAAAAATTCGAAGACATGTGACATCTACCAACCCGTACTGGACCCTGTACAATGTATTTAATAAATCAGAACGTACTACACGATCAATTATAAACCTTAACTCATCAAACACAGCGTGCATTTACCATGCACCGTACAACTTACTCACACAAAAACATCTGTTGTTATCGTTGCGCTGTGCAAAAGTCATTTACGAGTATTTTACATATAGGTACGTATTTGAAAACAAAATTAACATAGTAAAAGCAAGAAATATTTTACAATTTGTTGTTTTTTATGAATTTAAAGACAAATATAGTAAAATACTTTTATTTATATATGGTAAGTGATTCTATGATTTAAGTGCCTACAAAGTTTTGGTTTTGGCTTCGGTTTTTACAAGAAACCACTGAACAACACGGCATTCTTTTATGTTATCACGATCACGGTCGAAAGCGCACTAGTTCGCGGAGACGGCCATTCGCCTAAGGCATGGTCATTTTGGCCATGCCGCGACGACACAGACACGCCCTCTTGCCACTTCTCCTATTTTTTACATTTCTATGGGATAAAACGACGCTGCATCCCTGTTGTGGATGGAGTCTTTTAAATCATCATCATCTGCCTAACCTTTTCCCAACTATGTTGGGGTCGGCTTCCACTCTAACCGGATGCAGCTAATTTGACCACAACCCAGTTACTGGGCAATACGAAACCCCTTGGTTGTCAGACTTTCGGGCTTCTGACGACCCGTAACGACTGTCAAAGATCCAAGAATGACAGCCGGGACCAACAGGTTAACGTGCTTTCCGAGGCACGGAGGGGTCTTGGTATGTAAAAATGAGTCACCCATCGACGGACCAACCGCAGCAAGCTTAGCTTAACCTGATCGATCGACCCGTGCGGCTGTTATTACTTAGCCACTTTGTTTATATGTGTATAAGTATTAATTCCTGTATTTTATAGTTATTTTCTAGCTATCTATCCCTTATGTTGCACCTGCCAATATGTTTTGTCTTTGCCATGTTTTGTCCTGAGGCATCACCCAGGGCCGCTCAGAGGCTGGCTGCAGTATTTTTTTACTTGTGCATAAAGTTTTAATAAATTAAATATCATAAAGAGGTAAAATTTGTTTGTTTGTTTGTTTGTATGTAGACGGTAATCTCCGGAACTACCAAACAGATTTTAAAAAATCTTATTGCATTTGATAGCCCAATTCTTGAGGAAGGTTATAGGCTATCTAACATCACGCTACGACACTTAGGAGCCGAGCAAAATTAAAAAAGTCAGAAAGAACACTAAGCGAAAACGAAGTAGTAGCACGGGCGAGCGATGGGATGCGATGCGATGGGCCGAAATTTCACGCGAACGAAGTCGCGGGCAGAAGCTAGTTATAAATAAATATAATAGCCTCCATAAATAGCGTGATCCTTTCCTCAAAAAAAGACCTATACTTGTATAAGTACCTATAATTGTTTTTATGTGCCAATTACATAGTCATGTTATATATTAAATTATACATATAACCGCACATAACTCTATTTTTAACAATCCGTATCTCATGACGTCAATGAAATGACGTCATCCAATATTTAGCATAAGTACATAATTCCATTTAATACTACTAAGTCAGACCTGTCTGCCGCACGACCGCGACCTTCCGCCCACACGGAGTTATATTATAAAGTGATAACTTTATATTAGAACTATTGTGGCTTTACATAACGCGTTTTGAGAGATAAGTAGTAGGAAAACGTTACAGCCGATCGATTCTGTAAAAATCTCACCGTGAAAAGTTAGGTGAAGTGAGCTTAGAGTGAGCTGTCAATAGTGTCAATCCCTAGCATTAGTTGGACTGACAGCTCACTCCACGCTCACTTCACCTAAGTTTTCACGGTGAGATGGTTACAGAATCGCATTGCAGAATCGGTGTACAGACGCCAGCTCATCAAGCTACTACAATCTGTCAAAGAACAATGCTCAGGGATGTATGGAATCCCGTACCATGCTGCATCAAAGTCAAACTTTGTTTTTTATAGACTACATTTATCATATTAACTCCTACAACAGTTCTTTTTGTAAACAAAACCCGAGTTTCGGAGATTTTCAATAAAATCGAAATAACCTAAAAACTAGGTACTTTATTTTGTTTGATATGTCATACACGAACGGCCATTATTGCTCTAAAAAAATGATAATCGTTTAAATAAAAATTATATTCTATTATATTCTAGTTATTTTTAATTAATGTAGAAACGGAAAAGTTTATTTTTTTTTTCAAGTTTTTTGAAAGACGTGATCATGACTCTTTCAAAGTTCAAGGTTATATTAATCATGTCATTTGAAACCGTACGTCATGTAAAGGGAATAAAACAATATTAACACTTTTTTACTTTAATTTAATTCCCTGTTCAAAAATCAAGTCTCCGACGCGTAATGTCGTAAACAATTATGAAAATAATTACTATAATATTTTAATATTGATGCATGAGACTTTTTGGTACGACTCTTGGTCATTGTCCTTTCTTTAATAGATTTTCAACTTTATCGCTAAAGCATTATGGTTCTAGGTTGATTGGGAAAATTTGACAGTTTCGGGTAGCTTGACCTGCTGGCGTCTGTACATTCAGGGCTCTAATTTACTAAGACCTCTTAACGATTCCTTACCGAAACCACGTCAATTCCTTAGCTAATCCCGCCAATCTCGCGTTGATTGAAGAACAGCACCCTAATTGCGTAACACACTATCCAATCATTATCTAAATCATTTTGAAGGATACTGCTAATCCATTGCTTCATGTGTGCGAAAAAGGAGAACGGCAGCTAATGTACACCTTTTAAAATGTTTGTTTTGGGTTCATATTTAAACAATTTAATAAGCAACTAAAATGGTTAATTTTTCAATAATCTAAATATTTTTAAAAGTTGGGAATAGTGAAAAAACCTTAATTAATGTAACATTGAACAAAACGAAAAAAAATGACAACAAAACGCAACTGGAATGGATGTACTGCATAGATTAAATCGAATAATAAATCGATAAACCTAACAACCGAATAACTAACGTCTTTTTACTGTTATTATATAACAGAACAGATAATTAATCATTAATCACCAATAATGTAAGATTTTAGTTATCATAATTAACTGATTCTTGTAAAATAATACAAAATCATATTTTCGTTTCTTTAATCGATTACCACTCATCAATTGATATACGATACAATATTTAAAAAAAAAAATCTTTGACAGATGATAGATTGTCACGTTACTTTTCAAATTGTTTTACTTTTAATGGCTATCGTGCTGTTGATAGTGTAGTCGAGTTTTGCTGTGTTTCATGTGCATTGTGCTCTTCGAAACATTAGCTACCATAACTTTTATATCTACGAGTACGTCGAGTTGAGCCCTCTGCGGGAAGCAATAACAAGTTATTGTTGCAACTGCATTGTGGGGCTTAGAACTGTAGGGTGTTGCTCACATGTTAGGATGTTAGGAGTATCTTCTGGTACCTAGGGTATGCTCGCCATGAGGATATGACGCCACCAGCTCCCTTCCTAGATGAGGTTGTAAGAATATAGTAGGTAGACCTGCTAAATAAAATAAAGTCATTATATGATATGAGAATTATTGTTTAATTTATTCCGAGTATATTACCTACCCTACCTACTCAAGTAGTGAAGTCAGGCTTGAGCCAAGTTCCATAATAATATTATAAACGAGAGTAATTCTGTCTTACGTTTTCATGCGTAAACCGCTGAACCACTTTTTGATTTTGGTGAAGATTTCAGTCGCTATTCGCTAAGCACACACAGCAAGCACAGCTGACAGTTTGGCCTCTAAATGAAAAGTAGTTTTATAGATTTAAAGGAACATAATTTATAAAGAAGTTAGTTTATTAGGGTCAACTCAACCAAAAACTCAACTGTCAATTATCTAACTCTAGTAACCACGAAACCACTATCAAGTCAAAAAAGACTCTTATGGTAATCTAGTGATCATAATTATTGCACCCGGCCCGCCGATGGCGATTGTGTGGGAGACAAAATAAAACTTAACCTAACTTCTTAAAAATGCATATAAGTTAAGAACCCCAACTTTATAAAATCTACGAATAAGAGCCTCAATTATGTAATATTTTTACCTATTAAATGTAAATGTTTAGTGGCTAAACACGAGTTTTTTTAGGTGTACAAAACCTTCATACACGCTTGCCGTTCTCCTTTGTCAGCTGAACAACGTAAATAACGCAATGACTGTTGTTGAACTGTCAAAATGAAACCCATTCCTACTGTTAATGTGTTACGCAATTACCTCGCCGGAAAAAAGATGGCGTTAGCCGACAGGAACCTTCAAAAACTATGGATCTATGATGACATTAAGATAAGCTAATAAAATGTTTATTTGCCAAATACAGTGTTTACGTTTCCGTATATTCTACATTAATAGCTACTACATACCTAAAAAACTACAACATTACATTAAAAAAACAATAATAAGACGCGAAGGAAGCATTTTGCTTATGAACTCCACACAGTCCACACAGGTCGACCCATGGCTGGAGGCTTTTGAGTTTACTTAAGGCAATCACAGGATAGTCCGGTTAAGTTGCCACGACTTCTCTAGGTCCAACGAGATGCCAAAATCACTAGGTCGAGCATTTTCGTATATGTATGTACTATATCAGGGTGCATTTAGACGGAGCAGTAAGGACGGTCTTAGAAGACTATCCTTAACTTTTTTGAGAAATTCTGATTTGCAATAAAAAGTTTAAAAAAAAAAAATTAATATACAAGAAAATGGACAATTTTCACAAAAACTTTTTTTTGCCAATCGATCCTGCTTCCTATATGAATCAAAAATCTCTTTCGGACCAACTCAGGTTTGAGTACCCACTAGATAAGTCAGAAATCGCAAAAATCATTTCCCATACATTTCGTAGTAAATTATTATATGGTCGGGGAAAAAGTTTTTCGCATTTTTCCCTTTTTTGTAATAAAACTTCAAAATGTACCGAATTTCTTAGTTGAATACAATCACTTTGGCGGAAAGAAAAGCAGTTGAAATGTGGCGGGAAATCTTTTTACTTTTTATTTTTCTTTTTTTAAATGTCATCTGTTAAACGGTATCAAAACCAGCCAGAATACAAACAGTACAGCCAAAGAGATTTTACTACAACTTTACGAAAAAAAATTTATCCCGACCTAATTAATATTGTACGAGTATAAGTCAAATCAAGCGGTGCCTACATGAAATTGTATTGTCCTATCTACTTACCTATTACCTGGATAACGGTGTGAATTTCACATTTACATATATAATATCTTTGTTTATATTGTTTGCGCAGATATAATGTGTTACTGTTTGTTTGTCCCAAATAAATAATTAAATAAATAAATAAATATTACCGACTTTAATGACGTGTTTTCCTTGTGCATCAAGTACATTTACAATTTGTGCATTTTTAATTTTAAAGTGGAGACCTACTGCAGAGTAACGTTTTTAGTGCTGATTATCCTCGATTGACAAATCAACTTTACAGTAAGTAACGTATTTGTATTCCTTACTTTTTTTTAGCTAAAAGGGGCTTGTATCTAAGTAATAACAGCCGCACGAGTTGATCAATTAGGTTAAGCTACGCTTGCCGCGGTTGGTCCATGGATGGGTGACCATCTTTACATACCAAGACCCCTCTGTGCCTCGGAAAGCACTTTAAGCTGTTGGTCCCGGCTGTCATTCGTGGATTTTTGACAGTCGTTACGGGTAGTCAGAAGCCTGAAAGTCTGACAAGCAGCCTTACCAAGGGGTATCGTATTACCCTGCCACTGGGTTGCGCAGGTCCGATAGGCAGTCGCTTCATGTAAAATACTGGTATTCAGCTACATCCGGTTAGACTGGAAGCCGACCCCGACATAGTTGCCAACTATGTTGGGGTCGGCTTCCAGTCCTATCACCATCATCTGCTTGCCGATTCCCAATTATTAGTTAGGAGCAGATGATGATGAAGAGATACTTTTTGAACAAACCATAGATACCTAGACTTGTAGTCTACAATCTATTCGATGGTTAGACAACCCAGTTCTTACTAAAGTTCATTAATCATGGACACAGTATAATAAAGTAGGTAAGTCATCGGTGAAGATCATTGATCGATCAGTCACCGGTGACTCATACCTACGTAACTTAAATAGTTGAATATCTAAGTGGGTATATCACCGTTCTTTGTCATCATTATCATTCTCCTGCCCATATCGCAATTTATTTGGGGTCGGCGCAACATGTCTTTTTCTTCCATACTCCTCTATTAGCCGCCATCTTGACAATTCTTTGTCATATTACCACGAAAAGCAATTACGATTAAATTTCAGAAATAGATTTTCTGTAAACGATTGCATATAATCAGTTGTTATTTAGATAACAACTGAAACATTAATTTCGGAATTTCTAAATCGTTTAATAGTTTACTTTATACATAAGTATGTGAGTGCATATTAGTGTGCACTCACATGCTATTGTGTTATTGATAAGAATAGATAACAAGTTAATATATGTTTATGACTCATTGCATAATAATGTCTCATGTCATCACCTGCCTAGCCATTTTCCAACTAAATTTGGGTCGGCTTCCAGTCTAAGCGGATGCAGCTCAGTACCTGTATTTTTCATGGAGCGACTGCCTATCTGACCTCCACAACCCAGTTACTGTGTAATACAATACCCCTTGGTAAGACTGGTTGTCAGACTTTCGGGCTTCTGACGACCCGTAACGACTGTCAAAGATCCACGAATAGCAGCCGGTACCACGGAGGGGTTGTATGTAAAGATGGTCAATTGGTCACCCATCCACGGACCAACCGCGGCAAGCGTAGCTTAACCTGATCGATCGACCCGTGCGGCTGTTATTACTTAGCCACAATTTATTTGAAAAACATCCCAACTTTTGTTGCGACACTATACTCCGTAAATTCTTGGTCGTACATTTTAAATTAATCGTGGTAAACAATGGCGCCTAATTATAAACATGACACAGGCGTTATTTAACAAACTGAGCTTTAGCGAATTTTAACCGAACAGTAGAATACTTGGAATACTTTTGCATAGCTGTTCAAAATTTGCGCTCGCTCACATTGATTGCGAACAAACAACATACCTACATACTCGTACTTAATATAAAAACCTCGTTTTACATTTACATCGATAAAGGGACTGGCAAAGTTCTATTGACAATCCAATCGATATTTTTCAGATTAAATTGTTCACGCGCATCTGAAGGCTCTCCGTTGAGATTGACCACCGTGGCCGAACCGAAATATGGTCTGGAGGACTTCATTCATCACCTACGAACATTAATTATTTGGGGCGCAAACTAAGAATGAATGACAACAAGATTTGACAGCTGTCCTTACTTCCGATGTGAGATACCCGACCGAAAAAAATAATTTGACATTTGTTTTGACGGATGAACTACTTTCGGAGGGGCCCGTATATTGGTCGATGGACTTAAATAATATGGATCACGTAGTAGGTAAGATCTGCTGGTTTATTCTGTAAACGTTTAAACATAGGTGAAGTGAGGTTACATGGGATACTGGGACCTCTTTTTGCGAGGAGGTGATGCATGCAAAGGAGGCGGCGGAGAGGGAGAGAGAGCATACCTCTCATTCCACCTGCACCAGAAGAGTCAGGCGTCGAAGGGCGCTTAACGATCTCCGGCCACCATAAGAAGGGGCCTGCGGGCGGCGAAATTGAGGCCGTGTCGTCGCTCGAGCAATCAGGCTCAAAGAGGTGGCACGCAGTATGCGCGCCTTAATGGAAGGACGTGCGGTCGTGGGATCGGCCGCACTTGGTGATGGGGCCCGCTAGGTATGGCGGGCTGATACCTACCAGTCAGGGGTGCGCTGATCTCCCGGGCCCCCGACTCATGGTAGTAGAAGGGACAGTGGAGTTTTAGTCGGTAGGAGTCATGACCCTCCGTTCTTCCCAGACGGAAGGTATCCATGAGTATCTACCCACGATAAAAAAAAAATGAAGTGAGGTTGAAGTGAGCTGTCATTCCACCTGATGCTAAGGATTGACACTATTGACAGCTCACTTCACCTAATTTTTCACGTTGACATCTTTACAGAATAGATAGGCTTGGCCGGATCACCGTGATTGTCCTGATAACCGTGGAATACCTCTCCACTCCTCAAGAACCTCAGAATACCTTTGAAATTAATACAAACACTTATCGTGACAAGTGGCATGTATGCCTATATATTGTATTTACATGATACTGGTGAGTTGCAAGCCAATTCATTATTTATCGATCGAATTCGACATTGTTATGTTATCTTATCATTTTGATACTAAACTTTCAAGATGACGCATTCTAAATTCCAAACACAGGTGTTGTCCGTTCTACTACATTCATAAATTTTTAAATATTTCTTGATAACGATAAGAATAATATTAAAAAAGGCACTTATCTTAAGCTACACTGGCGCCAATTCACTTGTTCACAAACTAAACTAAATTTAAGTTCAGTGCATCTTTTTCTTTCTATTTCATTAAGAAAAGGACAGAAGATGAATATATATTAGTTTAGTCCTTGCAAATTTAGATACTCCATAGACAAATTAGACGTGATTAAAAACATGGATACTAAAAATACGTCAATTTACGTCAGGCGCTGACTAATTTGACAGGACTAAACTAATATTTATCTTGTATTCTTGTGCTATTTTCTTATTGAAATAGAAAAAATAAAACATAAATTTAGTTTAGATTGTGAACAAGGGAATCGGCGGCATTAACTCATTATAATTGAGGAACTTCTGAGGCTAGCCATAATTAAGCCCTTTTTTTTTTTTTTTTTTAGGGATGGGAAATCATCAAATGACCCCTCCCGCTCTGGGTGGAGCGGAAGGGAGTGTCAGACTCTTACTGACTAAAACCCACCCATGTTCCTTCCTTCGCCCTTTATGTTCCGGGGCAGCGGTAACCCTTTCGGACAATCCCGCTGACCCGGCAGGCTTCAGCCCTAAGGGGCCCCTCTGATTATGCTGACATCTCTTTATAATTAAGCCCTAAGATACTCATTGTTAAGACTTGTTTTCAATTAGGGCTTCTGACTACCTGTAACGACTGTCAAAGATCCACAAAAGACAGCCAGAACCAACGGCTTAAAGTGATTTACGACCCACGGAGGGGTCTCTATATGTAATGGATGGTCACCCATCCACGAACCGACCGCGGCAAGCATAGCTTAACCTGATCGTTCGATCCGTGCGGCTGTTATTACTTGGCCACAAGCCCCATAAC
This sequence comes from Apamea monoglypha, assembly GCA_911387795.2. NCBI lineage: Eukaryota > Metazoa > Arthropoda > Insecta > Lepidoptera > Noctuidae > Apamea > Apamea monoglypha. Next base: position 7,269,335 of record OU426935.1, on the reverse strand, counting down.
CTAAAAAGCTCATGTCTTTACTTTACATACATTACCTTGTCATGTAATATCGTGTTTGAACAATAAATCTTTATTATTTATTTATTACAAGCAAGTATGTTTTAGTTTAATGATTCATACTAAAACCAATATTATCTGGGCGTAGCATTTTTTTCTATTAGATAGTATGAGATTAGTTAGTAAGGCGCGCCGGGCGCGTCCGATAATATTATCAGACGGACTCAGAGCATGAACAAAATGGAGTGCTAATCATTGGGGACAAAATAGACAAATCCTTGGAGCCCCTAATGTTTTGCAATCCTCTTGGAATGAGGCAATCCAAGAGGATTGTCTTTCGTATTGGGAACGAAGGGTTATTTCGGATTGCAACCGACTGGATAAAACTTCACTATGGCCCCCCGGAGAGAGGATAGTCCTGTCCTTGTTACGAAAAGTGTTACCATTACCAATAAAAAGTTTTGTGGAAACTTTCACGTGCAGGCATACTAATAGACCTCCAGACCGTATTTCGGCCATGGCGGCCAATCTCAACGGAGACTAGCCTTCGGCGCGGGAGATACAGGCATACTGCACAGGGCAAAGAACACCAGCCGACCTATTCTGTAAAAATCTCACCGTGAAAACTTAGGTGAAGTAAGCTTGTAGTGAGCTATCATTCCATCCGATGCTCGGGATTGGCACTATTGACAGGATTCTTCAATTGACAGGGTTTTTCACGTTCATACACCTAAGTTTTAACAGTGAGATTCTTACAGAATAGGTCGAGTGGTGCTCTATGGCTATGAATAGACCGACTGGACCTCCCCCCGCAATTCCTATATATGACTACTAGCAAATATTAAGAAAAACCTGGAAAAATTTATCATTAAAAAATGCTGATCAAATTATCATTAGGTAGTTTCAATTTAACGCAACAGTGTTTCCTCCATTCATTTATTACTCCATTGTTGAGCACTAATAAGCTAATATTGTCGGCAATATAAACTTTAATTTACTTTTATAATAGCTGTAAGAGATCTTTTGCTGGATATGGCAGACATTAATGTCACTTTTGACGATTTTGACGCCGTTGACAGCGCTATTTCCTTTAGGCACCTGTCCTACCGCCGGCGATTAACGAGACTCTTTCTGTGCCTCGGTAAGCGGTTGGTCCCGGCTGTCATTCGTGGATCTTTGACAGTCGTTACTTGTAGTCAGAAGCCCGAAAGTCTGCCAACCACTCTTACCAAGGGCATCATATTACCCAGTAACTGGGTTGTGGAGGTCAGATGGGCAGTTGCTCCATGCAAAATACTGGTATTCAGCTGCATTCGGTTAGACTGGAAGCCGACCCTAACATAGTTGGGAAAAGACTCGACAGGTGGTGGGACTTACAATCTTTTGCACGTTTCTTGAGCGAAAAATTCGTTGCTAGTCGCTTCCTCGTCGGCGATCATACGATATTTATCTCTTATCAGGTATTCATGTAATCAGAGTATAATTACTCTAATTTCATATCCAGGGTGATTAATCTTTATCACGCGAAAATTAAACAAGTAGGCGTTTTGCCGTTAGGTAAGTATTCGATAAAGTAATCTCACTGGTCATGCTGGGAAGTCGAAGTTTGATAACAGAGATGAATCATTAAACCCACCGATAATAATAATAACAGGGCTTCCGAAACTATGTATGGTGACAAGTAATTAGTGACCTATACTGAAACACATGACTAAAGAGACACATGATTGACGACGCTCTGCTACTACCTAACACTACTCATTGCATACAGGCATGTATTCCCGAAGAGTTAGGCAAAGGTGGATCAGGAGCGGCTCGAGGCAACTGCAGCCGTCGACAAAGTGCCGCTCGTGTATTGTTGTAAGACCCATGTAATAGGGCCAATAGGGGGCCAGCCTATTGGCATCAAGCGGGCACAAATCCAGACTCCAGGCTACTAACAAATTTGAAACTTCTTAACACTTGGCAAGGTTACTAGACACATTATGACATAATAAAACATTCGCAGCGTGTAACGTAATGCACCATGCATGGTTTATTCATCGCTGCGCGGCTGCGTTCGCTTCCGGTAAGTAACGAATTCGCGTTCACCTGGATCATCAACCTTTTGACAGTTCTGAATGAATGAATTTCCTGTTGGTACGTTGACGACCAACCAGTAACAAAAGTAATTCTTACTCTTTTTTTGTGCTTCTTACAATAAATTAGACAGTTTCAGGATACCTGGGTAATCAACCTTTTGTCTGTGTGATGAATGGATTTCCTGTTGGTACGTTGACGACCAACCAGAACAAAAACACTACCTATCAATTCCTCCTCTTTTTTTGTCTCTCTGCGAACAGGAAATTATAATGTTTCAGGATATCTATTGAATTTTGAAACTTACATTTATTTTGCTTTTCTTTGGACATCTACTTTTCCGGGGTCGTTCTCATCTTGGCTTCCATAAAATTGTTGTTTTTACCAATCTATACATTTTAATATTATAAAGAGGTAGGTAGGCAGTTAGTATGTACATGTAGGGGGAATTCTTCGGAACTACTGATCGGATTTTGAAAATTATTAAATTATTCTTCACGCGGACGAAGTCGTTGGCAGAAGCTAGTGTGACAATGAAAGCAAGATCTCTGTGAACCCGTACCCAAGGTTGTCAACCCAAGCCGGAAAATGCGTCAGCAAGTATTGTGTGACCAAAACTAACCTCGTCAGACCAAACGCGTGAATGAGGAAATGTACTCATTTTTTTTTTGATTGACGCTAGTTTTGGATCTAGTATGAAGTAGGTAGGTATGTACGCTAACTATGTACATAGATAGGTACAGCTTATCAATAGGTTAAATGATATTATTTATGTAAGTAGGTTTGTACAAACAGTTTTACACGTCAATCATATTTTTTAAAATTAAATGAGGTCGGCGTTTCTGAGAAGAAATGCCGAAACAAACTCAGAGGTCAGTCTCTTTTAGGAACATCATGACGACATAAATCATTATCTTACGATTACCTATTATATCAATCAATCTGCCTGCCTTTTCTTGGGAAAGGCTGGCTATGTTGGGGTCGGGTTCCAGTCTAATGACATGCAGCTAAATACCAGTATTTTACATGGAGCGACTGCCTAGACAGGCAGGCAGTTACTGGGTACTGAACCCTAAGACTGGTTGTCAGACTTTCGGGCTTCTGACGATTCGTAACGACTGTCAAAGATCCACGAATGACAGCCGGAACCAACGGCTTAACGTGCTTTCCGAGACACGGAGGGATCTCAGTGTGTAAAAATGGTCACCGATCCACAGACCAACCGCGGCAAGCGTAGCTTAACCTGATCGACCGACCTGCGCGACTGTTATTATTTAGCCACGGGCCCCTCTGTTGTATAATTAATGGTTTCTGAAGATCAGATCTTCACAAACCATTAACTGGGTAACATGCTACCCCTTCGGAAGACTGGTTGGACTTTTGGGCTTCTAACTACCCGTAACGACTGTCACAGATCTACGAATGACAGCCGGGACCATTATATGTAGGTAATCATATGGGTCAACCTTACGACCAGAAGGCCAATTCTCGTAATTTAAAACGTTCAAAATCCAGTCGCAGTCTTATCTCAGCGACAAACATGTGTCAAAAACCTGTCAAAATGTAGGGAAATTAGAGGTATTTTTGACAGATTGAGACCGAGATCAGACTGTGAACGTTCTTAAGATTACAAGAATTGCCCCTCAGGTGTGTCGCGCGACATCCACACGGAGATGGCGGGATGAGCTGCTTGGTAGCTCTGGACAGAGCGAAATGTGAAAAGAGAGTAGGGAGGCTTTTGCCACGTAGTGGGAAATTAATGACTAATGACTAATAATAATAAAAAAAAAACATATAGGTAGATTATGTAGATAGATTAGTAAAATACAAACAAAAATGTTTAATTTCAGATCCTATTTTATTCGATTTTCGAGCTTTCGTATCCTCGGCAAAGACAGCAGCCAGCTTACTCATCACCACCATTATCTTCCTGCCCTATGTTACTTGTGGTCGGCGCAACACCATCTTCTTCCACTCTCCCCGAGTGGAAGAAGATGGTGTTGCGCCGACTTAACTGTCACACTATCATTCACTCCCTTTTCTTTCATTCATTCCTTACGCAATCCTTCCGTCTTTATTTTGGCCTTCCTCTCCCTCTCCACCCATCAACATTTATATTCTTCACTCTTTCAGTTTACTCTACAAAGCAATCATTGAATCGTATGAATTTGAAAGATGATTAATCAAAATCGATTCTATCAAGTGCGTCAATTGACACTATTCCAAAATCTAATTCGATTTAATTGACAAAATTCAAGATGGTGGGCGTGAGAGTAAACAGCTGTTTATGATCAGCAGATAGGTAACTTCGTGACGTTTTTCTACCGAAAATATTGTTGTAGGTTTTCTGTCCCACAAAAACTTTGGAAATATCATGTAGTTACTCATATTATTTTTATTTGGTACCTAAGTCTTATCAATTTCATGAATCATCACTACTTATAGGCAATTTGCGTACTTAGGAGTTTGTTACGCTAAGGCACTAGGAAGCGGTGAAGGGTGGGCGTTTTGGGGACTGTCTTATGTAATTTTGGCGATCAAAAAATGCTGATTCTCAGCCTAATTTGAATAAATTACCTTTGACTTCTTAAGGAGGATGCGCTAATGTAGCCCGCAAAATTCAAATTCACTTACATTACCTGCAATTTTCAGGCCAGTGTCAAGTTGTATGGTGATTAAAATATGATTCCCGACTGTAACAAATATGACTTTACAGAATAACATGCTGAATTACCTATAATCATTAGATTCAGCCATACAACTCCTTGAGTTACAATTGGCTCTACTGTCATGATTTCATGAAATAGCCATTCAATAGGGTAATATGAACTTAGAGAGATGTATTGATGATTTTTATGATTATAAATGTATAAATAAATATTTGTTACGGCCGTGAATGATATTTAGATCAATATATACAACCTGATACTGACTACCCTGACACCGCCGCCTTTTTTTTTTTTTTTTTTTCGGGATGGGAAATCATCAAATGACCCCTCCCGCTCTGGGTGGAGCGGATGGGAGTGTCAGACTCTTACTGACTAAAACCCACCCATGTTCCTTCCTTCGCCCTTGACACCGCCGCCTTAAAGTAACTTTCCTGCTTAGCAACAGTTTAGCTAGACGTTCGTCTGACTTTAATTCTATCATGAATTTTATCATGAAATGATGTCACTTTGCCGTAGCTATCTAAAAATCAAAAACAAACAATACTTATCAGAATCCTACGCTTACTCAAACACTCCACAGTAAACTACTCTCTACGATAGATAATTACAGTAGTGACCTTGAAACACACCTGTATGTATGTATCTACATAACGATAAGAAACTTGTTTTTTGTCCTTTGTCTAACAAAACCGCTTTATAAAAGATTTCCTGATACGGTCACCGACTAAAGTCTATTAACATTGCTAGTTTTACACAAGACATCATTTCATATGCCTAGCTTTTCCCCAACTATACATCTATGTTGGAGTTGGATTCCAATCTAACCGGGTGCAGCTGAATACCTACCAGCATTTTACATGGCGCGACTGTCTATCTGACCTCCACAACCCAGTTACTGTGTAACACGATACCCCTTGGTAAGACTGGTTGCCAGACTTTCGGGCTTCTGACGACCCGTAACGACTGTCGAAGATCTACATATGACAACCGGGACCAACGGTTTAATGTTCTTTCCAAGGCACCCCCTCCGTGCCTTGGAAAGAACATCTTCTTGGTATGTAATTTATGATCAAGCGCAGCTTAACCCTTGATTGACCCGTGTGTGCAATACTAAAGGCATCGTAGGAGCGTTGTGATCCTAGTCACAACGCTCCTACGATGCCTTTAGTATTGCAGTGTTGCAGGTGTCTACATGCAGCAGTGGTGGCCAAAAGTGGTACCTGGCGACTTACGAGTTGTAGGTTCGAACCCAGACTGTTTTATTTTGTGTAAATTATTTCATGACCACTACTCTCAAAACGGTTAAGGAAAACGTCGCCTTCCGCATCCTGGTTACCCCAGCCACCTTCTTTAGGTCGTCCGTCCATCTAACTGGGGGGCGTCCCACACTACGCTTGCCGACACGCGGTCTCCACTCCAGGACTCGTCTGCTCCGCCGGCCATCGGTCCTTCGACAAACATTGCCAACCCACTGCCACTTCAGTTTGCTTACTCTGCAAGCTATGTCGGTAGCTTCGGTTATTTTCCGAATAATTTCATTCCTGATTTTATCCTTCAAAAAGAATCCGAGCATAGCTGAACATGAGCCGCCTGTTGCCTTTCAAAACTATAAAAAAAAAAACATGGCGCTATTACTTGTCGATGGCGGCAAGATAACGGCCACCATACCATAGTAGGTATTTAGCAGGGGCGTAGCTACCGCTGTATCAGCCGTATCGACGATACGGGGCCCCTGAGCTACATGGGCCCACGACGCGATGTGTTTAAGCCTTAAAAAAGATTGAAATTAAAACGTGAAATCCTTATTTATTTATATATCTATGTACAAACATATATAAACGGAGAAGAAGAAAATAACAGAAAAATAAAGGTGATACATAATTAGTATGGTCCCACTGTTGGGACACAGCACAGGCCTCTCTGTGAGAGCGAGTTAGCCGTAATCCACCACACATTTTTTAGTCTGTTGTGTAATGTAAATGTAATTTTTTCCTTCACCGTTTTGAGAACAGTGGCGATAAAATTATTTACACAAAGTCAAGCGCCTGCCTGGGTTCGAATCTACGACTAACAACTAGGTATATAGTAAGTCGCGGCCATTACGACTGGGCCACTACTGCCCTCTTCACCACTACAGTCGGGTCAAAAAGGGCCCCAAAAAAAATTAGATACAGGGCCACTTTAGGATGAGCTACGCCACTGGTATTTAGTTATGTATGTGTGCGTGTTAGTAAGTGCAGATAACAATACACGTGGCGTTTGGTATGTGACTCATTCAGAGTGGATTGGACATGCATGTGCCGTGACTTGTTTACACCTGTGTCCGGTTCGCCTATAGGTTATACTCTTCTACAATCACAGGTACGTACCAGTAACATTCAGGTTCAGTTTACCGTCCATTTTAGTTTTAATTAAATTATACAGGGTGGCCGGGACATCGACGCGCAACCGCTTACCATGGATTCAGTACATGATTCTGGACCCCCCAGGACAAAAATCATCGGTTGTAAAAAAATCTGCTGTTTCATGGCAAATACGCAGACAAATTGTATACAGCGCTGATTTAAAAAAAAAAATCAAAAAGATTTCAACGAGGGGGTTCAGAATCATGTACTGAATCCATGGTGACAGACGTGCAACGTGCACGTCGACGTGCCTGGCACCCTGTTTACAACAGATTTGTCAATATCAAGTACTTACTTGATACCAATTAAAAATAAAAACATACCCAAGTGGCTATGTTTTTATTTTTCTATAAGTGTGTTAATTGGTATAGTGCCGTGTTCATTAGATATCAATCAATAAATAAATAAGTGCACATTTTGAACAATGTTTCTTATTCTTCTAGAGCAAGGTTTCCCAACCATTTAACATACATAAGAGAACTTAGAATGCAGGAGTGATCGAAGCGAGCTTGAAAATTTGATCACCACGCTTCCGATGAGTTCGATTATCTTTTGATCATTCACAGAATTAGGAAAACTTATTAAGTCGACCTATACAGAAGAGTTTAAGCACATTTATAGCACTAAGTATTAAGAAACGTTTTCTTTATCCTACTTCCTATCCTACTATCCCACTATATCCTACTTCCTACTAACCCTACTAATATTATAAACGTGAAAGTTTGTATGGATGGATGGATGGATGGATGTTTGTTACTCTTTCACGCAAAAACTGCTCAACGGATTTGGATGAAATTTGGCACACAGATGGTTTATAAGCATGATTGACATATAGGATACATTTTATCCCGATTTTCCCACGGGATCGAAACTTATGCGGGTGAAACCGCGGGGCGCAGCTAGTAATATTATAAACGTGAAAGTTTATATGGATGGATGGATGTTTGTTACTTTTTCACGCAAATACTGTTGAACAGATTTGGATGAAATTTGGCACACAGATGGCTTATGACCTGGATTAACATATAGGATACTTTTTATCCTGATGTTCTCACGGGATCGAAACTTATGCGGGTGAAACCGCGGGGCGCAGCTAGTACATATATATATTATACAGCTGCGGCCCTTGGGTCACTCTACGCCCCCTAAGTGGGTCGCGCCTCGCAGTTTGGGAACCCATCATCATCTTCTAGACTCTAGATGATGACTCTAGAATCTAGTGTCAAAAGCGCAAATTACGTTGTATTAGTCCAGTATATTACTAAATGGATAGTTGAATTCAGCTGGAGGAATCACTAAAACGCTTGGTGAGATTTTGTCTTCTTGCAGATTAAGTAATAAGTAATTAGTTATCCTAGCCTTATTTTTAGCCATGAATTTATGGTTAACAGTGAAAAAACCACAAAACATAGTGAACACTGTTCAGTGAGTTCGTAAATGAATGCACTGTTGTATGTTTAAGGGTGAGAAGGAAGGAAAAACGCACTCCCTCCTCAAATCGCATCCTTGTCTTAGGATGTCTGAGGTCAGTGGGTCGTCTTAGGCAAGAAAAAAGATTTTTAAATTCAGAAATCTGTATGAAAACCTATTTGTCTTTTACACCAACAATACCCATTATACCTACATTTTGTCCTACCCTTAAAACCAAGTGAGAGCAATAGTGGACCAATGGTAACAGCCGCGTTGAGAGCAGTGGTGATGAAATAATTTACACAAAGTAAAGCGCCTGTCTGGGTTCGAACCTACGACCTACAACTTGTAAGTCGCGGCCGTAAGGGACCACTGGGCATCCACTGCTCGTAAATTGTATGAATTGAAATAAATAAAAACCGTTTTTATTACAAATCCAGTTCTAAAGTTACTGTATTTTGAACTTTAATCCGAGAAACGTAAAAATTCTTAATACAAAATTGATAACTTTGACTCGGGTTTAAAATGAGTCTTTGTAATTAGAACTTAAACTTTGTCGATATAAAGTTTGAAACTCTGAAATGGCTCGATGGTTTAAAATACTTTGGTGTAAAATAAGCTCGTTTTGTATTAGGAAGTCCGATTCCAGTAATAGAGGCACAGAGCACTTTATAATACGGGAATAGAGGATACGGGAATTGGCATTGTAAATTTATTTTATGAAATTAGAGGTATTTTTGACAAATGAGACTGAGATCAGACTGAACGTTCTTAAAATTACGAGAACTGCAGATAAGGTCGTTTTTAAGTTTAAGAGTTCTTCTTTTCGTGTCGATAATACTCTTCTTCGATATTTTATATTGTTTGAGGCCAGTAGCTGGCCACGTTGATTGCGGCATCAGTGTCATTCATTAAGTCATCCAAGGTGCAGGTGAACGGGCACTTAGGGCACTCCAGCAAGTGGGCATGGTCTGATTAGAGGCACCGCACTCGCATTGGGTATTGGATGGGTCAGTAATCCCCCATTTCGACAAGTTGTGTCTGCAGCGCCCTACTTGGGTACGCAATCGATTGAGAGCTTTCCATATAGGCCACTGCAGATCACGGCCGAGAGGCAAATGTTCCTGGGGTTTAACGAAGTCGGGAGGTGGTGGATGCTTTTCTTCCCACAATTTGCTTCTTCCATTATGTGTTTAGTTGAGTTTAAGACAAGAACAAAAGACGGTCACACACACTAGACCACTTCTACAAACAGCTGTGAACCAGACAGTACTAAGTAGGCACGACATAAGTCATTAATCACGCATGGCAGACCATGTGACTTCATGCAACTACGTCTTGGTCCGCACGCGTCTGCCTTTGTTGACGCATGCGTCATGCGCGGGGTTTCCGAACAAACAACACGGTACGTTGACAAATACCTAATGTCGAGGCTGCAACTTTGGGATTTGTTTGGTGAGAGAATAAAACTGCGGGGTAATTGTGTAACACACTATCAGTAGCAATGGGTTTCATTTTGACAGTTCAAGAACATTCATTGCGTTATTTACGTTGTTGAGCCGACACATTTTTCGAACATATGAAGCAATATTCTTCAAAATGATTCAGATTGAGATTGATATGTGTTACGCAATTAGGGTGCTGGTTGAGAGAAGAGCATAAATGCAATTTAAAATCTTCAAATATTTATACTTCATCATCATCTGCCTAGCCTTTTCCCAACTATGTTCGGGTCGGCTTCCAGTCTAACCGGATGCAGCTGAATACCAGTATTTTACATGGAGCGACTGCCTATCTGACCTCCACAACCCAACCCAGTATATAAATATTTATACTTCTCTACCAAAATTACAAATTTAAAAAAAAATTACATGTTGACGTCTGAAATCCGCCATTTGGTTATACCATACCATCGCGCGACCTAGACGGGTCGGTAGACTCCTCATTTATCAAAAACCATCCAGCCGTTAAGATGCTTCGAGGTAATAAAGAATCCCACAAACAAAGATACATAGTACATAGATACGCATGATGAACATAACCCTGTCTTTGCTGTCGCGCAGTTGGGTAAAAAGAGAAAGTAACTCTGTCTCCCGACACAACCGATCGTTACGAAATTTGACAGATAGGAAGCCTAAGACTTGGAGAAGGACATAGGCTTTTCATCTAAAAACGCAGACGAAGTCGCGGGCAACTGCTAGTCAAGAATGAAAAACAAATTTCTTAGCACCCCGATACCTACACAAGGCATTACGGTACCATCTTTGCCGACTTCAAAAAAGAAACGGTGATTTGATTAATTATAAAGATAGAGGTGCAAAGAAAAGTCCGAAAGTCTGACAAACAGTCTTAGCAAGGGGTGTCGTATTACCCAGTAACTGGGTTGTGGAGGTCAGGTAGGCAGTCGCTCCATACTGGTATTCAGCTGCATCCGATTAGACTGGAAGCTGAAACCACATAATTGAAAAAAGGCTAGGCAGATGATGATGACGTGCAAAAAATAGCCACTTACAAGCAGAAATAGATAAAAACCTATGTAGGCCATGAGATTTCCAATAATCAGATGACCTGGAAAATACCTAGATTAGTTATCACGATATCTGTGCTACTACTCATCGTGAGTAGTGCGTGCACGAAATTAATACTCAATAGCACAGCTGTATTTAACGCAGGATGTGGTGGAGACTAATAGTCCTCCAGCTCGTATTTCGGTCATGGCGGCCAATCTCAACGGAGACCAGCCTTCGGCGCGGGAGATATTATAGTGCACAAGAGTGTGCGCAGACACAGGTGCGCTCTCTCTTCCCTCACTCCCAGAGTTCAATGGGACGGCAATCCGACACGACCGGAGAGAGATCAGGCGCAAGACAAACTTAATGTGCTTTCCGAGGCCAAACATGGAATGCCATGAAAATGCAACAGACAAAGTTACGTTCGCATATAATATTAATTATGGATATGGGGGCGAGCTAACTTGCCTACAACTGGACACAAATCCATATTCCTGGCTGATACTACGAATTTCTTCCCGAAATTTCCTACTTTATTTAAGCCTGCCATGATCTACATTCACACTTTCAACCCTCTAGGGGATCCCAAATGAGGGTCAGTCAGTCAAACTGTTGCGGTAATACATAACACAGCACGCCTGTAATTCCCGAAGGTTTACAGATGTACAGATGCCAGCAGGTCAAGCTACCCGAAACTGTCAAATTTTCCCAATCAACCTTCAACCTAATGCTTTAGCGATAAAGTTGAAAATCGATTAAAGAAATTTGACACATTGTAGTAGCTTGATGTGGTGGCGTCTGTACCAATCTCGTCTGTATAAAACACCCACAATTCGCCGGTTATGTTTAAGCCCCATGTAATAGGGGACATGCTTATTGCCATCAACCGGGTACAAATCCAGACTTCGGGCTGCTACTGAGAAATGCCTGATGGATAAACCCAATAACACTTTGCCCGACCCGGGAATCGAACCAAAGACCTCGTCGCGCTCTGCAGTAGCGCTTGCGACCACCAGACGAAGACTGTGAAGTTTCGTAAGCTAATTTAATTTGACCTCGTTTAAATGACAAGCTTAGAAAAGCGAAAGACTGACTATTGGCCTAGGAGTAATAAATATATCGGCACAGCAAGTGGCGCCATCTAGTTTTAACGAAGGAACTGAAATCAGCGGAAATGTCGGATAAGAGTGACACTGGCTGGTGACAGTGGCTCTCCGCCGCAACCCTTGCTCGAGCCAGCCCATGCCGCTGAGCCTGTAGTTAATTCCGTCCCTAAATAATTCCGATCCAACCTGTCCCGTGCTGCCCTCTCCCAGTGACGCCTTAAGCCGAGGTCCGTACCCCACACTCCCCACAGGGGGTGCCCTTAGCGTGTAGTCGCTTAGTTTTTAAGTTTTTTAAACCCTGGATGGAGGCCTTAATTTATTGAGACATCCACAGGCAAGCCCGGTCATAGGTTGAACTGCGAGATGCCATACATAAAAATATTTAAAAAATGACAATGGCTCCAGCAAAGCGTCGCCCTCACATCGATGGTTGCGTGGCGATTATCTTCTCATAACACAAGGGCCCTAATTCACTATGAACACTTAACGATTCCTTACTTCGAAACCACGTCAGTTCCTTAGCAAATCACACCAATCTCGCGTTCATTTCGAGCGGTTTCGTTCTTTCTGTCATAGAGAATAAGGCCCCGGATGGTGTCAGGGGAGCTGCTGTCGTACCACGTTCACGACGAACTGTTATACAGGCTGGCAGGAACATCGACGCGAAACCTAAAGGCCAATTCTCGTAATTTAAAAAGTTCAAAATCTAGTCGCAGTCTCATCTCGACGACAAATAAATGTCAAAAACTTGTCAAAAATGTAGGGAAATTAGAGGTATTTTTGACAGATTGAGACTGAGATCAAACTGTGAACGTTTTTAAAATTACGAAAATTGCCCTTCTTGTATCATGGATTTAGTCAATAATTCTGGACCCGCCTGCGTTAAAAAATTTCCAAGGAGGCAGTCAATTCATGCGACATTCATAATACATACATAATTCCATGGATAATGCATAACATTATGTCATTATGATAATACCGTTCCTTAGCAGACAAAACAACGCCCAAGGGAAGTCACAGACATGGGGACCAGACGTCATAAATAATGATGTACCCAAATGTCAACGATACCTGTAATTAGTGATTAGCATTCAAGGCAGGTTTGTTGGGTATGTCCTAGGCGAGTGGTTGATGCGAGCGTGCTATGCAAAGCAATGTTTTACGCTGTCTCAGAAGTTATTGGTTCCTTTGTGACAAGACGCGCTGCAACATCCTAAATATGTTTCTCTTATCGTGGTTCAAAACATAAAATCACGCCTGCATTCCCAAAAAGCAAAGTAAGGCAGTGACTGACAGCGGGATTGTCCGAAAGGGTTACCGCTACCCCGGAACATAAAGGGCGAAGGAAGGAACATGGGTGGGTTTTAGTCAGTAAGAGTCTGACACTCCCTTCCGCTCCACCCAGAGCGGGAGGGGTCATTTGATGATTTCCCATCCCAAAAAAAAAAAAAAAAAAAAAAAAAAAAAAAAAAAAAAAAAAAAAAAAAAAAAAAAAAAAAAAAAAAAAAAAAAAAAAAAAAAAAAAAAAAAAAAAAAGACTTTTTTTTCACAGAGCCTTTCTTTTCGCTAGTAGTATATTTATGTGCATTGCTTCTTAATTCTGCATAATAGAATCTTGATGGTTGTAGGTTAGAAAGAATTTTCACCCGTTTGGTTACAAGGATAAAAAAAATATCAACCTTATTATCACATATTTATTTTATTTTCACGTATGCTTATCGTTGCAGTCTTATATGTCCGTTCAGCAACATAAACTGTACAAAAAAATGTGTCCTGATGTCCTGATGACTCATAATTATATAAATTATAGCGTAGCAACCGTCCTTCACGTAGAACAACGCATAGCTCAGTTACAGGTGTCGACTATTCAATTAGCTGCATTACTGCACGTCTGCCAGCCCTTTGACATGCGCAATTAACAATTAACCTTGTTATTTAATTAACTATGATATACCTTAATGTTTTTGTTTACTGCTTCTATAAGAACCGGGCCCTAGCATGAATAATCTTAATGGTATGTACGAATTTTGGCAGAGCTTGCAGAGAGCGGCAGTGAGCTGGCCATTTTTGTCTAAGGACCGATGGCCGTTGGAGCAAACGGACAAAGAACACATAAACAAACGCCAAATACGAGACTGACGACTACTCTCTATGTTTGTCCGAATAAAAGGCTAATAAGTATGAGACATTATGCATACATAGCTTGCAGAGTAAGCTGAAGTGGCAGTGGGCTGGCCATGTTTGTCGAAGGACTGATGTCCGCTGGAGCAGACGAGTCCTGGAGTGGAGACCGCGTATCAGCAAACGTAGTGTGAAACGCCCAACAGCTACATCTACCGACGAACTTAAAAAGGTGGCTGGGACGGATCGGATGCGGAAGGCGGAGGACAGGGTGTTGTGGCGCAACCTGGGAGAGACCTATGTCCAGCAGTGGACTGCGACAGGCTGAGTTTATTGTACGAATTTTGCCGTGCGACATCTTCTGCCTAGCTTTTTCCCAATTATATTGAGGTCGGCTTCCACTTTAACCGGATGCCGCAGAATACCAGTATTTTACATGGAGCGAATACCTATCTGATATCCGCAACCCAATTATTGGTAACACGATCTGTCACTCTCCCAGCAGTGGGAACATTATAGGCTGATTATGTTATGGTACGCTAAGAATTTTATAGCAAAGTATTTCATTTTCTACTAAGGTTAACAGTGATTGGACATAACATAACATCACTCCTGCATTCCCTGAAGGGCTAGGCAGAGGTACCTATAGTACACCCACATTCCAACAATTGTGTTTCAAGTTCAAGTCCCATGTAATAGGAGGGCGAGCCATTGACACAAACCGAGCACAAATTCAGACTCCGGGCTGCAACTGAGAAATTCCTAATGGAAAAACCCAATATCACTTTGCCCGAGCAGGTAATCGAACCCATGACCTCATGCTCAGTTTCGTTTGCGACCGCTAGACCACCGAAGCAGAACAGTAAACATTAACTCGTAAAATCCATAGATATCCGTGGTAAAATCTTTAATATGGTCGTTCGTTGTATCAATCGTTCATTCGAATAAAATAAAGCAATTTATCTGGCATGTAATGTGTTAACACATTACATTACAGGCCTATGAAAAAAAACACACATACATACATAAACTCGCCTTCTTCGTTCCCGCTCTGGGTGGAGCGGAAGGGAGTGTCAGACTCTTACTGACCAAAACCCACCCATGTTCCTACCTTCGCCCTTTATGTTCCGGGATAGCGGTAACCCTTTCGGACAATCCCGCTGACCCGGCAGGCTTCGGCCTAAGGGGCCCCTCAAATTATGCTGACATCTCTTTGAGGCGCGCGTGGAACACTAGCGCCGTCCGGCACGGGCCTGGTCCTGATCGGACGCTGAGCTACCCATTGCTCTCCGCCCGCAGGCCCGCTTAAATACTCCTTTCGCTTCGTTTACGTACGGACGACAGCAGGTCAAGCTACCCGAAACTGTCAAATTTTCCCAATCAACCTTGAACCTTAATGCTTTAGCGATAAAGTTGAAAATCTATTAAAGAGATTTGACAGATTGTAGTAGCTTGATGTGCTGGCGTCTGTACATACGAATACACCAGAAGGCCAATTCCCGTAATTAAAAACGTTAAAAATCTAGTCGCAATCTCATCTCAGCGATAATTAAGTACCTAATGTCAAAAACTTGTCAAAAACGTAGGGAAATTAGAGGTGTTTGTGACAGATTGACACCGAGATCAGCACCCTAATTGCGTTACACACTATCAATCAGAATCTTAATAATTTTGAAGGATATTGCTAATCCATTGCTTTATATGTTCGAGAAATTTGTCTGCTCAACAACGTAAATAACGCAATGAATGTTGTCGAACTGTCAAAATGAAAGCCATTGCTACTGTTAGTGTGTTACGCAATTACCCCGCAGACTGAACGTTCTTAAAATTACGAGAATTGCCCCTCGGGTCATACACGTTGTCATACGCCGGTCATGCACCGGTTGCGAGTACTACGCACCTGACCTTTCTGAAAAACATAATAATAATAATAATACCCCACCGCCGTTATTACTTAGCCACAAGCCACTCTACCTAGTTAGGTACTCGTGTATGTGGAGTGTACCTAGCACTTGGTGTTATCATTACAAATAACTACTGTGTCTGCACCTCATTTTTAGGGTTCCGTACCCAAAAGGTGCTAATGGGACCCCAAACGTAAAAGTTTGGCGAGTTTAGATTTAAGTTACACCTCTGTATTTTTAATATCATTAAATAAATTATTATCTCCTTTATTTCATGTAAATACCTACAAATTACATTTTTAAATATTTTTATAAACAAAAAGATAAAAAAAACATTTAAAAATATAAAAAATAGTAGCCCACCGGTATCGGGAACAGGGTCCAAGCTACCGGCGGTCAGGGCTCCAGAGAGAGGAACTTTCTGACAATGCGAGCCGTCTCCAGAAGTACCGCTTTCTGAATCAAGCCCTTGATCCAGCTGCCCAACGAGCCTCCTCAGGTGTTGGTTGAGGCTCGTAACCCATTGCCTGTCACGACTATCGGCACAATGATTGCTGATTCCACATGCCACCACATGGCTGTATCTCATTAACCCTAATTATTATATTGCCCCTATAACAACAGGTAAAAATAAAATAAAGTTAAAAATTTAAGCACGTCCCCCACTCAAGAAACGTTTATTTCGGCGTTTTTGCCGTGTGGTGCGGAACCCTTAGTGTGCGACTCGCTCTTGACCGCTTTTCTGCAAACGTATACCTCTGTGCATGTTGTTATCATCATATAAGATAAGCATTAATTGTGGTATAGTATCGTGAAAGTAGCACGACTGACCAGCTTGAGTGTCTAGGTTCGATTGCCCTAGATTTATATACATTTTATTCTGGTTTTCAATTTAAAAAAAACTAGGATATAGTTTAAGTTCAACAAGAAACCGATGGATGTTTTCGAATGAAAAATTTAATTAATAGAAAACAAACAGTTCATTTACGAAATTAAATTTTATTCAAAAACATCCATCGGTTCTTATTAAACTTCAATTATATCCGACGACCCTGCACCCTAATTGCGTAACACACAATCAATCGGGATCTGAATCATTTTGAAGCAAATTTCTAATCCATTGCTTCATATTTTCGAAAAATTTGTCTGCTCAACACGTAAATAACGCAATGAATGTTGTTAAACTGTCAAAATGAAACCGATTCCGATTAATAATGTGTTACGCAATTGCCCCGCTGGTTACTTATCTCTTTTGATGACCGTACAAACCGTGAGTCTCTCGGCGAGTGTTGCGGGAGTCGCCGCCTCGCTAAGGCTTACAAATGATCTACCTACGTCCAATAAAGGGCGATAAACTCACGATGTGCTAATGAAAGATTAACACCTTATTAACCAGCCAGTTGCTATGTAGGTCAAGGAATTCAACTCACCATAATAATGTTGAAAAGTTTCTGCAAACAACGCAGCCGTTTTAACTTTTACAGGAATAACCTGAGGGACAGAATGTTCATAAAAAATTAAACGGTTCATTACAGTAACCCCAAAAGTTAGTTATGCAAGCAGCCGGATTTATGATTATGAAATCAAAATTAGGCGAGGCTAAAATGAAATCATTAAAAAAATATGCTGTTTACAAGCAACTACATTCCCTTGTTCACAAACTAAACTAAATTTAAGTTCAGTGCTTTTTTTTCTATTTCATTAAGAAAAGCACTGACTAATTTGACAGGATTAAACTAATATTAATTTATCTTCTAAATTAATATTAGTTTAGTCCTGTCAAATTAGTCAGTGCCTGAGGTAAATTGACGTATTTTTAGTCGCCATGTTTTTAATCACGTCTAAACTGTCTATGGAGTATCTTAATTTGACAGGACTAAATTAATATTTATCACCTGTCCTTTTCTTAATGAAATAGAAATAAAAAGATGCACTGAACTTAAATTTAGTTTAGTTTGTGAACAAGGAATGAATCGGCGCCATCGTATGATACTTAATTGTATTCCATTGTAGGGCAAACGAGGGGTTTTTTGCAAGACCTTTGCTCGTAAAGTGGCTCTTATTGCACCGATTTTGGGTTCACAACTAATTCTGAACCCAAAATCGATGCAATAAGAGCCACTTAACTTGAGGCTAACCTAGCGCTTCCCCCCTAAATTGATTTCATTCACCAATTGGGTGCGTGTGTCTAGTGATAATAACAAACTTTCCTGCCACCATTCATTGATGGATGACTGTACATCGCGTTGGTCTCATTGCACGTTCTTTCGGAAATATCTAAAAATAACCCCCTCCTTATCTGACTGCTCCTGTTTGTGTAGTGATCGCAAGCGCTACTGCTGAGCATGTGGTCCTGGGTTCTATTTCCAGGTCAGACAGAGTGTTATTGGTTTGTCCTTTCTGGAATCTCTCGGTAGCAGCCCGGAGTCCAGATTCGTGCGCGAGTGACGGCAATAGGTTGACCCCCTGTTACATGGGACTTACCCATAACTGGTAATGGAAATGAGGGTCTACCATAGGCGCACCCAGAGGTGTGCCTATGGTACATAGACCCCTCTAACCCTTCGGGGTATATAGGCTTGTTATTTCTTGCCACCATTCATAAATGGATGACTCGTCATCGCGTTGGTCTCCTTGCACGTTCCTAAAACTGGGAATATCTAAAAATAAAGCAAACGTAAACGAAACAAAAGGAGTATGGAGGTCGCGTTCTGTAGTGTCTGCCTGCCCCCAAGGGTAGTAGGCGTGAATTTGTATAAGTGTAGGTATGTATCACTGTGGTGCTATTCTGTAAATATCTCACCGTAAAAACTCTGCTGAAGTGAACTCAGTGAACTGCATTTTACCTGATGGGTTTGACATTTTTGAGGCATTTTGTGGAGAGGATGGGCAAGAGAGAAGCTGTACCTTACTTGGCCATCTTCCGTGCAAAAGGCTTCAAAGTTTAATATCTAATAATAATATTTTTTACCTACTAACACTAGCTATAAGATATTACTAACATTATGGATCCTTCTTGTCTGATTAAATAAATAAATAATAAAAAATAATAATTATTGACAGCTTACTTCAAGCTCACTTCAGCAAGTCTTCACGGTGAGATTTTTACCCAACAGATCGGCTGGTAAATATCTAAAAATAAAACTCGAAACTCGGTATGAAATCCTTTATTTAGATTTTTTGGTATTTTTTGAGACACATTCCTCTTTGTACCCATATGACTGGAATAAAAAACGGGATTTTTTTACAATTTTGATGACGATCACATGATTTCTTTTAAACCGCTTACATTGTCAAACTATATAACAATTTAGCTAAAAACAAAAGCAGGTCATGAAACTGCTATAATGCATAGAAAGACAATTTTTAATGTTCCTATGTAATTTATTTCTACTTGCATGTGGGCATATATTTTCCAGGACATTTTGAATCCTGGAATCGGTGAAAATATCCTAGCTTGTGGTATAAAATACTGGCCAGTAATTATTCCACAGAAGGGCAAAGGCCCCAACTCACTCAGAGAAAGAATTTACCATAATGTTAACAATTTAAGAATGGGGAACTCAAGATTTTGGTTTGTTACTGGGCAGCATTATGCTTAATTTAAGGAATAAGGATTCGTTCCACCACCGCGTAGAGAAGACATTTCTTGAACTACCAATAGGCTTGCGTTATTTTCAAACCGTTCCGTTTAATTTCATCCCTATTGGTTGTTTACAAGACATCTCTTCATTCCGTTTTGGTGGAATCCACCCCAAGGTCCAATTTCACTAAACTCTGTTAGTTATTTAATTACCTACCCGATTTAGGTCACACGTGCTTTAAAATAGTATACGATACGTGTTACTGAAGTGGTCTTAATGCACGGACTCATTAAGTCACACGTATCGTAATATTCTATTAAAGCTTCGAAAATAAATGCCCACATGCAGTAAATATTATTACAGATGCATTATTAAGCTCGGTATCAAGCACAAGCAGTTTGTGCCTTATTCACAACAATTTTATCATAGGTTCACAGCTTCATGTGTAATGCCCAACTTTTAAACTAAGCATTTTAAGGTGAAACAACCATGTTGCTATAGTTGAAAATAGGTGTTGCTGGGATGAAAATTTATTTTAAAGGATAAGGAGGATTTAATCAAGAGTTCTTTACCGTTTAGTTGCTAGTTGTGAGATGTAATTTTTTATTTTAAAATGTCAGTTCACAGCAAGTAATTGGCAATTGGCGCCTTTGCAATTTGCGTAAAAATATTAAGATTTGTGTAAATTCTAGTATTTTTTTAAAAGAAAGCCACAATCTGTTCTTAATATTTTTCGAACATAAAACACCAACATAAACGAAATATTGTAAAAATAAAAGGTAATAAAAAAGTCACGATATTTCAATTTTTATAGTACTGTGATGAATACATAACATTTAAATGGTGATAGCGAAATATCACACGTGTTCATGAAAGTCTGTATTTATTTTTCCGAATACGGCACTTAAATTGATAAATATCTGTTTACGTGATACTAAAATTCAAATTCATATAAACCACATACTGAACACGCATAGTTGTTGCATTACACGTGCGCGCATCAATTATATCAATTTGACACTTATGACAGTGACATTGACATACGTCACAGTCACACGACACACGCTCGTTTTTTTGCCACGAGTATCTCTGGAAGTAATTTTCAACTATAGCAACATGTTATTTTTATTAAAATTTTACATCAGGTGTCTCACCCATAATGTTTTTCGTTTACCCTTAATTTGACCGCAAATATGTAGGTATTTTATTGTTTTAATATTCTCGATAAGAGAGGAAGGACAACGTTGAATAATAAGTAATACTTAACTATTATGATGTTACTTAACGATTATAAATTAGAAGTTATCCTGGTTCAAAAAAGAAACATATTTTTTTTTTATGTATTTAAAAGTAGATAATGGCACAGGGTATTTGACATTCTTCAATGTAGCCTGCGTAATTTCAAATTCCTTAAGTTTATTGACCCAAAAAAAAAAACAAAATATTTTTTTGTTTTTTTCATGTTTAGATATCGATACCTACCACGTCTGCGGAGTTTCGCTAGTTAATTTAATTTGACCCTCTATTCACCAGTCTATAGGGCCAGCGATGTTCTATCTCATATAGAGCGTGCTTGAGTTAATTGCAGTGGCAAGCCCTTTGAACCATTGACACTTGAGTTGGAGTAATTTGTGAGGTATCTGTCACTAGGCAATAGGTGGCTAGCTCAATGGCTTATAAATGAACTGTCAACAAAAGAGATCGGCTGTGCATTCTGAAGGCCAATTCCCGTAATTAAAAACATTCAAAATCTAGTCGCAATCTCATCTCAGCGACAATCATTGTCAAAAATGTAAAGGGAAATTAGAGGTATTTTTGACAGATTGAGACTGAGATCAGACTGTGAACGTTCTTAAAATTACGAGAATCGCCCCTCTGGAAGTTGGCAACGTCGCAAATAGCCATAAAATATTTCAATTGAATTTGTTTAAAACATGGGAAAAATTCACGAAAACATTATAATAATGAAGATATTAAATCTCTCATACATTCATTCTTATTGATTTTGAGGCGGTGCGAAGTTCGCCGGTCAGCTAGTTATTAATGAAAAACAACACGCGTTTGCGTTGTCTGGCTAATTACAAGTCATGCGATTGGCTGATTATATTTTTATCTCACGTCACGCCACACAACGTATGTAAAATCAAACTCAAAGTAATGTTTCAAATCGATGTTATTTCAAGTTAAACAAATATCAACTTTATTGTAATGCATATTAGGTTGATTTCAGAGTAACTAGCACTATTGAAAAAGTTATAAAAATGTTTGAAGTTGTAGCGTAAACTGAACTTTATTGTGTAGGAATTAAAGTTATTTTTCCATAAACTCATCATTTGTCTACCAAATAAGTTGCGAATGCAGATTAGATAGTCAATTGTTTTAATGACGTCACTCATATATCTTTCAATGATATGAAACCTGCTTGATTCCTGTCATGATTGTCACCTGATAAATACAGCATCCGCTTTCCCTTCCTCGAAAACTCAAACGGCATCTTTGGAGACTTTTATAGAAGCTAAATTGCAATACTTTACACGGCGGGTACCGATATCAAATACAAATAAAACAAAAAAAAAATGCATTTTAAAGCCAAGCGCATATTACAGCCGCAACGGGCCGCAGCGCAACGCATTTTCATACGAAAAACTGCGGTGCAGGCTGCCTGTAGATTGCGTTGGTTCAGAGAAAATGAACGAAACTGATGAATGAGGATTTTCGCAATGAGTTACAGCCAGATTCCAATTCCAACTTTATGGCGGCTCTGAGGTGCGCTACTCGCTGCGCAGTACCTCCCCCCTCACCCCCGCCGACAAGTGAATTTGTTACTGCGCAGCGACTCGCCTCATGTTCCGAGCCGTCATAAAGTTTGAATCGGGCTGTACGTTGCGGCGCAGCCCGCTCCAATCTGCAAGAAATCGCGTTCACGTGGTCATTTGCGTTCGTTTTTGGGCACTTTTTCTTCTAACATTAATATAATTAAGTACACCATTATATTAATTATGAGTGTTCGAAATATCAGAATAAAACAAATGCCTTCCGATTCATAATTATCGTCGTTAGTTTGATTAGATAACTATTTGGGAATTGTCTGCACAATATCTAATGCGGTCAAATAAAGTATAAACTAATGTATTGTGTCTAAGCAATAACATGTAACAAAACGATTCCATCAACAATTTTACAACACCATAGGAAATAAAACATTGGCTATAGGAGACAAGTGCTTGCAATTCATATTAAATTGGTAATGCAATTTCAAATATTGGTGCCAACATTTGGCTGAAGAGTTTTAAGAGCAAAAAGGCATAAGCCAATATTGGCAAATGACATGCCAGAATTTTTTTGCCTTGATGAACATACGGGGATTGAAGAATTTCTATATGGAGCGTGGCTTACCTACCTGTCCGCCATTTTGTTTTTTTGTTTTCAAAATGGCGGCCATGCATGGAACCTTACCTTCAAAGCCGTTTCCATAATTCCAGATACTGACACCAATATCTAAATTATTTTTTTACATAAAATGATTTATTATGCCTCTTTATAATTGTTACTACTTAAATTATAAACACTTAAATTATATAAAGTTTAATAGACCATAATACAGCCGATAACAGATCTGGTAGTACTTTCTTACAAACAAGCGAAAAAATATAATTACTGATTTATTTTGATTTTACATAAACATAAGTGAAAAAATGTTTTTTTTTTGGTGAAATTCCGCCTTGATTTTAAATATGATAAGCTATTAAAATATCGATAAGTCTAGGCTAGAAAAAATATTTATTAAAAGTCAAATTTTTACGTTACAAAGAGCTCTAAACGGCGGGAAAATCAATAAATAGGACACAATTTGTAACTTATATTTAAATATAATATTAATAATTTTAATTATCAAATGACATGAAAATGGCTTACGAGAAAAAGATTACAACTTCTTCTAATTGTTTAAAATAATTTCTGAATTAATATAAATGAAATATTAAAAGCGCTTAATATTGCTTTACCGTCCATACCAAATGTTTTCGAGGTCTGCATTTTAAAACTATCAAACGAAATGTGTGGATCTTCATTTTATTCAATTATAAATAAAATAAAATCCGCACTGTTTTTATATTCGATATCTTTGTTTCGTTAGTCAGTGGTGGTCATTCCGCATGCGGTTTTAACTTAAAAAATCTCCTGGTATAAATGGCGAAGAAAAAATAATAATTCAACACACTGTCGGCCAAGAGATCGAAATACGATACGAGATCATTTCTTTAATTTTTATTAAAAACGAGAAGTACATACAAAGTGTGTTATAATTAATTTTTTTTTCAGCACATATTACATCAAAGTTTCATCCATGTAGGTAAAGCTAGGGACAAATCTGACCGAAAAACGTGCTCGAAATTTCGTCGTTTTGTCCCTAGCCTGGGAGTCCACTCTCTAAGTCCATCAACGAAGATACGGGGCCGTCCGAATGTAGTATATCCGTCAAACCAAGTGCCAAATTATATTTTTCGGACGAGTACACATCGGTCGTAAGGACAACTGTCAAATCGTGTTGTCAATCATTATTAATTCGGGCCCTGAACTAATCACAAAAGTAGTTGATCCGTCATACCAAGTGTCAAATTAAATTTTTCGAACGGACAAATTCATATCGGGTGTAGCGACAACTGTCAAATCGTCTTGTCATTAATTCTTAGTTCGGGCCCCGAACTAATCATAAGTCCGAAACTACGGATTTCGTGCTTCGAGAGTAGACATTTTTTTGTAATTATTTTGCATGCTGTTGAACGTTTTCATTAAGTTTAAGTAAGTTTTAATTGTGGTCTATGTCCCTTTATATAATCTAAACGTAAGTGGGCCTTCTACCCACTCACCATAAAGGTTGTTATGTATTTCTAAATGCATAATATAACGCTACTACACGTATAATACACAAGCTATAGCTATATTATACGAGTTTCTTATGTCAGCCTTTTTAGTACCTCTTTTTATTTCGCTTTTGATGTTGTTATAAGTTATTTATTTTTCACGAAGAAGGGTTATGTTTTGCCCATCATATCTACATTTTTATAACTAAAAATGAAATGCTATTCGTTGGTAAGCGCATCACTTGACCGATTCGGCAAATTTTTGTTTTAAAATGTTTGTGGTAGTCCGAATTATGTTTTTATGGGAAAAAAAATTGGATAAGATGCCCGGAAAATTGGAAAATTTGGAAAAAAAACTGATTGTTCTTTTTTGTATGGGATTTTTTTATGAACTCAAGACCATTGAAATTTTGACAGGACAACATCTGTCAGGTCAGTTAATAATAATTTTCTTTGAAATCACAAACAATTTAGAAAAAAACAGTTCTTAATTTTCAGAAAAAAAAGTACTTTTTAGATGTCAAAAAAAAATTGCTTGTCTATTTTAGTATGATGCAATTGTCATCGGATTCCCCTTCAAAGATGAACATTAATAAAAATAATATAATTTGTAACGTAATAACATAATTACAAGTTGTATCCTTGATAACAAACTATAATTTAACAGCTGTGCCTACAATTATATAACCGTAATTAAGTAGATAACTTCCATGTTTTAGAAAACATGCTGAAATTTGAGATAGCCAGACGTATGAATCATCCTTTATCTTTATAATTTTAATATCTGCCACGTTTTGGATAACATATCTATTGATTAGCATTATTTGTTGTGCACGGTAGATAAAAAGTAGACCCATCAGTGAAGGGAACGTTAAAAGTGAAAGCAAATATTAATTAAAATGAGAATGATGATGAATGATGATATTTTCTCGAATACAACGATCAGCCGGTCAATTCTGTAAAAATCTCACCGTGAAAACTTAACGAAAGTGAGCTGTCATTCCGCCTGATGCTACGGGTTGACACTTTTGACAGCTCCATTCAAGATAAATGAGCTTGAATTTTTGAATTGGACACCTAAGTTTTCATCTTGGTGTTTCTTAAACTTCAGACACGATATTCCTAAACATATATTTTGATGATCCGTAGCATTGCCGATAACTGTTATTGCCAGATTAAATGAAATTTTAGGGTTTTATTCCCTCCACGATCATTTTTAAAGCAGTTTATTTTCATTTTTCTTTATTTAAAATTTACTGCCGTCATTTTAGTATGAATGTGGATGGCTATACGAGTAAGGGAAGACCAATGTAACGATGGATGGACTGTGTGAAAGATGATATCGGAGGGAGTGACTCCCGAGATGACGACTAATAGGGAAGTTTGGAAGAAAAAGACAGTTCCGCCGACCCCAAATAAAAGGGGATAAAGGCAGGAGAAGGATAACTACCATAAATGTTTTAACTTTCCCTCCACCGCGCGCTTTCATTTCCATCCCGTACGCATTATACACAGATGATAAAAAAAAATATCAAACATGTGTTACACAGTGAGGAAACCGGCATGTCCTAGAACCAAAAATTCGAAGACATGTGACATCTACCAACCCGCACTGGGCCAGCGTGGTGGATTACGGCCCATTCCATCTCACCGAGAGGAGGCCTGTGTCCAAGAAGTGGGAACATTATAGGCTGATTATGATGTATTACACAATATCTTAATATCTGCTGTCAGAATAGATTTCAAAGAAAATCATATTTTTGTTATTCTGTAGGTATCAGTACCTACAAAATAAGGAAAATACATTTTCGTCAAACTATCTCATATGTGGTATCGAGTGACTATGATATCAGTAGATGCTTTCATTGCTAAGAGATAAATGTCAAAATTCGTCCGTGATAAAGCTACGTTTCCTAGGGGTGGCCATAGTGTCCACAATTTACCGGCGAATGACGTCACTGAAACGTTATTTATGAAAGTACTAACTGCGCCCCACGTTCTCACCCGCATAAATGTCGATCCCGTGAGAATATCGGGGTAAAAAGTCCAATTCTATGTGTTAATCCTGGTTATAAGCTATCTGTGTGCCAAATTTCATCCCAATTCGTTCAGTAGTTTTTGCGTGAAAGCGTAACAAACATCCATCCATCCTCACAAACTTTCGCGTTTATAATATTAGTAGGAAGTCTGTGTGTTTTCCTATCTATAGAGCGTTTTTTGACACCGTAATGTCAAACCCCGCTGCTTGAAAAATTAGTAATTTAAAAGATAAATAACTTTTAATAACATCGCAGGCATTAGAGGCATTTATTGAAAATTATATAAATCAAAGCGTTGTAAGTTTAAAAAGCGATTATGCAGACGTAATTTTATTTGAATATTAATTCGCATTTTTTTTTTTTATTAATTTTAATAAACATTTTAGGGCGGGCGCCCACGAGCAACTCGTTGCCCAGCAACTTTTTTGTCTCTCACATCAAGTCTACTGGATTGTATGAAAGTGCGCGCATGTAGCGACGCGACAAAGACAGCACTTTCATATTTTTGATGTGAGAGACAAATTAGGACAAACGTTGCTCGTGGGCGCCAGCCCTTATGATGTAATACTGACACTTATTCAACCGAAAGCTTTCTTTATATGTTGAGGTCGGCTTCCAGACTAACCTGCTGCACCTAAATACAAGTATTTTACATGGAGCGGCTGCCTATCTGACCTCCACAATCCAGTCACTGGGTAATAACGATAGCTCATGGTAAGACTGGTTGTCAAACTTTCGAGCTTCTGACAACCGGTAACGACTGTCAAAGATCCATGAATACAAGCCGGGACCAACGGCTTCCCTTGGTAAGACTTGTTGTCAGACTTTTGGGCTTCTAGCAGGTGGAGTTCTAGTTTCTGCCTACCCCCCTGGGAAGACGGCGTGAATTTATGTAAAAAGGAAAATGTTTACAGCGAATGTCTGTTTAAAATTGCGCTATTATATTGTTGCCAAGCTAAAATAACAAACAAGATAATATGAAACATGTGTTTTATGACAATGTAATTATGTTTATAATTAAATACTTTGTTTCGGTGTTCCTATGACGTTTAAGTAGCGTCACCTCTATTGTTTCACGTACGCCCTCCGCGAATTAGTTTCCAAACGTGTTAACAAAATACACATAAAGTTCAGATTCATCTACAACCAAATTAGTAGTCTACTCTATTCTATTTTTCTCTATGACAATGGTGTGACATGACATGTCGACAATTCTGCCAATGTCAGATGTGATATGAGAAAACGTGAGGAAAATTAGTACTCATTTTGTAATCAACTTTATTTACACTACCATAAAGTTGATATTCATTTAAGTGAAAGTAACATCAATTGAAGACAAGGACTTGAATAGACTAGATGAGCTGTGATAAAACTGATGATACTCTACAGTGATAACTGTTACCTAATCTGCATTATCGATAAAAAACATAACACATAATATCACGCCTGTAATCCCCGAAGGGTTCGGCAGAGGTGTACCTATAGTACACCCACATTTTGCCAGTTATGTTTAAGTCCCATGGATTGTATTATATCCCTTTGCCCGACAAAAGGTTATTGCTTTACTGTTTACCTCCATAGGATTTAAGGCTGATTTTCCCGACGCTAGATAATTTTATCGGATTTTGAATTTTTGACAGTTCTTCCATTTAATAACTGCCAGACGTCCATTTTATTCCACTAATAAAAATAATCTGCCGATTAAAAAATCAGCCCTTAGTTATGCAACTGTCGGTATTACATCCAACACGTTTTATATTTAAAAATCATTGCGAAGTTTTTTAAAAGCGAATAATTCTAATAGTTTTATATTTTCTTTTTTTGCTTCAAAGCTTCCTTTTAAGGGAATCTCTTTGCTTTTTTTAATATTTAAATAATAAACTCATATGGCAACCATAGTCAAATATTTTGCAAAATATAAAAAGTCGCTGCTTCTGCCATCAAGGATGACGCAAAAAAAAGAAAAAATCTAAAAAACATAATGAATTTAATTCGCGATAATTCCGCGTAACTAACAAGGCTGACATAGTTATATAAACATTAAGTGACGTATGAATCGATACACGTCACCGAGTGACGAAATAAGCTAATCGATATAAAAATAATTGTGTTGACGTTTGAGCGAATATTTTGACAGTTAAGTTCCCGCTATTTTATGTTGAACATTCTCCCTAATTGTTGGTATCCAAAGACCGAAAAAACAGTTATTTTAGCATCTTTTTTCAAATTAACTTAAAACATTGTCGAGCCGAGTATTCCCGATTCAGCGTCACCGACCGACAGGAGCCGAGTATACCCGAATCAGCGTCACCGACCCGAGCGTGACGGTTCAGTTTTTTTTTGCCTAAAGAAGTTTTTACTTCAAAAACCTTGAAAGAAGAAAATATTATTTAAGTTCAATAACTTAAATTACATTATTATTACAATAGTTACTTATCCTTGTCAAAATATTCGCACACACGTAACTAGAACGTAGCATAGAGCTACCTTAAATTTAATACTTTTTTTATTGTATTATGTCAATTTTTTAATTTTTTTTTCTTGTTATATGGCACCACAGCCATTACTCGACAATCACACAAGTGACAAATTGTGCATGAACAAACATACTAATTTTACTTTTGAACCGACTTTTTGTCACGTAATTATGAAGATAACTAAAATAATTATTGTATGACTTTTATTGATTTGTTGTGTAGTTGTAGTCGCCATTTTTTTTACTAACTACTAACGCCATCTATTGATGACAGAAGGCGTTAGGGAACAAAGATGGCGGATTCAACTGTCTTTTCTTTCTGCAAAAAATCGGTTCTCAAGCAAATCTAAGCGACATTTAAACCTTATCGAAGCTAAAGTGTCATATTGCCGTTACAGCAGTATAGTATAACATCACAACCGCCTCCTGCCATTTTGTAGCCTACTTTAAGCTCATTATTACCAAAATGACAATGAATTTTGAATGAAACGTCATTGGCACTATGATTTTAAGCATTTTATTACCAAAGAGGTTTGTTGTCAAAAGTTTCCTTTTATAGTCTATGTAGAATAGCGTGCGTCATCTGATAGCCAAGTTTTGTCTATGGCTGTATGATGTCTACTGCATCATGGCCCATGGCATGGAAATACTCCAACGTCCAGCAATTAATTTGCGTACATAGCTACTTTTGCTCACTGATTACTTAAAAAACACCCTTAATTTTATGCAATTCAAGGATTTTCAACAAGTAATCATTACTGAACTGTTAATTTAAAAGGACTGTGTAATTTGCAGTAATGATATAAATGTTTTTAGCAATTTTTATTATTATTTTTAATGTTAATCTCATCAGCCGGTTAAACCATAACAGTCGTTAAAATAATATTTTATAATTTAGCTTTCATGAACACATTTTAAATGAACCACTGAACTTTGAAGTATGTCCAACACTGACCATTACGTACGGGAGCCATAATCCTAATGAAAAAACCTAACCTAGAAATTACAATTTCAAAAATAAAATCTACATATTTCTTGAATTTCAATTTCTTAAAAACTCAACAACACATTTCCAAAATGTTTAGTCAGTTAAAACAAGACATCATTTGCTATTTAAAAACGATAAAAATTTACAGTAAATTATTTTTAATAAAAATAAAATTTTGTACTTCATAAAATCAGTATTTGAGAGCCGTCAGAAGAAACATGCTTATTAAAGACCACACCTTAAAATTTAAGAAGCCATTTTGTAGGCTAACGTTGTGACTATTTAATTTTCAAGTGTTCCGTTCGCGCTCACATTCGCACATCAACCATGACTTATAGAAAATATTTTATTTTTTCCCAAGCATCTCTCAAAAGCCATTATCTCAATACATTTATTTCTAAGAAATCCAGAAAAAGCACATTCTGTGCGATATTCCGTTGCAAAAAAAAATTAATTTATAACTAATATCTGTCAATATTTTAATACATAAATAATTTTAACATTTTTTTTTTTATTAAATTAAGATATGTACGAAATAAAAATGTCTGGTAATAATAATAAATTATACAGGATGTTGGACGACACAAGTTACACACACAAACTCATTATAATCCGTGGTGCTGGCAAAATACTTATGCACATTTTTTTTCACACACTTTTTTATCTAACACGTCTCAATCGAAAAATCATTTCTTCTTAGAAAAAATACGTCAATTTCATATTATTATTAATTTTTTCGTCAAATTCTCAAAAATATTTACAGCACAGTCTATTTCTAGTTTTTTTCAATGTTTTTTTTTTCTAATTATTATTATTATAATCCCGAGGTCATCGCGCAGCAATATGTTGCCATAGACAATTTATTCTTGCACGATGAGATTAAAAAGTAAACTTACAAGAACACATTTGACTATTATTTAAGAATCAATGTTCATTTTTGAATTATACCAACTTATTTAAGCTTAAAAATAAAAACATTAACTATATAGTCCGTCTAAGGAATTAAATAAGACTTAACACACCGTCTGAGATCTGTCACTCACTTTTTTCGAGTTTTTTTTTTTTCACAGTTTTTTTTGTTATCACATTTTTAAAAATACTGCTTCCTCTTAGGTGCTTCGTGGTAAAGATATGTAGTCACTTCGGCTGAAGTAGTTTTTTTTTTTTAATGTAGAAAGTTGAACATTTTCGAGATTGTGTGGGGAACCACGCGGGTGAAGGTTTTGTGTGGTGACTGACAACCGAAATCGTTCAGGACGTGTATTTATTACCTTTGCTTGGAGATCCCTGTGCGGGAAAAAACATTCAATCAGTAAATAAAGCGCTTTAAATGGCTTTAAAGGTCCGTGGCAGACCTACCTGTCGCCATTTTGTTTTTTTTTTTTTTCAAAATGGCGGCCGCTCATTTGTGTAAATCGATAGCTGACATAAATGCAAACAGAAAACACAATACGAGTTTCCGAGATATTAATAACGTTCAAAGTTGATCACGTGACATCCATATTTTTTTGAACTTGCTTACATCATGTTGAATAGATGTTTAAAAAAATCACTCTGAATATTTAAGATAATCAAACATCTATGCAACAAGATGTAAGCAAGTTCAAAAAATAACAAAATGGCAGACAGGTGCCACGGAACTGCGAAGCCATTTATTGTAGCTGTCACTTTTTTAAATGAACAAATAGAGTTGAAAACGACATGAAAAAAAAAATCAATCTAAAACGAACCCTAACTATAAAGAAACAAAGTTTCTAATTACCTGGCTATGTCACGCGATAGAGTTGACGGCGTAACGAGGCCGCGTGCCCTCTGGCTGGTACAGCGTGATCGACGCTATGTAGTTGTTGGACATCACCTATAAGGATAGACATCACAGTAGAATGTGATCCTTAATGTGGGCAGAATAAGGATCAAAATCGCACTAGTTTCATTCCAACTTGAGATACGGAAGTGAGTATTTTTCATTAAAAAAAAGACTTATTTAAAAAGTCCTACCTCAAATATGATGTCCTGGTAGCCGTAGCAGAAGGTGGATCCGAACGGGTTGGTGGTGTTGGTCGAGGAGGCGCGGTTCAGTACAACGGGCCGCTCGGCCACGCGCAGTGCTCGCGACACTACCTCCCATTTGCTGTACGCTGTGATGCAGACTGCGCCGCGACTTTCTACGAGGGAGTTTGCTTCGCATCTGGGGAATATATTTTATTGGTCAAAAAGCAGGTGGAAATGGTTTTACGAGTAATAAATAGCCAATATACCTAAACATACCGCACGCAAAATATGCGCATTGACGTGGAATTGCGGTCACCAGTCCGTATAGCCTATTTATACCTAAGGTAAAGTCTATTCCAAATGTTTCAAATCGTCATTATTTCAAGTTAAGAAAATATCAACTTTATTTCAATGGTAATCAAGTTGATTTTAGAGTGACTAGTACTCTTGAAAAAGTTACAAAAATGTTTGAAGTTGTAGCGTAAACTGAACTTTATTATATAGGTGTTAAAGTTATTTTTCCATAAACTTATATTTGTTTACATTTTTTGTCCAATAAGTCGCGATTGCAGATTAAACATAAATACTGTGAACAAAAAGACGGACGAAGATCCCGCTGTGCTATTGTTTCGCTCCTATTACGGTGCATAGAGGGATTAACAGGAATTATAGAAACGTACATCATAGAAATATCATCTTAAAAACCGCGGGATTTGTTAACCGCTATAACGGTTAACAAATCCCGCGGTTTTCATTCCACACGAGAGGATTAAGAGACATTGGCGCCAATTCCCTTTTTCACCAACTAAACTAAATTTAAGTTCAGAGCATCTTTTCTTTCTATTTCATTAGGAAAAGGACAGAAGATAAATATTAGTTTAGTCCTGTCAAATTAGTTACCGTACATACAGTAAAGTATCTATCACCCACCATGTATTGTTTAAAAATAATATATGAGCCCAAACTCGAGAGGTTTACTAGTATCCACTGAAGAGTACCACTATCCACCTCCTGGCTCCATCATCAGATCAGCTCCAAGATACCAAATTATAGTTATGTCATCCGAACTACATATAAATACTAAGTTTCATTTCGATATGACAATTAGAAGTACAGACGCCAGCACAACAAGCTACTACAATCTGTCAAATTTCTTTAATAGATTTTCAACTTTATTGCTAAAGCATTAAGGTTCAAGGTTGATTGGGAAAATTTGACAGTTTCGGGTAGCTTGACCTGCTGGCGTCTGTACATAGGTTAAAATTGATTTCTAAGATTTTATTATATTTTTTGTTGGTAGTTACAAGTGGAGCTGATATAAAATCGTGTTAATAACAACATGCTATTAACTGTGAAGTTCTGTCATGCCTTTTATGTTAAGTGCGTTAGTCACATCGACGTATTTTCTTACTCAATTCTCTGTGCTGCTAATTCTAAAAGTACAGACGCCAGCACATCAAACTACTACATTCTGTCAAATTTCTTTAATAGATTTTCAACTTTATTGCTAAAGCATTAAGGTTCAAGGTTGATTGGGAAAATTTGACAGTTTCGGGTAGCTTGACCTGCTGACGTCTGTAGATAGGTTAAAATTGATTTCTAAGATTTTATTATATTTTTTGTTGGTAGTTACAAGTGGAGCTGATATAAAATCGTGTTAATAACAACATGCTATTAACTGTGAAGTTCTCTCATGCCTTTTATGTTAAGTGCGTTAGTCACATCGACGTATTTTCTTTCTCAATTCTCTGTGCTGCTAATTCTAGAAGTACAGACGCCAGCACATCAAGCTACTACATTCTGTCAAATTTCTTTAATAGATTTTCAACTTTATTGCTAAAGCATTAAGGTTCAAGGTTGATTGGGAAAATTTGACAGTTTCGGGTAGCTTGACCTGCTGACGTCTGTACTATAACTAAAGTCTAAAAGCTCACTTGTCGGGCTGCACGGTGAGCTCAAACTCGCAACGATGGTACATGTTGAAGTTGTAATGTCCCGGGTAGTTAGTGTGCAGGACGAACTTCTTCACCTGGTGCGTACGAGCGTCGAACAGCACGTCCTGGAAATATAGAGATGAGTTAAAAAATTGCAGCATATTGGGAGCATTCGGGACGCACAGGTAACGGCCTCGACACACCGAGTCGGGGTCGTTACCCTTGGGTCGTGAGTTTAAACCCAAGCATGCACTTTACTTTGTGCAATTGATTTCATTTAGTACTAGAGAGACAATTCTCGTAATTTTAAGAACGTTCACAGTCTAATCTCAGTCTCAATCTGCCACAAATACATACCTCTAATTTCCTTTTACATTTTTGACAATGATTGTCGCTGAGATGAGATTGCGACTAGATTTTGAATGTTTTTAATTACGGGAATTGGCCTTCAGAATACACAGCCGATCTGTTTTGTTGACAGTTCATTTATAAACCATTGAGCTACCCACCTATTGCCTAGTGACAGATACCTCACAAATTACTCCAACTCAAGTGTCGATGGTTCAAAGGGCTTGCCACTGCAATTAACTCAAGGATGCTCTATATGAGATAGAACATCGCTGGCCCTATAGATTGGTGAATAGAGGGTCAAATTAAATTAGCTAGCGAAACTCCGCAGATGTGATAGGTATCGATGTCTAAACAAAAAACTTAAGGAATTTGCAATTTCGAAGTTCAAACCCAAGTGGGGATGTACTTTACTTTGTGCAATTGATTTCATTTGGCACCAGAGGGGCAATTCTCGTAATTTTAAGAACGTTCACAGTCTAATCTCAGTCTCAATCTGCTAAAAATACCTGTAGTTTCCCTACAATTTTGACAAGTTTTTGACAATGGTTGTCGCTGAACGTTTAAAATCTAGTCGCAATCCCATCGATTGCGAATAGATTTTAAACGTTTTCAATTACGGGAATTGTATTATATTGTGGCCTTTCTGGTGTAGATTCGTCAGAGTTTAATTTTTATTTTTTTTTTCATTCGCAGGTTTGCCAAGGTTACGGTGCAACAGATACAGCGGCCAGGGGCAGATCTCCAAGACTACCACTAAGTACTAATACTGACCAGTCCAAGAGTAAAGTAGTTGAAGAAATAATCGGAAGCGGGAGGCGGGCGCCTGCGCGCGGTGGGGCGGTGTATGCGCATCTTGTCGTCCGCCTTGTAGTACGTGCGCGCCGGCGCGCCCAGCGCCGCGCACACGCGCTGCGCCGAGCTGCCGAAGCGCACCACGCGGCACACCGAGCGGCCCGCGCCGCCTTCCGTGAGCGAGCGGTTGGGGCCTGGGGTAAAACAATCACGGTGGTATCAAAATTGGGTCCATAAAAGCCTGAAATGATAAATAAGGGACTAACCACACTTATTCAGCTCTGTTCAGCTTTTGTCCATAGAAAATAATGATTTTGTATGGAATGCGTACGCATCCGTTAAGCTTTACGGGTGCGTACTGCAGCATTGGCAAATGCTACTTTATAATTTTATCACGAACGACCTTCTTTTATAACAAATCCAACCTTATTTTTAACCAGAAAGGTTTTTTTCTTCATATTGGTTTTGAATTTTGAATCAAAAAGTGTCATGTCTTTTCTCTTACCGAGATTTTTTTGCTAACGGTAATCTATAAAGGATTGAACGATCGTCGAGTTCTGTCTGATCATCCACTGGATCCAAGGGCAGTGTTCCCGAAAATAAACGTATTATACATCACTAAAAAGTGGTCTCAAAGCGAAGCGTGAAGACTTGATTTGTTCGAAAACTGTAGGGCGATCTAGAATTCGCCCTACCTGCCACCTTAGTACCAGACGTCTACAAGCTTCCTGTTGGGAATCGAACCCAACATAACATCTTGCGCGCGACCTGCACATTTAAGAGGATTCTGATTCCAGCCAGCGAGGTGCCTTCCGATTGTCAGCGTGGAGCCTTGGACCGGAGTTTCATATATTATGTAGCTTAGTTTTCAGTAGAGCCTATTACTTGATGTACTACCAATTAGCCGTATATTATCATTGTTACAATTTTGATCAGGCGGTATTTTAAATTATTATCTTGCTTCTTAATGACGAACTGACTTGGTGCCAATCACCCATCAGGTCGTCCTCGTATTCATCTAGTTACGTAAGTTTAGGAACGTTTGCAAACGTATCTTAATCGACGCGTAACAAGAATACGTAAAATTTATTATAGGGCTCGAACACAAAAACGTCACGACGTAATCCTTTTAAAAAATATTCGTTCTGTGTCTTTTGTTAAGTTTTTATTAATATCTTATTTTACTTAGAGAAATTAAAACGAGTACAAGCGAAGGTTGTTTTTGTTTTGCTAAAGTACGCATTCCATACAAAATCGTTGTTTTCTGTGGACAAAAGCTGAAGAAGTGTGGTTAGCTCCTCAGTGATCTGAAGTTTATGTTTCGTAAGAAAGCGGTGCCGTCATATAACGGTCGATAGAGAGCGTGTTTTAAAATCCGTTTTTATCTATTATCACTTACTGAATATCGTGTTAAAACAAAAGAAAAAATAACAAAGCACAGTTGGTGTCCAGCCGATCGATTCTGTAAAAATATAACCGTGAAAAGTTAGGTGAAGTGAGCTTAGAGTGAACTGTCAATAGTGTCAATCTCTTGCATTAATTCGAATAACTCACTCCACACTCACTTCACCTAAATTTTCACGGTGAGGTCGTTACAGAATCGCACTGCAGGACTCATGTGTTAGCAGTACATCATTTACCTTCAGTGAACATATGCAACCGCAGTCCTTGTGTGGCGGTGGCAGTGCGCAGTACGTCGCAGCGGCGCAGGTGCAGCTGGTGTCGGTAGCAGGAGAGAGGTAACTCCGGGAGAGGCGCCCCGCAGACACTGCCACTGCTTGTATTACTAGCCTGTACATGGTATGTAACAATTAGCGCAATGATATTACAATGAGCAGAGCAGTGGTGGCCCAGTGGTAACGGCCGCGACTTACGAGTTGTAGGTAGTAGGTTCGAACCCGGACAGGCGCTTTCTGTAAATTATTTCATCACCACTACTCTCAAAACCGTGAAGGAAAACATCGTGAGGAAACCGACATGTCCTAGAACCAAAATGTCGAAGACATGTGAGATCTACCAACCCGCACCGGGCCCGACTCCCTCTCACAGAGAGGAGGCCAGTGTCCCAGCAGTGGAAACGTTATAGGCTGATTATGTATGTATGTGTATTACAACAAGGAGTTGTATTTGTAGTAATGGAAGTCAAACCTAATTATAATAAAGCTAACCGCGACTTCGCCCGCGTGAAATTTCTTGTCCCCTTATACACCTCGTCGCATCGCATCGCCTGGCCGTGCCATTACTACGTGTTCGCTTAGCGTTCTTTCCGACTTTCTTAACTTTCTTCGGCGTCGGTTCTTAGTGTAAAATATTATCGTGTAAAAGTGTCTTTAAATGCAATCGCATGTAGCTGAGATGAGAAAGCTAAGAGGATGTGTGGTATTACACGAATGGATAGAATGAGAAATTAGTACATAAGAAGAAGTCTGAAAGTAGCACCGGTAACTGAAAAGTTGTGTGGAAATCGGTTGTCATGGTATGGGCATGTGATACGGAGGAATGGAAAATGTCGTGAGGAAAGTTTTGGGTATGAATGTCGATGGCTATAAGAGTACGGGAAGACCAAAGAAACGATGGATGTACTGTGTGAATGCTGATATGGTTAGAAAGGGGGTGACTACCGAGATGACGACTAATAGAGAAGTAAGGAAGAAAAAGACATGTTGCGCCGACCCCAAATAAATTGGGATAAGGGCAGGAGAATGATGAGATATTGAACAGACCTGGTGTTGAGATCCATAGTAGATGGTGGTTCGCGAGACGACGGGCGATCCACCGTTAGGGAACTGTAGGGAGCCCAGCCCGTGCGCGTAGCCAGGCTGAAAACATAATAAAAATTAAATGGATTATTTGTTAAATTAGTCCGGTAAATAGTTCTTCATGTATAGTATTTTATCTCACGAAGAGACACGCGCTTTACTTGTGGTAACTAAGTGTAAAAACACGCTGTGACTGTGTGAAGGAGCTCTCGGTACAGTCAGTACCGTCCGAGACTATAGCGAAGTCGGAAGTGTGTGTGTGTGTTATGTGCTGACGCTACTACTCTCCACGCACACATTCATAGCGTGTTTGTACACTTGGTTAGTATAAGTAAAGCGCGCGTCACTTCATGAGATAAAAATACTGAAGCTGAAAACAAAACTTTATTGAAACTTAATTACTTGTATAGTGGAAAAGAGAAACATTGATAAGACTTCTATTTCATTTATGTACTCAAATTGATGTTTCAAATTGAGGTTATTTCAAGTTAAACAAATATTAACTTTATTTTAACGGTACTTAAGTTCATTTCAGAGTGACTAGCACTATTGAAAAAGTTAAAAAAATGTTTGAAGTTGTATTGTAAACTGAACTTTACTATGGTTCTACATATTTGTTTAAATTTTTTGGCAAACAAAACGCGAATGCAGATTATGTATTTTGCCTCTAAAAATTGGTCAAATTTCCTTACAGGCAAAATATGGTCCTTTGCCTGGACAAAGGACCAGATTTTGCCTCTAAGGCAAGATCGATAAGACGCTAAATCTAACTAAAATTAACATGATCTTACCTCAAATTTGCTATCAACAGGGAAATAAAAGGAGAGTCCCCTAAAGTTGAGCGCAAACAGGTGCCGCTGCGAGTCGTACAGGCCGGGGTGCGTGGCGCCGAAGCAGTGCTCGACCTGCTCGATCGACGGCGAGATCTCCGGGGAGTTGAAACACATGCCACTGTAACATTGGAACAACTTATTTGGCAAACTATATACTAAACTTTAAGTTGAAGTTGTCAAAAATACGTCAGTTTGACGTACGATGTTTATTTTTTACTAGCTGCGCCCCGCGGTATTACCCGCATAAGTTTCGATCCCGTGGGAAAATCGGGATAAAAAGTATCCTATGTGTTAATCCTGGTTATAAACTATCTCATCCAAATCTGTAGAGTAGTTTTTGCGTGAAAGAGTAACAAACATCCAACCACACAAACTTTCGCGTTTATAATATTAGTAGGATTTATTTTTTAGATACTTCTTTGACATAATCTTTTTATTATTTGACATTATATATAGACAATTATAATTTCCACTCTTTGTTAGTGGTTGTAATGGAATTTGGTTTTAATAGTTTACACAAATAGTTTTAACTGCCGCGTTATGTGTCTATGAAATACAGGGTGGCAGGGACATCATACGTACCTAATCAAAATTCTAATTGATTACACAATACACATTTTAGAAGATAAGTCAGAGGTCTGTATGTGTATGCCATAAGATAAAAAGTAAATACAGAAAATGTTTGCGCTTCGGCAATCTTCGTGTTTCCAAACGAGTATGAAACTCGCGCCACAGAGTAACTCCCATAGAGGCAAGCTTCTGCAAATTGTGTACTGCCGCGTTTTATAGTAGTGCATTTATCATTTCGCGTTCGTATAAAGCTTTCTCTTTTCGTTGGGTTACCTCCTCCGGTCGCTCAAAAGTCTATTGTAATCGCATAAACTTGTTAATCTTTAATTTTGTACAAAATAGTAATTCCATTCTTGTAACAGCACCCTAATTGAGTAACACACTATCAATCTGAATCATTTTGAAAGATATTGCTAATCCATTGCCATAAATGCTCGAAAAATTCGTCCGCTCAACAACGTAAATAACGCAATGTTGTTGAACTTTCAAAACAAAAGTCATTGCTACTGATAGTGTGTTACACAATTACACCGGAGCTCTATATTAGATTTCATCACCGCGCTTTTTGTTTACCGAAGATAAACGATTATTGTCGAAGCGTAATCTTTTTCTGAGCGATCTGTATCACGAATTGCACTGTAAAACGATATTAAACCGCCGATGAATTTTACAAAGGAAAGAATACATCAAATTATCACCTAACTTATTAAAAATCTCACCACCAAATGACGTTAAATAAAAACACTACTGCTATCGTATCGTCAAACTAGTACTATCTACATATATCTGACCACCATAAGCACTATTCCTGCTTGCGGCGCATATTATTAGTCGACCTAAAAGGATCCTCTTTTGTTTTACTTACGGACGCAGCTGTGGTCATCATGTGCACGGGATTTTGTTTTCAAAATGGTCAGATATAGGTTTTGGCGACAGTACATTAACATTCAAGTCGTACTCAAACAAGAACAGTTCTTTACATTAACCTGACCTTGAGTGGGGACATGGAAATAGGCGCCTGTATTCCCCGAAGGGTTAGAGCAGATGTGGGCCTATAGTACACCCACATTTTGATGTAATAGGGGGCGAAGCCTATTGCTATCAATCAGGCACAAATCCACATTCCGGGCTGCTAATGAGAAATTCCAGAAGGAAGAACCTGATAACACTTTGTCTGACCCGGGATTTGAACCCAGGACGGCGAATGGCGAGATACTGCTGTGCATGAGTATAGAGTATCTCGCCGTTTGCCATTAAATCAAAACACAGAGGTACATTAACATTCAAGACGTACTCAAACGAGCACATTCACATTAACCTGACCTTGAGTGGGGACATGGAAACAGTCGCTCGCATTATAATGTCATTAGGTCGAACGGCGATAGCGTAATGAAGATAGTAATGTTTTATGTTGTTAAACTAACTATAGTTGTGATTTATTTGTTAATATAAACTTATATTGGGTGTAAAGTAACTGTTCGGCCCTTACACGATTATTTTCTTGGCGTGAGAAACTACGGTTTATTCACGGTCGCCGAGTATGGATCACTATGGAAGCTTATTGTCGGACACGCTTTTTCTACGGCGCGGTTTGTACACCGTGTGTAGGCACAGTCATCAGTGTTGTATGGATCACTATGGAAGCTTGTTGACGGACACGCTTTTTCTACGACGCGATTTAAACGCCCGCCATACCGTAAAGAAACCATGCCATGTACAAAGGGCCTTCCTATATTTGCGTTTGGTCATGGTGAGAGATGAAAGAAAGGCGAAACAACAACAAAAGGTATTTACAAGACAGATGTCAGATACTCCGCGAGGGCGCCTAGTAGGACATAATAGTGACCTTATTGGTGATGTTCTTCAGAAAGGTCAGGTGCGTAGTATCAGATGATGATCAGATGTAAGAACGTAAACGAAGCAAAAGAAGTATACAGAGTGGCAGGAATATCGACGCAAATCTCGTAACTTAAAACGTTCAAAATCTAGTCGCAGTCTCATCTCGGCGACAAACAAATGTAAAAAACTTGTCAAAATGTAGGGAAATTAGAGGTACTTTTGACAGATTGAGACTGTGAACGTTCTTAAAATTACGAAAATTGCCCCTCTATTACCATGGATGCAGTACATGATTCTGAACGACCCAGCGCTGAAATATGTCGTCCGTTACTTTTTTTTTAAATTTACTCTGCCATGCACATTTTCACCGCGTAAGTATTGCACTTTTGTATGAAACAGCAGATTTTTTTTATAACCTACGAAAAATTTCTACGCTAAGGTGTTAAGAATCATTTGCTGAATTCACGGTTTCAGTTTGCGTCTCGATGTCCCTGCCATCCTGTATAAGGATGGGATGAAAGCGTGAGTGTATGTATGTATGAATGTATCTTATAGCTTATTAATCTCCATAATGAATACAGAGTGTTGCTTTTAATCAAAATTCTAAAGTTAAACAGCTATACAAGATCGTGTTTACAAGACTGGTAGCCTGTTGAGTAACAAATTAATTTATATTCCGTTCACGTTTGTGGCACAGTGAGAGCTGTGACTACAGTACTAGTCTAGACGTGAGGTTAGCACATTTTTTCTAATGATCCTATTGGATAGAATACTAATGTTTTGTTTAGTTTGCTTTTGTGCTGAGGATATTTTATTGCCCTTCAGCAAATGAACGCGGAACGCGAGGCAGTGACAATAGCATCCTAAAAACAGTTGTGGAGAGTCCTTACTCCCCTATTCTGAGGCACTATGTGGGGATAATGGTCAGGTAGCTCATTCCTCACTTTGTCGTTCTCTGCACATTCTGCCTCAGACACCTACTACTTTGTTGTTTGTTTCTTGGTCGTTTACTACTAACACTAGTTATAAGATATTTTACTAAAAAAATGGACTATATTGTTGTCTGAATCTGATATATAAATAAATAATAATAATAAATGAAGATTTAAAAAAGAAGAGTGAAGATTGTTTTTTATTACAGAAGATGTCAAGATAATTCTACAGTCATATTCTCGAGTGAAAGTGATATTAACGTCGCGTATAGGGTCTTAGCATAATGCTGAGCGGTGGCCGTTTTGCGTGGATGTGACGCCTGTTTCCCCCCAACTTGCTATTCTTTTTGTGTTCGTGTTCTTTTTTTGCGTCAAGTTTGCCGCAAATAAATGTATTGCTTTTCTTTTTTTTTTCTATCGTATGGTTAACGAAGTATGTTGTCATGAACCTACACGATACTGCCCAGCCTCTCTAAATTAGCACCCTAATTGCGTAACACACTATAAATTACATTCTCCATATGTTCGAAAACTTTCTGTCTGCTCAACAACGCAATTAATGTTGTTGAACTGTCAAAATACAAGCCATTCCTACTCTTAGTGTGTTACGCGATTACCCCGCTATACTGTCCCACTGCTGGGCAAAGGCCTCCCCCAAATCCTTCCAGGAACTCTTTTGCGAAGTAATATGTGTGACAATGACATCATACATCTTGCTCACACACAAAGACACACACACATACAACTACAGATGATTACAATCCAACACCCAATTACTCGCATAATTAATGAATTATATAAGTAATTATAAGCGTGCAGACTTACCTATATCTAAGTTTAACTAATTTCATATTGTAGATCTCTATTACTTTAAGTCGTTGCGCTACCGGGTCGAATATTAACCGGATCCCATCTTGAGGCATATTTATAAC
The DNA here is from genome assembly GCA_911387795.2 of Apamea monoglypha. Taxonomy (NCBI): domain Eukaryota; kingdom Metazoa; phylum Arthropoda; class Insecta; order Lepidoptera; family Noctuidae; genus Apamea; species Apamea monoglypha. The sequence goes on along the minus strand of OU426935.1, from coordinate 7,226,251 downwards.
TAGGTCTACTGATAACGGATTCTGAAAACAAGAAAAAAAAGTATATTAGAAAGATTATATACTAAAAGAAAGCCATAATAATAAGGGGCCCCTGGCTAAGTAATAACACCTCCGCACGGTCCATCGATCAGGTTAAGCTAGACTTGCCGCGGTTGTTCTGTGGATGCGTGACCATCTTCACATACTGAGCCCCCCCGTACCTCGGAAAGCGCATTAAGCCGTTGGTCTCGCCTGTCATTCGTGGATCTTTTGCAGTCGTTACGGGTAGTCAGAAGCCCCAAAAGTCTGACAACCAGCCTCTTGGTAAGGCTGGTTGGGTATCGTATTACCCAGTGACTGGGTTGTGGAGGTCAGATAGGCAGTCGCTCCATGAAAATTACTGGTATTCAGCCACAAATGACAGCCGGGACCAACGGCTTAACGTGCTTTCAGGAAGGGGTCTTGGTATATGAAGATGGTCACCCATCCATGGACCAACCGCGTCAAGCGTAGCTTAACCTGACCGATCGACCCGTGTGGCTGTTATTGACAAGATATATTAATGCCATATTTTCTAGTCTTGAACTGACCCAGGACCTTCTTCCCTCGCCCTTTTGTTTAATAATAAATCATATACATAGTTAACTTTATATCTCACCTGATCACTATAAAGTACTTGTACTCCTCTTATTGTGCCCACTTGACTCTGAATGATGGCCACTGACTGAGAGAAATGCATCCCTGGAAATTAAAAACAAAAGATTGTCAGTTGTGTCTTCCTTACAACATGTATTTGCTGCCTGACTACCTCAAAAAGAGCTGTAGGATGTATTTACAGAATAATAATCATTAAAATCATCAATACAACTCTCCAAGTTCATATAACTATGAATATTGAATGACTATTTAGTCAACATTCTATTTGATCAACATCTCTTGACTCTGACCTGCAAATTGCAAAAAAAGTAAAAAAAATCAATTTCGCGGGCTACCCTGGCAGCCCGATTCAAACTTTATGGCGGCCCGGAACACTAGGCGAGTCGCTGCGCAGTAACAAATTCACGCGTCAGCGGGGGTGCAGGGGGAGGTACTGCGCAGCGTGTAGCGCACTTCAGAGCTGCCATTAAGTTTGAAATGGACTGTAAGAGCCGCGTGGTTTGATCGAGCTTAGCTTATTATTGTCAGCGTCATTCACACCTGACCTTTCTGAAGAAAGGCGTAAACTTTTAGGGGTCGCTGGGAGGGGCCCAGCGACCCCTAAAAGTTTACCTTATACATATTTCCGTTATTCATTTCTGTACAATTTCTATGTAGATATGAAAAGAAAAACATGTTTTATATCAGGTCCTTTACTTAGCAATATTCCTTGAGTGTTTACTCCGATATAATATTGTTCAAGTATTCTCTTATTCTTCCTCGTGTTTTGTCGGCTTGTTGATTTTGCATTAAAGGCTACTTGTATCTACGTTTGTTGGTAAGTGCTTAGGGCAGTTACAGATTAGGCATACAACAGCGCTGTAAATGCGACTCATAGGACATTGTTTGGGTGACTACCGCTCTGGAATGGTCTTAGAGCCTTTACGCACGGAATCTAGGGATCTGTCCACTTCCTAAGCAAGACATCTGTAGTTTAGACTGAAGTTACGGGCGTTTCAAACTCCGTATCGGACCCGAACATAAGATTAGTTCCGAACCCGAACTAAGAATGGATGACAACACGATTTGACAGCTGTTCCTACTCGCAATGCGAATTGGCCCGTCTGAAAAACTAAATTTGCCACTTGTTTTGAAATCAACTACTTTGGACGGGTCCGCATCTTTGTCGATGGACTAAAAGAGTAGACCTCCACGTCCGAATCGACGGAGAAATGTCGGACTGAGTTCAAAATAGCTATTGGTATTTGCTTATTTAATAGTTATTGTCCTGTGAAGGCAGCACCTCACAATAATGTTCCCACTGCTGTGTGAGGGAGTGGGCGGCAATTCACCACGCGGGACCATTGCGGGTTGGTAGATGGCACAATCTCTTCGAATTGTCCTAGGACATGCCCGTTTCCTCACGATGGTTTCCTTCACCGTTTTGAGAAAGTAAAGCCCCTGTGTAAGTCGTAAGCCACGGCCTTTACCACTGGGCCACCATTGATCTTGAAGTAAACTTGCAACTGTACAAAACACATCATTTTCCTACACTTCCATTCCTCCTAACTTCGGACTTGTCTTGCGTGACGTCATGTTTATGTTATGAAGCAGATAAAAATGAAACACGTGAACCGCACGTGTGCTGATTGCGACAATAATGAATTGATAAATAGACAGTTGCCGTGGAAAGTTTCTACTACTTATTCCTGTATTGATAAACTGTAGAAAATAATGGCTATTGAAAAATAACTTTTTATTATTAATCTAATTTTTTTTGTAAACCAAATGAAGTGTCAGTTTCAAAGAGAACCACATCAAACATCTTTATCTGCAGTTGAGAGTTCGCAGGCGAAGATTTCGGAGAGAGAGGGGGTCACCATGGGTGATGAGGAATATTTTTAGGTAGGTACAGGCACGCCCAGACGGAGATGGCGGGATGAGCTGGACTTCTTCGACAAGAACTGGTCCTTAGCAGCTTTAAATAGAGAAAAGTGGAAAGAGAGTAGGTAGGGAGGCCTTTGCCCTGCAGTGGGACATCACAGGCTTTTAATAATAATAGGTACATCTCCTCAAGTGGTGGCAAGCGCTGCAGCTAAGCATGAGGTCCTGACTTCAATTCCCGGGTCGGGTAAAGTGATATTGGGTTTTTTCCATCTGGAATTTTTCAGTTGCAGTTCGAGTCTAGATTTGTGTCCGGTTGATGGCAATAGGCTCGCTCCCTGTTACATGAGACATAAACATAACTTGCGAAATGTGGATGTACTAAAGGTGCACTTCTGCCTCCCCCCTCGGGGAATACAGATGTGATGTTATGTTTTTTTAACAAAAGAGTGTCACTTTCAAAGAGCACCACCACCTTTATCTGCGGTCGAAAGTTCAAGACAAAAACCCGTATTTACCGGATAAAATTTCTTATTGGCCTGTTTGTTTGCTTTCTGAATCTCGCCTCGTGTTGCCAAACTCATTGTTGCGATAAGGAAAAGTTTATTACAGGCGAACAATATTCGGAACGTGCGACGGTAATTCTTTAAAGTTCACGAGACGAAAAGCCTTGTGAGTGCTGCGTGTTGAAGGACCAAAATAATCACATAGAACAGTAGACGTTGTGGGTGTCAATTAGCTAAAAGGACCAAATTATTTCAGCGCGTGAGAGGAGACGTGGTCACGTGGTCTTTGGCGTTCATTCGATACTAACGTATTCCTCTGTTTTTACTGTGTTAATAATGATAAATGATTTTATTTCTGTAAGTAGGTTTGTAGAAACACTTTTACACATTAATCATATTTTTTTTAAACTACATGAGGTCGGTGTTTCCTACCTGACTACTCTGAGAAGAAAGGCCGAAACAAACTCAGAGGTAATGATACTGGTCCAAATAATTTGTTACGATATAATGTACTAACAGCGCCCCGCGGTGTCACCCGCATAAGTGTCGATCCCGTGGAAATATCGGGATAAAAAGTATCATATGTGTTATTCTGACTTAAAACCATATTACTGTAATATAATGGATATTACGGCAGGCGATGCGATGCGACGAGGTGGGTTGGGGGTACAAGAAATTACACGCGGACGAAGCCTTGGGGAGAAGCTAGTAAAATAATACACCTAGACCTTATTATTCGTAGACCTAGACTTAGATCTAACTTAAAGCTGTACCTAGACATGTTTACAAAACAAAGATTTTATTGGTTTTGATACAGAAAAGGTAGTCAAATTAGCTTTTTAGTATTCAGTGTCAAATCGTAAACCGTTGACCGAAAAGGAGATATTTTATTGATACGGCGCTGGGTCAACAACCGGTAAACTGTAAACTGTATAATATTATCAAGTGTTGGCCTACAACCCTATGCTAAAGTGATTTGGCATGAAACATTCGATTTCTGGAAGCGTAATTAATTTAAATCTACTTTTCAAGGTACGGTAACAAGCAAATTTTAGAACAGAAGAGCAGTGGTGGCCCAGTGGGAACGGCCGCAACCTAGAGATAGGTCGCAGGTTCGAACCCAGTCAGGCGCTTTACTTTATGTAAATTATTTCATCACCTCTGCTCTCAAAACGGTGAAGGAAAACATCGTGAGGAAACCGCCATGTCCTAGAACCAAAAATTCGAAGACATGTGACATCTACCAACCCGCACTGGGCCCGCGTGGTGGATAAGGGCCCACTCCCTCTCACAGAGAGGAGGCCTGTGTCCCAGCCAGTAGTTTTTTACATTTTTATGGTCCCAGCATTGGGAATATTAAAGGCTGATTACCTATACTAAGAAGTAAATTTTTAGGAAATTGACAACAGCGCATCGCAGCAACAAATAAGGTTCAAAATAGCGTGCGTTCGATGTTAGTTGAATCAAATGACTACAAAATAACAGTCACTTCGATTAAAAAATAAACGCACGGCTCAGTGGAACAAATTTTAGGTATTTCTCTAGTTGATTGAATTCCCTTTATTATCATTACATAAAATATGATAGTTTACGCTAAAAGTTTTAAGAATTGTGCGACGAATTAATTATTTTTTGAGCTTTGTTCTGCGATAGTTTTATCATGATATTACTTTATTTTTACAAGTATTTTCTTTGAACATTTGACAATACACTCCAATTTTTTTCTGGCTTATAATATGTACAGACGCCAGCAGGTCAACCTACCCAAAACTGTAAAATTTTCCCAATCAACCTTGAACCTTAATGCTTTTGTGATAAAGTTGAAAATCTATTAACGAAATTTGACAGATTGTAGTAGCTTGATGTGCTGGCGTCTGTACGAATACGCCTAACTGTGTGGCAAAAAACTGAGCGTTTTACGGTGTCCTATGTTTGGGCAGAGCCTTAAGCAGGCAATTATGTATGTTTGTTTAATGTCAACGCACCTTACAAAACAAAAGCTGACGCAACGAATGGATAACGATTAGATTATCAATTACGTATTAAATTTTATCGTGGAGGTAAAATTTAGGCTGAAATTTGAAAGTCAAAAACATGTTTACTATGATATCGATCAAGGTTACTCTGCAATAACAATCGCACATTTTCGATGTTGTTTACCTAACATTGTGCTAGGCCTGGGGACCCTGAATGAGTATCTACGCACTTTGCCGCGTGAGAGAAGCACGTGCTTTACCTAAATGTTTATTTGCTGGCTTTTGTTTTAATTTTTATTATTGTTTCATTTAGCCCGGCGAGATAATTGCGTAACACTATCAGTAGCAATGGGTTTCATTTTGACAGTTCATCGATCATTCATTGCGTTGTTTACGTCGCTGAGCAGACACATTTTTCGAACATATAAAGCAATGGATTACCAATATCCTTCAAAATGATTCAGATATAGTGTGTTACGCAATATTAGGGTGCAGGTTGGCAGGGACGTTTTTTTCCAGCGGCGATATTTTTTCTCACGCAGGATTTTCAACTCTCTGCTTTGCGCTGAGCAGCCCCGGATCTTCAATTTTTTTTAGGCGGGGCAAAAACTGAAAAATGCCGCTCCCGCCCATTTATTTTTACCTTTATCATCCATATAATTTCAGCTATCAGATGTCCACTAATTGATTGAAATTTGGACATAGCCTACATAAGCCTTCCGGAAATAATTTACGTTTCGGAATTCGTTTATTTTGGAAAATAGGGTCAACACAACTTTTTTCAGCAACTTCTCCAGCTTCTTTTATCCAATATTCCATTGGATTTTGTCTCATTTTTTGCAAAGTTTTGAGCAGACCATGCATTAGTGCGACGGAACGGGCAAGGATAATATCTTCTTTCTGAATTTCTATATTCACTCGATTGATTTCGCTGAGAATATTCGCCCAAATAGTTAAATTAAGAATAAATTTAAAATCCTTTATAGCAGTTAAGAGATGACCTGCCTCGTACGCTTCTGGAGCACGAGAAGTTTGCTTAACTTCTTCTAAGGCTTCCGCTATTTCTGGCAAATTATTTAATAGGGCATTCACAGCAACATGTTTCGCCGACCATCTCGTCTGACTACTTCCTTTTAAATTTGTTTTAACGTATTTTCTCATAATGTAGTGGAGCCAACAAAAAAGCTACCTTTCTTATCTTATCTGTTGACAAATGTCCTCTCCTGTCTTTCCAGCAACTTCTATGAAATCAATGAAACTTTCTTTTATTTCACACACATCGCCAGTTCTTTTTACATATCGAATTACCTGGCTCATTTGTTCTGTATGGGATACATCCAGAGTGCAGTCGAACATTATCGTGTAGTATTTGGCTTCTTTGATGTCATTTAAAATGCTATTTCTAACTGTTTTTGCCATTATGACAATTATTTCATTCTGATATTATTTCTTTGATAAATATGATATTTGTCCCTTTTTTAAGTGTTCTAATTGAAACTTAAGAGTTGAATTATGTTTGGCGAGCAGGGAAATTAAGTTCAAGAAGTTACCTTGACTAGGCTGAGGATACTGCGCGATGAGATCGCTAGGAGTTTCGTGGGACCCGCGAAAAGAAAGGCAGTTTGTGGATAGATACAATGCAGCATCCATAACAATACACAGGATCTGTCTCCATTTTTCTTTCTCTGAGTGAATTACTCTCTCAATGTCTTGATCAATACCCTGGCATGATTTCATTTGTTGTACCCGTGTTTTCCACTTGATCATACACTCTTTGTGCATTTGAGTTGCCTCGTGTTCGGTTAATCTCTCTGAAACTTTTTTCCAATTAATAAACCCTGTAGAACACAATGCAGATGTGGCGGTAGAAGTCGGTTTCTGGTAAATCTTGCAGCACGCACAAAAAATTGCATTTTTTGTCATAGAAAATATAAGCCAAGATCTTTTAACCCTTTCGCAATTAGCCTGTACCACATAGAAGATGTTAAATATCTGCCATTGCGTTCAGTAGATCTAAATTCAATGTTTTCGGGGTGATTTTCTGCTAGTAATACAGCCTGGTTGCTAAAGAAAGAACGTTGTTGGTCAGTAATTTTTTCCACCCCTGGCCAATTGCCTGGGTCCGTCAAATCAAATCCGGTTTTTGCAGTTCATCCGAATCCGAGTGCGGGGATTTAGATCCTTCGTATTCTGGCTTTGTTTTTTCAAGTTGCTCAGGTTGCTCTTCGCACATCGATATAGATGGTGAAGTTTGCACTGTGAAATTAGACTGAAAAATCTTGATCTCTTTCGTACGCACGGTAACCAGACGCGTGCTGCCGCGATCTGCGATTCCTGCGGGCGAGCGGGCGCGTATTTTGAACTATGCCTACGCGCCTCGCGGATGATAAATGTTCGTGCAGCACGTCTCACTCCGCGCTCTGGGTATCGGTCGAGTTGATATGGCCATGAAATTTCTGTACTTGTACTATTATTTATTCCGTGGTCAAAGTTAAGTAAATGATGAGTTGTCCATTCGTCTGTAAAGTGTGAATTTGGCCGCCCTCTGAACTTGCCGCCCGGGGCATAGGCCCCGGCTTGCCCCCCCCTAGATCCGGGGCTGGCGCTGAGAGATGAAAATCCAACAGTGTGTTTTTTCGATGCGGTGGGATGCACTCTGTCGGATCCTCAATGCACGGCTCAACACCGAGAGCTAAAACTCCCGCCGCGATATTTTTACGTTTGTGCGGACGTGGGCTTATTGGTGCTTCAGAAAGCACCTCAAGCCGTTGGTCCCGACTGTCATTCATAGATCTTTGACAGTCGTTACGGGTAGTCAGAAGCCCGAAAGTATAACAACTAGTCTTAAGAAGGGATGTCGTGTTACTAGGGGTTTCGAATACCGGACCTTTTTCAATACCGGTATTAATACCGCAAAGAAAATTTCCAATACCGGGATAAGACACAAGTTTTTTCCAAAATTCTTTTTTAAATTAAATAACTACTAAGTTTCACCACAAAACAATAAAATATCGTTTTTTTAATATAAAATCACTTTTTTTTTATAATATAAATCCTAATATTATAAATGCGAAAGTAAGTTTGTTTCCTTTTCACGCCTAATACCATCATCATGAAATTTTGCATATACGTTGTCAGGGGTATAGAAAAGGACATTTCATCCGGAAAAAACAAACCGTTTCCGAGGATAAGAAAAATAACTTTCGATAGTCACAATTGCTTTACGCTACATGGCGCTACGTGTCTTTCGAATCATGATTGAAATATGACCCGACTTTCTGAGCAGTATTCTAACAAAAAGTACTAGGCTTGCATGAATTCACGATAGTATTTCAATCATTAGTATTATGCTTTTAATAGGATTTGGATGAAATTTGACACAGATAGTTTATTATAACATACGATACTTTTTATCCCGGTAATACGTCCCGTTCCGTGGGATAATTTCCGACCTCCACGTGGGCGAAGCCGCGGGCAAAAGCTAGTATACTATATTATAGGCCAGTCAACGTAGACACATAAATGGGCCGTACGCGTTTGGTCGCAAAAAAATTCACTGTACTGATTTTTTGCGATTTGTTAGGATAGATACCAATAGAAGTGTGCAGTTTCGAAAGGCCTGTGCTATCTGCGTGGTGCTCGAAAAACCTCGAAATTTTCGGTCTTCTTTGAGTTTTTATAACTTCTAGCATCCTACGGAGAAGTCACCCAAAACATTTTTAAAGTATACAAAACTGTATCTCGAGTTTTATTGGACCTACTGAGCTTTGCCAGCGGTCAAATTTAGTATAGCTTAAAATGTATTGGGTGAATTTTCTTTTAGCGCGTGGGAGAATCCGCCGAAATTGTGTCACTGTAGTTTCTACTGAAAATAAAATAAAATTGCCAATACCGGAATTCCGGTATTGAATATTTCAATACCGGTTTTTTAAAACGCTAAGCTTCTCCAGGATCCCGGTATTAGCCAATACCGAGATCCCGGTATTGGAGACCCCCTACGTGTTACCCAGATACTGGGATGTCGAGATCAGATAGGTAGTCGCTCCATCTAAAATACTGGATTACAGCTGCATCCGGTTAGACTGAAAACCGACCCCAACATAGTTGGGATAAGGCTAGACAGATTGATTTTCGGTTTAATGGCCTGAAAGTTTGACTTGTTTTGGTGAAAATTTTAGTTGTTATTGCAAAGCATAATCAGCCAACAACGTTCCCACTGCTTGGACACAAGCCTCTTCTTCATCTTCTGTTATCGATAAAGTATCTTCTACATAATTAGAATCTTTAATTCAATGACAGACAACATAATCAGCCTATAATGTTCCCACTACTGGGAAGTTCCCACACAGGCCTCTTCTCTGGGGAGGGAGTGGGCAAAAGAATCCACCACGCGGGCCCAGTGCGGGTTGGTACTCCAACTTGGTAGATGTCACATTTCATCGAATTTTTAGTTCTAGGACATGCCGGATATCAATGACAGACATCGCAGGGCCTAAACGACTGGGTCTAGAAAGAAGCATGAAATTTTACACAAGACTTCCGTATTCATCGAAGGTGAGCACAAACGAAGAATTTTTGATATATTCATCTCCTAAGGGGTTGAATAGGGGATGAAAGTTTGTATGGAAGTCCGTAATTCTTGCCGTTGGTAAGTCCCACCGGGCGCACTGCTCGTTGATGAATAATTAAGCTGTTCCTACTTGCCGTTTCTTGAAAAGCTGAGTCAGTAGTTTGGCTGACTGCTCCGGCATAGAATACTCTGGTGACTCTAAAAACTCTACTGTCTATCTTATAGGGCTTAGGGCCATATTACAGAACCTTACACAAGACTCAAGCATGACTTACGAGGGCGACACTGAAAGTATTTAGAACGGGCCACTTGTAAAAGATATAATAAAAAAATAAGTTCAAATTTTGAAAATGGAACTCTTTGCCAATATTATTGTGTATGTATTTTATACATTTGTCATTTGTTTACGATTTGGCGGCAAATTGAAAATTGTCTGCGTCATGTCAGCATGAATTTAACGCGAGAAAATTTTCGTACAATGATTTTTTATGACTTTCGATGTCATTTAATCAACAAGAAAGTTATGATAGACTTCGATTGGCTTTTCCCGATGAAGCCAAAGTGAAATTTACGTTTAATAACTCAACAGATTTTTTAAACTTCAAGAAAAAAAACTACAAGCGGTCGTTGACCCCAAAAAAGAACATCAAATCTTTTTTTTTATTTTAACGTTTACGATACCGTCTGCAGAATTTCGCTAGCTAATTTAATTTGACCCTGTATAATACGACCATTAAATAAACTTTGAATACATATCTACAAAATCCTTTGTCTGCAAACTCTTCACGACTCATAGTTTTAAGTCAAAGGACAAATAGGACACTAGACAGACACCTAGGTAACTAATATCGATTCGGTACTTTTTGCAAGCGCCACGTGAACTGGTTCGTGTCTGTTTCTATAATTATGTTTATGAGGGTCTACGATACCATTCCTTGCTGAATAATTAATCTCCCACAGACTGAGGGGACAAGAATCGGTCGTTAAAATTAACGGGCCTTTCTTAAGTTTTAGTTTTAAGTTTTAAACAGTTCCTTTCTTTTATAGTTAGTGAATCACCCTATAGAAGATGCTATTTTGATTCACCAACAACTTTTGATGTCGAATGGGACATTAGTATAATGGCTATGTCTGGCTGAGATTGATCGAGGAGACGCTGTCTGTTTAAGTGGTCTTTATTATATCCATTAAGGGTTGGACCTCATCTGGCAGCACGGAATCGCCTTTTTCCGTCGCCCTTTCTCTTTCTGTCGCTTAGAACTGCCATTTGCTAGACCGAGACAGAAAGCATAATGCGATAGCACGCGGCGGAATCCTCGAGGCGATCGGCATCACGGACAAAATGCAATGGTCGGCAGGGAGACTCCGGAACGCTGAAACGCGCGATAGTATGCTAACGCATCCTTTCACCGCTGATCACTTGCTATCGCATGCTGTCTCACTCTATCGTACAATGGCGCACGCGGCCGCTCGTCAGCTCAGCTCGCCTTTTTTGTCTGCGGAATGCGACAGCGCGCGTTCGCATGCGGCAGCATACTGCAGCACGTGGTAGCACAGGCGGAACAAATGCGATTCCGTGCTGCCAGATGAGGTCCAACCCTAAGTATTATGGGGGCTATACCTAAATATATCCGGGAGTGGACGCCCTAGATGGACATAATATAGTGACCTTATTGGCGATGTTCTTCAGAAACGTCAGGTGCGTAGTAGGTACTCGCAGCCAGGGTAAGCGTGCGTGTATGACCCAGCATAGCTACTCACAACCACCCGACAGGCTATCATATCGAAAAAGACACATTTCGATAACCTGATTTGCCTTGCCCCCGACAGCAAACAGCTATCGGAAGAATAGCGGTCGTCTATTTGATTTAATGTGACAAGATTTTCGGGTTTTGGACTTGTGAACAGCGTTTAGAAGACTCCTACGGTAACATTGATTGATGTTCGATACGGTACGGAAGAGTATTGAGTGGTTGTGAATTGCTATGAAGGTGTATAAACGTAAATCAAGCAAAAGGAGTATGTATGGATCGTTGCAGGTTCTACCTACCCCCATGGGAAAAAGGTATGAGTACATATCTTTTCAGAAGTTCAGTCGTTCCTTCCCGGATTCCCTAGTGATTGCAGACCATCAGGTTTAACATTGAAATAATATAAGTGTATAGCACGGCACGCCAGCATTAATGACATCATCCATTGTGCTCTTGTCACCGCCGGGGGCCTGCTGTTTTAGAACCCAACGAACTGCCACGCGACGATGGGAAGACCAGACGGAATGACCATAATACCCTGGAAGTTAGGCAGACCTTTTTTTTTTTTTTTTCTGTTGGGAAATCATTAAATGACCGCTCCCGCTCTGGGTGGAGCGGAAGGGAGTGTCAGACTCTTACTGACTAAAACCCACCCATGTTCCTTCCTTCGCCCTTTATGTTCCGGGGTAGCGATAACCCTTTCGGACAATCCCGCTGACCCGGCAGGCTTCGGCCCTAAGGGGCCCCTCAAATTATGCTGACATCTCTTTGAGGCGCGCGTGGAACACTTACGCGCCGTCCGGCACGGGCCTGGAGTTAGGCAGACCTTTGGTGTGGGATGCAACATGTGCCGACACCCTTGCGCCGTCCCATCTTCCTAGCACGGTGGGCTGTGCTGGAGCGGCTGCTGCTCGTGCAGAAAACCTCAAACGGCGAAAATATTCCAACCTGATTGGGAGTATGTGCGAGCCGTTTGGGGTTGAAACACTAGGGCCATGGGGTCCGAGTGCCCACTTGGTTTTTCGGGATATCGCCAAGCGGTTACTCGACTCTTCACGTGACCTGGCTGGCCTGTTTCTTGGCCAAAGAATTAGCATCGCCATACAACGTGGCAATGCTGCCAGCCTTTTGGGCACTGTTCCTGTTGACAGTGATGCGGACGAATTTTTTGATGTCCTGTGATTTTTTTTCTTATTTTTTCACATGTACATATTGTTGCGCGTCACAAGTTACCACTAGCGCCATCTAGTATCGAGTAGCAGAACTAATAGATGCTTCCAGAAAGTTCGATGCTAGAACTTTCTAGAACTATCGACATCTGGTCATTCAGAGCCGGTATGTACTCGAACATTCTAGATGTTTCTAGAATAGAAGGTTCTCCAAGTGCGACTTGAGTGCAATTGTGTTTTATAATTAGTGTGTTTGAGTTGTTATTAGTGTTGTTTAATTTCAGTGTAATTTTTGGTAATTTATATCGGCAGTTTTAATTGTCACGAACCCCGAAGCTCGTAACAATTGGTGTCAGAAGCAATTATTAAAATTATGCCGATTTTACCTAAATACGACACGGAGGGTATCCGTACCCGGAGTCAACGCCAACAGGAGACGGACCAGAGACGTTTTGGTGGAGCTATGCCGCAGGAGGGCCAGCTACCAACCACGGCCGACCCGTCCGCAGCAGCTCCAGCATCAGCAGCACCAGACTTTGCTGCCCTGATGATGATGCTGCAAGAGCAGGCCCGCCGACAGGAGGAACAGGCTCGCCGACAGGAGGAACAGGCTCGCCGACAGGAGGAACAGGCTCGTCGGTTGAAAGAACAGCTCCAACGTGATAAGGAGGAGCAAGCGCGCCGCCAGGAAGAGCAGATGCTCCTTATGAAGGACTTTCACGATTCCTTTGGAAAAGATATGAAGGAGGTGAAGGATAAGGTTGCTCAACATGACAACCGCCTGTCGGAAGCTGAAATCCGAATCGACCAAGTGAATAATCGGGTTGACAACGTGATGGCTGACGTGAAGAAGACCGTGATGGCTGACGTAAAGAAAACGCTGGATTACATTAAACTTTGTGATGGAATCACAGCTCCCGTAGCTACAACACCTTCGTTACGTGGATTCAAAGTGCCACCGTTCGACGGAACTTCTTCCTGGTCGGCCTACAAAATCCAGTTTGAGGCTGTCATGAAGGGGAACGGTTGGAATAAAAGTCAAGCCATGACTGCCCTCACCCTAGACCTGCGCGACCAGGCCTTAACTGTTCTGGAAGCTCTCGGTAAGGAAGTGACTTACGAGCAGCTCCTTGAGGCATTGGAGGCTCGGTATGGCGACGCTCACCTGGAACACGTGTTTCGTGCGCAGCTCAAGGATCGCCTGCAACGCAGTAACGAAAACCTGCAGTAGTGGGCCCTTGAAGTGGAGAAGCTGGTGCGTAAAGCTTATCAGTCCGTACCTGCGCTTATTGATTCATCGACGGAATCCGCGACTTTGAAGTTAGAGCTGCTGTGAGGCTCGGGCACCACGGGACGCTTAAGGACGCCTTGGCCCATGCACTGAAGGTGGAAGCTGTGCGGCAGGATCATCGTTCCCATCCCGTCAGGGAGGTTGCACCGGCTACAGTTCGCGACCGCAATAAAGGATACAGCCCTAGGTGCTACGGGTGTGGGGAAAGGGGCCACCTTCGATCCAGTTGCCCTAAGTTAACTGCAGAAAGAGAAGACGGTTGATCTCCAGGGAGCCGTGCAGCTAACAGCACCGCCCAGCACCAGCAGTAGGAATACGACTTCGTGGTCCAACATCGCAGCAGAAAATCTCATGGCAACGTAGATGCATTGTCAAGAAGACCTTGTCCTGTAGACTGCAAGCATTGTACTAGGCAAGAAAGTAAAGAAGTCGAACCTGTGAAGATGCTCAAGACAGACCTCAGCAACGAGTGGAAGGAACGCCTACAACGTGCACAGCAGGAAGATTCGGATATCAAGCCGATTCTGGAGTGGATGAAGGCCAGAGCTCCTAAGCCCAGGTGGAGCGACGTCTCAGCGATGAGTTCGATCACAAAAAGCTATTGGGCCCAATGGGACAGCTCGGTGATTCAGGATGGAGTGCTGTGCCGTAAATAGGAAAATGCTCGGGGAGACAGCTGTCATTTGCAAATGGTTGTCCCTAAAGCTCAAGTACGGGATGTTCTACAGCTGTACCATAATTGTTGTTCAGGAGGTCATCTGGGAGTAAAACGGACTCTACTGAAGATACGAGAACGGTTTTACTGGGTCCACTGTCGGGACGATGTCGAGGACTGGTGTCGCAAATGTACACGTTGTGCAGCTGTAAAGAGACCTCAGACTCGTAGTAGAGGTGCATTGAAATTGTACAATGTTGGTGCACCATAGGAGAGGATAGCCCTTGACGTTGCGGGGCCTTTTCCGGAAAGTGAAAGTGGTAACAAGTATTTCATAGTTGTGATGGATTACTTCACTAAGTGGCCGGAAGTCTTCGCCATTCCAAATCAAGAAACTCCGACAGTTGCAGATAAATTAGTTTATGAAGTCTTCTGTCGTTTCGGAGTACCTTTAGAGATTCACAGTGATCCAGGAAGGAATTTTGAGTCCCAAATATTCCAGGAAACTTGTCGAGTTATGGGTACTCATAAAACAAGAACAACTTGTTACCAACCACAATCGGATGGAATGGTGGAACGATTTAATCAGACATTGGAGAGGTACCTAGCAAAAGTTGTGGAAAATCGGCAACGAGATTGGGACAAGCACATACAACCGTTTTTGTTGTCATATCGAAGCGCTGTTCACGAAAGTACATCGGTGACACCAGCTTTCACAAACTTTGGAAGAGAATTACGGCTGCCTGCAGACCTGATCACCGGAATACCACCTGATGCCCCACGCAGTATAACCGATTATGCGAATGACATGCGGAACAAAATGAATGACATTTATGAGCACGTCAGACAATCGGGCCAGCAAATGTCTGAAAAGATGGAAACTCGTTATGACCGTAAAATGAACAATAAAGGTTCGAAGAAGAAAATGAACGAAGGTTCACTACTGTGGTTGCACAATCCAGTCCGCAGCAAAGGGAAATCTCCTAAGCTTCAAGCTAAATGGGAATGACCGTACCGGATTGTGACAAAGATCAATGACGTAATCTACCGGATACAGAAAGGTGTAAGAGGTACTCCTAAGATCGTCCATGTGGATCGACTGGCGCGTTATTATGGAGCCGATAATGCTCGGGACGAGCATGTCTTAGGAGGATCGCATCGCCATACAACGTGGCAATGCTGCCAGCCTTTTGGGCACTGTTCTTGTTGACAGTGATGCGGACGAAGTTTTTGATGTCCTGTGATTCTTTTGCTTATTTTTTCACATGTACATATTGTTGCGCGCCACAAGTTACCACTAGCGCCATCTAGTATCGAGTAGCAGAACTAATAGATGCTTCCAGAAAATTCGATGCTAAAACTTTCTAGAACTATCGACATCTGGTCATTCGGGACCGGTATGTACTCGAACATTCTAGATGTTTCTACAATAGAAGGTTCTAGAACTGTCTGCGGGACTATATAAGGCCGGGATAAGACGCCCGAGAGACAGATTTGGATAAGCGATACAAGTGAATACATCGAAAGCGATCTCCAAGTGCGACTTAAGTGCAATTGTGTTTTATAATTAGTGTGTTTGAGTTGTTATTAGTGTTATTTAATTAAAGTGTAATTTTTGGCAATTTATAACGGCAGTTTTAATTATCACGAACCCCGAAGCTCGTAACAATATTATTATTTTAAGTGTATAATCAAGTAACAACACAGCAAAAACAGGTGCAGCAAGTTTTAAGCACGTGAGCGACCACGCGATCCGTTTTAGTGTATTATCTTGTATATATTTAAATTTATTATAATATTACCTTTCTTATACAGATAACTTGTTTCTGATTGACAGAAAAACAAGAGAATTACGTAAAGAAAAAGTGGTTAGAACATGTTTTGGGAAACAAAGCCACGAATCAAGGTAGGACGCCCCTCAAGCTAGGTGGAGCGACAATCTTCGCAGGGTGGCTGGTAGCAGCTGGATGAGAGTTGCCGAGAATCGAGTTGAATGGCTTGCAATTGGAGAGGCCTATGTTCAACAGTGGACTGCTGTAGGCTGGTGATGGTGATGAGGAAACAAAAACTCGAAGGACCAAAATCTTGTTTCTGTGGGGTGAAAACTTACATAGGTGATAAAACATCACGCCTGTATTCTCCGAAGGGTTAGGCAGAGGTGTACCTATAGTACATCCACAATTCGCCAGTTATGTTTCAGTTCCATGTAAAAGGGGGCGAGCCTTTTGCCATCAACCGGGAACAAATCCAAATGAGAAATGTCAGATGGAAAAACCCAATAACACTTTGCCCGATCTTTGAATCGAACCCAGGACCTCATGCTCAGCAGTAGCACTTGCCACCACTAGACCAACGAGGCAGTCGAATAACAAGACCTGAGAGACCCAAATCTTGTTTTTGTGGGGGTGTAAAATTGCTCATGTAAAAATGATCTGGGCATCCTACCCCACGTCAGGCTTCAGCAGCATCTGCATGAGGAATCGAGGATCGAATAAAAAGGGGAGCAACAGTCGACTGCTGTGCCTAGACGGTTAGACCTAAGATGATGATGATGAAGTGCTTCGGCTAGTGATCTAAAGACTAGATAACAAGTCTGTTTGAACTAAATTATTGAATTATTTAAACATGTTTAGGAACGCCATTTTACCTCGGTATTTCGATGAATCGGATTGAATGCTTACAAAGCTTACAATTTAGTTTTTACTAATTTAGTAAGTACATACAATCGTGTCGGGAAAGACCACAAAGTAACTTAAACTATTCGTCATTGGCGCCGATTCCCTTGTTCACAAACGAAACTAAATTTAAGTTCAATGCATCTTTTCTTTCTATTTCATTAAGAAAAGGACAGAATATATAGGTATATAATATTAGTTTAGTTCTGTCAAATTAATCAGCGCATGACGTAAATTGAGCCCCAATTTATTTATATTTTTAGTAGCCAATTTTTTAATCACGTCTAAACTTGTCTATGGAGTATCTTAATTTGACAAGACTAAACTAATGTTTATCTTCTGTCCTTTTTTTAATGAAATAGAAAGAAAAGATTTGTTTGTGAACAAGGGAATCGGCGCAATTGTTATATTTCTTAACTTATGCGCATTTAGCGCATAAGTTAAGAAATATAACAATGGTGCAAAACAAAAAAAAAACGCGCATTTTAATTGGTCTAAAATCTCTGCCACCGGAAATACCATCATGCTCCGACGCTTTGTCCAGCCAGCTTGATAGTGGCTAATGAGAAATGACACTTGGCACTGTTGCCAACTACTATGTGTAATGTTTACTATAACTGGAGCTTACAATTTAATGAGTTCAGAACACAATAATACTATGCTACAGGTAATGTAGTTAAGTTCTGGGCTGACATCATCATCTGCCTAGCCTTTTCCCAACTATGTCGGGGTCGACTTTCAGTCTAACCGGATGCAGCTGAATACCAGTATTTTACATGGCGCGACTGCCTATCTGACATCCACAAACCAGTTACTGGGTAATACGATACCCCTTGGTAAGACTGGTTGTCTGACTTTCGGGCTACTGACGCCCGGTAACAACTGTCAAAGATCCACGAATGGCAGCCGGGACCAATGGCTTAACGTGCATTCCGAGGCACGGTCTTGGTATGTAAATATGGTCACCCATCCACGGACCAACCGCAGCAAGCATAGCTTGAGTTGCTGACATCTATACAGGGTTATTGGTAAAACACCAACAACCTCTTAAGAGGTCATTGTACTCATCATTATGAACAACTTTTGCTATGGGACCAAACCAGAAATCGCGAAAAAAAAATCAGCTGTTCCTTACATTTTGACGAGTTAGACGAACATAAATGTAGGGAACAGCTGTTTTTTTTTTTCGCGATTTCTGGTTTGGTCCCATAGTAAAAGTTGTTCATAATGATGAGTACAATGACCTCTTAAGAGGTTGTTGGTGTTTTACCAATAACCCTGCATAAAAATACTAATAATGAAGCTGAAGAGTTTGTTTGTCTGAACGCACTAATCTCTGGAACTACCAGTCCGGATTTGATAAAATATTTTTCCTTTGTTAGCCCAAGTCTTGAGGAAGGTTATTTACCATCACGCTACGACCCTTAGGAGCCGTGCAAAAAGAAAAAAGTCGGAAAGACCGCTAAGCGAAAACGATAGCGCGGGCGGGTGGGATACGACGCGGCGGTAGGTCGGGGGCCGACATAGCACGCGGACTAAACCGCGGGCAGAAGCTAGTAAATTATGTAGGCACCCTTCAGTTTCTAAGAAGCAGAATACTCTTTTAAAAATAAAGAACAATATCCTACTAATATGATAAATGCGGAAGTTTGTTAGGATGGATGGATATTTGTTACTCTTTCACGCAAAAACTACTGAAAGGATTTGGATGAAATTTGGCACACAGATAGTTTATAACCAGGATTAACACATATGATACTTTTTATCCCGATATTCCCACGGGATCCAAACTTATGCGGGGAAACCGCGGGGCGCAGCTAAGCGGCTCCCCGCGATTTCACCCGTATAAGTTTTTTTTTAAATCTCCAAAATCCGGGTTATATTTACAAAAAGAATTTTGTAGGGGTTAATGCTAAAAGTAATCTATAAAAACGAAGTTTGACTTTGATGCAGCATGGTACGGGATACCATACATCCATGAGTATTGTCCTTTGTATGGATGGATGGATGTTTGTAATAAAAAAAAATTAATTAATTTAATTTAAATTTATTCATTTATTTCAGGCATCAAGGCCCATAAAAACACATACAATACAATATAAATATAACTTAAAAATACTATAAATACATACAACATTTTACACTAAAAAAACAAACTAACGCACACGAAGTGTCTGCGTCGTGTTTCGCTGACTGGTGTCATGTAGCCGACCGCGAAACCGGCGATACACAATACCCTTCGGCCAGAACTCTTCCTTGAGGAACTTCTCGAGATGATGTGTCGGAACACGCACCACGAACGACTCGAAGTCCGAGTTGTGACGCGACTCCAACTTCTCGACCCTCAAAGTCCAGTTGGTCTTCACACGCATGTACTCCACGATCTCCTCAACCTTCGTGGAGTGGTGCAGTCTGGACACGTACAGCTGCGTCGTCGGGATTGCTGGACGCAGCAGCATGTTGGGTCCTGCCAGCGCGGTGCCGCACTGGTTCTGACAAGGAGGCTTCTTCTTCTTCTTCTTCTCCACCTTGATGAAACCATCCTCGTTGCACGTGTCCTTCTCTGGACCCTGCCTTTTCAAAACCTTGTTGGGTTTCGACGGGCTCCGTTTACCCCCTTTTGGTTTTCCCGCTAGTTTTACCTGCAAGTTCTGCGACTCAGCAGGCTTGTTAGCGGGTACTATTGCTGCGTAGGCTCGTTTGGGGGTCGACGAACCTACACACGTCGTAATATATATATGTAAATACCAGCAGCGCCCATACAAACTTTCACATTTATAATATTAGTAAAACCATAATTTTGCCAGAAGGAACAACTAGTTGGAAGATTTTTTAGGAGACTAGACTTTTTAATGGACAAAGGGCCAATTGTTAAATTGCAACTTGGGAGAGGTCAATGTCAAACGTAAAGTTAAGATATGATTAATGGATTTGCCAATTGAATAGTAACAAAGTATGACTTCCGTTGTGTTTTTGTTTATTAATGTAGGTATCTGTTAAATTACATGATAGCCATTAGCTAGTTAGAAGACAATGTCTGCCATCAAAGAGCCATGTAATCTTACTACTTTTTTTTTTCAAAACTGCATACAAAACAATAGTTCCAATAAAAAAGTCTTGTCAATGGTTTAATAAGAGCATTGTTTTTTTTTTTTTTTATTTGCACACATTCGTCGTTACACTTTATGGTTTGAATGTGTTCTAGATTTGAAAATCTTTCTTTATTATTTTTTAGGGTGGGTATTTGTAGATTTTGAATGAAGAATTTATTAAAAAGAAAAGAAAGAGGGCAAAATGAAAGAGTAGGTTTTGCAAGTTCCTATTTCTTAGGTACAGACGCCAGCACATTAAGCTACTACAATCTGTCAAATTTCTTAAATAGATTTTCAACTTTATCGCTAAAGTATGCAATTAGGTTAAAGGTTGATTGGGAAAATTTGACAGTTTCGGGTAGTTTGACCTACTGGCGTGACCTCAAAATGTTGGTCTTTTTACCCTATATTATGAAAAGTTAGAAACTATTAGTATATATACCAAATTAAATATTATATAAAAGTTATTCCTTCATAATAATCAATTAGCACTCAAAATCGTAACAACAATAAAAATACATAATAATGAATGACGCAATCACTTGAAATAGTCATCGCCTGATAAGTGATAATGCACACTACCGTATACAAAGTTAATAATACCGTTCACATATTTTTTATAACAACACATTTAAATACAAATCATTATCAGTTTAACTGCAAATGCAAGTTTGTAAACCAGTGGGGGGATAATGACTTTGTATTTGTTATGATATTACTTTAACTGAATCACTTTTTAACTAAATAAATAAAGCTTTTGTATGTTTATCTCTCTATTTTCTACTGTAATTTACCAGACCAATATTCTGCCACCACCCCTGGCCCCCTGTCCAGACCCAGCGTCGCATCGCATCGCCTGCTATAACTTCGTTTTCTCCCCTCATCCTAGCATGATGTTAAATAGCCTATAGCCTGCCCCAAATTTAGGCTATCAAATACAAAAAAGAATTTTTCAAATCCGTCTAGTACTCCCAGAGATTAGCGTGTGCAAACAAACTCTTCAGTATTATTATTAGTATAGATAGTTTTAAAAACACTTTCTGCAATATTTTTTCATTTAGGAAAAAGAGAAAATCATGCCGGTTAGGACTAAGCAATCAATCAATCTGCCTACCATTTCCCAACATGGGTCTACTTCCGTCGACTTTAACTGGATGCAGCTGAATATTGGTATTTCACATGGAGTGACTGCCTATCTGATCTATACAACCCAGTTACGAGGTAACACTATACTCCTTGGTAAGAGGTATATTTTTTATAAGATGTTAGGATGAAGCATACATTTTTTAACCTCTAGGATGTAAAAGTTTACACAGGAAAATTCTGCTTATGATTATAACATAGGAAAATTGTATTGTTGTTTAAAATTTGATTTTCTAATGAAGCACATTCGGCCTACCAGTTTGACCATAGATTTCTATTTGTTTTTATTGTTGCCCTGTCTAGTGCGATCTCTGGCCATGTAGGCCCTACAAACAAAACACTACTTTGAAAACTTTTGATTTGAAATGCCAATTTTATTAAAAATAGTTCATTTTCAATTAAATTTTACATTCAAGTAAGATAAGGTAGTAAGAAAATATTAAAATAGTTTTAATGTGACTTAGTTACCGAGAAACCAGGTTAGGTTATCTGTATGTCTGTACCATTTTGAATATTATTTATTATATATCTCTTCTGCTTTTTTTAGACATATACCTTTCTTGTATTGCAGGGATAAGTTTAAGACATTAGAGTTTTTTTTTTTTTTTATAAAAGTAGGTACCTATATTATTCCTGTCAAGGATAAGGTTATTTTTTTAGAAAATACAAAAGGACACTATCTATTATGGATAACTCATGCAAGATCTAATTTCATAAGATAAAGAAATTCACGAAAATATTTACGTAAGTACAAAAATTGCATCATTCTTTCTCAATAACAGGTAAGTGACTGAATTGTAAGTACGAGTGTTTTCAGATGTAAATAAATATCTTAAATAGGCTGAAATCTAAATAGGTGTCATACGAATTCTCATAGTAAACACGAAAACAACGCAATCACTAGTTTCACGGTCAAGATAAGCAATAAAAAAAATAAACAGCACAGACCAGCGAAACAAAGGCTGATCGTGATCGTGACACTTCCACAGAAAAAAAATCAATGCTATACAAAGTTAAAAGAATTACCATGCCTACCCTACATTCAATCTAATTCATTAATTATGATTAATATTCTTTAAAAACACCATTGCGTAAGACTCGTCCAGTAGAAATAAAGCGCAAATTCTTGACGTAAGAAATAAACATACGCGGTCCTTACCTAGAACAAATTCCCAGGCATCACAGCCCAGAGAGCGTTCAGGGACGATTTCCAAATCCAACATCGTGCACAAAACACTTAACACAAACTAAACTAACTAACTTTCACTTTAAAAAAACGTTTTTTAACGCTAAAATTCGCTATTACGCTCCTTTTCTTTGTTTGCCAACTTTAGTTTTCAACCATTTTGTATTTGTCAGAGGAACTGTCATTACAAACAGCTGATTGTATTTTGCCAGGCCCGAACTGGAAGGGTTTGTTTTTTCTTGGACGATTCACATAGCACTTCACACTAAAATACGGTTAATTATGTGATTTACAGTTCGATGTTTTGTTAAAAGAAGGAAATATTATTAAATAAAAATATATTATGACTGTATTTAAAAAATACTTTTGTCTATTTAAGAAATTAATCTGTGAACCCAACTCCTTGCGTTTTTTTTAAAACAGTCCACTTAATTATTCACTATACAAATTAGAAAATTAAGAAGACCTTGACTGGTCACATGAATGCCCAACATAAACACTCAAAGCCAATGTCTAGACTAAATAAATTATTTCAAATTCAGTCCTGGCAAAACCGAGTGACGCATGCGTGCCAACCATGACAGCAGAAATAATATTGTAGATTCTGTTTTATGTACGTCTCTTTCTAACACTGGAAAATTAAGCCTTACCGTCTCTTTCCTATCAACAGTTTACATGCCGTCTCTTTTTGCTTCATTGTAAACTTATCGCTTTGTCTCTATCTGGCAGACTTGTTATTGATAATTGGGTAGATGTGTGACCTATCCACAACAGTATTTTTTTTGTATTCATGTCTCGTCCACTAAAGTGTAGTTCATGAACAGACAAACCAGAGCCAGAGATGTATAATGTAATGAAAAATCGACAGGGTTAAAAGTGCATTATTTATGTAGTGGTACGTGCGTCCCTGAATCACTGTTCCTAGGACGACCTAGACAGCACGTCTAGGTCTAAAATAACATTCTAGAACTAAATTGACGTGTATTTATCGATGGTACTGATATGTTTTGTAGGGCTGCAGCTTTCGCTCGGTTTCCCGCCATTCTCAAATAACCTTGGAGCGATCTCTGACGCCCACTTGCCGTACTACGTAATGTTATTACACAATAACATGTTTATTTACTTCGAAATAGAAATCACGTATTTTTGCATAAACGGTCGTCTGAGGACTTTGAACTAATAAAGAGATTCCCTTCATTTATTTCGGTTTTTGTTTTGATGTGAACATGAGCGGCAGTGACCTAAATTTTGAGTGAAGAAAATATTACCTTCGGTAAAATCTTCACGCTGTGCGCGCCAGGGACAAGCTGACGGCGGAAAATTACCCGCTACGTTTAATCATTCCTAGTTACTATATCATTTTACCTGTTTTAATTTGCATTTCTATTTGAATACATGCTTAACCAAATACGACTATAGTATTGTATTAAATTGATTCAGATTGGTTTAACTTATGGTTAAACTCGAGCTCACATAGTCATTCAACGATGAAATAAGACAAGTAAGTACCTACCTACCCTCTTCTAACTATTAATGGATGGCAGACAGAGGAACCATGTTCTTTTTTTTTTCTCGCTTTCTTTGTGTCTCATAGCATAGACACACACATCTGGTAAAAGGCCTCCCCTTTTTACTTCCAAACCTCTCTATTTTTTACGATCTCTGGCCATGTTGGCCCCACACACATGACGACATCGTCATACCATCTTCGCCGCGGTCTACCTCGGCGGCGATGTCCTCCCTGAGACATTCAGTGAGTGACGATCTTTGCCCATCTTTCCGGGTGCATTCGTGCGACGCTTATAAGGGTGCGTACAGACGCTGGTTCCCGGTAAAGACGAGCCGGTACCGATCGATGCGGGTAAAATATCCCCGTATTAGCTTATGCGCTCACACATAAAGAAACAGGTAAAACATCGTCACCGATTTTTTACCAAGATCTGCAGTGCATCTTTGCAGTGATCTGTACCGGAAAACCCGCTGTTTTATGTAAGCACTAGTTTTTTTTTATTACAATTCAATACGTTTTTTCCCGACTACCTCCGAAGGCAGGTAGGTAATCTTTTTTTAAATCCTTCCTTTCTCTATCACGTCATCAATCAAGGTCTCATCATCATCATTCTCCTGCCCTTAACCCAATTTATTTGGGGTCGGCGCAACATGTCTTTTTCTTCCATACTTCTCTATTAGTCGTCATCTCGGTAGTCAGCCCCTTTCTAACCATATCATCATTCACACATTCCATCCATCGTTTCTTTGGTCTTCCCCTACTGTTATACCCATCGACATTCATACTCAAAACTCTCCTCACGACATTTTCCTCATTTCTCCGTAACACATGCCCATACCATGACAACCTAAGTACCTACCAAATTAAAAAAAAAAAAAACTCAATAACAGAAATTAAAATACCTACCTACCTAAATAAACCAATTTCTACACAACTTTTCAGTTATTGGTGCCACTTTCAGACTTCCTCTTATGAGAATAAGAAATGAGTATTTCTTATTCTATCCATTCGTGTAACACCACATATTCCTCTTAGCATTCTCATCTCAGCTGCATGCAATTGCCTTTCATTCATCCCTTTTGTGGCCCAACATTCTGATCCATACAAGACAGCAGGTCTAATCATGGTTTTATATATCTTCCCCTTAAGTTTAAGGGGAATGCGGGAGTCACAGATTGTTCCCGTGACCTGCCGCCATTTCATCCATCCAATCTTAATTCTGTGCTTAATCATCCGATCTACTTCGGCATCGCTTTGCACGAGTGAACCGAGATACCGAAAGTTGGAACAGACTGGGAGACGTGCGCCATCAAGCGCAATCAACAATCAAGGTCTATCCACATTAGGTAAATTAGGGACTTGGGCCTTTCGGGCTGTAGGGACGGGAACTGGATTAGCAATATCCTTCAAAATGAATTAATTTTGAAGGATACTGCTAATCCATTGCTTCATAGGTTCGAAAAGTCTGCTCAACAACGTAAATAACGCAATGAATGTTGTTGAACTGAAATGAAGCCAATGCTGCTGACAGTGTGTTAGGCAATTACCCCACTGGTCTTGGGGTAGGTAAGATCCACAGATCGCACGTTGACATATGAACTTTATTCGTACTTATGAAGTGATTGAACACATTCTCTTGTTTAAATATGAATAGTTATTATACGATGCGAATAAGGTTCATATTGATATGAAGCACTTACTTAACAAAGTGAAAGGCCCTGACCCTAAACTGTATGTATAGAGCTTTATATTATGCAGCCATATGTAGTATCAATCGTACTCCGTATTCATGATAAATTATTCTTTAACAACTGGCGACCCGCCCCTGCTTCGCACGGTTTTTACGTCTTGACAAAACATCGAGATTTCTTTAATATAGGTACAGGGTGCCAGGGACATCGACGTGCAAACTATTACCATGAATTCAGCACAAGATTCTCGACCCCCTAGCGTAGACAATTTTCGTCGATAGTGAAAAAAAAAAAATCTGCCTTTTCGCGTTAAAAATGTACGGAACAGCAATTTGTTTTAACTAACCGACGAAACATTTCAATGCAGGGGAATTTCAGAATCAGGTACTAAATCCATGGGCACAGGTTGCGCGTCGAGGTCCCTGCCACCATGTATGTACCTACGTTTAAAATTAATGTATTATAGACAAAAACTATCCGGAATACATTCTCCTAAATGATGATGGAAACTTCATTAAAATCCGCTGCGTAGTTTAGATAACAACACAGACACGTAAAGTGTCTTTAATTTATTAAAAGAAGAACAAAAGAGCTCGTAATGTAGAGTTTAGCTATTCATTTGTTTTTGCCAACGATATAATTGTTCCTTTTGCGTGTTTTTTGTTGGCACGTTCCGTCGTCATAGTGACGTAGGCGGGCGACGCGGTTACAACGCAACTGCACGGAGTACTTACATATTTAATTCATACATGACGTGATTCTTGCTTTTGGCTTCTACATAGTAACAGCAAATGTTTTTTCTTTTCTTCTTTTTACATACAGGAATATGCAGCCGCAATGGCTAATGCATATCCCTGTAGGGGTAGCCAAAAGTGTATACACCCACATTCACGATAGGGGGGGATGAATCTATTGCCTAAACTGGGCACAATTTAAGGTGCATCCAGACAGAGCAAGGCATGTGGCGCAAATAATTTTTTTATATATTAGATTCCCGAGTCAGCCGTTATATGCGTGGCTTACCATTCAAAGCACACGCCTTGTAATGTCTGGACGCACTTTATAGACTTCTGGGTAATTTCTCATAGAAAAACCTAATGTTTTGTTTTTTGATTCTAATTATTTTTTATATCATCACAAAAAAAACTTTTTAAAGCGTAGGTAATGTTTAAGAAGCTATTTTTTTATGTAAGTGCTGTGTACGCCTGTAAATGACTATTCACCATAACACAATGCTTATGTTATTTTTTATTATGTTAATGTTTCTAATGAATAGGTCGTTGATGTACAGACGCCAGCAGGTCAAGCTACCCGAAACTGTCAAATTTTCCCAATCAACCTTGAACCTTAATGATTTAGCGATAAAGTTGAAAATTTATAAAAGAAATTTGACAGATTGTAGTATCTTGATGTGCTGGCGTCTGTACCTATCAAATAAAATAACACTGCTCAACTCGGGGATCGAACCGAAGACCTCAATGCTCAGCTGTTGAGCTTGGAACCACTGGCTAGCTATATTAGGCGAACGAGACAACAAAGCATTTCAAAAATAGGTACTATTTAGACTTTAAAGGTAGGAATTTTGTGTGGGTTTCTGTCAGTCAGTCAAAAAAAAATGTAGTAGTGGCTTGATAACAGGCGAGCTGAGTAGGTAGGTAGGTAGGCTACACGTGTTGTGAACGTGGCCTGCGAAGCAGAATACTTGAAGTTTCAGGTGCCAACCAGGGCCCTAATTCACTATGACCACTCAATGAATCTGAATCATGTCATCGAAACCACGTTAATTCCTTAGCTAATCCCGCCAATCTCGCGTTCATTTCGCGCGGTTTCGTTCATTGTGTCATAGTAGAGAATACGGCTCCCACAGATCATATATATCCTAACGGACGGCTCCTGAAGCCCTAGCTGTTAGCACGACCGCGTAACGTAAATTAGAAAGATTTTAGTATCGAAAATACAACTATCCTATAGATTTTTGGTTTACATTTTTGTAACACACACAATTAGTATCACCCTACATAATCAGCCTATATTTTTCACACTGCTGGGACACACAGGCTTCCTCTCTTCGAGAGGGAGTGGGCTATAATCTACCCCGCGGACCCAGTGCGGGTTGGTAGATGTCACGTCTTCGAATTTTTGGTTCTAGGACATGCCGATTTCCTCACGGTGTTTTCCTTCACCGTTTAAAAAAAACAAAGTCTTAAAACTAAGTAAATATTATGTGCGAATGATTTTAAAATAGTAAATCCCTACTCGTAAATATCTACTTGTTTACTCCGCGTCCTAGGGCCTCTGTTGTCAAATTGTCTTAGTCAGCCAGCCAATTCTAAACTAAAGATTCATTTTTAAAATACTTAGGTACAGCTAGTCTAAGTATTTTAAAAAAGAAACTATAGTTTAACAGAGCCGGTGATTTCATCATCCTATATGCGCCATCATTCGCTCAAAGGTGCGAAATACCTCTAGAAATAATTTGGCAACACAACATATCGTTACAATCGTAAGCATTCTTTAATGATTGCACGGGATGGTAAACAGTAGCAGTGGTATTCTGTAATGTCTCACTGTGAAAATGTGTATGAAGTGACCTTGATGTGAGCTGTCAAGTGTCAATCCCTATACAGCATATTAATCGATGGAATGACAGCACACTTCACCTAAGGCTTTTATCTCACTAAGACACCATGGTCACGCTGCCAGCAAAATATACATAGCTTTATGGTGGGTATCTCACTAGCAGGGTAATTGCGTACCTAACACACTAACAGTAAGAATGGATTTATTTTGACAGTTCAACAACATTCATTGCGTTATTTACGTTGTTGAGCAGACAAATTTTTCGAACATATGAAGCAATGGATTAGCAATATTTTTCAAAATGATTCAGAGAATCTGTTACCTACGCAATTAGCGCGCAGGCGTCCGATCGGTGGCGCAATCAACCATACCGTGCGACCATGGTGGCGCAGCCACTGTTATCCTAGTGAGACAGAGCCCTGCGTTTTCACAGTGAGATTTTTTTTACAGCATAGACCAGCAGATTATTTCGTGTTTTTCCTTTCTATCGGCTGGAAATAAAACAGGTTTCGATGTAAATAATAATGTTTTATTCATATCCTACCTATTTCATGAGGGTGGAATATGGGATGTTAATTTTATGAGCTATATTTTCGAAGGTTTCATACATACATACATAAACTCACGCTTTCTACCCATGAGTTAGACTGGAAGCCGTACCCAAACATAGTTGGAAAAGCCTAGGCAGATTGATTTTTTTCACTCAATAAGAAATACTTTGTCGCCTGCGATATCATAAAAAATTAAGGGATAAGGGGACAACTTCTGCTAGAAGTTTTGAGGATGAATGAATGGGGATGGCTCTAAAAATATATTTAGAAAAACTGAAGAAATGTTGATTTTATGAACTGTGAACGATGATTTGGCTAGAAAGGTAACTATAGAGATGACATGACATGTCATGAAAAAGAAATACTGCGCCGACCTGAAATACAAGATGGCAGGGACAACGACACGCACAATGTAACCATGAATTCAGTATATTTTTTACGTACTTGTTGACAGGCCTACGCTGTCCTCCCATACCTACTGTAATTGAAAACATTGCAAAACCCAATTATTTTTAAAAGAGTAACTGTGGAGTTTCTTGCCGGCTCTTCTCCATAGGAAACGACCAATTGGAACCGTGCACCTAGCTTCTGACATTTCATAAGTGCCCATGTAGGTTTATGTGAAATAAAATATTTTGATTTTGTCCCCCTAAGTACGAGGGTGACACTGAAAGTTCTTAGAAAATCAAAAACTGAACAAACTAGCAAATTATTAGTTTTATTATATCTTTTCAAAATAGTGTCCATTTACATCAATACATCGCTGCATCCAATGGAACCACTGAGAAAAGCACTTTGCGCACTCGTCCTTAGGGGTCTCTTCGACGGAATTTTGAAACGCAGCCACTGCTTCCCCGGCGACCATAAAACGTTTTCCTCGAAGTTTTCCTTTTATTTTCGGGAATAAATAAAAATCGCAAGATGCGAGGTCGGGGCTATAGGGCGGGTGACCCAGTAATTTCCGTCTAACGTCGCCAAGAAGTCGATTGTTTGCTTGGCGGTGTGCGACGAGGCGTAGTCGTGGTGAAGGAGGATCCTACTGCGAGGTCGTTTCTCCCGAACTGTTTCCAAGACAAGTGGCAAACAATTGTTAGTGTACCACACTGCAGTAACTGTTTTTCGATCCTCTAAAACAATTGTTGCGTAATGACCTGTCCTTCCGAAGAACAAGGCCACCATCTTTTTTCCAACGCTTCAACCTCTCTTCACTTTAGTTGGCAACTCCTCGGAGGAAACACTCAGACAGCAGACTGTCTCTTAGTTTCAGGATCATAACAATAAATCCAGCTTTCGTTACCCGTAAGTATGTCGAACAGAGCATTCGAGTCACCTCCGTTAAATCTTTGAACCGTTTCGCGACACCAATCAACTCGACGGAGCTTTTGGGCCCCTGTCAAATTATGAGGTATCCACCGGGCACAAAGCTTCCTGACCGTTAAATGTTCATGGAGGATTTTGTGCACTTGACTCATACCGATGCCTAAGCTTGGCCGAATCTGCTGATAAGTCACTCTTTTGTCATTCTCTATCATACGCCGCACAACACTGGTGTTATCTTCAGTCGTCGCCGTAGAAGGCCGTCCCTCACGCAGATCATCGGTGAGATTATTGCGACCACGTTTAAACTCATTAAACCAGTTGTAAACAGTGGCACGAGATGGGGCTTCAACGTGAAAGGCCAATCGAAGTCTATCATAATTTTCTTGTTGACTTAAATGACATCGAAAGTCATAAAAAATCATTGTAGGTACGAAAATTTTCTCGCGTTAAATTCATGCTGACGTGACGCAGACAATTTTCAATTTGCCGCCAAATCATAAACAAATGAATAAAATACATACACAATAATATTGGCAGAGTTCCATTTTCAAAATTTGAACTTATTTTTTTTATTATATCGTTTACAAGTGGCCAATTCTAAAAACTTTCAGTGTGGCCCTCGTAGCAGCGTAGTAGTAGCGTAGAAATGTAAAATCATGGGGTCTACTGGTGCTGAATTCATTGTTAGTTTGTGCGTCGATGTCCCTGCCACCCTATATACACCGTGTTACCTGTGTTTGCCACACGATATACATAAACTTCGACCAGATGTTCAGACCATGGAAATAAGCATTTTTCATTATGGACACATTAATGTATTCTTATTTTTTATTAATTTTCATACAAACTAAATACCTTGACGTATGCATCACCCGATATGCATGCCTGTTTATCTCTTTATCCGAAGTATTTGACAGATTTATCATTTTAATTGCACTAGGCGGCAACATAGGCCTCCTTTGTTAGATTTGATTTGTAAAAGCTATAGAAGCGTTTGCCTAAGTTTATGGATAACGTGAAGATCACGGTGTATTGGTATACGGGAAGGTTTATGACGCTTTAAAAATTCACTTATCACCATTTAAATCTTATCTATCCTTCTTTTTACTCTTCGATTTCTTCTTATGCTTAGACTTATGTTTTTTTGATTTCTTCTTTTTATGCTTTTTACTCTTTACTTCATTCATATCGACCCAGGAGTCTTCGCTTGACGAAGAACCTACATCTATAGTTTCGTTCACATTATTACTACTAGCTTCAGACTGTAACCTTTTTTGTAAATTTTCTGGTATTTTCGGCCCGTACATTGCTTCAACTTCATTTATTTTTTCATCAGGTTTGGTACTGTCGACCTTTTTGCTAGATTCTTCAGAATTTTTATTTACAGGTTGTACATTATCAACGTTCTTGCTAGAGTCATCAGTTTTCTTTGTTTGTTCGTTGGTTCTTCTCCAAGAGTTAAGTTCATCAAAGTCTATGTTCGCAAATATTCCTCGCGGTGGAGAAGTGTTTCTTTCAACATTCTTAGGCGCATCTATAAAGTCTTTTCCTTCATTATTTTTGTTGCTTTTGTCATTGTCTTCCTCTTCTTCACTGTCGCTGAGAAAAATGGACTTGTAGAGGTCCATCTTATCGAATTTATTTATCGTATCTGTTACTTCCGCGCCTTGATTTTTCGTTTTCTCGGATTCTTTTAGGAAAAGCTCTGCTACTGTCATTCTTTTATTGAATCCGGATACTGGCTCATTGATTTTAATTATTTCTTTAGCATCCTGATCGATATTTTGATCAGATTTATTTCCCTGATCAGTTTTCTGAGCGATCTGATCGGTTTTAGGTAGTATGCTTGTTGTTAAAGACTTGGAGCCACTGAATTTGCTCTGTTCTTTAGCGAAGCTATCTTTGTCGTGTACAGACGACTCCAAGTATGAAAATATTGAGTAGGAGACTTTTGGCCGATCTTCCTTTTTCTGCTCGACTCTGTGGACAAGTGATATAGTTCAGAGAATAGTTTCAAATAATAGACATTTTAGGTAGTGGCCCATAGTCCTTACAAACTAACATACTGGCGCGGGCCTGCGGGCGGAGCGCAATGAGTAGCTCACCGCCCGATCAGGACCAGGCCCGTGCCGGACGGCGCGTAAGTGTTCCACGAGCGCCTCAAAGAGATGTCAGCATAATTTGAGGGGCCCCTTAGGGCCGAAGCCTGCCGGGTCAGCGCGATTGTCCGAAAGGGTTACCGCTACCCCGGAACATAAAGGGCAAAAGAAGGAACATGGGTGGGTTTTAGTCAGTAAGAGTCTGACACTCCCTTCCGCTCCACCCAGAGCGGGAGGGGTCATTTGATGATTTCCCAACCGAAAAAAAAAAAAAAAAAAGGGGGTAGACATTTATTGTCGGTTATCAAAATCTGCTGTTTCATGGAAATACCTAAGCGGTCAAAATGTTTGGCTCAGCTAACTTTGTTTTTAATAACCGACCAAAAAGACAATGACCAAAAGTCACATGGATCAAGATCAAAATATTATAGTAATTATTCTCATATTTTTTACGACATTACGCGTCGGGGATTTGATTTTTCATTTTTGAACAGGGGATTTATTTTAAAGTAAAAAAGCGTTAATGTTGTTTTATTCCCTTTGTACACGACGTTCCGTTTCAAATGATATGATTAATATAACCTTGAATTTTGAACGTGTCATGATCGTCTTTCAAAAAACATGTAAAAAAATTATACTTTGCCGATTCTACGTTAATTAAAAATAACTACAATAAAATAGAATAGAATTTTTATTTAAACGATTATCATTTTTTTAGAGCGATAATGGCCGTTCGTGTATGACATGTCAAACAAAATAAAGTACCAAGTATTCAGGTTATTTCGATTTTTTTGAAAATCTCCGAAACCCGGGTTTTGTTTACAAAAAGAACTATTGTAGGTGTTAATATGATGAGTAGTCTATAAAAAACAAAGTTTGACTTTGATGCAGCATGGTACGGGATTCCATACATCCATGAGCATTGTCCTTTCTGACCACACGGTCAGAATCATGTACAGAATCCATGGTTACAGTCTGAGCGTCGATGTCACCCAGTCAAACTGTATTTTTATTTTTTTTTATTAGCTATTACTGTCCAACTGTTAGGCAAAGGCCTCCCTACTCTCCTTCCACCTCTCTTTCTCCAGAGCTGACAAGGACCAATCTTTATTAAAGTCAGATTTAACAGAAAATATTTCTAGCTATAGGGAAACGTCAAAAAGTAATTTACCTAGCGCCTCCTATCTCGGGCACATTGAACCTCCTGCACAGCATCGCTTCAGGCCGCCACGTCGTCTGCTGGCGCGTCATGACGCCGTACACTCCCTGCTGGGCCGCCTCCATCTGTTCCTTAGTTGCAAGACCATGGTTTGTGGAACTTCTGGCTACGGCTGTGAGAGGGTTTGTGCCTTCGTCTGGCTCGGAGGCGTGAGTGAATCTGGGAACATTATAAAGGATATCAGGGTATTTTTTAGTTTTGATTCAACTAATAATGCGACTGGCATTTTGCAGTAATATTCAGGATGGAATTGCCACTAATGTCATATATCATAATGTTCGGCCTACGCGGGTATTTTTTTAGAGATAGTAATACTAATTTAACTTAGGGTCGATTTTTCAATCGACAGATAGTTTTTATTCGTGGAATAAAATTGACGTCTGACAGTTTTTGTATGGAAGAACTGTCAAAAATTCAAAATTATTCCTCAGTCAAAGTCAGCCCTTAACTCTTATTTAACTTACCTATCTCCCATAATCCCACTCAAAGGACGATACAATTTCGCAGCCTGCTCAAATTCCATCATCTCCCTCTCTCTTTCCCACTCCTTCAACTTTTCCACATCACCGTCTCTTTCTACCACCCCCTTATTTTCCACAAACCGCTCATACCTCTTTTGTTTTTCGGGGTTACCAACGAAAGGTTTGAATACCCTTGTTAGGTCTTTTCCAGAATCTTTTATAGGGATGTAATCCAATTCGGTTTTCTCTGTTAGTGTAACGAAATTGATGGTTTTTCCAAGGAGTTTGGCTGTGGGATCTTCTGGTGGTGTGGGTGTAAGTGTGGGTGTGGGCGTAAGGGGTTGTGTGGGTAAGGGAGCTTCGCCCAACAACTCGCCGCGGGCTTTCGCTGATAATTCGTGGCGGCCTAGTCCTGTCAAAGAGAGTGATGTTAGTATTTTTGAGTTGCATTTGGTGGATCAATATGTCGTTAAGGGCGATATTAAGTGCATGGGGTAAAGTCCACCATATTTTTGAGCGCCTGCGCAGCGTCCTAGCAGTTCACTGCTGAAATACAAGGTGTAAAAAAAATACCTTAGTTCACCACACAACAACGAAGAGGTACATACATGGGGGTGTTTCGGGAAGCCCTTACAGAGAGGGTTCTAAAATTTTGCTTTCGACCTCGATTCACGGGCCACCCTGTACGACATTCACCAATCCGCACAGAGCCCGCGTGATGGATTACGGCCCGCTCCTCCCTCAGAGAGGAGGCCTGAGTCCCAGCAGTGGGAACATTATAGTCTGACTAGCTGAATGGAGTTCCATCGGGAAAAAAGACGAACTTCCATACAAACTATCAATCATCCCCTATTTAACTGTTTTAGGGGGTGTATTTAAAAAAAAATCCTCCCTTAGTGTCCACCTTCGTTATAAAGGAACTCTTGTGCAAAATTTCATGCTTCTCGACATCATGGTTTAAGCCGTGCCTTGTCTGTCAGTGAATGTGTAGCGGTATCTACAATGCCACATGCGAACAACGCGTCATACTGACGTCACGCAAAATCCTGCATCTCGCAAGCAGAGTTTACCGCGCATCTAGCATACATACAACTCCCCGACATCAATCGTTAGGTAGTTGCCCAACAGACACAACACCCGTCTGGTCGGAGGATTCTCCCTTTTCTATGGAGTATGAGTGAATTTTACACCCTGTTCCTCATCCTTCTATAAATGAATTTAAGATATTTATTAAGTAGATTATGTTATTATGAAATACCTTGGTCTCTCGGCTGTTGTGTGGTAGGTTCGAACCGGGAGCGCCTGGCGCCGGCGACTGCGGGTACATAGTCGCGCGGTAGTGCTGGCGCAGCGTATTTAGGGACTGACGGTAAGGGCTTGCTGGCTTTAATGAAGCCTTGGATCACCTGTGGATGGAAATGGTATTTGGTAAGCACAAACACACGACTGAGGTTTCAGGTGCGACTGAACCAACGTGTTCGCACCGCCATCCATGTAGAAATGGCGAGAATCGACATCAAGGTATCAAGATAGTCAGCGGGATTGTCCGAAAGGGTTACCGCTACCCCGGAACATAAAGGGCGAAGGAAGGAACATGGGTGGGTTTTAGTCAGTAAGAGTCTGACACTCCCTTCCGCTCTACCCAGAGCGGGAGGGGTCATTTGATGATTTCCCATCCGGAAAAAAAAAAGGTATCAAGACAGTGGCCGCGGTCGCGAGCATCTACGGCATGTAATTACCCTAAGGCATTAAATCCCCCTTTGTACCTTTTATGTTGCTTAAGTAAAATAAAAGAAAAGAACTTGATCACTATACTCTGTCAACTAGGTAAACCATTTTTTTGACAGATCGAACTAGTGATTGCAGCAACGTTATAACACACATTTGGATATTTTATCGATTTAATAATGTCTGTAAGAAGTCATAAATAAGACAATTCAATAAGATAAGGCAGTTTATTATATTTATTTTATTACGCATTTTAAACTTAACTTTTACGTAATCTGGTATAGTTACGTTCTAAGGCAGCTGTCAAAAACGGTTAACCTCGTGGACAATATACGTGTCCTACAGGTTGGCGATTACAGATCATTGTGTCTAGCTGTGTTTTATGAATATTTTCTACAATAAATATGAGAAAACCTGTACTTACATGGCCACTTGTCTGCACAGGTTTTTTCTTGTCGCTGACGGGCGCTGGGCCCCCGATAGAGAAGTCGTAGTGGGACATGTCTTCATTCGCGTAGATGTCCTCGTCATCCTTCTCAAAGGCGCCTACGCCGAACGCTTGGCCGCGGATTGAAACCTGGGGAAATAGAATGTATTTAGAAGAATAGGAGGAACACAATGGCGGAGAAAAAAAGGCATTTTAATGGAAATAGTAGCAGCGCCCTGCGGTGTTGATCACGGGATATCGGGATAAAAAGTATCCTATGTGTTATTCTGATTTATAAGCTATATTACTGTAAAGTTTTACCAAAATCAGTTCAGTACGCTTTGCATGAAAGAGTAACAACATAACGTCCATCCATCCATCCTCACAAACTTTCGTGTTTGTAATATTAGTAGGATTGGATAGGATAAATTGCATTTATAAAAAAAAACTCAACCAAGTACAAGCTGTAAAGTATGCTGCAGAGGGTCAATTCTCGTAATTTTAAGAACGTTCACAGCCCGATCTCAGTCTCAATCTGTCAAAAAATACTTCTAATTTCCCTACATTTTGGCAAGTTTTTGACATTTGTTTGTCGCCGAGATAAGACTGCGACTAGATTTTGAACGTTATAAATTACGAGAATTGGCCTTCTGGTTGTGAACGTTCTTAAAATTACGAGACTCTGGTGACACTTTCGACCCGCGAACAAGTCCGAGACTGAAACGGAATCAAAACTGTCACGGAAATGGGAATTATTAGAGGCATAGATCAAATACATATCATTTTTAACCGACTTCAAAAAAAGGAGAAGGTCCTCAATTCGGGTTTTTGTTTTTTTTTTTTTTAATGAATGTATGTTGACACCAACTTCCGAAATTAAAGTTATTAAGAAAGTTTTCTTACCCGCTTCCCCTTATCCTTCATAACCAGATGACTTCTCGAAGAGCTAGCTTCACTCCCATACTCTCCAGTCAAGTTGCCCAACACAGAATGGCGGCTCAGACCCGAGTAGCCGAGCCCGAAGCGATCGTTCTTGCGATGTAGGATATAAGGCTCATAATCGTCTGGCGCGAAGAGAGTGTCGAAGTCGAATTCTGAGTCTGAGCTGTCGGCGTCGTCTTCGTCGTCTTGATTCTGTTCTTCTTGACTCTGTAATGGTTTAATTGAAGGATTTTAATTAATATGTGAAAGGCAGGACAACTTTGTGGCAGTTTTAAGCCTTGCAACAAACAGGCAGTAATTAAAATCAATTGAGAAGTGGTGGCCCAGTGGCAACGGCCACGACTTACGAGTTGAACTTTGTTGGTTCGAACCCAGACAGGCCCTTTACTTTGTGTAAATTATTTCATCACCACTGCTCTCAAAACGGTGAAGGAAAACATCGTGAGGAAACCGGCATGTCCTAGACCCAAAAAGTCGAAGACAGTGACATCTACCAACTCGCACTGGGCCCCCCTCTAACAGGCAGGAGGCCGGTATCCCAGCAGTGGGAATATTATAGGCTGATTATGCTATGAATCAATTAAATTGCCAGTATTGATGTTTCAAATTGAATTGTGTAATATTAATTCAATTTTTTTTTTGCGCTTCTTTGTTTTTCATTATCTACGGGGTAATTGCGTAACATACTATCAGTAGCAATGGGTTTCATTTTGACAGTTCAACAACATTCATTGCGTTATTTACGTTGTTTAGCAGACACATGTGTCGAACATATGAAGCAATGGATTAGCAATATCTTTCAAAATGATTCAGATTGAGATTAATAATGTGTTACGCAATTAGGGTGCAGCATGTAATTACCCGCAGGAGAACCGAGGTAACCGACATAGCCCGAAGAATTGCCAAATTCAAGTGGCAGTGGGCAGGGCACATAGCTCGCAGAACAAATGGCCGATGGGGCCAAAAGGTTCTGGAGTGGCGACCGCGTACCGGAAGATTGGAAGGCCTCCCACAAGGTGGACCGACGACCTTGTTAAAGCCGCAGGAACGCGTTGGATGCGAGAGGCACGGAACCGGTCGAAGTGGAGGTGCTTGGGGGAGGCCTATGTCCAGGAGTGAGCGTGTTTCGGCAGACATGATGATGATGATGTAATTACCCTAAGAAACGAATGAATAGGCTGCCTTTTTACCTGTCTCAACTCCGGGGGCATATAGCACCCGTAAACTTTATGTTGTTCCCTCGCTTTCTTCTTTCCCCTCCCGCTCAGTCTTTCCCCCGTGCCCTGCCCTTCTTTCCAGCCCATAGCGCGGAGCATGCTCACTGCAGCGGTCTCGTGGACCGCGCGGACTAGCTGCTGTAGTACGGGTTGGCCTGTAAAATGGATATAAGATATTGATTTTTATGCTTTTGAACAGCTTTCTGAAGAGCAACTAAAAAAAGACAAAGAAGTCAGTTTACGAAAATTGTAAGAAACTGTGGCGGTATCTACAACGCCACATGTCAAATACGCGTCATACTGACGTCACGCAAAATCCTGCATCGCGCAAGCAGAATTTACCGCACGACTAGCATACAACCTCCCGATATCAATCGTGGGGCAGTTGCCCAACAGACATGACACCCGTCTGGTCGGAGGATCCTCCCTTTTACACCTCTATAAAACAATCAATCCTTGATTGGCTTAAGCTAATCACAAACTGTTTAGAGGAGATGCGTCGTCTAACAGTTCGTGATTTGACTTGATTTCAATAATTCTTTTACCGATTTTTTTATTCAAACAGTTCAAAAATCAACGTTGAAATTGTCATTTATTTTAAATGTTTTTATTTTTAATCATGAAATAAGTTGATGAGAGACTCGCCTAACCTGATGGTAAGCGATAATATAGTCGAAAATTGCTAGCCCGCTTGCCTAGCATAATCAGCCTATAATGTTCCCACTGCTGGGACACAGGCCTCCTCCCTTTAAGAAGGAGTGGGCTGCAATCAACCACGCCGCCCAGTGCGGGTTTGTTAGATGTCACGTCTTCGAATTTTTGATTCTGGGACATGCCTGTTTCCTCACGATGTGTTCCGTCACCGTTTTGAGAGCAGTGATAGTGAAATTATTTACACAAAGTAAAGCGCCTGTCTGGGTTCGAACTCACGACCTACAACTCGTAAGTCGGGGCCTTTACCACGGCTACCACTGCTCTCCGCTTGCCTAGAAGTAACCTCTCAACTTCAGCGATTCCGACACTAGTGTTGTTTGTTCTTTTTTCAAATTCATGGTTGTATGAAACTGAACTGCAATAAAGTACAGAAGGCTTACCAGGTATAGGACCGTCGTGGTACTGCGTCCGATGCGGCCTCTTCTGTCCGGAGAACTCGTGGTGAGTCTGTACTTGTCGCGGTGCTATGCCAAACTCGCCGCGGTCCTCCTCGTCCATAAAGTCTTCGGGACGCTGGTTCTGTACATAATGTTAACAAGATTCATGAAATTAACCACTTTATTTATAAAAGTTGCTTAAGCTCGGGTCGTGCATAGTGTATTTGGGTTTTTCCATCTAGAATTTCTTAGTAGCTGCTACTGAGAAATTCGAATAGAAATTCTTGAGGGGGATGTCTGATGTAACATAAAAACTGATTGGCATAACGCGCAGTAGGTCTTGGTAAGCAACTTGAGGTTACAGACATGTCGTAGGTTTCTTAGTACACACAATAATTTTCTTCAATTCAGTTGTTACCTGACTGGTGAAACAACATCGAGACGATTTATTACAATCGCAATTTTGATTGAAACTTACCGAAAACGAAGCCTTTTCTGCTCGCGAGCTTTTAAAGGTACTAGGGGTCCATCCTTCTTGGGAGCCCACCGTGTTCCCAAACCCCGCCGAGAAGCCGCCAGTGAAGGCTCCGTGGAACCGGCGCCTACCATGCTCGTCCACCGCGAACTGGTCCGGCGCCTGTTGGTACTTGCGTTTTGATGGCACTTCATCTGATGGTAAAGGAAATTCAACGTTTTAGGCATGGGAATAAGGAAAACACGTAAAGCCGTTAGTCCCGGCTGTCATTCGAAGATCTGAGAGATTCGTTACGGGTGGTCAGAAGCCCAACATGTCTGACAACCAGTCTTACCAGAGGGTGCCGTGGTACGCAGTAATTGGATTATGGAGGTCAGATAGGTCGTCGCTCTATGTAAATTACTGGTATTCAGCTGCATCCGGTGAGACTGGAAGCCGTACCCAACAAACATAGTTGGGAAAAGGTTAGGCAGATTGATTGAATAGGAAATAATGCCCAGTATCAAAACGATTGCCTAAATAAACGAGCTGTTGGATTTTCAACGGTCGGCTCAGCGACGAAGGTTGAAAATTCCTTAGTGTTATTGAAATCTAGTGTATTTTAGTAGCTCTTTCTGAAGGAGCTTACTGTGCACTAGACCTGTTTTCACGGTGAGATTTTTACAGAATACACCGGCTGAAACTGCAACGAATCTGCGATGTTTCTGTTCATAGGCTCCACTTACCATCAGGTGCGACGTGATTTCGTTTGGTTTGCTATCAAATTACAAAGATTGGTTGGAAATCCGTTGTCATGGGATGGGCCTGTGATGCGGAGAAATGAGGTAAATGTCGTAAGAGAGTTTTTAGTATGAATGTGGATGACTATAAGAGTAGGGGAAAACCAAAGAAACGATGAAAGGATTGTGTGAAAGATAGGGGGGTGAATAGCGAGATGACGACTAATAGAGAAGTATGGAAAAAAAACATGTTGCGTCGACTCCGAATAAATTGGGATAAGGTCAAGAGAATTATTAGATCGCCATGAACGACATGGGAGTTGGTGTCCCCGCTTTAAGGGCATGTGGGTCGATCGAGATACCTAATACCACTGGGCTGCAAGAGGAATTGCGGGGGCAATCAATCTGCCTAGCCTCTTCTCATGATTAACAGTATTTTACAGGGAGCGACTGTCTATCTGTCCTCCACAACCCAGTTACTGGGTAACACGATAACCCTTGCTAAGACTGGTTGTCAGACTTTTGGGCTCCTGACTACCCGTAACGACTGTCAAAGATCTACGAATGAGAGCCGGGACCAACGGCTTTATGGGACAATAAAAATATAATTTATTTACTTACTTTGGTGTCAATTACACCGTAGTGTTTTAATTGGTATAGGTTTCTGAAG
Organism: Apamea monoglypha; assembly: GCA_911387795.2. Taxonomy (NCBI): domain Eukaryota; kingdom Metazoa; phylum Arthropoda; class Insecta; order Lepidoptera; family Noctuidae; genus Apamea; species Apamea monoglypha. The sequence continues at coordinate 7,185,038 of OU426935.1, read as the reverse complement.
AGTAGCATAAAAAACAGTTTTGGGATCTACGACTTTAATACTGAGATTATAAGTTACAAGTTACAATAAAGATATAAAAGAAGTACAATATGGCCGATGCATCATGTCCGGTCTGAACTTTCATGCATGTTCTCTCACTCACACTCGCCTCATGTCACCATTTACGGTACAGACGCCAGCAGGTCAAGCTATCCGAAACTGTCAAATTTTCTCAATCAACCTGCCTGGCCTGGTCCTGATCGGACGGTGAGCTACCCATTGCTCTCCGACCGCAGGCCCATATGATGCGACTCAAAACAAAACAGCACAACTGTAATTTTTTACAGGGCTCACGATGATATTATTTTAGGGCATGGTAGGTGCTATCGCAAGATGGCGCATGTCATGACGTCATCTATGACGATTCACGGGACATCGTTATCGCGCTCACGCTAATTCGGGAGTAAGCATGCTCAAACCGATTACAGCGCAATTTCTAATGTACAGACGCCAGCACATCAAGCTACTACAATCTATCAAATTTCTTTAATAGATTTTCAACTTTATCGATGAAGCATTAAGTATCAAGGTTGATTGGGAAAATTTGATAGTTTCGGGTAGTTTGACCTGCTGGCGTCTGTACCATTGGTTCCTAAAAATGTTATTGCGCAGCCTTCTGCGCGAAGTTCGGACCGGCCATGATACATTGACCGTTTTGTAGATTTAAAATGAGTATTTTCTTATTAATTAGGTGTAGGGGAACTAGCTGCATAGTATATAAAAATGTAAAAACTAGCAAACTAAATTATCTGTAGTCACACACAGTCTCGAGCATAAATATAAAGTGTGGCAGGGACATCGACAATGGATTCAGTACATGATTCTGGACCTACCAGCGTTGATATTATTCGAGGGTTATTTAAAAAAAAAAAACTGCTGTTCTGTTTACATTTTGCCGCATAGGTATTACACTTCACTATGAAACGGCAGATTTTTTTTTTTTGACAACCGACGAAAAATGTAGATTTGACAGTCGTTACGGATCGTCAGATGTCCTAAAGTCTGACAACCAGTTTTACCAAGGGGTATCGTATTACCCAGTCACTGGATTGTGGAGGTCAGATAGGCAATCGTTCCATGTAAAATACTGGTACTCAGCTGCATCTAGTTAGACTGGATGCCGACCCCAACATAGTTGGGAAAAGGCTAGATAGATGATGAACCAACGAAAAATGTCTACGCTAGGGGGCTAGAAGGCCTGCGAGCGGAGAGCAATGGGTAGCTCACCGCCCGATCAGGACCAGGCCCGTGCCGGACGGCGCGTAAGTGTTCCACGCGCGCCTCAAAGAGTTGTCAGCATAATTTGAGGGGCCCCTTAGGGCCGAAGCCTGCCGGGTCAGCGGGATTGTCCGAAAGGGTTACCGCTACCCAGGAACATAAAGGGCAAAGGAAGGAACATGGGTGGATTTTAGTCAGTAAGAGTCTGACACTCCCTTCCGCTCCACCCAGAGCGGGAGGGGTCATTTGATGATATCCCACCAGAAAAAAAAAGGGGGGGGGGTCTAGAATCATGTACCGAATCCATGGTAACAGGTTGCACGTCGATGTCCCTGCCAGCCTGTATATTTATACTCGTTACTGTACACTATGTTGATTTTTCTTTACCTAATTGCTTTATTTGGTTAACAAACATGGTGTTGTTGAATGGAAAGAAGTATGTAAGGATCGTATGTGGCTTTCTGTAGTTACTGCCTACCCCCATGGGACGAAGGCGTAAGTTTATATTAGTACTTTATGTGGTTGAATAGTTTAATTAGTAGCATTTTTTCATATAATTTATTGAAGAAGTTTCTACCATAAAAATGAAAGATTTTAAAACCACGTTTCTTCACTCGATAATGCACTGAGATGTCTGACATTAGCTTTTGTTCGTTTGACAAATAGTTTACTCGAGTAACTAAAAGGAATAATAAACATACAATTATGTATACTGAGTTCGCGATTAGTTTCCAAACATGTAAACAAATATATGCGTTTTTGGAAAAAAAATCTTTAACAGCCACACATAAAGTTCTTTTTGCACTGTAACTTAAAAAAATATGACTTTTACAATAATAATGGTAGTTCTGAAATCAACTTAAATTATACGTACATAAGGTTGATATACGTGAAGTGGAAATAACATCAATTGGAAACAAGGTCAGTATCTATAAGACAAGAGTATTATTTTATACACAATCGAACAAAGTATTTGGTATAAAGACAAAAACATATCCACTACACTGCCAATATTCAGTTTAATTGCGTATGTACAGACGCCAGCACATCAAGCTACGTCAAATTTCTTTAATAGATTTTCAACTTTATCGCTAAATCATTAAGATTCAAGGTTAATTGGGAAAATTTGACAGTTTCGGGTAGCTTGACCTGCTGGCGTCTGTACGTGGCTTCCGAAAGTTAGTTAAAATTTTTCCAGTTCAGATTTAAAGCCACATTATGATTTCAAATAAAAAAAATAATCAGATACTCCTAAGGATTACTTTTTAAGGTAAGTCAAGTTCAGACATTTGAATCACTAGAATTTAAAATCATATTGTGGTGTGTCAAAACTGAAGTTGGAAATATTAACTAACCTTTGGAGGCCACTGTATATCCCGTTCGGGCTAAGTTTGCCGGTTCGTGGAATGCGCGTCTCCTCCCCCCAACCGCCTACCGCAGCCTTAAGTCGTCCTCTTAGTACCGTAAGCAACGTCATCGCAAGCGCGTACACTTAGCCCAGGTACGGTTTTCCCGCGGCGATTTTGTTTCGCGCACTGAATTTTCACCGCACTTCTTAGCGCCGAGAGTTGAATATCCAGTGCGCGATAAAATCCCGCCGCAATATTTTTACGTCCGCGCGAACGTTGGCTTATTCGGTACCTCGGCATATGGTATGATATTGGCTATAGTTGTTGCGTTTTAGCATGACAATAGCGATCATTGCCCTTCCCCTAATATCTCTCCGTAGGAACTCAAACAATAAACTATGTATGGTTGTTCGTTATTGAAACATGTTGAAGATCACGACAGATATTGATTCAGCGGACTTTATTTGAGTTTTCTCGGTATTTGTTAGTTTTGCTGACGGTCACCGGCAAACTTAGCGCCAACGGGTAATTGTAACTTTTTGCGCTTCAGGGCTGACGCACATTTGGTGGGGCCGCAGCGCAACGCAAAAATCCTCCTAAATGACTTCCATACATATTTTACGAACCAACGCAAACTACAGGCGTTTTTACTACTATACTACGACAGAACATCGAGATTTCTTCCTTATATGTAAGTTTAATACTAATGATTATACACATAAATCTTCTGGAATATATTCTCTAAATGACGGTGAAAACCGCACCAAAATACGTTAAGAAGTTTTGAAGAACAACGAGGTCACACAGACACACGAAAAGCGACTCAAGTTTATAATATAGAATATAAGACTGGCGACCCGCCCTTTCTTCCCACGGTTTTTTACGAATTAACAAAACATTCAAGGTTTCTCTAGCATAATGTAAGTTTAATACTAATGATTATACACAAAAATTTCCGGAATATATTCTATAAATTATAGTTAAAAACCCCATCAAAATCAGTTGCGAACAACGCGATACGTTGAAGTTGTTTTGAAGAACAATGCGCTCACACAGACACGAAAAGCGACTTTAATTTATAATATGTAGAGATATAAATTTAATACCATAATGTGGAGCTATGTTGCAAACTATGTTCCACCTCCTATCCTGCCCTCAAAGGGACCTCTGCGCTACCACCGACGACGCCGTGGAAGTAGCGAAGCTTATGGCCAAAAACATCTAAAATACAGTATATTTTTGATGTCCTTCAAAAAACAAATCTGTCCCACGACAGTTGTACTCGGAAGCCCAAGTCCTTACAGTTCGACAATTATATGTATATCCTCCGTACTGTCCTACATAGACACACTATGTTATCAATAAGTTCAGATGCAATAAGTAGACGCACTGGTTTTCCAGTCTGTAAAGTCACCAAATGTCGCAACTTCTCTCGCGTCTAGACACTTTTGTGCGTTAAGTTCAAAGATCTACAACCGGGTTCATAAATCTATCTCGATTTTTAAGCTTACGTTATTTAAGGTGTAACAGATTTTAAGACCTTGGCTTCAGTCCTTAAGTTATGACGACAACGAAAAGTTAATTTTATCAGTACCATAAAAGACGCGTTTAATATGCAAAAAACATTAAGATACTCTACTCTACATACATGCGTTCGCTCACCATTAAGTAAAGTAAGTTAGTAAAGTTTATTATTACAAAGAAGAATGCCATAATCATTTTCGACCAGTCAACCTTCAGGTGATGCAGAGACAAACAGTATGTACGCTTGGTAACCACAAGTAAAGCACGCGTTGTTTCGTGAGATAAAATACTGTATGGCATTTATCAGCATAGTGCACTGCATTTTGATCGAGCTTTTAGACAGTTTCCTTAGTAACTACTTAAAACTAACTTTAGATATGAAAATATTGAGAACAATAAGATTTTTGCCCATTTTGACATTTGGTATGACATTGACTATAGTCGTTGCGTTTTTGCATGACAATAGCGGTCATTGCCCTTCTCTTAATATCTCTCCGTAGGAACTCAAACAATAAACTATGTATGGTTTTTCGTTATTGGAACATGTTGAAGATCACGACAAATCAATATTTGTCGTGATCTTCAACATGTTCAGGACGTTGACGGACTTTATTTCTGTTTTTTAAATAGAAAATGCTAGAAAATGTAGGTGGGTCAATGACTGGTATTATCATGCTAAAACGTTCCAACTATAGCAAAATGATTACAAGGTACGAAGTACATAAACTACAAGTGTCCACAGTACATAAAAGTTACAAATTGGACTGTAAAATTATCGTGGACGACAGTTAATCGTGCTGTGGTATACAGGTTGGCAGGGTCGACGCGCAACCTGTTACCATGGATTCAGTAGGTACATGATTTTGAACTTCTTGCGTTAGAACTTTTCGTCAGTATTAAAAAAAAAAAAAGGCTTTCCCATACATTTTGACCTCGTAGCTATTGCACTTTTCTATAACAAAGCAGTTTTTTTTTTTATAACCGAAAAAAAATTTCTACGTTAGTCTAGAATCATGCGCAGAATTCATGGTAACAATTTACGCGTCAATGCCCCTGCCACCCTGTATAATACATAAACAGCTAAATTTATTTAAGAAACTCCACTACACTTCGAACAGAACGATTCTGTCGTAACAAGACAGTGGGGACTGAGCATTACTTGGTCAGGTCATCTAATAGAAAGTTACCACGTAGTCCAATCCGATGAACAATAACTCTGGTCCAAGTACCACCGTTTTTTAGGCATATTTGCTGCTGGACGATGTGGCGATACTAGGGGGACGTCCAGCAGTGGACGTCTTTCGGCTGAACTGGCTTGTGGCAACCTTGGCCCATTTGGCAAAAGAACAGGACGGCCAAGCAGGCTTGGCATGCTGTCTATGGTCTGGGTGTGAGTATTGCGGTTATTTCTACGCGTTCGACGCCGTTTTCTTGAAATTCTCGTAGCGGTATTTTCTCCAGCGTAGGGGATGGAGTTACTGTCCCTCTCGATGTAGGCAGAAGACGGTGCCAATGGGACGTTTCCCACTGGTGACTTCACAAAATCGCCACTAGGCCCCGATCTCACCCAAAAACTAACTTTATTTATTCCTAGGTTAGCTTTAAAATTGAGAAGTTTTAGCGCTTTAAACGACCCCTCGTCGACAGACAAAAGCAAAATTTGATTTATAGATGCTTTCGTGACTGTTAACACTTTCCATTTCTCCGTGTCGAGTCCTGGGTTCTGAATTCGCAGCAGTTCCAAAGCTGTTGATACGGTGACGCCCTCGCTGTTTGGAATTAAAACTGTTAGTGTAATTGGCTTTGTGAGTTCATCTGGTGGCGGTGTGACATACAGATACGCTTCAGGCCACGGTTTAAGCGCCGGGACCTTCTCCTCAAGCCATTTTCGACTCATGTGGTTTTCGCAGTTCATAAGAATCCAGCCAGTTTTGTAAGTACTTCCTGAAAACTTTGGTCCAGCACCTTGCACTCCTATCCGAGCGATAGCAAGGTTTATGCACTGATGGACTAACGTCATTTGTATTCTTGTCATGGGGATAACATTGCGGATAGCAACACGAATCGGTTCAGAATGTATGTTCCTATTTGCGTCGATATCCTCGAAAGTTTCTCGATTCTCTGAACCTTGGCCCCAACGGGAATGGGATCCTATTTCCGACTTAGTCTCCCTACGAACAGGCTCACTAAAGTCAAAATGTCCTCGGCCCCCGTCAACGGGTATGCGCGGCTTGTAAGTTCGACCTCTATAGTCTTTATCAGAATCATCATTAATACAGACGGTTGGCGTCGTTTGTGTTTCATTCCGACGCCCACCTCGCAAGGGTCGGGGAGACTCCCTGTCGAGGTTAACGCTACTGTCCCATAAGTTTTTCTGGTACTTTGATATATTAAACTTTTTGTCCTCAGAATAGCTGTAAGTATGAGGACGTTTTGGTGGATGCGTCTCGTTCCTTAGCCCTAATCGTGACGGCCGATCAGGCTCAGGCCAATTGGTTAGTGATGTACCGCCTTCCGAAGATGTTTGCTGAGCCCTGTAAGGTTGGTCAGAAAAAGGTTTTACATCACTGCTGTCGTTATAATGACGATTGACTGCCCTCATTCCATCTTGAACTTTCACTTGCAGGGCGTCAGTATCGCTGTATTTTGACTGTGTACGCTCATATGAATTATTCGATCTGTAATTCATGGGAGTCGCGTCGTGTCGAGATCTCGGTGGTGAAAGATCTCTCGACCAGCAGTCCGGCTCTCTACAACCCACCATCGAGCCTTTCGTGACCTTGTAAATTGGTTCCCAATCGGGATCGCCCAAGCTAGGGCTCCGTCTGCGCCGGTTCGTCTCATAAGCTCTCTCTTCCGATGGTCCAGCATCTTCCCAAGAGTTCGGGGGTGTAGTGTGTAAAGCCTCCTTAGTATAGGTTTGCGGGGACCTACGAGGTTGACGCAAGGATTCTTGATTAGCTTCATACTCGAAAGGAAGGGGGCTTGGCGTGTTTCGTCGGACCGGCCTCCAGAAGTTCGGGCTTCTGCCTCTATCTTGTGATGTTCGTCTGGCGTCTCTGGAATCACTAGGGTTACGCCAAAAGGGTGTTTGATTAGGCTCAAGCAGTCTAGAAAGACGTTCCGTCGGCCGTACTATCACCTCGGGGTGTTTTTTCTTGCTTTTCTTAGGAGGGTTTACAGAAGTTTCCAGAGCGACGTGTTCTATTCCAGGAATTATTTTACAAATCTCTGGCCATGATAAATGACACACTTCACGTGCTTTATTAACATTGACATTAGCAGCCAGAAGCTTTCTCAATTTCTTTTTTTCGGAACGGTTCAATTTAGTGTTGGTTTTCGGCATGGCGCTGGTGGGATCTGGGAGTAAAAGAAAATCCTAGAATTTATCAGCTGTTTTTTTATCCAATTAAGCCTTAGTTGGTGTAGTAAACAAAAAATAACTTTGAAATAGTAGGTACAGGCATTTCAAATGTGTTAAGTTTGAGTTAGCTCTCATTGTTGTACTTTCAAAGCCTGTTTTGACTCAGCCTTTTAACATCGGTCAATGTAAAGCCACTAGTTACGGTTGTGTTGTAGACATTATAAGTAACTTCTGTTAACATTCTAAAAGCCAATTATATTTAAAAGAGTAACGAGTTTCTTGCCGGCTCTTCTCCAGAAACAACCAATTGGAACCGTGCACCTAGCTTCTGACATTTCATAAGTGTCCATGTAGGTTTATGTGAAATAAAACATTTTGATTTGATCAGTCAAAATTAACTTGAAGATCATATTCAGAGACCTTTCTTTAACATGTCATTAGGATATATTATACCCTAGTTGGAACTGAGATGCAGTGTTTTTTCCACTATAGGCACAGTTTCTTTTATACTCCATATTTTAGCAATGGCAGTCTCGTGTAGGAATACCCTAGGTTCACATGCTAAAAAGTGTAATGTAATCATAAAAAAAATCAGAAAAATATGAATATGGATACAGTGAAGACAAAAAACAATAGTGTAAAAAAATATAAAAAAAAATCATGAAAAACGATGAAAGATGCGGACAAATTTTTTGATGCCCAATGAGGTCTTCCCTTTTTTCCTATACTTGTACTATACATATTTTAGTGTTAGATTGTATATTGTTTTTAAGATTTCATACTAAGCATGTAAATAATAAAGATTGTATTTACAACTTAATTTTATAGAGGTGCTCTAATTGGCAACTTATGTTTTAGTTGTTTTTTTATTTACTACTGTAGAAGTTGAATTTAAACAAATTGTGAAATATAAATATAAACGGAGATGGTGGGATGAGCTAGACTCTTTTAATAAAGATTGGTTCTTGGCAGCTATGGACAGAGAGAGGTAGAAAAAGAGTAGGAGGCCTTTGCCCAGCAGTGGGACATTAAAGGCGAATAAAAATAAAATAAAACTTTTAGGTGATAGTGTGTTGTATGGATAAAGAAAGACGTTTCTCATATGTTTGGTACATTTTGTAGTAACTACCTAAAATATTAATTAAATAATTACTGTACTGTAAGTAGGCAGACAACTTTATTAATAAAAACTAAGACTTCTTCACCAATTTATGTTGTTTTAGTATTTACGAATCTATGAGTTGCTTTCCTTGTCTATGACTATCAAGCCTCATGAAACCCACACAAGCGTGGCATGGTACTTTAATGCCGGTCGATTGACAAAATGCCGACTCCATCGTTGTTCTAACAATGTGATACTTAAGATAAATCCGCTAAACACTCGTTCAGTACTTAACCTACGTAAAATAAAGTCGTGAAAATCTTACTAAGTAATACAGAAGTATTCGTTTGCTGATACGTTCAAACAATCGATGCAATCTTGCATAAAACATAAAATAGAGAGACTCAACTCACCTTCCTCGAATGGTTCTAACTGTGTCCCGTAGCGTACTATATTGTCGTCATCTGAATCACTCATCCCTGCTAAGAAGTAACTAATTTACACTTATTCTGATGGTACTTTGGATCAATTTTGCGATTTAGTACAAAAATACCGTGCAATGCGATTTAATGATTTTATAATCTGACATCTGTCACTCTGAATGTTGTCATAACGTTTTATAAATCTACTAAAAATGGGGTGCCTATTATAAAAATCATCTCTTATCCCACCTCGCCTTACAGGCCTCGCTAACGTACACACTCACGAGGCGCACGGAGGCGAGCGGCCCTAGTGGGGACGCACCTTTACGTCGCAAGCCGGTTACTATCCAGCACCAGCATCTGTAGCGCTCCAACCAGTAAATGATCAAACAGTATGGGTAGTGGATTATTTTGTTATAAGCGAATAGCTTCTTCGGCCTACAAACGTAGCGATGGAAGGCCACCCACAAGATGGACCGATGACCTTGTGAAGTTCGCAAGAAACCGCTGGATGTGAAAAGCACAGAGACGGTCGAATTGGCGGTGCTTGGGGGAGGCCTATTTCCAGCAGTGGACGTCTTTCGGCTGAAATAATGATAAATAGCTTCTGCCCGTGACTTCAACCTCGTTAAATTTTTTGTTTTGTCTTAAAATATATTCTATGACACTCGGCAATACCGAATTGGATTAGTAATCTTCAATGATTCTTGGAGTGGTAATCTTCTGAAGTACTGAAGGTAAAATTTGAAAGCTAAAATTATAAAGTCGAAAGTTTGTGAATGTGTGTGTGTTTGTATGTTTGTTACTTCTTCACGCTGAAACGGCTGGACAAATTTTGATAAAATTTGGCACACAGATGGTTTATACACAGTCTGGCCATAAATACTGTTACAATTAAAAATAAGAAAGATATTACATTTGAATTTGGAATCTGTAATTTTTATACGATTGTTCATTGAATTTTCTAATTTTGGCGCCAATACATTGTACAGACGGCAGCACATCGAGCTACTACAATCTGTCAAAATTTTTTAACAGATTTTCAACTTTATCGCTAAAGCATTAAGGTTCAAGGTTAATTGGGAAAATTTGACAGTTTCGGGTAGCTTGACCTGCTGGGGTGATAAAGAGAACCGAATTGCTATGATTGCATTACACAAAGTTGGTATGGAGCCAAATGCAATTTTTAAAACTCTCCATACGCTTGGTATTAGTCAAATGTTTGTGTACCGGGCTATTAATAGGTACAATGAGACCTCCTCTGTTTGTGACAGAAAAAGATCTGGCCGTCCACGTAGTGTTCGTACGAAAAAGGTGGTCAAAGCAGTAAGGGAAAGAATTCGAAGAAATCCTGTCCGAAAGCAAAAGATTTTATCTCGGGAGATGAAGATAGCACCCAGAACCATGTCGCGTATTTTAAAAGATTACTTAGGACTTGCAGCCTTTAAGAGACGCACTGGTAATTTTTTACCTGATAATTTAAAAAAGAATAGGGTGGTAAAATCGAAACAACTACTGAAGCGGTACGCAAAGGGAGGTCACAGAAAAATTTTGTTTACGAATGAGAAAATCTTTACAATTGAGCAACATTTTAACAAACAAAATGACCGTATTTATGCTCAAAGCCCTAAGGAAGCTTCCCAATTAGTCGAGAGAGTGCAACGTGGGCATTATCCGACTTCAGTGATGGTTTGGTGGGGTGTTAGCTATGAAGGAGTGACTGAGCCATATTTTTGTGAAAAAAGTATCAAAACATCGGCACAACAAGTGTATCAAGATACCATTCTTGAGAAGGTAGTTAAGCCCCTTAACAACACCATGTTCAATAACCAAGTATGGTCCTTCCAACAAGACTCGGCGCCGGGTCATAAAGCTCGGTCCACGCAGTCTTGGTTGGAAGTGAACGTTTCGGACTTCATCAGAGCTGAAGACTGGCTGTCGTCTAGTCCCGATCTTAATCCGCTGGATTATGATTTATGGTCAGTTTTTAGAGAGTACGGCTTGCTCTAAACGCCATGATAATTTGGAGTCCCTAAAACAATCCATACGATTGGCATTGAAGAATTTTCCCATGGAAAGGGTGCGTGCTTCTATTGATAACTGGCCTCAACGTTTAAAGGACTGTATTGCAGCCAATGGAGACCACTTCGAATAAGCTTTTTATATTTTAAATTGTTTTATATTTATATATTAAACTAACACACTGTAAAAGTAATAAATACTATTTGCAATAAAAAAAAATTTTTTTTCTTCGTGACAATATTTATGGCAAGACTAGGTATAATGAATAGGAATGAAATCATCCGGAAAAGAACCGGAGTTACCGACATAGCGCCCAGAGTAAGGGTCAGTTCACACCGAGACGCGACGCGACGCGACGACGCTGGAAGAGGCCAGTGATTTCGCGCTGGGCCGCGCGCTGCCGCGCAACGTCGCGAGGCGCATCGTAAAATCGTTGGCAACACGACGCCGCGCGGGGCAGTGCGGCGCAGCTAAGCTAGACGCCGCGCGGCGCAGTGGGACGTGTCTACATTCGCTACGTGCTCCCGCCCCGCCCCGCGTCCACCCGCAATCTACCATTTGCAAGCGCATGAGAACGACGTATATTTGGCGGGTGCATTATGGTGATCGTAACTTTTTGTAATCCATTTTGTAATAACCATAATTTTTTTCTGGATAATTGACAATGTGGTCATAAGCACAGAGTCATAAGCCAAGGTATGAAATTCACCATGAATTAATCTATTTCTCCATAAATTATGCACCCAAATACTCCGGTGTGATGTTTTCTTTTTAATTTTATTTTTGTATTCTTCTTCTTCTTCCTCTTCTGCAAGAAGTCCGATTATAAGAATCAATTCTGCACGAAGTCTGGACGGAAATAGTAGACCAGTCGCCACGCGGTCTCAGCTGCGCCTGGCGGCGTCGCGCTGCGCCTCGCGGCGTCGCGCTGCACATCGCGACGCAGCGGTACTTCGCCGGTGCGCGCAGCGTGCGAGAGCGGCGCTGCGCAGCGCGACGCCGCGAGGCGCAGCCGAGGCCGCCGTGGCGACTTGTCTCTACTATTTCCGTCCAGACTTCGTGCAGAATTGATGCAGTACGGTCGAGTGATCGAGTGATATTATAATGATAGACTGGGATCTTGTTATAATCGGACTTCTTGCAGAAGAGGAAGAGGAAGAAGAATACAAAAATAAAATTAAAAAGAAAACATCACACAGGAGTATTTGGGTGCATAATTTATGGAGAAATAGATTAATTCATGGTGAATTTCATACCTTGGCTTATGACCACATTGCCAATTATCCAGAAAAAAATATGATTATTACAAAATGGATTACAAAAAGTTACGATCTCCATAATGCACCCGCCAAATATACGTCGTTCTCATACGCTTGCAAATGGTAGACTCATAGACTGCGGGTGGACGCGGGGCGGGACGGGAGGACGTAGCGAATATAGACACGACCCACTGCGCCGCGCGGCGTCTAGCTGCGCCGCGCGGCGTCGTGTTGCCAACGATTTTACGATGCGCCTCGCGACGTTGCGCGGCGGCGCGCGGCGCAACGCGAAATCACTGGCCTCTTCCAGCATCGTCGCGTCGCGTCGCGTCTCGGTGTGAACTGACCCTGAGCTGGCCATGTTTTTCGAAGGACCGATGGCCGGTGGAGCAGACGAGTCCTGGAGTGGAGACCTCGTATCGGCAAACGTAGTGTGGGACGCCCCACAGCTAGATGGACGGACGACCTAATGAAGGTTGCTGGGTCGGACTGGATGCGGAAGGCGGAGGACAGGGTGTTTTGGCTTAGCCTGGGAGAGGCCTATGTCCGGCAGTGGGCTGTGATAGGCTGAGTTGATGGTTTATAACCAGGATTAATATATAGGATACTTATTATCCCGATATTCCCACGGGATCGAAACTTATGCGGGTGGAACCGCGGGGTGCAGCTAGTATTAGTATAGATTGATCGACAGCAATTTCTACTGGGCTGAGATGTATCAAATCGTTAAATTAAAACGCCGTATTGCTTCATACGTAAATTGAAATATATTTCATAACCAATAACTAAAGATGATAAAACACCAAATTATAATGGAGGTTTATCACATATTTTAGAACACAACACAGAAACAAGTTACAAACATGAGTTTTTTGGTACATTCGGAATATTTCTTTTAGTAAAATTAGCAAATGAATATTATCACTGGCATCAACTCGGTCAGTGACAGGAGAATTTGAAATTATTTTAAAATAATCTTTAACCAAACAGGACCACACAATACAAGGACATCTCTCGGCTATACGGTGCGTTGTTGCAACTTTCGTTACATAGTGCAACGGCACCACATCGCATCGTATGTGCATTTGTCCACCGCAGCCATCGCCGGGTCGTCACAGAGAAACGAGATTATTCGATCCGAATGTGACGTCCCAGTGACGACAATCGGTTGTCCACCGCGACCGAACTCAATGGTTCATTATACTGCGTGCTTCGTGCTCGATATATAACCGGGCGAACCGCGACGACGGTGAGACGGCATTTTGTGGACAAAATCAAACGTATTTTGTATTGTCAGCACATGTCGCGACTGCGCATTATTATTATACTCTTTGGACTGCACTCGGGTGATGGACGTACGTTGGACACGTGGCCTTAGTAAGCCCATGTAATATACGCCATAGTAATATCGCGGCTGAATTTTATCGTACACTGGATTTTCAACTTCCAACAGAGCGCTTCCAAGCGCGTCATAAAAACACACTGTAGGGGTTTTCAACTCTCGGCGCTGAACAGGGCGTTGAAAATCAAGTGCGCGAAAAATAATTACGCGCTGAAAAAACGCACCCGTGCGCTAAATACGTGACGTCCCGGTGACGGCTGCAGTGGACAAACGCACTTAGGCTTCTTTCTTACAAAACAATTGAAGCACACCTGCCCCAAAGAACTAAACATTTTATCATCTAACAACTGCACTGTAGCCTAGAATATCTTTGTCCATCAACATGTCTCCGATAACATGTTGCAATTTTGTTATAGTTTTAAATCTAGCTTCACCGTTCACACATTCATTTAGTAACTTTTCTAAATGAGGTCTGGATGTTTTAACCTCATTGGGTATTGGGTACAAGTATGGGTCTTCATCTCCAGCTAAAATGTAACAGGCAGCCCATATGTTATGGTCACTGAGGTGATGTTTGCACATATTGTCTACGGAGAATGAGAAACCGGGGCCCATGGCTTCTCTGCTGTATCGTTGATACCAATGGGGTAAGTCCCTCTTGGGTAATATGTGTTTGTCTAAGACAACTACGTCCTCAAGATCGACGAAGGTGACGTCATCTTTTTCATTGACCACTATGTTATCTAGAGACCAGTCCATGAGGTAGAAACGGTATCTGAAATGGATATAAACTGATGTTAAATACAGGTAAGTATGCTATATTATAACCATCTCGCTTTTGGCTACTTTGTATTCTATGTATTTTTTTTTGTTTATGCATTTTATTTGTGCAGAATAAACCATATTTCGTTCTTTTCTTTCTTTAGCTATTTCAAAAACCAGATATAAGTATTGGTAATGCCATGCTCCATACCAAAAATCTTCAATACCCTATCATTAATTATATTTTACGAAATGCTAATATTAGAACTAAGCTGTCATGATTACATATTTTTGTCACACCAACCTGTCATGTTTAAAAGTGAAATCCATAGCAGCGTCAAGCATTTTCTTAGCATACTTCAGTTTTCGATGCCAAGATACTTGTGTCAGAGATGATAGGGGTTCACCCTCATGTGCCACTACCTCTAGGCGGCCACAGACACCTGCATATGCGGGCACTGGCCATCCACTGGTCTTTTGTAATAACTGAGAACATAAAACATGTTTAGACTATCTCTTAAAATAGAAATAAAATATTTATTTGCATAGAACCAGTAACTCACCTGTAGAATGATAGGTTCTGGGTTAAGACTTAACATCGTCCAAATGTTTACTATATCAACTTGTTCTCTTTTACTGTTCAGCACAGGCAGGATAAAGTCAAACAAGCTGTACGCGTACGGACACATAATCATCCCTTTTCGAGGATTCAAATCCGGCTTTGACAAATTATACTCCACCAGTTTGATTAATTGATTATCAATACTGGATATATTCAGCAAATGTACTGGCTTACAGTTGTGTTTCAGTTTAAAACTCAAACACAGATTGTCATCAAAAGCCTTCAACTCTGAATTGTGAGCTAATTTCTTCAATATAACTCGCCGATTCGATTTTGTGTAACCATAGTAAATGTTCTTAGCGTTGAACATATTTGACCAAGTTGTTGAAGATTCCATGATAACTTGGTTCGAATATAGTTCTGGACATATAGAGATTCCGTAACAAGCTGGACAACGGTTCAGGTCTGTCAAAAACATCACTCTAGGAGATTTCCAGTCCCCAAAAAGAAAGATCGACACATAAAAGGAAAAGAAAAAGGCTATCACCACCAACAGTACTCTTTTAATAAATCGGCGACGCAGCATCTTGGTGTCGTAAATTTTGTCATGCATGATTATTAGCTAAATACAATGATTTCGAACATTTCAGAGTTTCTTTGTGTAGTTTAAAGAATATTCCGAATGGAGCTATGAGCAATTTTCCTAACAATCACATTAGCACAAAAATTTTGTTGTTTACAATTTGACATTGACATAACAGTGATGTCGCAGATGTTTCGACTAAAAAAAGGGATTATTGCTTAGATTTATTTAAACAATATGTTTTACAAGATTGTCATGATTAAATCATAATTATGTAAATATTTTATACTTTTGTTTTATTTGACCTTATTATTTATTGAAGTTGTAATGCGCATACAGCGCATGACAGACGCGCACGTAGGCGTATTAAGTTTTGGAACGTTACTGAAGGTGCCAATACAGGTAGTATTGGCATCTTGTCATATCAAGCTGTCAAATAGTTTAGCAATTTTGCGAATCGCTGACGATTCAATGAAAAAATATAGCAAAACAAAGCGTAATTCGATAATTGATGGCGCGGAAAGTATTTCGTAACTGAACCAGTATTATTTCCATGTCAAGTTTAACTTCAGTGAACGTGATAGTATTGTGTTTAACTAGTCTGTGATCAGCTGTTTTTAAAAATGGGTTTTATTTCATATTTTATGGATAATTACACGGCCAGTATATACGATATAATAGGTGAGTGGTATTTTTTATATTGACCTTGTACTTTATCGAATAGAATATGTACCTATATTTATATTACCATCCTGTTTCTGTCCTCCTATTGGAAGTTCTCACAAAGGTCGATTTGTACAATGATCTCAGTATTATTTAATGTAGAAACTACTTTTTATGCACAATTCTGTATGAAAGATTGGTTGAGTCTAACATTATTTATTTACATTTACAAAACATTGCATCATATTTTCTAAGTCACTTTTCCTCTTTCAGTTTGTAACCTTGTACAAACATAAGTTTTTCTACTACAATAGACTCAATATCTCTCTTTATCTTGAATGTGGGTAACTTTAAAAAGAGAACTTGAATGCTGTCTTGAGCGTAGAGGTTGGTCAAGGCTGTTCATAAAGGCAGTATTATAATTATAACAGAATAGGGTAGTGGATCATATACTGGTTAAATAGTCTATGGACTTGGAGCTTGGGTCTACAAGAAGTCAATGGTCCAATGAACTTAGTTTATTACAGTCTAAATGTTGATTATAGGCATCTCTAAGTCACCTTACACACACTTATGTGTGGGGTTGTCTTTACTCACTCTGTAGGGCATAATATTTTATTCATATTTTGTTTACATACACAATTTTCTATTTACTTTGTACTAGTCCGCTGCTGGGCAAAGGTTTCCCCAAGCCCTTCTAGGACCCAGAGGACACGGTGGAGCACACGGTGGAGGTCTGCCCCGCTTGGGCGGAGCACCGCCGTGTCCTGGTAGAGGCGATCGGCAGCGGCGGCGGCCTCTCGCGCCCGGCCCTGGTGCAAGCCATGGTCCGGAGCGAGAGGGAGTGGGAGGCAGTCGCCTCCTTCTGCGAAGCAGTCATGCTAGCGAAGGAGGTGGCGGGACGGATGAGGGAGAGAGCCTCCCGTCCCAGCCGCCGCGGGAGACGCCCCGGGCGTCGGGAGTCGAGCGAAGACTACCGGCCACCGTAGGCGCGGGCCTGCGGGCGGAGAGCAATGGGTAGCTCACCGCCCGATCAGGAACAGGCCCGTGCCGGACGGCGCGTAAGTGTTCCACGCGCGCCTCAAAGAGATGTCAGCATAACGAGGGGCCCCTCAGGGCCGAAGCCTGCCGGGTTAGCGCGATTGTCCGAAAGGGTTACCGCTACCCCGGACCATAAAGGGCGAAGGAAGGAACATGGGTGGGTTTTAGTCAGTAAGAGTCTGACACTCCCTTCCGCTCCACCCAGAGCGGGAGGGGTCATTTGATGATTTCCCATCTCGAAAAAAAAAAAAAAAAAAGCCCTTCTAGGAACTCTTTTCCCACACCATTACACTATCATGCTTAATTTATTTATTAGTTTTTTATTTACAGTCTATGCCCAGTTGTTAAGGCAGACTTACTACTTGTAACACTACACTATTTATGTGTATTTGTATTGATCAATAACTTTTAGGTATGTGTGGAGCAAAATGTGAATAAGTAAAAAAAAAATTCAGGTACACAACCAACCATCAAAATGGAAATTGTTTATTCTCTAAACAGGGTATTGGAACCACTTCCACACATCATAATATAAAAATGCTAGATGGATTCGACATTTCCTATCTGACTACCCTTGAAAAAAAAAGAAACAAACTAAATTGGTTAACTTCTCTTGTTTATTACCAAGCTGGTAATGTTGGACTAGCACACTTGTGTGAACACTAATAGGGTTGAAATTGTAAAATAAAACCAAATTGTGTCCTGATCTCAGCTGGTTATTTATTTTCTAAATTCACTCGACCCCAACCAAATCGCGGTAACGTAACCATAGCGCGATCTATTTCGACCCCAACGCCATCTATCGAGCTTGGGGTCAAACTTTTGAACTTTTACGATTATCACTACGGTTTCTGCATTAACATACCGCCCACCAAGGACATTTAGTGACGGAATGTTCTTCTTAGATTATCCTTAAAACTAAATTTGCACCTTGTATACGGTATAATCTTTAATGTTTTCGTAAATCTATAGTACAAAAAACAGCAATAATAAACAGTTCTAAATATCTAAACAACGGTAAAGGCTTAATCTATCGTTAAAATATGCAAGAAGGTTACAAACACAGTAAAAATAACCCTATAAATGTATAAAATAGAACATGTTAAACTTCGTAAATATAATTTGATCTTACAATTCTTAAAATATACTTTTGATCTTAAATACAACATACTTGATCTGGTGAAGTTATTTAAAAGCTAAATATAAAAAAAAACACTAAAAATAAACAATTCATTGCGCTATTGGTAAAACACATAATTTAGAAGTTGGTCTCTTAATTGTAGATGCTTTGGTGCGCAATGTGACCACACGGGTGATGTTATCATCACCTGGGTGTTTTTCCATGACCTGTCCCAACAACCAACGACTCGGTGGTAAATCGTCTTCTTTAATCAACACGATATCCCCGATATTGGGCTCCGGAACTTGAGACGACCATTTGTATCTGTTCATAAGATTTGCCAAATACTCGTGAGACCATCGTTTCCAAAAAGACTGCATCATTCGTTGAACTAGTTGCCACCGAGTCAAATAATTTACATTTGAACTTGCATAATTTTTATCTGGTACATTAACTATCGGTTCGCCGATCAGAAAATGACCAGGGGTTAACGGCAGAGGTTCACCAGGCTCAGCAGAGTTAATAACGTTCATCGGTCGTGAATTTAAGCATGCTTCCACTTGGTTGAGAAGTGTAGACATTTCCTCGTACGTAAGTGTAGAGTCGCCGATTACCCTTTTAAGGTGAACCTTGGTGGATTTTACACCTGCTTCCCAAAGACCACCAAAATTGGGAGCATGAGGTGGTATAAAATGCCACTCAGTATTGTTTGCTTCTAGGTGTTCTGCTATTGCTGGCTGTATAGCGGCCAACTGTTGCAACTCTCTGGAGGCACCAACGAAATTGGTGCCATTATCGCTCCACAGTTTAGCACAGTGACCCCGTCTCGCCACAAATCGCCGAAAGGCAGCTAAGAACGCCTGCGTACTCATGTCACTGGCGACCTCTAAGTGAAGAGCGCGGGTGGACATACAAACGAAAAGACATATATAGCCTTTGTATGACCTATGACCACGTCCCTTTGTCGTTCTTATGTTTATGGGACCAGCGTAATCCACACCACTATGCAAAAACGGTCTTGCTGGTCTACATCGGACTGATGGAAGATCGCCCATCAGCTGATTTCTGACGGTAGCCCTCTGTTTAGCACAAATAACACATTTGCGAACATATTGTTGGACTAGAGATCTAGCGCCTATTATCCAATAGGCTGACCTTAAAAAGTTTAACATCAACTGAGAACCACCGTGCAGTGTTTTCTCATGCGCATCTGCAACTATGAGATAAGTTAGCTAGTTAGTTAGTTAGTTGGCTAGAATGTGGGAGAACTATCGGATGTTTGGAATCTTTGTCCAGTTCCGACTTTGCAAGTCGTCCTCTAACTCTCATGATACCCTTTGTGTCAAGAAAAGGGCAAAGTGACTTCAGTTTACTAGCTTTGTTATTCAAATACCCTTTTTCCTTTAACTGTGTGTATTCTGCTGTAAATATCTCTGTTTGTATCTTTTTTATACAGGTATCTAATGCTGCTTCTATTTCTTGATTCTTTAAATACTTAGTGTTGGTTGTGTCCTTCTTCAAAAAACGTCGGCAATACGCAATTACTCTAACTAACTTTCGCAGGCTGGAATAATTTTCTAAAACTACGTGCTCGGGAATTACAGCAGCGTGAACTTTTATTGTTTGCTCTAAATCTATTTTGTTTAAATCTTTTGGCCTTTTGTACTCAATTGTTTTGTTTTTCAGAAATTGCGGTCCAGAAAACCACAGGTCATTACAAATTAATGAACTGGGTAGTATTCCCCTTGAAGCGCAGTCTGCTGGATTCTCTTTGGTCGACACGTGAAACCATTGAGACGAACTCATTGTACCCAATATTTCAGCAGTCCGATTCGCAACAAATGTTTTCCACCGGCTAGGATGGCTGTTAAGCCATGATAGCACTACAGTCGAATCTGTCCATGCTGAAATCCTTTCCTTTGGTATATTTAGGACCGCTGCAGACTCTGTCAATAGCTTGGCTAAGAGTACTGCTCCACACAGTTCCAATCGAGGAATGCTGACTTGTTTGATTGGAGCAACTCTTGTTTTTGCCACCAACAATGAAACATGAACCTTGCCTGTTGGATCGATTACCCGCAAGTAAACGACTGCGGAGTATGCAGCCTTCGAGGCGTCACTGAAACCTTGCAATTCCAGATCATCGGTCGAACTAGTCTTAAGCCAACGACATATTCGTACTTTGGTAAGCAATTTTAACTCTTCGCGGTAAGTGCTCCACTCTGTTATTAATTCCGTTGTTAACTCCTCATCCCAACTAACACCTGTGAGCCATAACTTCTGAATGAACACCTTTGCTACAACCACACTCGGAGCTAACCATCCTAATGGGTCGAACAAACGAGCTATGTCTGATATTATAGATCTTTTTGTTACAGGTGCCGTCGTTAGCGGTGGGAGTTTTACTGCATACTGAAAGGAGTCTTCATGGCGATTCCAGGTAAGTCCCAGAATTTTTGTAGTACTATCTAGTTTAATCTCTCTTTCCTTGTTAATTATTTCTTTTTCTTTGACTATCTTATCCTGTTCGTCCTTGTTCTTATTGTCCTTTTTTATGCTTTTTTGACCTGTTTGCAGCATTCCTTCATTCCTATCCATTGAACTTATTTTCTCTAATAGTTGCTGGTTATTACTATTCCATTTCTGTAATGTAAATCCTCCCTTTCCTAATAATTCTACCATTTGATTGCAGATTTCTACGCCCTCTTCGATGTTGTTACACCCAGTCATCAGATCGTCCATGTAAAAACAATTTAAAACTCTGTCTGCTGCGAGTGGGAATTTATCTCCTTCATCATATGATACCTGATGGAGCGATCTAACGGCTTGGTATGGTGCAGAGGCTGTCCCGAACGTCACCGTTATCAGCTCATAATCTCTGACCGGCTTTGCAGGGTCGTCTCGCCAAAGTATTCGCTGGAAGGCAGCATCTTCATCGGCCACTCTAACTTGGCGATACATTTTAATTATATCTGCTACTATACCAATCGCATGCATTCTCCATCTTAACACAGTGTGTCTTAAATCTGCTTGCAGCGTTGGTCCTACCATTAGAGTATCGTTTAGTGATACTCCGTTCTTGTTTCTTTCAGATGCGTTAAAAACAACCCGAACCTTAGTCGTGGTCTTGTCATTTCTTATCACCGCGTGATGTGGTAGATAAACGGCTTCATTTTTACTGTCCTCATCTTTTACAGGCCTCATGTGTCCTAATTGTAAATATTCATTAATTACCTCTGTGTATTTTACTTTTAAATCTGTATCCTTGCTTAACCTTTTTTCTAAGGATTTAAATCTTGCTTCTGCTATATCACGTGAACGTCCAGCCTTACAAGCGGGTTCCTCATCTCTAAATGGCAGTCGTACAATGTATCTGCCAGTATCATCTCTCTTGGTAGTTTTAATATAGAATTCTTCACACCGTTGCTCTTCTGGATTAAGTAATTTCTTTGTGCTAGTTTGTTCTTCGATCTCCCAAAATTTCTTTAACATGTCATCTTCATTGAACTGTGCACAATGTACCTTTATATTTTTTGTGCGATGTTTTGAATTCTCAATACTTGGACTGGCTACACCTGAAAGGACCCACCCTAAGGTGGTGCTCTGTGCGATGAGAGTGCCGGATGGACTCTTGACTATACCTTCCTTCATAATGTAGCAGTAAGCATCTGCACCCAAAAGAATATCTATTCTATTGGGTGTGTTAAAATTAGGATCCGCTAGATATAGGTCGTTTAAGGCAATCCAATCCAATGAACTTGTGTTTACACTTCTTTCAGGCAAGTATGAGGTGATCTTACTCAAAACGTAGGCGTTTATTTTGAGTTGAAACTCGAGATCAATTGTTGACTCAATTGTCAGATTCACCATGTGCTTTGCGATGGTTGATCTATCGTCACCTAAGCCTGAAACGAGACCTCTAACTGGAATTTTCTTCAGTCTAAGGAGTTGGACTGTGGCCTCTGTAATAAAACAAGCCTGTGAACCTTGGTCTAATAATGCTCGAACTGTTTGAAACTCACCCGTTTTGGACTCGGCTTTTATTAACGCTGTGGCTAATAGAACCTGTCTGGGTTTAGAGACCTTTCCCGTAGACAAGCATGAGACTATCGGATTATCACTCGTTGAAGAACTTGTGTTATCCGTAGCCGGTTTTGCGGTCGCGTCTCGGCCTTCGTTCTCTCCGTTAGGTTCTCCATTCAAGTGCAGCAATGAATGGTGGCGCTTGTTGCAAACTTTACAGACGGTCTGTTTTTTACAGTCGTGGACTCTATGGTTGCTGCCCAAACAATTAAAACATATTTTATTTTTTGCTACAAATTTGCGTCTATTTTCTGTGGGCTGTTTTGCAAATTGCTTGCAGAAACACAGCTTGTGGACTTCCGAGCAGAATTCACAACGCATACTGGACGGTTTCGTGGCTAGCATTGCTTTAGAACTATGAACCTGTGAACTATTACTGGCCTGGTGAGCCCCGGCTTTTCTTGGCTCTATAAATTCCAATGCGCGAAAACGACTTTCAATAAATATTTTAAGTTCCTCAAAGGTAGGCAACTTGTTACTTAAATCGTTAGCACTGCTTAACTCCCACTGTTTTCGCGTTTCATTATCTAATTTGAATGTTACTATATGAATGATGATAACGTCCCATGTACTCACATTGATATTTAAATTGGTAAGCGCATTAAGGCAGTCACTTGTAGTGTCTAACAGCTCCTTTAATGCGGAGGCGGATTCTACAAGTAATCGCTTCTGGCTGAACAGCCTTTTCAAAATACAATTGACTAGATACTTTTTATTAGCATAACGCTTTTCTAACTGAGACCAACATTCGCTGTAGTTGGCATCTGTGATTGGTGTATGCCTAATCAACTGTTCGGCTTCACCAGTGAGATGACTTTTAAGATAATGTAGTTTTTGCACATTGTCTAAAGATGCGTTATTGTGTACAAGTGACTTAAAAAGATCGTGAAAGGCCGTCCATTCACTGTATTTGCCTGAAAAATTGGGAATTGTGATCTTGGGCAATTTTACTAATGAATTAGATGGCTTCGAAGAATTATTATTGTTGGAGCCACTATTTTGTGGTACTGGGTCTCTAGTATTAATCTTATTTAGCGTTGCTTTCATCAGTGATTTACATGATATGTATGTATCTTCGGTGGAATCGTAAATATCGACCACCTTTTGACCTATTTCTTCTAACTTAAAACGACCATAAAGTTGTGATTTGGTTTCCTTAAATGAAGACCAATCATTTTCTAATAATTCGAGCCTTGTCTCGATGTATTCTACGGTCAACCTATCTTTAGGACTCTTCTTAAAATTTGTAAAAGCCTTTTGTATTACATTTTGGAGGTCTTTCAATATATTAACTTGACCTTCCATCATAAACAACAACCAAAATATCTAAATAAGTCCTAAAAATCGATTAAAACAGGTATAATTTAATGATTAATAAATCAACAAAACATACAAAAGAAAACCTAAATTGAGCCCTAAAACTTAAGTATAAGTTTGATTCTAAAACAAAACGTGCTGATTTTTTCTAAGTCTCAATGACAGCGAAAAATTTTACAAGTGTTTTTTAAAGCAAAACCTGGTAGAAATCGGGCATAGGTTCCCGGTTCCGTCGTTTTTTGTAAAACTATTCTAAGTCTAACATGCACAATTTAAAGCTAAGTTAAAATAATTATTAAAATGCTAAAGTTAAAATCTTCTTTAAATTAAGGTTCAAAATTGCTTGGCAAACTCTTCGTAATCACTGCTACTAATATTTATCAAATTGTACTCACATTTGCACTTCACTCACACTTCAAAGTTGTTTTCGTAATGTATCGCTGGTGGCGCCCTCTATGGCGTCACTTGGAACTTCCACTGCCGGTTGTTGACGTCGCTATCGTTCACTTGGTCGAACGAAGCTGTTTCCGGAACTCGAGTACTGATTTTCTGTTGAACTACTGGTGGCGCCCTCTTTCGCGCCACGTTGAACTAATAATTCCACAGCGGCTGAGCTCGTCCACCTTGCTGGACTAGGTTGTTGCTGCCTCTGCGGGGTGCCCCGGTACTCCTGTCGCAGCGATCCACTGCGAGTACACTGGGGTGCGGTCCAAAGCTGGCACCGCTAACTTCAAAAAATCAGACTTTCTGGGTCTGATCCGGCTCGAAGGACCAATGTTTATTACCAAGCTGGTAATGTTGGACTAGCACACTTGTGTGAACACTAATAGGGTTGAAATTGTAAAATAAAACCAAATTGTGTCCTGATCTCAGCTGGTTATTTATTTTCTAAATTCACTCGACCCCAACCAAATCGCGGTAACGTAACCATAGCGCGATCTATTTCGACCCCAACGCCATCTATCGAGCTTGGGGTCAAACTTTTGAACTTTTACGATTATCACTACGGTTTCTGCATTAACATCTCTTTTAAAGTCCAGACATAATCTTTGTCAGATGTTATGAGGAGCATGTAGAATAATGCCTGAAATCGTCTTTGGAGGAAAGAACCACAGAAATTTGAGTGGATGTGTCCAGTCAATACAAACATTAGTCAGTAATCTCGTAGCTCATCTCAAAACTTAGGGACCTCATTTCCTTCATGAACTGCCGTTACCACATCAATATTCAGGCTTCAATCATATGCTATAATAAAATAAATAATAATAAAATTGTTTATCTAAATAAAAAAGGGACACATTTGCAATAAATACCATAACAATTAAAATAGAGCACAGTTGCTGACTTGCCTGAACTAGGTTGAAACTGTGCTTCAGTCTAGAAAGTGCAGAAATACTTAATAATAAATGACAAATGAGTATAAAGTAAAAACTAAACTAAAACTTAGGTAAATAAAAGTAAAAAGCATGTTAATGCCAATATTTGCTATGCTATTATCTAACAAGTAGACACATCAATTTTTTTTTTTTTAAAACATTGCCCGTACTAGGAATTTCTCCTGTATCGTGGGTGCGTTTACAAACATTTAAACTCACATACACAAACAGCCAGACCGGGAACGACTACCTGTAGGCAATACAAATTTTTGTTCGCAGCATATTTGTTTGACACGCAGCGCAGCAGTCGATCGCTCAGCCACTGCACCAACCGTATCGTCATTATACTTAATCACACTAATATTATAAAGGCGAAAGTTTGTGAGTGTGTGTGTTTGTATGTTTGTTACATCTTCATGCTCAAACGCTGGACCAATTTTGATCCTAATAAATAAACAACAAAATACACAGACAAAGGACACAATTGGCTAGTTGACAATTTTTTTTTTTATTATTTGAATTGAAGCTTTTTTACCTCACCAATAGCTTGGTATAATCAGTTTTTTAATATCTTCGGAAATTAAAAAGATATAAGCGTTCAAAACTCTCAATTAGACAGAGAGGGAAATACTGAATTGTGACATCATAGTTCAGTATCGCCATATAAATTACATGCAAAACTTCGTTTTGCGAGAAAGAGCTAGACAAAAAGCTTTTATAAGTTATAAGTTTTTTATTTTTCGACCGATTTCAAATTTGATTTCGAATTCTGTTATCGTATCACGCATGTGAATATATTACCTACTAGAATATATAGTATTCAATATCATGCAACTACCCAATTATAAACCTATGAACACATAAGTTTATTTACATCAAACTTATCTTGTGGACGTGTATATCAAGCATTGTTACATTGTGTCAAAAAGATTTTGTAAGCCATTGATGCATTCACCATTGCCAGGATCGCCCAGAGGACACGGTGGAGCACACGGTGGAGGTCTGCCCCGCTTGGGCGGAGCACCGCCGTGTCCTCGTGGAGGCGATCGGCAGCGGCGGCGGCCTCTCGCGCCCGGCCCTGGTGCAAGCCATGGTCCGGAGCGAGAGGGAGTGGGAGGCAGTCGCCTCCTTCTGCGAAGCAGTCATGCTAGCGAAGGAGGTGGCGGGACGGATGAGGGAGAGAGCCTCCCGTCCCAGCCGCCGCGGGAGACGCCCCGGGCGTCGGGAGTCCATTGGAGACTACCGGCCACCGTAGGCGCGGGCCTGCGGGCGGAGAGCAATGGGTAGCTCACCGCCCGATCAGGACCAGGCCCGTGCCGGACGGCGCGTAAGTGTTCCACGCGCGCCTCAAAGAGATGTCAGCATCAGCAACGAGGGGCCCCTCAGGGTCGAAGCCTGCCGGGGCAGCGGGATTGTCCGGAAGGGTTACCGCTACCCCGGAACATAAAGGGCGAAGGAAGGAACATGGGTGGGTTTTAGTCAGTAAGAGTCTGACACTCCCTTCCGCTCCACCCAGAGCGGGAGGGGTCATTTGATGATTTCCCATCCCAAAAAAAAAAAAAAAAAGCCATTGATGCATTGTTTATTTTTATAAATACTGAACTAGCTTCCGCCCGCGACTTCGTCCGCGTCAAATTTCTTGTTTTAACATAAAATATATCCTATAACATTTGGCAATACTGTAGCTTCCCATTAATGATCGGATTTTCGGAATCGGATCAGTAGTTTCGAAGATTACCCCCCTACTTTCATACTCACAAATTTTACCTGTAGTATTTTCATCACCATCCGGTTAAACCATCGACCATCGGGTTCGCTGCATCCGGTTAGACTGGAAGCTGACCCCAACATAGTTGGGAAAAGGCTAGGCAGATTATGAGTATTTTCATCACCACTGCTCTCAAAACGGTTAAGGAAAACATTGTGAGGCAACTGGCATGTCCTAGAAAATATATAACAAGAATTCGAAGATATCTACAAACCCACACCGGGTTCGTATGGTAGATTATAGCCCACTGCCTCTCGAAGACGAAGACAGGAGGCATGTTGCCCAGCAGTGGGAATATTATAGGCTGGTTATGTCACCGTATGTAGTTACCGTGCCTCGAAAAGCACGTAAAGCCGTTGGTCCTGCGCCTGATCTCTCCCCGGTTGTGTTGGATTGCCGTCCCATCGGACTATGAAAGTAAAGGAAAAGAACCGATTTCGGTCATGGTGGCTAATATCAACGGAGATTAGCCAGTTTCGCAGGAGATATTATAGTGCACAAGTGTGTGCGCAAACACAAGTGCCCTCTCTGTTTCTTTACTCTCATAGTCCGATGGGACGACAATCCGACACGACCGGGGAGAGCAGGCGCAGGACCAACGGCTTCACGTGCTTTCCGAGGCACGGGGGTATCACACCACCAACTTCCAAACTCCGGGCTGTTACTGAGAAATTCCTAATGGAAAAACCCAACAACACTGCCCGACCAGGGAATCGAACCCAGGACCCCATGGACAGCAGTCGCGCTTGCGACCACGAGACCAACGGGGCAGTTACCTCTCTATAATATTAGTTTAGATCTAAGGTTTATGTGTACCTTTAATACATTAAATATTAAACTTACCTAATTATAAAGAGATCTCGATGTTTTGTAAAGTCGTAAAAACCGCGTGAAGCAGGGCCTCGCTAATTAGACTTTGGCATCCTATTTGAACTAAAAAAAAAACAAGGCCAAGATTACCATATTAAAACGTCCCACCATTGTTTCCTTCATCGTTGTGGTTGTTCAGTTCACTGAGAATTTAAATTAATTCATTTATTTATTAATCATTACGCTCCGAGTTATCGGTACTGAGTTTGGAAGCACGCAAGTGAAGTAAATAGAATTTTTTGGGACACTTTCCTCTTGGGGGCTTGTGGCTAAGTAATAACAGCCGCACGACTCGATCGATCAGGTTAAGCTACGCTTGCCGCGGTTGGTCCGCGGATGGGTGACCATCTTCACATAACAAGACCCCTCCGTGCCTCGGAAAGCACGTTAAGCCGTTGGTTCCGGCTGTCATTCGTGGATCTGTGACAGTCGTTACGGGTCCTCAGAAGCCCGAAAGTCTGACAACCGGTTAAGACCGGTTATCAGACTTATATAAGTCTATGCCCCTACGATGTATGATGTGTATTATCCAGTATCTGACCTTTGGAGGTCAGATGGGCAGTCGTTCCATGTAAAATACTGGTATTCAGCTGCATCCGGTTAGACTGGAAGCCGACCACAACATAGTTGGGAAAAGGCAGGTAGACGATGATTTTCCTCTTGGGAGAGGCACTATTCTGGCTCGAAACTGCATAAGCATAATCAGCCTATAATGTTCCCACTGCTGGGACACAGGCCTCCTCTCTTCGAGGGGGAGTCGGCTGTAATCTACCAGGCGGACCCTTTATAAGTGCTTGTGGCATAAGTACAGAAGCCAGCAGGTCAAGCTACCCGAAACTGTCAAATTTTCCCAATCAACCTTGAACCTTAATGCTTTAGCGATAAAGTTGAAAATCTATTAAAGAAATTTGACAGATTGTAGTAACTTGATGTGCTGGCGTCCGTACTAACTTTTATGAAAACCCGTAAGTAGATTTACCGCTAAAAGCTCCAAGTGGAAGATTGCTTGCTTACCTGATTGAGTGCCCAAAATAATGAAAAAAGGCAACTCAATCAGGTTTCGACCATGACCGACGAACATGTCAAGGAAACTCTGTTACTCGATACGAAATGTGTGGATCGTCCGACGTCGGTATTGGCTGCACTCTTGATCCGCTGACGTTATGTTGTTTTTACCGGCTTGAGCTGCATGCACAGCGCATAGTTACAACCTTGTGGAGTTAATGCTCGTTAGAAATGGGTGTTGGAGATTCTTAAAATTATTGTTTTATTTATTTATTTAGTACTTTAAGGGTTGATTTTGCAATCATCTGATAACTTTATTCGAGCAATAATTTTGAAATTTTGACAGTTGTTTCATACAAAAACTGTCAAACGTCAATTTTATTCCTCGAATAAAAGTTATCTGGCGATGGAAAAATCAGCCCTAAAAGGTGGAACTAATGCCATATCCATTTTCTACCAGTCAACCTTTGTGTGATGCAGAGACAAACAGTGGTAGGTGCTATTGTGAAAAATTGAGAAATAAATATTTTTAAATATAAAGGGACGCAAAAAGACACACTCTAACCACACACACCACCCATACACACTACACTACACACCACACACACCACCCATACACACTACACTACACACCACACACACCACCCATACACACTACACTACACACCACACACACCACCCATACACACTACACTACACACCACACACACCACCCATACACACTACACTACACACCACACACACTATTGTTTTACTTCTGTTGTTGTAAAATTAGTCTACAAACGTTTTTTTTCCTGCCTAGCCTTTTCCCAACTATGGGTTGTGTATGTTCCACTGGTTTCCAGTCTTTCCATATACATCAGAATACCAGTATTTTACATGACGCGACTGTCTATCGGACCTTCACAACCCAGGTATCACGATACCCCTTGGCAAGACTGGTTGTCAGTTTTCGGGCTTCTGACTACCCTGTTAAAGATCTACGACTGGAGAACAGTCAGACCAACTCCTTAACGTGCTTTCCGAGGCACGTATTGTTCTGGATACGTTATGAATGGTCACCCATCCACGGACCGACCTCGGCAAGCGTAGCTTAAACTTCGATCGACCCGTGCGGCAGTTATTATCTAACCACGAGCCCCTAATAGTTTAGTCTCATCATTATCATCATAATTTCAGCCGAAAGACGTCCACTGCTGGACGTAGGCCTCCCCCAAGCATCACCACTTCGACCGGTTCTGTGTTCTTGCTTCATAGATTACTATCTATTACTATAATCAGCCTATAACGTTCCCACTGCTGGGACACAGGCAGCAGGCAGGCTTCGAGAGGGAGTGGTAGATGTCACATGTCTTCGAATTTTTGGTTTTATGACATGCCGGTTTCCTCAAGATGTTTTCCTTCACCGTTTTGAGAGCAGTGGTGATGAAATTATTTACACAAAGTAAAGGCCAGTTTTGGTTCGAACTCACAACCTACAACTCGGTAAGTCGGATCCGATACCACTGGGCCACCACTGCTCATAGTTTAGTCTATGCTAAATCAATCTCTGGGATCCAAATCGGAGATGAGTCGCGCCTTCACGACCGCGAAGGTTCTGGACTTTCTGCTTAGGCTCGCCATGATGTTTGGCATTGTAGACGCAAATACTGTACTTTCATCAGATTACGAGAATAATCTAAGAATCTTGTCTACGGACGTACAAAGTCTATTTATTACGTAACCACCGCTCGTACGAGTATCCTCCAGTTGCAGAAGAAATATGTTCAAACATATTTCTTCATCTACATCAGAATCTCTCACTTATAATAAAGCTGAAGAGTTAGTTTTTGTTTTTGAACGCGCTAATCTCTGGAGCTACCAGTCGGATTTGAAAAATCTTTTTGCATTTGATAGCCCAGTTTTTGAGGAAGGCTATAGGCTATTCAGCACGCTAAGACACTAAGGAGCCGAGCAAAAACAAAAAGTAGAAAAGATCACAGTAATAGCGTGGGTAGACGGGGCGATGCGCTGGGGTGGGTCGGGGGAACAAGAAATTTCGCGCGGACGAAGTCGCGGGCAGAAGCTAAGTACCAAGCCGTCATTCCAAACGTGGCAAAATGTGGAAGTTGACGCATGCTGTTGATCGTACAGCCTACTAAGTTTAAATATCGTGTGATGTTGAACGCGAACCTTATTTAGAAAATGTAGTTAGTGTATGTCTTTTATGTAAACATCACTGGCGAAATCTGGGTGTGATTTTGCGTGACGTCAGTGTGATGCATAGTTCGCATTTGGCGATGTAGATGCCGCCACCCTTATCTACTATCTTTTTTACGTTTCTAGAAAATCGTTGATAGCTGCTACTGCTGCTTGTCGCTTTCTCGACGGCGGTGGGTCAGGTGCCTTTGTTCTCCTGCGGATCTATTTACAATGGGCCTTATTAGAAGTCACTCAAAGGGCAATGGATAGGGCTATGCTTGGAGTTTCCCTACGTGATCGGATATGATTCATATCATTAAACAACATAATAACATGACATTTCACACATAACATTAAGACGCTTCGACTGATTTTCCATTCCATTATGTGTTAATTTTGTCAGTAATTTATATGCGAGTGTTAATTAATTCGCAATTCATTGTAATATTGTAAACAAGTTGTGCCCATTTAATTTATGTTTTTCCTTTTTTTACTTGCAATTTTTAAGCGTTCTGTTGTGCTGTTTGATAAATAGAGGTATTAAACTTGTCTCCAGATAGAGCTGAGTGTAACAGTGCAACGATCAATTATGTCTAAAATTGTCCATGATATTGTGATTAAATGCGTGTCAGGGATATGATAGGTTGGATTTTGATAACAATACTAGGTAATTTTGTTTGACTACTGCCCAAAAAAGATTTTTATGTTTTTTTTTTTCAGTGTAGGTATATATGAAAAGTCAGTGATAATGTGAAATGTGTTTCCTGGGTCGTCTTATAACCACTTCAGATAATACTTCTCCTTCGTCTTTTTTGAGATATCTTAGGAATCTATAAGTACTAATAATAAAACCGAAAGTTTAGAGCATATGGCGGAGGTCTGCCCGGCTTGGGCGGAGCACCGCCGCGTCCTCGTGGCGGCGATCGGCGGAGGCGATCTCTCGCGTCCGGCCCTGGTCCAGGCCATGATACGGAGCGAGAGTGCATGGGAAGCCGTCACCTCCTTCTGCGAAGCAGTAATGCTCGCAAAGGAGGAGGCGGGGCGCGTGAGGGAGAGGAAATCTCTGCGCCCTCACGCCCCTAGTCGCCGCAGGAGACGCCCTGGACGTCGGGAGTCACCAGCCGACTCCCGGCCACCGTAGGCGCGGGCTTACAAGTACCAGGCCCGGGTCGACGGCGCTTTGTGTTCCATGCGCGCCTCAAAGAGATGTCAGCACGAACTGACGGGGTCCACTAGGGCCGATGCCTGCCAGGGCCGCGGGTTGTTCGAAAGAGATACCGTGGCCCCTGGCATAGGCAACTGAAGGAACACGGGTGGGTTTTAGTCAGTAAAAGTCTGACACGCCCTCCCGCTCCGCCCAGAGCGGGAGAAGTCATATGATGATTTCCCACCCAGAAAAAGAAAAAGAAAAAAAAGGTAGTTTAGAGTCTGTTTGTATAAACGCGCTAATCTCTGAAACTGCCAGTCGGATTTCTCGTGTAGCGACATGTAACTAAGTTTAAATTAAGGAATTAAAGGACGGGAGGTAGAAATCAATTAAAGATTTATTGACAAGTTATATAAAAGATGGAGATGGACTGGTCAGTGGTGTGTAGTGTGTGGGTGAGGAAGAATGAAGATGAGTGATAGGTGGGTTGAGGAGGCTGTGGTGGGGTTGCAGATGGAGCTGAAGAGCTAGGCGCGACGCGAGGCAGGTGCCGGTGACAGGTGCAGGTGCAGGTGAGGTCAGGTGCTGGTGCGTGTGCGGCACGGAGGATACCCGTAGGGGGCCCACGTGGCAGAAGTAGGACGCAGCACGGCAGCACGAGAGAGCAGGCATGGCGGGGACACAGTCAGCCCGCCAGGAGAGGCGGCCCTCGGATGAGGCGCGGCCCAGTATATCCCAGAGGGTCTTCTGAGGCGCTCCTCGGATGAGGCGCAGTCCAATAGGTACAGGAGGCTCAGTGCTTCAGAGTGCTCCGGCGAGGCACGCCAGCGGTCCGACTGGTACGGAGGTCGGAGGACGGAGGTGTAGCGAGAATCCGTCAGGTACCGGAGTCTTTTAAGAGGGACACGCTAAGAGTTCCCTGGATAGATGGCTCTGGAGTATCAGGCCTATTTACTGTGTTCGCTTTAGAGACGAAACTCGAACTGATCCTTGCATTTAGGGCTTTCGAATACCGGTATTACAACCGAATGTTTTTTTTCTAAATACCGGGATTCCGGGATACCGGTATTGAAAAAAGAAACTTATTTTTTTCAGACTTTATATTTATTCTTTTTTGGAAGTACGTATTTAGAAGGTACAATTAATAAACAAAGTTTTAAAGTCAAATCATATATTATTTACATGTAGGTACAATTATCTTTTTATATAACAATAATATTAAGTGTCAGTTAGATCAGTCTTTTTTTTTACGATAATTCGCGTTATAAAAATTATGACTAATCACATTTATTATTATAGAATTTCACAAAACTTGTCCAACAACATTTCTGTAAGTAACTGCGGACAGACTATAACAACTTCGCGTTGCATGCACCTGAGGGGAGGCGGAGCGGGCGGGGCGTATAGGGGATTTCCCCTCACCCCTGGCGGGCGCCGCGGCCTTCCGCACTGTACTTAAAACTTAGAGCAACGCAGGACTTCCGGGAAGTCCGTGTTGCTTTAAGCCTGAGAACGACTTAAATTTATTGCTTTGCGTGCGTGTAACTGCCATGTCTTTAAATCATTGATATTATACCGATTTAAAATATTCCAAAATAAATTAAATGGGTAAAAATATCTATGTGCGGTAGTGATAGTTTATTATTTTGTGTTTTGTACTAAAATTAAAACAAAATCACTAATACCGCGACCCTGGTTATGAACATTTCAATACCGGTATTACAAACCTCCAAAAAATGCCGGGATCCCGGTATTGGCTGATACTGGGATCCCGGTATTGGAAGCCCTACTTGCATTGCTTGGATTTATAAGGTGAACTCGTAGAATAGTACCATGTAGAAAATATGAATTTGAAATATGCTGATGGCCAGTATTAGTTTTGTAGGAGTATGAATATATTTTCAGTTAAAAAGTTACAGGCTGATAAGAACCTAAAAGAAATGGTTGTCATGGTGACGTATTAAACGTCGTTGTCAGAACTGTCATAATAATATATATATTAATAAAATACAATTAAATCTATAGTTATTTCGTATTAAAATATAGTGTTTATAGGAAAACTGATATCAATCAATGTGGGCGAAATTCCCAGCCCTTGGATGTCACTAAATCGTCGTAGTTGTTAAAGTTTGATGACTGTGTCTGTGTACTGATTGTGGATAAAACGTGGGCTGGTGTCGTGAGAAATAGTCAGATCAGCGCCTAACGGTTACGGAATGCTTGTCTGACCTGGAGGAATGAATGAAGATAACTGTGAGTATGTACATTATGTTACAGATTTTGAAAATATTTTTCCGTTTGATAGCTCAATTCGTGACGAAAGCTATACATAGACTATTTAACATCATGCCAGGACCCTTAGGACTCGAGCAACAATAAAAAGAGTCGGAAAGAATGCTAAGCGAAAACGAAGTAATAGCGCTGGCAGGCGATGCGACGCGACGGGGTGGTTAGGGGAACAAGAAATTTCACGCAGACGAGCCAAGTACCAAGCCCTCATTCCAAACGTGGCAAAATATGACATTATCCTAGAATATTCTTCTTCGTTCATTATGAGGAAGCCTAAAGGATGATTTCCACCAAACGGCTCGCATCGCATCGGATCGGAAAGGATACGAACGGATGCGGCGACAGCCGATCGCGTCCGGTAGGATATCGACGCATACGATCGGCTCCGTACCGTCGCTTGCGAACGTATCCGTTTTTGCACCTAGTCAAATAGTTTCATTCCTACCGTGATGACGTGTTGCCGAAAGGATTCCTGTGGATACGACGACAGGCGAACGGAGCCGATCGTGCGTCGCAGCATACGTTCGACGACAAGCGATCGTAGCCAAAATAAAATATTAGTTTAGTCCTGTCAAATTAAGATACTCCATAGAAAGTTAGGACGTGATTAAAAACATGGCGACTAAAAATACGTCAATTTACGTTAATATATACACTAATATTTATCTTCTGTCCTTTTCTTAATGAAATATAAAGAAAAAGATGCACTAAATATAGTTTAGTTTGTGAACAAGGGAATCGGCGCCATTGTCTAGTTATTTTAGTTTACAAGCTTCTGTTGATTGTTAATGATCGTTATCTTGTTTAATGTGACTAAAACTGTACACTGATACGCAAGCACATTATTTATCACATTTCGACGCAGTGACCGCCTTCTCCGATGAAGGTCGCCAGTTCAATTCCCGCGGCGAAGTTAAAATCTCCACACCAACGCTGCGTGCTCACTGAAACAAAGACTTGCTTCCTTTATTTTTGAAGAAGTCACTTTTACTGGCGTGAATTTAATTACTTACACTATAAAAATGTTTTGTCAGCTTGTTGGTGGATCATAGTCTGTAGATTTAGTCTACTCTCTACTAATAACAGCTGCACGGGCTCGTGAATGTTTTTTTACAGGGCTTAAAAAATTACTCCGTGGTCCGTGAATGGGTATAACCATCCTTTACATATAGAGACCACTCCGTGCCTCGGAAAGCACGTTAATCCGTTGATCCTGGCTTTCGTTTGTGGATCTTTGACAGTCGTTATGGGTAGTCTTACTAAGGGATATAGTATTACCTAGTAACTGGGTTATGGAAGTCAGATAGGCAATCGCTCCACGTAAAATACTGATGTTCAGCTGCATCCGGTTAGACTGGAAGCCGGCGCCAACATAGTTGGGAAAAGGCTAAGCAGATGATTATAGTAAGACACACTAGCAGCTAATTTGCTAATTCGTGTATTTCAAATAGCTTTAAGATATTTAATCTGTCCAGTCAGTTCCTGAAGCGGTTCAGTATGGAAGTCGTCACAACATTTTTCGGGAGCCTATTTTATGCTGCTAAAAAACTCGATTAAGCAAGTATTTTTTCAAAGGCTTTGTCTTTGATGAATTTTCCCATAGCTTTCGGAAATGTCCACGCAATTTTTTGTTGCCATTCAGATGCTCGGCTGCGGTTCCCACTCAACCTTTTTTGCAGTCGAGTAAAAATAAATGCAAGCAATGTTTTTCTCGTCGTTCTTGTGGGATCTCGCAGGACCGACAAAGCTCAATCTATGACCGTGACATCTTTGGATACCATTTATGTGAAAAGAAACATTGCAACTATTTTCCCGTTAACCATTTATTAATTCTGCATCTCCAATTTTATAGTTAGCCCGTTCCCGTTGCCTGTTCGTTTGTTAGTTAGTTAGTTAGTGGCGCCGATTCCCTTGTTCACAAACTGAACTAAATTTAATTCAGTGCATCTTTTTCTTTCTATTTCTTTAAGAAAAGGACAGAAGATAAATATTAGTTTACTCCTGTCAAATTAAGATTGTCCATAGACAAATTAGACGTGATTAAAAACATGGCTACTAAAAATACGTCAATTTACGTCAGGCGCTGACTAATTTGACAGGACTAAACTAATATTTATCTTCTGTCCTTTTCTTAATGAAATAGAAAGAAAAAGATGCACTGAACTTAAATTTAGTTTAGTTTGTGAACAAGGGAATCGGCGCCATTGGCTAGCTTCTGCCCGCGACTTCGTTCGCGTGAAATTACGGCCCATCGCATCGCATCGCTCGCCCGTGCTACTACTTCGTTCTCGCTTAGTATTCTTTCTGATTTTTTCATTTTGCTCGACTTCTCAGTGTCGTAGCGTGATGTTAGAGAGCCTATAACCTTCCTTAAGAATTGGGCTATCAAATGCAATAAGATTTTTTGAAATCTGTCTGGTAGTTCCGGAGATTACCCCCTACATACATACATACAAACAAACAAATTCTACCTCTTTATAATATTAACAGACTAGCAACCGCCCGTTTTTTAACCATCTCCTCATATACGTCATCAAGCTAATTACTAACACGTCATAACTTCATAAGCGGTCGTTATAAGTACCGAAAAAAGTTTCTTGCATTTAATGTCGATCATTGCATGCCTTGAAGAGGAACATTATTGGCTATTGTTCAGAAACTTATGGCTGTCTACGACATTTGAACTATCTTTGACTGTCCTTTGAAATGTGTAGTGTCAATGTTTATTTAGTTGCAAGATATTTTTAATTCGCTTTTCTCATGGCTACTGACAGCAATCTACCTACCTAAATGTAGGAAATTTACACAAACTACCTATGAATTGTCTAATTAGGTTACTACGATTTCATTAAATAACAGTCGCACGGGTTGATCGAAGGTTAGGCTAATTTTGCCGAGGCCTGTCCGTGGATGGGTGACCAACCATTACATATCGAGACCCCTCCGAGTCTCGGAAAGCACGTTAAACCGTAGCCCCGCGTTAGTCACAGCTGTCTTTGATAGTCGTTGAAGATAAAATTCCGAAAGTTTGACTAAGGGATATCGTATTTCAGCGGGATTGTCCGAAAGGGTTACCGCTACCCCGGAACATAAAGGGCGAAGGAAGGAACATGGGTGGGTTTTAGTCAGTAAGAGTCTGACACTCCCTTCGGCTCCACCCAGAGCGGGAGGGGTCATTTGAATATTTCCCACAAGAAAAAAAAAAAAAGGGGTATCGTATTAACCAGTAACTAGGTTATGGAGGTCAGATAAGCAGTCGCTCCATGTAAAATACTGGTATTCAGTTGCATCCGGTTAGACTGGAAGCCGACCCCAACATAGTTGGGAAGGAGGCTAGGCAGATGATGATAGGTTAAAATTAATAACTATTTTCCTGTTACTAACCTAGTATTTTCCTTTACTCTTTCCGATCCAAAGGTTAATTCCATCCAGTCCGTCCCCTGTACGAGAAACATCAATGAGTCATGGTGAATTAACATACACAGTCAACGATTTCCTACAAAATCGGGAAATAAACTACCACGGTTTATTTATAAATGAAATTTATTTGTAATTCTAGTAGGTATACATTACGGATAGTCGGACTGCCATGCAAAATTATTGATTACATCCTACTAAACTAATACATATTATAAACGCGAAAGTTTTAGATTTTGATGAAAGTTTACAGTAATATAGCTTATAGATCAGAATAACACATATTATACTTTTTATCCCGATATTCCCACGGGATCGACACTTTTACGGGTGAAACCGCGGGGCGCTGCTACTTATTTAAATAAATGACGCTAACAAACATTGGACATAAATCATAGTTATTAAAGAACAATGGCAGCCACCCATACATTAATTTAGCTAAGATTTAATTCTTGCGTCTTTAAATGAAAAATATCTTGTTTAACTCTGCGTCAACTTCTGAATTAGTTTTTGCAAGAATTTTTTTTCGAGAAGTCCGAGAATAATAGAAATTCAGTCATGAACTTTTGTACAATAACAAACATTTACTCCTTTTTGTTACAATAACAAACTAAAACTGATTTTTTTACAATAATACTGTACTTACTGTCACTTGGCAGAATAAATACAAAATGGCATCACTAATTGTCAATGAAAAAATCAAATAACTTTTCATTTAAAACATTTTTTTTATCCGGACTTAACTCGGTAATGTGATACTTTAAAAAAACGTAGAAAAATAATAGAACTGCCTTCGTATATAAGTCACTTTTAGACGCTCAAATTAAAGTCAGCTAAGCTTTCGCCAATTGACAATTAATTGACATTTTAAAGAACAACTTTAAAATGTCAATTAATTGTCAAATTGTAATATAAATAATTCTTCTGTACGTGTGTTTGTCATTTAACTCCTCCTAAACGGCTAGACCGATTTGGATGAAATTTTGTGTGTATATTTCAATGGGTTTCTGGATGGTTTGAAAATACAATTGGACCCGGTAGGTGACGCTGCTTTTCCGGGCAGGAAGACGTCTGCCGGGTCCACTAGTTATAATAGAAAGATGTCGGTGTGAATCTTTGAAGTCTAAATACACATTCACAGAATGGAATGATTTTTCTATAAGCCATTTGAATAATATAGGATAGAGAGACCTTTGTCCAGCTGTTGACTGCAATAGCCTGAGTTAGCCTTAATTAGCGGCATATTTGCGGCTCCAAATCTATTTACCGGTGCTGCTATGGATACACGATTTTATTGTGAGCTAACTGACCCGATAGATGTTGTCCTGTCCAATTTTCAATAATAATGTAATAACCACCCTGTATTGTCCCACTGCCTTTTTCCATTCAATTCAATCCTGAGGTAATATGGATCAATGCCTTCCATTTTCAATAATTCATTCAAAAATACCATGGAAAAAATACTTACAGTTTTTCCCGAATTTTTCGGGCAACTTTTTAAATTTTTCTTGCCAATAACCTAATTCGGGATACTAAGAACATTTTAAAACAAAAAAGTGCCAAATCGGTCCAGCCGTTCTCGAGTGATGCGCTTAGTAACGTAAAGCATTTCGTTTTTGTTCTTAAAGATATGTAGTGTCTGGATTCCAGGATCTATTATTACCAATTTCAGCTCAGCATCATTTTTTTCAAGGGTCCAACAGCCTCGTCAATGAAAGTAATCAATAAACCGTCAATGGACGTCGTAGTGCATCGAACATCGGCCCTTGCGCAGAAGGGATAAAAAAGTTGGCATTTGCAGCCAGTCTGCTCGGGAACGGGTCCGGGAGCAACGGGTTTTTAAGACATTATTTTTTTCAACGAAGTACGTTCTAAACATACTTTAATTAAAAATATACATATCTGCGTGTCTATGTCTGACTAATTAGATAGATAATAAATTGTGCTAGGGTCAGCAACGAGAATGCTTTCATTCCAGTATCATTCTTAGTCGAGACGCCGCGTCAATTATACGCGTCAATTTATTTCTTAATTATTTTTTTTTAAACATGCGACCACTGCATGCATATTAAGTATCGATCGGTCGGCGGGTTATCGGTGCATTCGGATTATTTTTTTTATTAAAAAAAGATAAGGGCTTTGGAAAGATGGTGAAGACTCAGTGTGATGCGCGACCAGTGAAAGCTTACATCATGACTGACTTACTGAAGAAGTTCGACCATGACACGAGGAACGACGTCGTCCAAATAGCTGTGGCGATCGCAGGATTCTATCTGGGGATGTTTTGTTGTACGTATTTTTTTTTCTTTTTTTTCGTGATTTGGCAATTTTTAGAAGTAGTTGTTTTTTTTTCAATGTAGGTACTTTTCTTTTTATTGTGTGGCTATTTTTTAAAAAGGGGTGGTTTTTGTTTTTGTTAGGGCTGATTTTTCCAACGCCAGATAATTTTATCGGAGGAATAATTTTAAATTTTTGACAGTTCTTCCATACAAAAACTGTCAGACGTCAATTATACTCCACGAATAAAAATTATCTGTCGATTGAAAAATCAGCCCTTAATCTTTTTAAGTTTAAACTTTGCGGTTACATTTGATAAATACTAGCCGAGTTTTTGGCTTTTTTTGTGCAAAAATAATACCGTCGTGTTAAAATAATTTTAAGTAATAAAAATATTTGCCAATATCAAAACTATTTTACGAAAAACTTAGTTATGTCTACTTAGTTACAACTGAGGTAAACCCATATTGTTATTTGAGAAAACCACAGACTAGTACAGTTAATTTCCTCATACTTGTGCTTATTATGAAATTAGCTGCGACCACAATACCTATTATTAGAAAACTCTCAACAATTTCCTTTTTAATCTATAATGCATGTAGGCGATAATCTTCGGAACTACCGATCCGACTCTGAAAATTCTTTCACTAATAGAAGCTACATCATCTCTGAGTGCCATAAATTAAATCGCGAAGTACTGCGGTGTAACTGTGCAGAAATGCTTTAGGTACTTACTTACTATTACATAATATTTGCAATAATTAACTGCGGAGAAAAAGCAATAGCATGCATGCACTAAAATAGATAATAAGGAAAACCATAAAGCGCTCTTCCTCTCTCCTACTTATTTAAAACTAACTGCGCCCCGCGGTTTCATCCGCATAAGTTTCGATCCCTAGGGAATATCGGGATAAAACTATCCTGTATGTTAATCCTGGTTATAAACCAACTGTGTGCCGAATTTCATCCAAACCCGTTAAGTAGTTTTGGTGTGAAAGAGTAACAAACATCCATCCATCCATTCATCCATACAAATTGTCGCGTTTATAATATTAGTAGGATTTTGCTGTGCCCGACAGGGTCCATAATTTATTCTAATGTTTTAATACTTACCACCTATATGTGT
This sequence comes from Apamea monoglypha, assembly GCA_911387795.2. Classification (NCBI taxonomy): domain Eukaryota; kingdom Metazoa; phylum Arthropoda; class Insecta; order Lepidoptera; family Noctuidae; genus Apamea; species Apamea monoglypha. The sequence goes on along the minus strand of OU426935.1, from coordinate 7,143,810 downwards.
ACATTATGGATGCAATAATGATTGAATTGAATTATAAAATAAATAGATATACATAGTAAGTACATACATCCCCGTTGAAAACAAACGCGAACCAAGTGACCACTTTTTCTGCGAAGATTTAAATTGATCTAGGGAAAAACTGGTCTGTCAACTTTAATAACAGTTTAAATAGATTAATGTGAACTTGCACGTTAGCTTACTTAATATTAGGGTCTACATACAAGGATGTCGCTGGCAGGTGGAGCTAGGCCGGTTGTAATGACATCCCGCCGGTTGTCCGCCTTTTTTTTTCTACATTTTTCACATTATGTGCAATTTATCGTGGACCTGCATCGTCGCTAGGTTGCGAGCACGAACGGGTTAAGTGATACGGAGTTTGCGCGCCATTTTTTTGTTGTCTATGACATTTAAGTTAACGGACTTGAGAATATGTTGTAATTACTAGGGTGAGTTTATTCCCATGTATCGTAATATTAATAAGGAGTTTATTCCGTTCATTTACCTACTTACAAATGCTAACTTACTTAGGTAATCGTTTTATTGGGTAACATTCGTCAATAAAGTTTCGCGCCATATTAGATTTTCCATAGAGTTTTACAAACAGATTTGACTTTAGAACTTATTAAATATTTTTCTTGGAATAAATAGAAAGAAAAGAAAGAAAGAAAATACGTTTATTTGCGGCAAACATGACGCATAAAAAAAGAACATAAACACAAAAAAAGTAACAAGTAAATCGGATAGAAACAATAAAAAAATCATTTTTATAACTGCCGTTACATCATACCTACATTATTTCAATAGAAATTATCTTATACCTAAGATCATAAATGTCATTGTAATACTCAATGTAATCGAATAATAAATATAAATAATCTCAATTAAAAAGTATGTAGTGTCTGGATATCCATCCATTTTTTTTACGTAAAACATGTCATGTGTTTCAGACTTGTGTCAGTCTGTTTAAATATCGTTTTTGCCAATATTAGGAACCTTAAATAATCTAAATATTACTGTGAAGTTTTAAAATGTAATAAATTAAACATTATATGAAGTTATGGGTACTTAAACGTATCCAAAGCATATCAAATAAAAGTACTGATAGGACTCGCCAGTGGCGCCAACTGGTGAGCACAAAAACGATAGCCCCCTATTGGGGTGCTTGTCCAGTGTGTGTGTGTGTGTCCTGTGCTCAGTTTAAGTTTTCCTATGTACTATCGCCAAAATCTATATCTGACCACCGTAAGGACTATTCCTGCTTGCAGCGCATACTATTAGTCGACCTAAAAATAATCCTCTTTTGTTTTACTTACGGACGCAGCTGTGGTCATCATGTGCACGGGATTTTGTTTATCAACACTGCTGAAATAAATATTGTTAAAAAGGTCTCGATCACACAAAAAATCTGCTAATTTTGTTTTAAATGGCATCCCAGCGCCCTAATTGCGTAACACACTATCAATCACAATCTGAATCATTTTGAAGGATATTGCTAATCCATTGCTTCATTTGCTTATGTTCGAAAAATTTGTCTGCTCAACAACGTAGGTAAATAACGCAATAAATGTTGTTGAACTGTCAAAATGAAAGCCATTGCTACTGTTAGTGTGTAACACAATTAACCCGCTTGTCAACGTAGGAGGTGGTCGGTTTCTTAACCGGGCTATCCAGTGGATGCCTTAATAAATTAAGGCCTCCAGCTAAGGCATACAACTTACGAACTAAGCGACTAAACGCTAAGGGCACCCCCTGTGGCCTATGGGGTACGGAAGCCGGCTGAGGACGTCGCTGGGGGAGGCTTGACCGGATCAAAAACAATCTTTTAACCCAGTTTTCATCTTTTTAAGTAACCCAGAAGGACTCTTAGTACTATTGCTCCTAAGTAATCCTAAGAGACGTGTAAATGCTTCTTCATGTCACCACTTGTACGGCATTGTGTTAAAGAAGCATTTGGGCGGACAAATTGGAAATCCAAACCTGACAACCAGTCTTACCAAGGGGTATCGTGTTACTCAGCAACTGGGTTGTGGAGGTCACATAGGCAGTCGCTTCATGTAAATTACTTGTATTCAGCTGCATCGAGTTAGACTGGAAGCTGACCCCAATATATTTCTTCTTCGTTGATTACTGCTTTATAAAAAAAAAACGTGACATTTTATAAACAAACGTGTTTAAAGTACATAAAGTTATTTGTATATTCAAATGTTACATAAATGTATAAATTAAAGAACTGTGTCAATAGTTTACGCTGTCAGCGATACAGTTTAGCATACCGCAAGGTTTAGAATGCGCACATAAACAATACAATATTGTTTTGTAAGGTGCGATCGGACGTGCTGAACTTAGAAGAACTTAAAACCGTGCAGAGGTAAAAATGCCTCTTTTTGATACGACAGGCGTGTATGCATGTATCTGTTCTCGCTGTCGAGCCAACAAATTTTTCCAACATTTGAAGCATTGGATTATAATTTTTTTTCAAAATCTTTCGGATTGTGACAAAAAGTGTGTTAGGCAACCGCGCTTGCATTCGCCACTAGAGGCGCTAGTGTAGAGTAAGGTCTCTATAAATGTGAATATCAATGAATATTCACTGCTTGCGGGATTTTTATCACGTATTTTTACTAATCCTACTAATATTATAAACGCGAAAGTTTGTATGGATGGATGGATGTTTGTTACTCTTTCACGCCAAAACTACTGAATAGATTTGATATTCCCACGGGATCGAAACTTATGCGGGTGAAACCGCGGGGCGCAGCTAGTTATTCATATTTGTTGGAAAGATTTTGATTGACTGGTTAACTATCATTATGGCTTAGGATTTTAAGTAGTAACTTCGAATCTAATTTGGTAGCACTTGGGGGAAGGATACTATTTGTCTGCTTAATGCTTGCCAGTATTAGGAACATTAAATAATCTAAATATTACTGTGAAGTTTTAAAATGTAATAAATTAAACATTATATGAAGTTATTGGTACTTAAACTTAAACGTATCCAAAGCATATCAAATAAAAGTACTGATAGGACCTTACTCGCCAGTGGCGCCAACTGGTGAGCACAAAAGCGATAGCGGGTGCTTGTCTTGTGCTCAGTTTAAGTTTTCCTATGTACTACCGCCAAAATCTATATCTGACCACCGTAAGGACTATTCCTGCTTGCAGCGCATACTATTAGTCGACCTAAAATAATCCTCTTTTGTTTTACTTACGGACGCAGCACTGTGGTCATCATGTGCACGGGATTTTGTTTTCAAAATGGTCAGATATAGGTTTTGGCGGTAGTACAGCTACAAGACTACCCATAATTTCGCATAATGGAGCCCTCACTTTAATGACTGAGTTTAATGTAGATGTTTACCTAGACAGCTCACTAATCTGACGTGCATGATCAATTGCGCACTGCGAGAAAAGACTTCGGTAACTTATATTTTCTACATCTGATAAATAGTATCCTGTCTTACGTAGAAGGTTAATTGAATCTTTAACATATCCTACACCTTGCAGCTTCCAGTTATATTTGGTATGATTTTTTTTTTTTTCTGGTGGGAAATCATCAGGTGACCCCTCCCGTTCTGGGTGGAGCGGAAGGGAGTGTCAGACTCTTACTGACTAAAACCCACCCATGTTCCTTCCTTCGCCCTTTATGTTCCGGGGTAGCGGTAACCCTTTCGGACAATCCCGCTGACCCGGCAGACTTCGGCCCCTTCGGGCGGGGGCCCCTTGGATTATACTCGGTATGATTATATCTCAATTTATAAAAACTGCTCTGAGCTCATAAACTGCTTAAGGAGGATGCGCTAAGGTAGCCCGCGAAAGTCAAATTATCTTGCGTTTTTTGTAATTGGCAAGTCAGTGACAGGTCGTATGTTGATTTAAATATGATTCGCGACCGTAACATTATTATTATTGATCTCTATTTTTAATATAAATTATTATTTTAAATGACTAGAATTGTATTTAATTTAATTTTATTAATTGCAATGTAATCCAAATTTAAATTATGAAATTATTATTAGTATTTTTATGTTATTGATAATTACTAAATGTGCGATAAGTATAACCAAGATGTAAAATCTAAATATTTGCACGGCAGAAATGCCGAATATATTGAAACCCATAGATCTCAAGAACTTATGTTAGCTACCTATATTCTTGCAAATAAATATTTCATTCATCCTGCACCCCATCTTTCTGCAGCGTGTTTTTCACTTCTTCTACTGTTTTTCCTAAGAAAGTACTACGAAACTGTGTAAAAGTGCAAATTGACATTATTCTTAGTTATAACATAATCTATCTCGTAAAATATTAAGTTAGAGTTAAATTGCTTATTAGTCTGTTAGGCTAGATTGTAATAAATTACTAGGAACACTAGTTCTTATTAATAAAAAAAAAACTGTTTTTCGGCCTCCGTTCTGTTTTTCTTAAACTTGGAATGCAAAAATTATTAGGCTATTCAGTAGCATAATCAGCCTGTAATGTCCTCACAGCTGGGACACAGACCTCCTCTCTTCGAGAGAGACAGACGGGAGACATGTCATTTCACATATCTTCGAATTTTTCGTTCTGGGACATGCCGCTTTCCTCACGATGTTTTCCTTCACCGTTTTGAGAGTAGCGGTGATGAAATTATTTACACAAATTAAAGCGCCTGTCTGGATTCGAACCCACAACCTGCATCTCGTGAGTCCTTCATTTCTTCCACCGTTTTTCGGCCTCCATTCTGTAAGCCTTGTGTGCGAAGAAATGTATGCTGTTCAGTAACCTTTTATTTATTTTGAAAACAAAGAGACACCGTTAAAGGTCGGTTCGTACGGTTTTGAGTCATTCGCATGAATTCAATTTAATAATGAGTTTATTTTTAGCATTTTCGCGTGTTCTTATACGATAGTAAACTTAAACATAGCCGGCGAGCTTTGAGGTTATTTGATTTCACTAGACTAGCTCTACGAACGGCGGGGTAATTGCGTAACACACTAATATTAGCAATCGGGTTCATTTTGACAGTTCAACAACATTCATTGTGTTATTTACGTTGTTGATCAGACAAATTTTTCGAACATATGAAGCAATGGATTAGCAATATCCTTTAAAATGATTCAGATTTAGATTGATAGTGTGTCACGAAATGCAGGTGCTGACCTGTTTATGTGAAAATATTCTGAATGCAGTTTTGATTCAAAATAATGTTGCTTCTACAATCCTTCACAGATCTTCCATTCTCTAATAATTAAATCATAATCTTTAGGGGATCATTCTCATTACCAATATTCAGCTGAAAGAGGTCCATTCCTGGAAATTCGCGATTACGATGTTGGTCCCATGGAGAAAGTTGTTCAGTTTGATGGTCTGTACCGCACCTTTCTGATACACGCTGTATATGCGCAAGCACAGTTACGGATTTAACACTAGCGCGACCACACATTGCCAGATTTACCACGCATTAATCCGTAATCTCGTAAAAAAGAGTCACAAAAACAATCTAGAGACTGAATGGCAGATAACCGGTAGGTAAAGAGATAAAAGTAAATAAAACTTTATGATATGGTTTGAAAGAGTTATCTTGTCATATTTAACTCTCTGCGTTCTTGAACTTGATCGTACAAACAAGTTTCAATGACACGCGAGACGAATTTGTGTAAGAACAGTTTTATCGCCAACTATTTCTATGTCAAAATTTAAACAGTAGGCTTGGTTGGTTTGGGCATTTTGAGAAGATGCATGAAAGGTGAAAACAAAAGGGGTTTTGTACACGCCGGGAGGGGACGCCCTAGAAGGTCATATAGGGACCTTATTGGTGATGGTCTTCAGAAAGGTCAAGTGCTTAGCAACCGGCGTGATGTATGACCGTAAACTAAATAAAATGAGTATGTAAGGATCTTAGCAGCTGGCGTACACCCGTAGAAAGAAGGCAGTTTTCAATTGTGTAAAACAAGAGCCAGAAGCCCTAGAAGGACAGTGGCCTTGTTGGTGTGATGATGTTCTTCAGAAAGGCCAGGTGCGTAGTATTACCAGTAGGGTAATTGCGTAACGCACTAACAGTAGCAATGGCTTTCATTTTGACAGTTCAATTACATTCATTGCTTAGGCTATCAAATACGAAAAGATTTTTTCAAGTCCTACTGGTAGTTCTAGAGATTAACACGTTCAACGCAAAATGGTCCACTTGAAGGACTAAGTGCGGAAAACAAACCTCCTAACATATAGAACATAGTGCATTCAATCAAACAAACTTTTCAGCTTTATTATCTGTATAGATTTCTTTTAAATCCTTGTGAAAGAAAGTGTGTAACCCGTTGGTGTGCTGCACCTGAAGGCCTAGTTCCCAGGACAATAAAACTGACAGATAAACGGACATTGTCTAGTTTTCAGAGCGTGCGTCAGTCAACATGCGTTTCAACTCCATGTGAACGGATTTGGCTGATGAAGGATCTCACGCTGTTCCTCTTACGGTGCCATGAGAACAAGGACTCATTGTACTTAACACACTTGTGATCACAATAGCTTTCCTTTCGAAAATTCTATTAAAATCAGAAACCCAGTGAGAATAGCCCGGACTTACGAGTTCTAGGTCGCGGGTTCGAACTTCCAACCCAGGCAGTCGATTTACTTTGTGTAAATAATTTAATCAGCACTGCTTTCAAAACGGTGAAGGAAACCGGCATGTCCTAGAACCTAAAAAAAAATCGAAGATGTGACATCTCCCAACCAGCACTGAGCCAGCGTAGTAGATTACAGTCCTCTCGAAGTGAGGAGGCCTGTGTCCCAGCAGTGGGAACATTATAGGCTCAATGTGAATTAAAATCAACGAACTAGATCTGAGACAGACCTAAATCCGCATTTGCCTGCAACTCTATACCTTTTTGTCTATCTGAAAAGTCCTTCACTAGAGTGATAGGTAGGTAGTGACTGTAGTGAGCCATAATCCGCGCCTGTTGCCAATATACCGGCTGACTTTTTTGAATGCCTTTATTTTTGACATTTCGACAACACTCATTGCGTTAGATGTAAGTCAAACCTGGTAAAGTAGGGCTACTTTGACGGAACGGCAGTAGGGTGTTGTTGTGGAGCTATGTCACAAACCATGCTCCACCTCCTATCCTGCTCTCTGTGTCCCAAAACATGCAGTCAAAGTGACTTCTGCGCTGCCACCGACAACGCCTTGAGAATGGCAAAGTTTTGGGACAACAATATTTAAAAGACAGTCGTGCCAGCGACACGAAGAAGAAGAAAAGGATTGCGTTATTTACGTTGTCGAGCAGACGATTTTTTCAAACATATTATGAGGCAATGGATTAGGAATTTCCTTCAAAATCCTTCGTATTGTGTGTTACGTAATACGCTAGCTGGGTGTTCTACGCTTTTTTGATCTTTGCGTTAATGTCTGTCATTAGTCTACTCTTCATTCACTGTAAGTAACTGTCTTCCCTTTATTATCTGCTTCTTAAGTTTTATATAATACTGGCTTCTGCCCGCGACTTCGTCCGCATGACATTTCTGACGAAGAAGAAGACGGGGCGGGTCGGGGGTGTTCCCCCGACCCGCCCCGTCTTCTTCTTCGTGTCGCTGGCACGACTGTATTTTAAATGTTATTTTCCCAAAACTTTGCCACACCCGCGGTGTTGTCGGTGGCAGCGCTTTCACTTTGTTTTAGCTTAGCGTTCTTTCTGACTGTTTTTTATTTTTGTTCGGCTCCTACGAGTCATAGCGTGATGTTAAATAGCTTATAGCCTTCCTCAAGAATTGGGCTATCAAATGCAGAAATAATTTTTCAAATCCGACTGGTAGTTCCAAAGATTACCCCCTACATACAAACAAACAAACAAATTTTACCTCTTTATAATATTAATGTAGAAGTATGGATTAGTAAGTCACCATGGAAATACTGTTTAAATTAGAGTTATCACTTTTGTAGCTTTCAAGATATTCCTATCATGTTTACATGCTTCCTAGCTGCCGATGTGTTTGTTTACAACTGTCAACTGACTCAATATTTTGATTGCATAAAGATCAGAGGGGTATACTTTGGTTCTTACAATTTTTCTATTTGTGGGGTAATCTTCGGAACTATTGATCCGACATTTTTACTAATGGGATGCTATATTATTGCAAAGTGTCATAGGATATATTTTATGTTAAAACATGAAATTTCAGGCGTACAAAGTTGCAGCCAAAAGCTAGTTTTTGATAAGTATCGTCCTGTGCACTCCTTTGACTCAATTATGATCCATGTTCCTCACTTTAAACCACTCTCAGTACGCTTTAAACATCGTGTTTCACACAATGTTTCAAAAATTGGATATAAGTAGTTTATCAGCCATCTTGTTACCATAACACAAGCATTAGGTTGCTTAGCTTGGGACAAATGGTGCTGTGTGAAATGTCCAGGGATTTATTTATTTATTTATTTATTTATTTAATATTTTAACTTTTTAAGTTCTTTCCATATGCACAGACAGCGAGGCCATAATATGATTAATATACCACGTAAGATCAATCACAGTATTAGTAACGAGTTGCTAGTTGAACTCTTGGCAATTTCTGATGAAATGGTCACACCGCGGGGTAATTGCGTAACACACTATCAGTAGCAATGGCTTTCATTTTGACAGTTCAACAACATTCATTGCGTTATTTACGTTGCTGAGCAGACACATTTTTCGAACATATGAAGCAATGGATTAGCAATATCCTTCAAAGTGATTCAGATTGAGGTCGATTGAATGTCGTTGAACTGTCAAACCTACTGTTAGTTTGTTACGCAATTACCCCGCTGATCCCTCCCACTGTCTCTTCATTTCATTGAACCATAACTTAACAGTTCTTTCTATCATAATATGAATGTGTACGTGCGTGCGTTATCTTTCAATTTTATAAACATTTAAATATGAAGGTCGTCTCTTATTTTCTGTTGGCTGTAGTGAAATGTGGAGTACCTACAAGAGGCTGAATCATTTATCGCTTTGGCCTTGTAATGTCAATAACCAATAACACATCACCTTGGCACAACCAAGGTGATGTGACTTGCGGACAATGGATTTTGTGAAGACGAAAAGATTTTTGTAAAGAAAATGTATTATTCAACAAAATTATATTATTAAACTCAAATCATTTATTTCAATTAAACCATTTACAGGCACTTTTGAAATGTCAAAATTAAATAGTCGGTCAGTTAGTCAGAAAGTTGAAGGTAGTTGCCCAAACGTTTTGTTTTCTGGTAATGGGGCTCGTGGCTACATAATAACAGCCGCACGGGTTGATCGAAGACCATCCACTTATCGAGACCCCACCGTGCCTCGGAAAGCACGTTAAACCGTTAATCGGGCTCCCGTCCAAGTCAGAAGCCCAAAAGTCTGACAACCAGTCTTCCCGAGGAGTCCCGGGGTCGGCTTCCAGTCTAACCGAATGCAACTGAATACCAGTAGGTATTTTACATCTGCCCTCGACAACCCAGTTACTGGGTAACACGATACCGCTTGGTAAAACTGATTGTCTGACTTTTGGGCTTCTGACTACCCGTAACGACTGCCAAAGATCTACGAATGAGCCGGGACCAACAGCTTAACGTTCCCAGGCACGGAGGTGTCTTGATATGTATTGTATGGTCAGCCCATGCACTAACCGGCCGAGGCAAGCGTAGCTTATCCTACGATCCGAGTCGATCGTAGGATTTCGGCTGTTATTATTTAATCACGAGTGTCACATCGGACGATATGGTGGTAAACATAGATATAGGAATTATTTCTATGGTGGTAAATAAAACAAAAACAGTTTCCTCGAATTCTGCGTGGTCGTGGAACACCTGCTTGCTTATCGATCTAGTTTTTGACCTCGTGTTTTATCGCAATTAGTACGAGATAGCTAGATTTTGCTCTGAGTAGGTAGACGGGGGCTGGTCCTAATTCCTAAGTATCTAAGTGTCATTAATTATTTTATTTATCTAGTTAGTTGAAAGTTTATCACAAAGACACAGTATTTCGTATACGATACACGTGATACGAAGATGATTTGTAACCGCTTCCGAGTTGCTCAATCCGAAATATAAAAACGTGTAAAGATAACATTTGTTCAGAATCGGAACACAATCAACAAGTTAGACACTGGGATATGGAAATAATTTCTCTAGGTAGCTTAGCTACTAAGGAAGGAGCTTGTGGCTAAGTAATAACAGCCGCACGGGTCGATCGATCAGGTTAAGCTACGCTCGCCGCGGTTGGTACGTGGATGGGACCATCTTTACATACCAAGACCCCTCCGTGTCTCGGAAAGCACGTTAAGCCGTTGGTCCCGGCTGTCATTCGTGGATCTTTGACAGTCGTTACGGATCGTCAGAAGCCGAAAGTTTGACAACTAGTCTTGCCAAGGGGTTGTGAAGGTCAGATGGGCAGTCGCTCCATGTAAAATACTGGTATTCAACTGCATCTGATTAGACTGGAAGCCGACCCCAACACAGTTGGGGAAAGGCTAGGCAGATAGGTATTAAGGGCCCGATCACACGTACCACAACCACACCACATCATTGTGTGTGCGATGTGGCCGCCCGCCAGTGCGCGGTCTCGCTGGTGGTTGCGAAGCTGCCTTGATGTGGTCTGTATAGCCCACAGGGTCGATTTTCATGGCCAAGTGTGGTCCGTGTGAATAGACTATTCATTTTCATACAAATAAGCGCCCGTCCACGTGGTGTCGTTGTGGTACGTGTGATCAATCCTATAGGAGTATGAGGAACAGGGTGTAAAGTTCACTCATCCTCCATAGAAAACGGAGGATCCTCCGACTAGACGAGTGTTGTGTCTGGTGGGCTGCTGCCCGACGATTGATGTCGGGGCGTTGTATATATGCTAGTTGCGCGGTAAACTCTGCTTGCGCGATACAGAATTTTGCGTGACCGCGGTGTGATGCGTAGTTTGCAAGCGGCGATGTAGATGCCGCCACAGGCTCTTAGAATTGGTTTTTAAACCCAAAAAGCCTACCAACCCTCTTAAGCTGACAAATAAGTTGTGATTTTCCACCTTTTAAAAAACCTTAAATACGGGCTGGTTGCATAAGCCCATATATAGATGGCCTCGAGACCCTCAATAGCCGCGAACATGTCCAGCCTAAATCGGACCTTTTGCAAGACTAAAGTCTACACACGCCACGCCAATATGCAGTCCAAAATATATACCTTATGCCATTTAATTACAGCACATATTTAAGTGCAGGATCACTTTTCGCCCAGACAGTTCCTAGACGACAATTTTAGGTTATCGCGATCATAACAATAAATTATCTAACAACGCCAGTGATTCCATTCCACCGTGATCTTGTGCTCCGGACCTACCGATATCTGTGTTACCAATGTAGGACGAATCTCGG